>JAKCOX010000034.1:3746250-4370625 GCA_022605575.1 Laterallus jamaicensis coturniculus
GGGCGCTCTGGTTGGAGATGTCCTGCTGCTGTGGGAAGCCAAGACTTTTTGGCCAGTGTTGCTCCATGGCACTTGCAAGGCTGAGCAGCAAAGTTCCCTGAGGCTTCTTGAAAACTAGCAGTGTCATTGCAGTAAATGTAAGAAAGGAGAAGTTTGTCTGGCCATGGATGTTGTTCATCCAGGTTACAGCTTCCATCCAGTGTGTGCTAGGTGCCTTGACTCTTTCTCACCCTGTGTCACTGGGCACCTACCTCACTTGCCTTCAGCGCTGCCTGATGCTCTGCAGAGAGCTTGGCACTTCCCTCTTGTTTGAATTTGTTTGGTTCACAAAGATTAATAAGCATGAATGATGCTATATCTAGCAGCCATCTGGGAAAAGCTGATGACAAGTCGTGCAAATCTGGTGTCTCCTAGCAAATGCAGATCAGCCAAGAGAATAGCAGCTGGAAAATCAGTTGGCCTCACGCTGTCAAGATTGTTCTGGCAAGATTTACCAGGGAATCTGGAGGCTGAAGAGCATCAATCCCATCTCATCCAGCGTGGAAGGGAGCACCGTGACCAAAGAATATACATCCCTGACAGGAGTTGGAAAAATCACTTCTCAGGGGAGAAAAGAATTCGCTCTGCCCTCAGTGAATAATTCAACTGAGGAGTTTTGCTTTGGGCATCTAGTGAAAGTAGCAGAGTTTCATGTATAAAATGGTATTTCTGAAAGCATTACCCATTAATTTATCATGGCTTAGCTCCATTCCAGCCTCCCTTGTACAGTGCAGTCTATCTGCTGCTTTGCTAGTCCGGACTGATGTATTCCTCTGCGGTGTGAAGCGAACCAGCTGCTCTTGCAGATCTTAATAACCCCCTTCCACAGCAAAGCAAAAGGGGGAGCTTCGGAACACCAAAGGAAGTCACACAGAATTTCCAGTACACTCAGCAATTTCTTATTCATTCTGTTCTATGCAGTATTCATTTAGGAATAAAGATGTTGTAAGAGCCAGTTAAATATATGATTGTAATAAATATTCATAACTCCTTTCGCAAGATTTTTTTAGAAATGTACAGAAAACCAGCAAAGGTGTTTCAGGGCTTTCCTTTCTCAGTAGATTTCTAGAGATGTTATCAGTAGGGGAAAACAAGGGGTAAAGAGGACTGCATAATCATGGGTGACCAGCTCATAATGCAATGTTACTTAAAATTGGGCTTTATAGGCTGTTTTCTAGAATGCAGAACACATGCAGAGGTACAGTGAGTCAGCTGGGGCCTGTATTTAAAGAAACACAAGCTGTTTATTGACTAAGTTCCAAATATAATTGGAAAACATGCATTAAATACACCACCTTAACTCCACTACTATTGAGATGTTCCATACTGCAATAAAAAGGCATGCATAGAAATCTAATGGGAGAGTAGTGCCAGGAAAAGGGCAATGGATGGTGCGACATACAGGGCCTGTTGCAGCTTCACAACTGGCCCGGATGTCATGTTGTTCTCCTGCTGCTCTCCAGGTAACTCACCTTGGGTTTGGGGGCATACCTTTTCCTTCTCCTGAAAATTCACCCACATTTGCCGAGTTGCAACATTTGAACTAGTGCAAATCCGTAAATGCTGAAGGCTTTTCAACTCCATCCTCTGAAAGCTGTCCAGCCCAAGTGCATTCCAGCTGCTCAGGGCTGGAATAGGCCTGGGGTCACAGGAGGAGTCATCCTTAATTCATCCAGTAGCAGAAATAGAATCTCCCTCTTATATTTTTTCTCCCAGCAAAGAGACTTTTGGGAGCAGGAAGATGTAGCAAGGGAGGTTGGAGGACAGAAAGAGAAAGGTAAAGAGAGAAGTTTTGAGGGTCTGAAAAAAAGGTTGTATCATGAAAGTCTTAAATCTTTCAGCTTATTTATCTTATCAAAGCAGGTTCGTGGCTGATGCAATTTCTGTGACTTTCACTAGAGGGAAATGCTAGATACTAAAGCAGTCTGTTGACCTTGAGAGGAAGATTCAATGGTCAACTGTAACAACATCTGAGGGAGCTGCATTCAAATATAAAAAACCAGGCAAGGTTGTCAAGAAAGAAAGCGTAAGCACTGGAACAAATTCTTAAAGGAAGGAATCAGTTTACTACTTTTTGTATTTTATCATAGAAGTGTAGAATAGTTTAGGTTGGAAAAGACCAGTAGGATCATCAAGTCCAACCCTTAACCTAGTAGCTCTGCCAGGTCTACCACTAAACCATGTCCCTGTGATTCTGTGATCACCATGTTCACACATCTTTTAAATTCCTTCAGGGATGGTGACTCAACTGTTTCCCTGGTCCAGTGATTGACAGCCCTTTTGGTGAAGACATTTTTCCAAACATCCAATCTTAATGTCCCCTGGTACAACTTGAGGACATTTCCTCTTGTCCTGTCACTTGTTACTTGGCAGAAGAGCCCAACACCCACCTGGCTACAACCTTCTTTCAAAGAGCTGTAGCTACTGATAAGGTCAACCCTCAGCCTCCTTCACTCCAGGCCAAACAACCCCAGTTCCCTCAGCCGCTCCTCATAGCACTTGTGCTCCAGACCCTTCCCCAGCCTCGTTGCTCCTCTCTGTACCTGCTCCAGCACCTCAATGTCCTTCTTGCAGTGAGGGGCCCAAAACTGAACACAGCACTCAATGTGTGGCCTCACCAGTGCCGAGTACAGGGGGACGATCACTTCCCTGGTCCTGCTGGCCACAATACTCTGATACAAGCCAGGATGCTGTTGGCCACCTGGGCACACTGCTGGCTCGTGTTCAGCATTAATGTGATGAAGGGAGGGACCATACAGGAAAGAGGGCCCAGGACCTCAGCTGCGTAGTTGAATTGCTAGATCATAACCCAGAGGGGACCCAGCTAGACTGCATGCCCTGGGACTTCATAGAAACAATCACTATTTCACTGGTGCTTCTAGGAACAAGAATACCACAAAAATGAACTCTTTTTTTTTTTTTTCTTTTTTAACATTGCCAACAATTGAGTAGCAGCACATCTCCTGGTAGATATTACTATGACTGAGTACATTTGTTGTTAAAAATCAAAGGATATAGTTTCTCACTGTAAGGACTTAATCACTTGCTATGTGATGTAAGAAAAAGAACATAGCCATTATCTGCACAAATGATAAATGAAATGTTACATTTTCAGTCTATTTGCTAAGTTATTCTATTTTCTTATCTAAACCATTCTTTTTATGATGTAGTGAAGCAATAAATACTTAATAGCAAACCTTGACTTCGGTTTTACCGCTGCAAGCTTTCTATTAACAGAAAATCAGCAGGAGTTTCTTCCATTTCCTCAGAGTGTGATTTCCCTTTTCAAGTGTCTGTTTCTGGGGAGACATTTTCATATTCTTTCTCACGTTTGAAGACCCTTTTAAAGAAGTAGCCTTAGAGGTTCAGCTTCTCATTTGCAAACATCCTCATCTCTTGACAATTAAGCACGCGACATTTCCTCCTACAAGCAACAATCTTCAAATCTGTCTTTCCTCTGGAATGCCACTTGCACTGCCAGTGAATTGCAAATAAATGATGAGACAAATGGTAGACAAGTCGGGTTTGAAACATCAAATATAGGGATGATACCAGCAGAGGGCAATAAATAGACACCGTCCCTGACAGCCAGCTCTCCAGCAGCCTGGAGGCTGGTAGCTCAAGGCCCTCAGTCCATTGCTTTTTGAAAAACAGTCATAGATTCCTTCAATAAATTACAAAAAGAATAGTCAAAAGCCACTTTTACAAAATCTGTTTAACCATCACACAGTCCTTTGATAAAAAGCCTTTTCAAAGTGCTCACAGCCAGCCATAATAAAGAATAATAATTAATAATAGGTGGAATGAAAGTCATAAACCGTTGAGTGCCTGGTTGAAGACACTCTCACACAGCCAGTATGTGCACAGGCACTAATGCCGGTGCTCCTTCTACAGCTGGGGGAAAGCTACTTGTTATCTTGATTTACAGCACTTTCCTTTTAATGATAGGAAAAACAGTATGAGAAACTGTGCAACCAACAGAAATGGATGCTGAATAAAACTTTGCAGTTGTCATCCATGGAGATACGGAGCTCTTTGTGGCCTTCAGAATGTTTTCTTCAAAACATCTTGTAGGGTGAAATGTGTGTGTGTGTGTGTACACAGGATATGCTGGTTTTAATCTTTTTTACTTCAGTATGATCATGTCAAGGTACCATTAACCAGTCTTTAACTTCCAGCTTGCACACTGTGTTGTTTGTGGAAGAGGTGTTTGCAGGAATAGGAGAAAAATTGTATTTCTATCCTAATGAGGCAGAAAACACTTCAGCAGTTCCCTAGGATATATTGTTAGATAACTAAATGCCTTAGGCCTACTCAGCATCACCAAACTTTTCAGCATTTAAATTATTTACAGGTAGTTAAGACCAAATGTTTTGCCCATCATCAGTGGGAATGCTCTGTTTTCTGTCTCAAGGCTATTTTAAGGCAGGTTCATTAATCTAGGGAGTCTTGCAAAAAGGACAAGAAAATAAATCAAGGAGGGTTGGGTTTGGTTTTTTTTTCCCCATTCTGGGCTATGCAGCCCCTGTGGCTGATTCCAACTTGCATAATGCAGATCAGACCCAAGGCTGGTACTCAAAGATGTCAGATCATAGAAAAACAATTGCATTCTAAGTGTATCCTGTGAAAATATTGTCATCCTAGACTGGTGCTTTAACAATGCATTTTGTTTCAATAACCTCTGTGCTGGCAATAGCAATACTTTTGGCAGCTGTGTCTGAGCGGCTTTATTGGGTCTTCATTTGGAAGTTATGCAAGTTAAATAACTTTTGAATTGTTCTGCCTCCCATAATATTGTTATTGCTCACTGGAGTTTGCAGCTTTATTTATTTATTTAAAATTGCTACAGTGGTACCCACTAGATGAAAATCGAAACCTATTCTTACCACATTCTTGTTCAATGACTGTATTACAAGAGTATACATGAAATTATACAGCGCTGTATCCTCCCTCTGCAACAGCTACCTCTGCTACTGAACACACATCTCCCCCTTGTGACTGTAGCAGACAGGCACGCTTCCCTCAGCGCTCCTTTCCTCCAGCAGTCCTTGCAAATAATTACATTTTGGAGCCCATCATCAAGGTCAGAAGAAAAACTAAGGTGTCCATGCAGCCACACAGCTCCTGGGGACTATACCCTGGGCCTGAGCCCATGTCATGGGTACATACCAGGGCACTTCTGCTCCAGCTTCTCTAATGTAACATATGCACCCTGCCCAGCGCCACAAACCAACTGGCATGATGTGAAGAGATACCTTGAAAGAGTGAAACAGAAAATATCCCCACCCTCCCAAATGCTGTGTGAACTGATGCAAGACACGTGGCTTGGACAAAACTGTTGACCTACTAGACCATTTGGAACAGCCCTCCAGGGTTCAAGCAGGAGAAGAAAGGAAACCTCCAGTTCCAGAAAAGAAAATGAGCCTCAGGTACTGCCCCAATCCAGGACAAAATGGGCAGGTAAAGTCCAGGGCTGTCAGACTGAGGTGCCTCTTCATGTTCATGTCTGCTGTTTCGCATGAGGAAAGGGTCTTCCAGTGGTCTGGGCAGTTTGCTGTCAGTCCCTGGCCATCAGCAGCTCTGCTCACTGTAGGACAGAGGTCCTTGGCAGCAGCAATTTAGCAGTGATGTATAATTCCATGTGGGAATTGGACTTGTTGAGAAATTAAAGGTGTGTTCATGTTACTTGGGAAAAAAATACTCTGCAGTTCTTTCCTGTAGTGCTAGCAGGTGTGTGCCTGAATTGCCAAGGTCATTACTAAGAGCTGTATCAGTGGGCTTGTATTCAGTTGAACCCCACAGTCTGTCTAATCCAGTGTTTTGGAGCTGGAAATAGCCAACTTATTCTCTCCATGCTCTAAAAAAAAAACCAGCCAACAGGGCTGGGGTATGACAGACTTACCTATAACAAATACAGTTGCTTAGGATGAAAAAGGAAAGACATTTTCTCCCTCACACTTAAGTTTGTATACATCCCCACGGGTTACAGAGAGAGATGGATGTCCTAGCAGCTTATTAGCATTCAGCTCTCTCTTTCCAAGGCTGAAGGAAGTATTAGCCCTCCTCTCCAAAGGATCCCGCGCAGTGCTCTGTGCCCGCACACATGCAGGGAATGAGGTCTCGCAGGGAAGAACCATTCCACCTCCTGCTTTAAAGATAAAAAGGAGACACATCATTTTTTTTTAAAAAAAGGCATTTTCAAATTGGCTGAAATAATTCCTAAGTGCTAACCAAACTGGCAGAATCATTTAGAGTGTTGGAAAAGCAAAAAGCAGAGACATTTGAGAGCATTTTTGGACTCTTAAACAAAATATCGATTTTTCGTTTCAAAGTGGAGTTTTGTTTTCAACTACACCTACATGTAATTTAAAAATGGCTAGAGCACCCTGGGATCTAAAATGTTGTTTTTTCTTTTCTTTCTTCTGGGACTTACAGATCAGAAATCCTTTGAGTATAAGCAGGGCAATGCATATTTTGGCAGCTTCTTTCTTTGTTGTCATAGTCCAAAGACTATGGCGTTTGTCAGCTCTCTTTGTGCTTTGTTCCAGAAAGAAACAGAGATTTGTTTTACCAAGCAGGTGATGGGAGAGGCAGAAAAGCAAGAGAGTCTGGGAGGCACCTCCTGGCCTCTGTTTGAATTCAGAGCTCAGGACTTTCCAAGTTCAGGAAATGTCAGAATTGCTTTTTTTTTCTCCAGCAGCAAAGGTCTACAGAGGTCAGCAGTAGGATAGCTCTGTCCACGTGAGAGACTGAATCAGACTGGTGCAAGCCAACAAGTGAGGAGCACAAGGCAGTATTAAGAAGGTCTCATCATCTCCGAGGTCATGGGACACTCTCTCTTTACCTCTGCCATCATAGGTAAATAAGAAGAAATGTAAAGGAGCCTTTAATAACAGTACTAATCTCAGAAGAATGCTAGGGATGATAACAAATCTTTCTGGGAAAGCCCTGGAATAGATGTCCGGGGTTTATAATGTGCTGCTCACTGTAGCAGTGGCTGTTAAGGGTTTCCCACTGCAGCAGAATATTGTTCTACATTGGAAATGCAAGCACCTCCCTGTACCAGGCTCTACCCAGCATCAGCCAGCCTACTGCTGGGTTTTTTTCCAAGGCTGCAGAGTGCTGCAGAGTGATTTTAGCACGCTGTTGGCTGATGTGGCTCTTCACAGCAGTGACCTGTTACAGCCAGGAGCTGTAGTGGGGATGAAGCTGAGGAGACGTGATGGCACAGCCTGGGGCAGCCCTGCAGCAGAGCAGTGCTGCCTGCTACCAAGACAGCCCTGAATTGCCTCTCACAGGCACCACGTACATCTTTTACTATTTTTTCTTCCCCCTTTTTTTTCTTTCTTAAGCCTGGATTAGGGGGTTTGGCTCTTGATCAGGGACAAGTCTGGTCTGTTGGTGCTGTCAGTCCTTTTCATACCGTGAGCCTGCTCTTTAGGAAGTAATCACCTTGCTGTGAAGCAAAGTGATACATTCAGCTTATTAATGGTCACAAAGCTCTTTCTGTGCCAGGTTTTCCAAGCACTTGCTATGCTGACAAAGGTTTAGCTCAGCTATCAATTTGTATTATGTATTCACAGTTAACTTCAAGTGTAAGATTTTCAGAGACAAATTAATGAGAACTTGGCATGACACACACCTCTGAAATGCTCAAGAAAGGCTGCTTCTTGCTCGTAGGTATCAAGAACCCTTTAATGTTCTCATTGTAGGATGTTACTATATGCCTTTATATCTCCTCTTTTTTGAGGTATGTAATTTATCTTCTTATTTTGGTACAAATGTTTTAACTTCTGTTTCCAGTCCTGGTAGCTTGTCATATCCTATGGATCTGAGAGCTCTTTAACTAAGTTTGGCTCTCAGATGGGTTCTTAGAAATTTTGTTCAAACCCTTAACCCCCTGTTGTGAGGGTGGTAAGCAATATGAACTGATACCCTAGTGTTTCACAAGGAAGGAACATTTCCCACTTCTCAGATTGTCTTTTTTTGTTTCTCCCTCCCCGCCTTCACCACCTGCTTTGTTTTTGCAGCACCCCATGACTTGGTGTGGAGTTGTACACATGCCCCTGCTCAGGCCAAAGAAGGGGCAATCGTGTCTTCTTATAGCTGGCAGTTTGTCTCCTCTGGGGCCATGTTAATGCTTTTGACTCTATGGTTGCAGAGGGTACTCAGGTTCAGTTGGCTAAAAACAATGTGAAAGAAACAGTCACAGCTTCCCAGGACAATGTCTCAGATTCTGTAGGATTATTTAGATTGGAAAAGATCTTTGAGTTCATTGAGCCCAACTGTTAACCTAGCACTGCCAAGCCCACCACTAAACCATGTCCCTCAGCACAACAGCTAATCATCTTTTAAATACCTCAAGGGATGGTGACTCAACCACTTCCCCGTGCAGCCTGCTCTACTGATTGACAACTCTTTGGGTGAAGAAATACTTTCTAATATCTAATCTAAACCTGCCCTGATGCAACATGAGGACATTTCCTCTTGAGCTATTGCTTGTTATTTGGCAGAAGAGCCCAACACCCACCTGGCTACAACCCACCTGTAGAGAGCGATAAGGTCTCCCCTCAGCCTCTTTTTCTCCAGGCTAAACAATCACAGTTCTCTCAGCCACTCCTCATAAGACCCTTCACCAGCTTCAGTGCCCTTCCCTGGACATGCTCCAGCACCTCAATGCCTTTGTTGTACTGAGGGGCCCAAAACTGAACACAGGACTTGAGAGGCGGCCTCACTGGAGCCAAGTACAGTGGGATGATCCCTTCCCTAGTCCTGCTGGCTACACTGCTCCTGATAGAGGCCAGGATGCTGTTGGCCTTCTTGGTGATGGGGATTCCTCTATTCCTACATATATATAACATGTTGTGTTAGAGAACATAAGCCTTTAAATTTCTCTACCTTACCAAACAATTCAAATTATACTCTCTCAGTGACCTAACACTTTATATTATTTATCAGTACCCAGTCTTTTCTGTCACTTGCAAACTCCATCAGCAATATATTATTAGTAGGTATTTTGATTTCTTTTTCCTGCTATGTGACTCATCAGTCTTTATAAAAGACATGCTGTCAGTGTGCTGTGTTTCAAATATTTTAGTCTCAAATATTTAAAATCGAGGCAGAAAGAATTTTCCATGCTACCAGATGAAAGAGGAGGCTCACAAGACCTAAATGGTTTCCCACTCAGAGAAATGGGGGACAGGTGGGAGGAAGTGGCAAGAAGAGGGAAGGGAAAGGATTCCAGCAGTGGCAAGATATCTCCTTTATCCCTAAAGAGATTTGGGCCCCAGTTCTGCTTTTAACTACACCATTTTCCACACCAAGGCAGTCTGGATGGACTTCCCTGGAAGAGTTGTTTTCCATCCTAAGGAGGACAACCAGGCTCTCACAAGTTAAAAGGAAAGCTAACTGCCCATATTCCTGTGGGTGGCACTGGGAATGTTTGTCTTCCAGTCAGAGACAAGCAAGCACCTGGTAGAAATCATCCCGTCGCGACCTGAAAGAGGCCAAGCGAATGACTCTAAAGGCCAGTGAGACAGAATAGGTGTCAGAAGACCTGAGAGACCAAAGTTGGGTGAGATGGACGCTTACCCGCGGCGATCAACTTGTACGGGTGATGGACCTCGCCTTGCACTGCAGGTGACGGAGGAGCCTTGGTTACACACAGCTCGGCGAAAAGCTGGTGCGTAAAACACGGAGGCGCCCCGTTTAATCCAAAGCACACACATCTAACTCCTTGCCTTCTCTTCCGTGCGTGCCCTGCGCTGCTGCTGCTGCTGCTGCTGCTGCTGCTGCTGCTGCTGCTGCTGCTGGTGCGGGCCGGCAGCCGGCCGCGGAGCCAGGCCTTGGGGCTGCCGCCGCCCGCGGGTCGGGGGGGTGGTTAGGGCGGGTGCATGGCACAAGCGCGGCCAGGAGAGGGCCTCCAAGCCCTGGGAGTTGGGCGGCGCTTGGCTCTCTAGCCGAGCGAGCGGGCGGCCTGGAAGCCTGGCCGCAGAAGTCCCCGGAGTTTGAAGGCTTCTGACCACAGGGAAGGGGGAAAAGAAACCCCAGCCACAAAAAAGAAGCCGCGCTATGTCTTGGGAGAGCGGAAAGGAAGGGAGGCGTTCCTGCAGATCGGCTGCGAGCATTAGGTTTAGGAGACAGAGAGGGAGGGGAAGACAAAGGATATGGAAAGTGCTACTGGAAGTGCAGGGAGGCCTTGCCATTCATCTCAGCAGCCTCTGCCTGATAAATATCCCACGAGCCACAAGGTCACTGATCTGTGTGCACCTCCGGCTGTCCCACGGGTTGTGGAGTCAAGCAATCATAATGGTTTGGGTTGGAAGGGACCTCAAAGCCTAGATAGTTCCAACCCCCCTGCCATGGGCAGGGGCAGTCTCCACTAGACCACGTTGCCCAGAGCCCTATCCAGCCTTGGACACTGCCAGGGAGGGGGCAGCCACAGCTTCTCTGGACAATCTGCTCCTAATATTTCATCTAAGTTTACCCTCTTTCAGCTTTAGGCCATTATCCCCTTGTCCTGTCACTCCATGCCCTTGCAAACAGTCCCTCCCCAGCTTTCCTGTAGGCCTTTTTTAAGTACTGGCAGGCTGCTATAAGGTCTCCCTGGAGCTTTCTCTTCTCCAGCTGAACAAGCCCAAGTCTCCCAACCTGTCTTCCTAGGAGAGGTGCTCCGGCCCTCTGATCCTCTTTGTGGCCTCCTCTAGACTTGTTCCAACAGCGCCATGTCTTTCTTGTACTGGGGACCCCACAGCTGGATGCAGTCCTCTAAGTGAAAACTCACTAGAGCAGAGGGGCAGAATCCTTTCCCTCAAGCTGCTGGCCATGATAGATTAAGTGGAATTACTCTGATCTCTTGCTCCATTAGGACCAGGTAGCTCACCCATAGGTAGTCCCTAGATGCCTGTAACCTGATGCTCCCCTGTCCCCACACAGCAACTCCTCTTTCCTGGCCAGCACCACCCCTCATATACTGATCAATATCCCTTTGGCTAGTTTGAGGCAGATGTCCTGGCTGTGTCCCCTCCCAGCTTCTTGTGAAAATTAACTCTATCCCAGCTGAAAGCCAGGATAAAGCCCCACTGATGAGCCCTTTCATGTGGCCCTGTTAATATCTAGTTAGTTGTGATGGGCCTGTGCATGTCAGGTTGGGGTCTGTGTGCAGGAAAAGTTACTCAGGAGTAGCTACCCACCCAGGGCCCAAACTCTATACTTCAAACCCTTGTACCTTAGTTTCCATATGAAACTACCCAAATGGCGAGGAGACACTGTCAGTTCTGCTGCTGCTTCTGCTGCTGCTGCTGAGTACTGTCAGGTTTCCTTGTTGGCATGTTGTGATGCAAAGTTCTTCTCATTAAGAAAAGAGACCGGCACTGAGATGGAGATGTGCCCCTTAGTTGAAGCAGGACTGAGATGAATCTGAAAAGCTGGAAGGAAGACTTTGAGGGACTGCCTTTCTCTCCCACAAGAGGAAAGCTCTGCTTGGTGCTTCCGTCTCAATAAGATAAACTCTGCATTTAACTTGAGCCAGATGAAAATAATATTTCCTGACATTCCCTCTGCCCCCCCAATCTGCTTTATCTTCTTCAAGGTACTGATGTCTTGATACTGTTGTTTAGTGAAGTTTCTAGCTCATGAAGTTTAACTTGTATGAAATTTGCTTCTTTAAGCAGCCAACCAAAATCTGGAATAATCATCTTTACTGCTAAAATCCAAGACTGCTTTACCTAACCAGGCAAGCTTCTCCGTATGTAGACCTTCAGTGTGGTACAAACAAGATAAATGGTAGCCATGGTGACATCATCTTGAGGAATCATTCCAGAAAGCCATTCTTTGACGCATTCTTTATCCTCAGCCTGCCTAATTTACATGTTTATTAATTAGCTAGAGATGATATATATCACCCGGCAATAAACTTAGTGCCCTATGTTGTTTTGGTTTAATTTCATTTGCATTTACCTCACGATAGCATATCTTACACATATATCAAATATTTTCAAATGAAAACAACCTGTCTCATTAAATACCATACCCATTTTAAGAATTAAAGCAACTTTTCTTTCCACTCAGTCAAAACACATTCCAGCTCTAGCAAATTAACACGTCACAGAACTTACTGCCCTATCCCCTAATGAGAATAAAACCCCAAACACTGACCACACCAAGTGTAAATCTCCTTCCACTGTGTACCCCAACAAGGCCTTAATTCATTGAGCCCTTCAATGCCAAAATTCCTTTCATCCTAATAAGATCATAGGGAATGTAGGAAGATTACTACAAACAGAGGCAAAAACTTCAACTGGAAGTGACTGTTGCACTATAATGTGAAAGCAGCCCTTTAATGGTCTCACCATCCTTTGTGACTCATTCCTGATTTTACCAGGGCAGTTCCTGGAGACCAACACAAGGAGCCTGAATTATAGACATTGCTCCTGAGCTACAAAGTCAACTTTCAAGGGAGATTACCAGGCTCTGGATTAGCTGTGTTTTCAAACCATCTTGTGAAACCATTCTCTTTACCAAGACGTATGGATTGCTGTAGGTTAATACAACAGAAAGGAAAACAAAGAATCATTGTGCCACGCAATGCCTACTTCTCCAGCCAATCATCAGAAGATCCTGATGTTCACTAGGAAGCATTATAGGCCTAATTTGCCCATGAAATATTTTGATGCCACTCTGGCAAGTGCTCTAAATGCACACAGAGATAATCTACCACATTGTAATTTAACTGGGACCGTGGTCAGTGCTGCTGCTAACATGAGCTGCATCAGCTGTCTCCAGCAAGAGCCCAGGCACTTCACAAAAGTCAAAGATATCATAATGCTTCCTTCTACTCCTGGCAGAGTGCTCCTTCCCCACATCCTCAGCTTTCACCAGGATGCAGGAATTTAGGTGTGCTGTACATTGTTACTCTGATACCATTAAGAACCTCCAGAAATGAGCTAAGGAGTCTCAAAGATGCCTCTTTTGGCTAAATCAGAAGAAAGTAGGGATCTAAAGGACCTACTTTGCTTATTATGTGAGCATTATATAATCTATATATAAATTATATATCACACTTCTGCACATCCAGCAAGCACCATCTGCAGCCAGGGAAGCCACTGGAATGAGAACGTCGTAACTGAAACAAAGAAAGTGGATGGAAAGTATTGTCAGAGTTCTTCAACTTTTTCTGTTAAGAAACAAAGTTTTCTGACACTCAGGAAAATACACAGACAGATCAGCCAAGCCTGCCAGTATGATTTTAGGAGATTGGAACATAATAGCCACGAAGCCAGAAGTTATTCTTTTGAACATGAAGAAGTGGAGGTGGAAGATGTGAAAGGAAGGTGCTCAGGAATGACATGCACTGCCACAAATGTATCCTGCATGCCAGGGAAAGTGGAGAGAGAAAGAAACCCAGCTCTTTCCAGTCACAATCAACTATGTGTTGATGTCAGGTATTTGTCCTGAGTGCCACAGAGACTGAAGTTACTGTTTGAATTCATGCTTGCCTCCCACATCTCATCCCTGCTCGAACAAGTGCCCTGGCTCACAGAGCTCCTGGATAGTTGTCCCACCTAGCTTTAGTTTCAGAACTATGAATGCAGTCAGCATTTACTGAGCCCCACTTGCAGCTTTTTTAAGGCTCAGCTAATTCTTTCATACATTTTTATTCCTTTTTGGTTTAAACCTCTGCTCATACCTTTGGGTCTAACCACACGCCAGGACAAAAGATGTCTCACCCCAGAGATGGAGCGTGCTGCCTCCATGGGTGTTGGGTCACATGAGGCACACATCAAAAGATTTTTGGCACTACCAGACCACACTGCCCAAACTGCAGATTAAAGATTCCCCATCTGCAGTCCACGTATAACACAGAGGGAAAATATATGCTTTCCATAGGTTTGTGAAATAATTATTTGCAATACAGAAACACCTGTAGTCTCCTGTGGAGATTGGACTCGGCCACAGTTGACATGCAAGAACAGCATATACCAGTGTCCTCCAAAGGGAAAGAAAAGCACCAGGGAAAGGGTTGGTGAAGCTTGCTTTCCCTTCAGTGAGCGGGCAGGCAGAGGGCAGCCTGGGATGCCTTTACAGAAGCTATCTTAAGATTATCACAGTATCATCCTGAGACCCTGGGACAGACCTGCGGATTGAATTCAGATTTCTCAAGACACGGTCAATAACTTTAATTCAAAGCAATTTCCTTCTGTCTTGCTGACAGGCAAATTGGAAATGTGACAGATGACAGACAGGCTGGCAGGGTGACAGGAGGCTTTTGGCTACAGTCTGCAGAAAGGGCAAGAACATCCATTTTTCTCCCACACCAAATACTCACTCCTACCTTTCCCTCAGCTCCTGTTTATATCCTGCTTTGCCAGAAAAGGCAGTTTCATTTCTTTCATGGAAGTCCTTTCAGAGCCAGTCAACTGGGACAATTGAGCATAGGCATTAAGATAATTACAGTGAAAAGTTATTATATACTGGCCAAGCCTTGTGCCATGCCTGCTTGATTTTTCTGAATACAGATTTCTCGCAAAATTAATCCCCAGACCACACTACAAATACTCACCCACGGTGAGGCTCTCCAGAGCTTTGATGTGGATCTGCATGAATCTTTTCCCTAAAGTAAGGGATCCCAGCTGGGGAGGGGGAGGGAAGGGGGGAAAGAAATGTGAAACTAGATCTGTGAAAACAAAACTCTTGAACCAACAAAAATGCAGAACTTAGAAAAACAGAAATTAAAGGGGTTTGCAAACAAATCTTTACCTTCTGGTTCCATTGAAGGGAGGGACCAATCTCACGTCCCTCTTGTTAGCACAGCAGCTTTCAGTAATAAAAGTCACACAGTCCCATCTGAGTCCTTAAGAAGAGTCTTTCCTACTGTCCCATATGAGGCCTGGTTTTCTGCTTTCTGTTCTTCTCAGCAATCTGAGTCTCTGCTCTTGTCCTGCTTGTGTCAGATGTAATAAAACCCAAGTATGGACCTTGAGGTGGAGACCAAGCATGGACCTGAAGAAAAACATACACAAGAGCAGTGTGAGATAGGAAACAGGCTGGTTACAGCCTGGCATCTTGATGAGGAGGAAGAAAAGAGGAACACCAGGAAATTCAGGAAAGAGATCAAGAAAACACCGGGCCCACTGTAAAATAGCATGGACAGCACTGTACAGCAAAGGTGCACCAGAGGGGTTTTTGTGCTGAGCCTTGTCTGAAAGCAGTTTGCAGCTGTGAGCGAAGGAATAGCCACCTTCTGTCGGATTGCCGTGGTGGGCAGGGAAATGGCGGCCTGCACACACTGCTTCTAGGCCGCTTCATGCTACAAGCCATGTTCTTGCCCAAGGGAAATACCCAAGGGGACCCCATAGCTTTGTTAACCCATCAGGTCAAAAGGAGTAATCATATGCTGAGTGTTACAGTTAGGTTTTGGCAGCATTTAATGTATTCATTCTGGGAAAGGTTTGGATAATGGTTCTGATTAATACAAATGAATCAAATTGAAAGGAGGTTGTCAGCTGTCCTCCCCCTAAAAAGCGGAGTGATTAATGATAGCAAAATTACAACAAGAAGGTAATAATAGCTTGCACTTTGCTTTTTAAATTGTAAGGAACTTTACAAACATTCACTAATTGATTTAAAGGCTCCATTTTTCCGGTGGTGCGAACACTGAAAGTGTATGACAAATGCCTTAACCAGTGAGATAGTGAAATTCATCATGCTCCCTGCTGAAGTCAGTGTCCACCTCTGCGTTAGAAAGAAGCATTAGAATCTTAAGCAGTTGATAGTAGAGAGCAGATCTTTCAGTGGCCACAGACCCAGAGGAAACCACACTGTTTATACCAAAGCTGATACACTCCTAGTGACATTCCCTACTGTTTGCAACAAGGAGGGCTTCCATCGACTTGTGTGCCTTCAGAGCATACTCACATGGGGAAAAAACAGACTGCCCCTCAGTTCAAGGAGGACATAGAACTCCTTGAAAGAGCCCAGCACAAATCCACCAAGATGATGAAGGGAGTGGAACACCTTCCTTATAGAAAGAGGCTGAGGAAGCTGGGCCTCTTTAGCCTGGAGGGGACTGAGGGGTGACTTAATGTTTATGAATATGCAATGTTTATGAATATGTAATGTTTATGAATATGTAAAAGGCAAGAGTCAGGAGGATGGAGCCAGGCTATTCTCAGTGATGGCCAGTGATAGGACAAGGTGCAATGGGTGCAAGCTGGAGCATATGAGGTTCCATATGAATGTAAGGAGGAACTTTGTCACTGTGAGGGTGATGGAGCACTGGCATAAACTGCCCACGGCGGTTCTGGAGTCCCCTTCTCTGGAGACATTCAGAACATGCCTGGACACATTCCTGTGTGATTTACTCTAGGTGATTCTGCTCTGGCAAGGGGGTTGGACTAGATGATCTTTCAAGGTCCCTTCCAACTCCTAATGTTCTGTTATTCTATGAAACTAGAATACCAGTGTTAACACTGATGGCTAGCACGCTACTAGCACACTTGCCCAGTTGTAAGGCCAGCTCTGAAGTGAAAGATTAGTTCCTGTGTGCAGGGATGTGAGATTCAAACTCAGCCCTTACTTGCTAAAAGCTCTCATTTTCTGCAAGACAAGCCTGGCTATCTTCAGCAATGCTTCCTCGCTGCGAGGGAAAGGAGGTAGTAGCTTGGCTTAAGGGAAAGCTTCATTTTAAGATCTGAAAGTAATTGCTATACTTGAGTAGTCTCAGTGTGGATACATCTCCTTTTGATCTTCAGCTCCATAAATTAGCATTACAGTTTGTTTTTCATAGAGAGGTATTAGCACCATTGGACTGCTTGGCAGGTCTTGCTCCACTTGTGTTTATCTTTTGTAAAGGTCGTGTTCCTGCTTGCAGTGGTATTGGCAAAAGAGGCTGCTAGCAAAAAGGCTTTTTTGTACAGAAGTGTAGAGGACTTTGGAAAGGAGCAGAACCCTAAAACAGCCAGTGCAGACATTTCATAGGGTCTTGTGGTTTAGATTGTTCTTGGCCAAAAAGCAATGATTTCAGGGGGTTTTAAAATATATATACCACACTTAATGACACAGTAACAGAAAATAAAGTAATTGCAAATAATCCTTCAGATACCAAATGAGGTAACCTTGAAAAGTGGAGTCGTGGCAAACGCAGTGCAGAGGCACTTGAACTGCTTCAGCACAGAGCGGGCTGGTTCCAGAAGCAGTAGAGCCGTGTTGCACTGCTGGGCTGAGCTACAAGAACCTGCCCAGCAGTTTCCAGATGTTTTGCTTCAGTGTCTAAGCTGATGTGCATGCACAGAGCGATGCAACACCAGGGGAACTGCCTGGCTGTGGTGAGGCTGGAGAGCTCTGTGCAGTGCCTGTTACGTGGTGTGAGCATCAGGTGGGATGAGCTTTTGTGGTACATGAAGCCAGTGTAGATAGAAAAACACACACTGTATTTGAGCACATGTTGCCACATGGGGTACTAATTGACCTTTATTAAATGAAGCAAGCTTCATGCCCAGATGTTTACAAGCCCTTGAGTGAGCAGCATCCCTGCTTGGCCCGTTTGTGTAAGGCAGCTGGTTACCTTCTGTAAACTCGGTCCCTCCAGAGGCAGTGTGAAAAGGAGAGCTGCATGTTGTTTGTATAACACAAGTATACTGTCTGGACACACTCAAAGAGTTACAGTCAACAGCTCAGTGTCCAACTGGAGATCCTCAATGACAAGCAGTGCTCTTCAGGGGTGAATACTGGGACCGTCATAGTTTAACATCTATGTCAGAGTCATGGTCAATGGGACTGAGTTTGCAAGTTTGCTGATGATGATGTGCGATCCACACACTGGAGGGAAGGGACGCTGTCCAGAGGGACCTTGACAAGCTTGAGAAGTGGGCCTATGTGAACCTCGTGAAGTTCAACAATGCCAAGTACAAGGTCCTGCATATAGGTCGGTGCAATCCCAAGCACAACTACAAGCTGGGCAGAGAATAGATTGAGAGAAGTCCTGAGGAGGACTTGGGGATGTTGTTGGATGAGAAGCTCAACATGAGCCACCAATGTGCACTTGCAGCCCAGAGGACCAGCAGGCTGCTCAGCTGTATCAAAAATGTGTGACCAGCAGCTTGAGGGAGGTTGTTCTGTCCATCTACTCTGTTCTCATGAAACCCAACCTGGAATACTGTGCCCAGGTCTGGGGTCTCAGTACAAGAAGGACATGGAGCTGTTGGAGTGAGTCCAGTGGAGTGCCACCAGATAACCAGAAGTCTGGAGCACTTGTGAAGACAGGCTGCAAGAGGTCAGCTTGTTCAGCCTGGAGAAGAGAAGGCTCCAGGGAGGCCTTATAGCAGCCTGCCAGTACCTGCGGGAGCCTACAGGAAATCTAAACAGGGACTGTGTAGAAGGACACAGAGTGACAGGACAAGGGGTCATGACTATAAACTTAAAAGGAGTAGATGGAGATTAGGTATCAGGAATAAGTTCGTCCCTGTGTGAGGGCAGTGAGGCCCTGGTACAGGCTGCCCAGAGAAGCTGTGGCTGCCCCCCTCCCTGACAGTGTCCAAGGCCAGGCTGGATGGGGCTTTGGGAAACCTGGTCTAGGGGAGGATGTACTCACCCATGGCAGGGCATTGGAACTAGGTGGTCTTTGAGGTCCCTTCCAACCCAAACCAGTCTGTGATTCTATGATTCTAATGGTGGTGGTATGAAATATCTACTGCACACCTAGACTGGTATGTGAGTCTTGTGACCATTTCAACTCACGTTTCAGATGCACACACTGACAAAACAGTCGAAAGCTGATATACCTATGTGATGCTCTGAGAGAGCAGGGAAACCAGGGCTGGTGGAGCAGTTCTCCTTTGTAACCTATTTAGCTACTTTGGGAATCCCTTAGTGTGACGTGCTGACTGCTGCAAAGAAGACCAGAAGGACCATGGGTGGACAGATGGCAGCTTTCTGAACGGCGTGTTTAGCTGGCTGGGAACAGCCTTGCAGAGTGCAGGCATGCTTCCTCTGGGACCCCAGCTTAACCACCATCAGTCCCAGATGGGGTAATCTTAGTGGTCATCAGCCCCAGGTCAGCCCTGGGATCACACACACATCTGAGTGGTGTAAACGTGCCGTTACCTGGGTTTAGGTTGGGATTGGCCACAACAGAAATGAACATAAACTACAAATAGCTGTCATTGTTCTTTGGCACACAGGAGGCCTTTTGAGCATCAGAGCTTAGATCTGCTCTGCTGGTACACAGTAACTCATAAACTGCTCTGAGGAATCTGTGAACCCACCTCTCCTGTGCAAGGGTGGGTGATGTATCCTCCCTTGGCAGCTCCATGGTGGTATCACAGGCAAGCCCTGCCTCTGAGGGATGCCTTGGGGCTAGTTTGTGAAGGACTAAATCATTCCCAGTAGGGGAGTGATTTAGTCCTTCACAATTCACTTCACAATGTCACTGGCATCCTGCCTCTTCCAGCCCTAATCCTAACAATCCTAATTCTAGTCCTTCAGCAGCTCGGTGCATTTTCTGTGGCTGCGTTCCATCCCACCCAGCGATCTCCAACCCGCTGCAGAAATCTGCTGCTTCTCCTGAACCTCTGTTGAGGTTTTTGTCAAGTGTTCTCTCCCCTATCCTTGTGCAGCTTAAACCTCATGTTTAGTTGGCCTCAACTCCTTGAATAACAAAATTTAAAAACGTGAGTAACAAAAGAAACAACAATTTGCCCCAAAACTTGGGGAGCTAGGGATGGCTGAACAGGAAAATGTCACTTTCCAGCAGCTGAGATTCTGTGGTGTTTGTCAGAAGAAAAGGTCCCTATCAGCCTCTGGTTCATATTTCTGCTTTGGAAACACACGGTCCAAATAGGCAAAAGCAAGGTTTGGCTCTCTCCACAGAAAAGTGAGGAACAGCCAAATTAAGTGGGGCAGTGGGATGCAAGAAAAAGACAGGAACAGGACTGAAATTGAAATGCAAATCAAACGTCTTAATCACAAGGCTGTCCTTTCCTTTCATGCTGAGGACGTACCTATTTGAAAGCTTTCTTGAAAAAAAAAGAGTGTAGAGAAAAGCTGTGGCTGATTGTGCAGCACTGTCACCCCTTCTGCATGCTAACCATTTCGCTTGACACTGTTCTTTCAGCTGTGGCAACTATGTTATATGGCATTAGGGCAAATGTGCCCACTAAATCTGCCACTGGATCATCAGGTATTTAATGTAGGGGTTTTTTTTTTTAGCAGAAGAAATTTTAATCATTCTAATCTCAGGAAAACAGTCCTGCAGGAAAACAGCTTTTCATTTATTTAAATATTTATTTTAAGTGATGAGAGGCAGATGACCATAAAATGAAACTTCTAGTCCTGAGTAAACTGAATCTGAAGTTCAGGTTTAAGAAAATGTTTGAAAGGAATGCTCGGTATCTGGAAGGAACAAGGAGAAGGGATGTGTGTTACTTGCTGCAGAAGCAAACCTAACGCTGTCTTCAGCCAGGCCTTCAAAAGGCCCCAAGACCAAGCTGCTGGAAGCACCACACGGGATACACAGCTTCCTTACAGTGGCTTCAAGGTTAAGCACCACACAGACAGCTTGACAGAAGCTGTTTGCATAAAAACCACATTACTGAAAACTAGCCCCAAAGCACTGGCAATGTGTCAGAAAGCTGATTTACAAAGCTGTGAGGTAAAACACACCTTATAAAACTGTGCAGATATCCTGTGCCTCTTTAATCAAGGCTCTTTAAGGGTATTTTTGGACCTCTGAATCAACAAGCATTTTTCTTCCTCCTTAAAATGCCTTGCATCTTTCTCCCAGCCAGTCTCCTTCTTCATACCCCTATATAGGTGCTTTACTAAATGACCTCCAATCTAAGTCTTCCTGCATGTTGATTACTGTAAGATGGAGTCCTGAATGTTAACGATACAATATATTAAATCTGAGAATAATTAAGGTGGGGATTTTTACCTCACACCTTTAGTGAGAATGATTTGTATTCAGCATGCCAAGTTTTAATGCTTGACAGATGAACCTTAATGCTTTTTTTGCAGTTGCAGACTGAAAGATTCTATTAATTTAGACAGTCACTGGAAGAAAAAAACCCCACCAAACCCTCAAAATTATAATATAAAGAACTGAAGATCACATTCAGTAAATACAGCCACAGAGGAAAGTCACATTCTTTGGTGTATTTATGCATAAATTTACAATTTATTTTGTTTTAAATTACCTGATGCTTTTTTCAGGGTTCTTACCAAACTTGGGCCTCAGTGCTTCCTTAGTAAATATCTTTGCAACCACAGTCACCTTTCTGCTGGTTTAAGGGATTTAAAATGAAGCTGCTTTGCTAGCAGCCTGGTAGCAGTGCTAAATGCTCATTTCCATTTCATCGCTTTCAATGGTCTACCCAGCTTTATTCAAAGTCAGAGGAATTTCTACATCTTTTACAAATCAAATTGACTGCACACCATTTCTTGAGTCTTTATCCACTCAGCATGTCCAATTCTTTCCTAACTGACCTGAAACCCATGATAAAGCTCACTGTCCAAGATATTTTCTCTTGAATTTGAGTATTATTTCCATGGATGAGCTTACTGACCCTTAGCATTACATTTTGACGCAGGCTTACACCTAATGCCTTTAAAAGCATTTCTGCCTTCAAGCACCCTGGCAGTGAATGAAAGTGGTGTGACCTGCAGATGATAATTCAAGGTATCTCAAAAAATAAGGATCAAAAAGTTTTGACTTCAGCTTACACATAATGCTTTATATATGATTTCTTGCTCTTCTGCGTGCATCACTCATTATTGATGGACAAAAGCAGTACAGCTTTGAAGAGAAAATTTAAGTCTCTAAAATGCTAAGCTAGAAAAATGAAAATGGAATATCTCAGAGGCACTAATTACTGAGACTGGGAAAAATGGTGTGGTGGGGGCTGGAAGCGTGGCTCAGAAGTGTTTGTACTTTTCCATGGTATAAGTCAAGGAAATTATTATCAACAGGAAGAATTATGAAGCAATGAAACAAGGCTCCTTTCAAGCAGATTGTTTTATGCAAGTATGAGGATGCTCCGAGAAAACGAATTGCACATACCAGGACCTCTTGTCTACCTTAGTTACATCAAAACAACCATGTAAACTTTTCATAAAGAGTCAGAAGATATGTATGCAATTAAAGCCTATCACTGGATTAGGATGTTTGGATGGCTTGTGGACGCACACACCCCCCCTTGGCAGTGTCCAAGGCCAGGTTGGATGGGGCTTTGGGCAATCTGGTCTGGTGGAGGGTGTCCCTGCCCATGGCAGGGGATTGGAACTAGATGGTCTTTGAGGTCCTTTCCAACCTAAACAATCTTGTGGGTCTACCACTACCCAGCACTGCCCTCAGAGCAGAGTGTAATCAGTTTCTGCCTGTAACACTTTATATTGACTGTAAGTTGTTTTAGGAGAGGGACATTTGTTTTGTGCTTGCTCTTATGTTGAGAAAAATATGGGTCTGATATGTCTTTCTGTTTCAACAACATAAATAACACTTGACACTGCTTTCCACAATATGGTTTAACTGAGAAACCACAGATGGGTTACAAGTGTTCCTCCTTATATTCTTAAGTAAAGGGCAGAGTTCAAAAGCTGTGTTATGCCGCTGTGTGTGGGGAAGGATAAAAAAGCAAACTGGTGCTGTCCAGTACAGTCTCAGCACTGCAGCATTTATCTAAAACTATTCGAATACATGCCCAGCAAGGGAAAATCTGCTGTTCCTGAGCCCTGTTAGGTTTGCAAATACATGGAGTTTTAGCATGAGCTATGGAAGAAGAACTGGCCTTGGGGAGGTGTACTGCTCAGGAGCTGGTGAAGTAATTCTGCTGGTTTCCTTTCTCCACCTCTGAGTGCCCATCCCGAGAGTCCTTGTGAACATGGAAGTAATCACTTAATCATCCACTGAATTATTTGTGTGTTACATCAGTGTTTGCAGGCTGAAGGCTTAATGGACAAGGTCTGTACCTGCTATTAATTTGTCTCAACAACTGGAGGTGAGCGATGAAGGTTTTGCCACGAGTCTGTATGAATTGATGCACTTTTGCTGTTCATTCCAAAACAACTTGTAACAAAATTTCATCTGCAACAAATAACAGGCATAAGACTTGTTCATGTTGTCAACAGTAAATCAAAAGGAGTCTTACAACCTTATTTTTCTATGGACAGCTGTCAGATAACTAACTACATTTGCCAAGTGCCTCCTAGGAGTACCCTGCCAACATTCCACTTCTGCAGGAATAAAAAGCCTGTTCCATTCAATAATAATTTGGAATAAGATAGAAATAAAGGATAGACAGAACAGAGAAGAGTGAAAACCAGTTAGGTGTTATGATCCTAATACTCTATATAAAGGCTGGTGGATGTCGTTGCCTGACCACGGTGAGATCACTAGTGGCACTAGTGGCAGATACTGGTCTCAGGCTTGCTTGAGGAGCTGTTCTAACACGTTCCTAGAATGTCTCCTTCCAAGAGAGGCTAAAATATGGTATTTTCCCAGGAAAGGAAAAGTAATGAGAAAAGAGCAATCAAAATGTTTAGGCCTCAGGAAAAAAAAGAATCATTTTTGGACTTGTGCTTGGTGAAGGCTTGGAAACGTGCAATTTACCTTCTGCATTTTGTTGTCTGAATTTGTTCTTATTCACTGATTTTGTGGGTTCTGTTACAGTGTTTGTGAGCACTGATTTCTACCAGCATGGTATTATAAGTTCACATACCATATTAAAATCACAAACATAAGGATTTGCCTGGTACTGAGTGCTACTAATCAATCAATCAATTCCAAATTTTCAGCAATTCCAAATCTTAACTTGTGAGACATATGCATGAGTACATGATTTAGGGTTTATTTTTGTATTACATTTACAAAAAAAAAAAAAGGATCCCATGAAAATAGAACTCCACAACCTCAGACCAATCTTTCTTTCCTGTAATTAATTAAAAATTTAAAATTACAAAGCATTCTGGGCCAGAGAACCAAAGAACTTGGTACCTGCTCTTACTTGGGGTTTAGTGCACTGAAGGAATTCCAGGTAATGGAGCTTTGGACTACAAGAGAGATATAAAGGAGAAGTGTGAGTGCAAACAAATGAACAGATGTGCTTCTTGGATGATCTCACACCTGAGAACAGAGCTAACATTAAAACCAGAAATGTTTTGGTTTTAAGTGGATTAATTGAATTACTTACAGAAACCTTTACAATGGTATACATTTCAAGTATCTTTATAATATACCCTGCTTTGTAAGCCTGTTTTTTCTACAGTGACTGCTCCTCAGGGCTTCTGGGTTAGATATGTGAGGTTTTTCTGAGCTCTAAAAAGAAAAGTTGTCTGCAGAACAACCCCTTTTTCCCAGAGAAGGCCATCAGAGAAACTAAACTCAACCAGTGCAGCTGGTGGTGGGTTGGTCTGACTGCTCAGGACCCGGCCCTTAGCCTTTTGGAAAGATTTAGCTCAGCTGTAGTGGTTGCTCCAAACTCTGTTGGTGCAAGTGTAGTCACTTCGAAGGGAAGGAAAAGAGCACAGTGACCCCCCTAGTCCAGAACTGGTCTCACTGCAAGACGGTGAGATATACTTGATAGATAGAGGTACCCACATAGCTTTCCAATAGAACTGGGTTACCAAGTCTCACCTCCCCACCCTTTAAGGTACAGGGGATAGTTAAGCCACCCCCAGAAACAATGAGCATGAAAATCCACTTGTGCTATTTTTTTGATTGGCTAATTACATGTCTACTAGTCTAGTGCCTAATTTACATGTCAAATACTGTAATTTGCCTTGTCAGGTGCTTCTCTGTGCATTTCACTGTGTTAAAATAATTACCAGCACATACTTCCAAGGGAGATTACTACTGTCGGACTGGAGATTTTCACCAGGTCTTTTCAGCCGGTTACCAGAGCCACTCCCATTGCCCCTTGCACCGTGATACATTTGCCAGGACAGAAAAAAAACCAGTAAAGAACAGCCAAACAATCTCTGAGATACCCTTCAGATAAGAACAGTAATATCTTTCTGTCCTATGTATTGCCATCCCTGGCAATAGGGCAGCAGAGAATCCACTTGAAAACTTCCAGAGCAGTGAGTCACTCTTACAGTCAGACTTCAGATAATTTCATAAATCAGAAGGCTAATCCCATGGGTGTTTTTTACTGACCTACATGATGGTCACTTCAGAACAACAATAGTGAGCTGGAACATTCCATTGTTATTTTGGAAACTTCCCTTTGCATGCCCTGTTGGTATCTCCAGTCCAGCATGGAGAAGGTCACACAGAAGATGATGTTTATCAAGACAGGTCTCAACTGTTCTAGCCACTGCTGTATTGCTCCAGGCATTATGCTGCATGGATTAGGCTTTTACCCTCTTGCGCACAACTGAACTCTGCTCTCCATCAGTTTGCTCCTGGTCTACCACAACACCTCCCTTCTGCAGGGGCATCACACCACGGTTGCTAACCAGGGAGAGGGGCAGAAAGCTGAACCAACCCAAGCAATGAGCACAGGAAGTTCCGCACCAACATGCGGAGGAACTTCTTCCCAGTGAGGGTGACAGAGCCCTGGCACAGGCTGCCCAGGGAGGTGGTGGAGTCTCCTTCTCTGGAGATATTCAAGACCCATCTGGACGCCTATCTGTGCAGTATGAGCTGGGGAGCTGCTTTGGCAGGGGGGTTGGACCCGATGATCTCTGGAGGTCCCTTCCAACCCCTACAACTCTGTGATTCTGTGATCTATCTCTTGATCTGGTATAGCACAGGGGGTTGCTGCTACCAGTGACATCCATGGGCTTATCAGTTTCTACAATGCCATAATCATTGACCTCAAATGGGAAACCTGACTGAGTGCTCATACGTGGCCCATCCAGTTCCCCCAGATTGTCATCAACGCAGCACTTGGCCTGTGCACCCACAAAACCCACCAAAGCTCTAGTAAATGCCTGAAGACTTGTCTTTGCCCATCCTGAAGGCTGTGGAGATATTTCTGATGATCTAGTGTCTGCACCAGAGATTCACCTTTCTGTGCCCAGGTTGGATAGTTTGGTTACATCAACTTAATAATTTGCCCTGCTCCTGACTCACTCTTTGGAATGGTTTGTTGTATGTTCATCTGTTTACCTCTGTTATCTGAAAAAAAACCCAAAAAACCCCAAAGCCTTTGCAAATGCAGTTTATAAAGGAGAAGGTCTGTCTTCAAAAACTGTTTGCAAGGAAATAGTGCAGGAACAAATGGCTCCAAATAGTTAGCCTATGATCTGAAGTTATTCCACTTTACAGTGGTGCACCTTTTACTGAATAGCAAGAAGGTGCCACCCTATTGAGTCAAATCAATGGTCCTTCTAGCCTTATCTGAATCACAGTCTGCAACAGAATAAAGGTCTAAAGTTTAAGTACAGATCAACATTTCCCTGATACAATCTCCCAGCTTCACAGCGATTCACGTTTCTCCTGAAGCACAGGCTCTAGCTGCACCTTCACACTGCCTTGCTGATGATTTATTTTTCACATGGATTGTTTTGACTTCACTCAAGTTTTTTGGCCTTCAGAACTACCTCTAACATGAAATGCTCCAGTTTAATGATTCATGATTTAGAGAAAGTAGTGCTGTTTCTTTGATTGCTTTAGAACTTTTGCTAGTTCTTGAATTATGTCATTTTTCTGCTCACATCCTCTATGCCATAGTGATTTTTTGGAGTTTATAATACCATTGCTGGACTCACTCTCTTCTGGGATTGAAAAGTACATTTTCTTTGCAATGTTTCATCAGTTTTATTTGCAAAGGCTTTCTAGAGATGCTAAAATTGAAGTGTTTTGATAAAGCAACATCTTGTTTTACATCCTGTACTTCGAAAGATCTTTTACTCTGAGATGGTGGTACTATTCTAAAACACAGATTCCAAAGCATCATTTAACAGCAGAATTAAACTATTGCAAGAGCTTGTCACTGAATTCTACATGCATACCACAATACAGAAAAAAGAGCACTTCAGGTCTTTTAACATACTTGCCTTCCTACTGGAGAAGTATTTTTAGAGATCAATTTATTTATCTATCTATGTCAGAAAGGATTTTCTAGCTTAATGGTCAGTCTATGTGCATTTAAATACTAACAAAACAAGCCATATATAGCCTGGTGGTTCAGCCCAAATCAGCCACACTCAGAGTGCCCTGAAGACACCCCAGAGCACCCTTCCCCAACTAGCCCCTTTTATGGGGAGTGATGTCAGGTGGTGTGGGAACAGCCCAGTCTCACTCAGCTCACCTGGGCTGGCTGCTTGGGGAGGTTCACTCTGGCCTGGACAGAGCCAGGGCAGATGGCATTTTAATTACATGTTTTCCATCATTTTTATTGAAGGTTATACAGTTAAGTGCCCAACAACCCTTTGAAAATACTATCAATGAGATCTGCAACATTTGAGACTACAGCCCATTATTATTTACACAGGCCTGAATATTTTATTTTTGTTTAGAATTTTAGAAAAGCCTTTATTGTCTTAGAAAAACTCATATACACATCAGTTCACTGGTGAGCCTGCTGTTTTACCCTGGGTACATTGCTGTGTGCTCTTAATTTCCAGAGAAAGCTGTTGATGGACTTAACATCCGTGTGTATATCATTATACATGATACACTCACAAGGCTTTGTAATTAAATTCCACTGTTTGGTAGGAATGGGATCAGATTTACCAGAAGATGCAGCAGAACATTGTAGACAGGATCCAAGGGTTTAAATAATGCAGCATTCTTTTCTGAAGGTGTGTCCTGAAGAATAATCTGCTAGGTTTCAGTACTCTCTAGACCTGCCCTTAATAAAAACCGTTCAGAATTGGATGAAGAATAAATGAATAAATAAATAAATATTTTTCTGAACAAATATATTATAATTAGCAATTAATATTACACACATCATCCACTTCTAAAAGCAGTTTGGGGCTTGTCACATTTTCCTGTGGCTATTCAGGTTAAGAGCAACTGAGGTCTGTGTTATTTGATTCTGTTGTCAATGCCAGAAACATACAATGGGGAAGAAAAGCCCCAAACATCTGATTTCTGACCCTAGCATTTCCACAAGGACTCTGCCCATTTTCTTAAAAGATCCATTAATTTTGCATGCCCCCTTTGCTGTATGACCAATATGGAATTATTAAATACTCAGTGACAGTTTAGCTGTGAACTTCATGAACTTCTGTCCAGACCTTTGTATAGATGTCAAGAGAGACCTGATTTAAGACACCCACGTTTGAGATGTCAGCTGTTTGCCTGGGTTTCAATGCTGCTGCATGTAAAACGATGAGAATAAATACGACTATTCCCACAGGAGTTTGAGAGGATTCATCAGGATGTGCTTGTAAAACTGAAAAGTGCTGGTCCTACAAACATCTTCATCAAAAGTGTTTATCTTGGCTGCTACTTAGTTCCCAATAAATGAAAAATTGATTGTCTTCTGAGATTGCTTTCACTGTCTCCACTTGCACTGCGGTGAACAGAAACGACTTCATCAAAATCTCACTGGGCATGGTCACATGACTACCCAGTGTTGTAGGGTTTTTAACAAACTCTTAATGCTTGGTGGGTTTTAACAAACCCTTTTCCTTTCCCTTTCCCTTTCCCTTTCTCTTTCCCTTTCTCTTTCCCTTTCCCTTTCCCTTTCCCTTTCCCTTTCCCTTTCCCTTTCCCTTTCCCTTTCCCTTTGCCTTTCCCTTTGCCTTTCCCTTTCCCCTTCCCTTTCCCCTTCCCCTTCCCCTTCCCTTCCTCCTTCCCTTTCCCTTTCCCTTTCCCTTTCCCTTTCCCTTTCCCTTTCCCTTTCCCTTTCCCTTTCCCTTTCCTTCCCTTCCCTTTCCCTTTCCTATTTAAAAATAAAACCTCTGAAAATAGCCCTCCTCATTTTAGCAGGAACGCTTACGTTGCATACAGTTGGCATGCCACCATCCCAGGGAGAAAACTGCAAGGGAAACCTAAGTTTATTATCAGCACGGAGGAAGACTGCATTAAGGGCTTCCATAAATTTGAGGCTGGAAAGAACTAAATCAGTTTGCTTCTCCTCCTGCTGGCTTGAGATTTCTTCCCTGTGGGTTATTCATAAAGGGATTTATTAGTTGGATGCCCAAGATCAGCATATCTGCAGGCTGGTGGGCACCTTTGGTGCACTGTTGCGCAAACCTGCGCCCCTTGAATGCGATCATGTTCAGGGGCTCAGACTGGCTTCTGTACCTTTAAAGCTTAAAAAACTCACCTATTTCCTGCAGTTTAGTGTCACTGAGAGATCTTCATATCTGCAGAATGACAGTCTCACAAATGCTTGCTTTGTGCTTTCACAGAATCACAGAGTTGTAGGGGTTGGAAGGGACCTCCAGAGATCATCAGGTCCAACCCCCCTGCCAAAGCAGCTCCCCAGCTCATACTGCACAGATAGGTGTCCAGACGGGTCTTGGATATCTCCAGAGAAGGAGACTCCACCACCTCCCTGGGCAGCCTGTCCCAGTGCTCTGTCACCTCACTGGGAAAAAGTTCATCCCCATGTTGGTGCGGAACTTCCTGTGCTCCAACTTGCAGCCATTGCCCCTTGTCCTGTCTCCACTGACCAAAGAAAAGGGGCAGGCCAATTCCCCCTGCATCCCATGCTTAAGATACTTATAAACACCAATTAGGTCCCCCCTCAGTCTTCTTTTCTCCATGCTGAACAGCCCCAGCTCTCTCAGCCTTTCCTCATAGGGGAGATGTTCCAGGCCCTTAATCATCTCTGTAGCCCTCCTCTGGACAAAATTACTCCTTTCCCTGGCTATAATTGTTATGATCTGAACTTCATGCGATATTTCTTTATAATTTTAAGAGTACATTTCGTGCATAACTTAGAAATTAAACAAAGTAATTATGTCCTGGAAGAAAAATTTGATGCTTTGCATCTGACGAGGCCCATTAGTCTTTCCCAATAGGGGCTGCAGACACACTGGACGTCAGAGGTGGAGTGCCAAGGCTGTAAAAATCAAGAGAAAGGACTGCTTTGCTTAAACCCGTCTGCTGTGATGGGCCTGAGAGGGGCTCAGCTTCCCAGTGATTTCATAGATTGTGTCTGCCCACAACACTTTCACCTGGACTTGTAACGCATTTGGAAGGAGCTTTGTTAGCATTCTTCTCAGTGAATATTGTTTTAAAGGAGGATTTATAAACACATTGCATCGGTCATGTTCCTAATGGTGTTTGTGTCCTTTGTGGTGCATAAAGGCAACTTTCATCATCCCAAATACCACATCTCACGTCCTAGCTTTCCTCCAAGAAGTTTGGCAGCCTTTGGAGGATTGGCAATGAGATATCACAAGCATTTCAATCTCAACTGTGTCTCTTTCACAGGCTGGTTGAAAATTGGGGAAGGGAGGGAAAGACATTTTTTAAAATATATGGCTCAATGTATAGACCTAAGCTGGACTAGAAACAGGAATAAGGAGTGACAGAGCATAATGTTCTACCAAGATGCCCTTTGATGCAGACATACCACACCCCTACCCCTCCTGCACCGCATGGTGCATTTCTCCCAATTACTCTGGCTGGTCGGTCTTGGAGGGAGACATTAGCAACACCTTAACACAGTGCAGCTCAGAGTCAGCCTCTTGGTAGAGGTGCTGTCACACCTGCCCAGGTTCCCTCTGAACATATGCAGCTATGGTCATTTGGCCAAGGAGAAGTAAAATTGATGTGCCACTCCCCCTCAGGAAGCAGTTCCAGCAGTTGTGGGTGATCAGGGAAAGTTCTGCTGCTCACTTTGCATCTCATCCGTGGACTGTGAGGTGCAGCCATGGCCCCCCGGGACTCTGTGCAGCAGGATGCTGCTGCACACTTTGATTTGCCCATCATTGGTCACCAGAATGCAACTGTAATTGTGAAGGAAATCAACTGGATGGAGGGTTGTTTCATATCCACAAACCTAGTTGTTACAATCACCAGGTGATCACTTTGAAAGCCTCCTCATCTCTGGCTTAGCTTGATGGTCTTTGCCCCTCAGCTACTGCATTTTTTCTGAGAACAGCATTATTTGATCTACCTCTCTGTGAGCTGGCTTGAGGGTACCATTCCCTGGGGCAAAACACAGTTATCTTGGTGAATCTGATTTGGGCTTCCATTTGGTAATTTTGTTCTTTCCAGCTACAAGAAGAGTTGTAATTGCTGACTGAAGAGCTTCCTTAGAATGAAGCATCATTTAGGAGAAAAGCATCTTAAGGGAAAACATACCTCCTCATCAATAAAACAGTCTGCACTCCTTCCTGTTCACAAGGTAATTAGTGATTTTCCATGTGGGGGCCTGCAAGGACCTGCTGCCCATTTGCTCCCTTCCCTGCTCCTCTCTGACAGAGCTCCTTGCCCCCAGATGCAGGGGCCTTTTCAAGGAGGAGCCGTCTGACAAGGCAAACTCCAAATCTGGACAAGCCACATTAGCACATCATATTGGCCACAGGTGCTTCCAAGCTACCTGCTTGCTCTGCTGGTGGTACTCACGGACCTCCACATCCCTCCCCTGCCTGCTGCCCCAGTCACAGCATCCTCTCAGTACAGCCAAGCAGTGGCAGAAGGGTCCAGGTCTGCAGGGCTGGGGCAATTCCCTCATGGCAATCAGGAAGTGGATACTGCATGATGGGCTTTTTCTTTGTGCTCTGCTTCTGCTCTGCCTGGATGCATTTTATGTGCAGCTGCTTTTTCATTATGAGTAGAAAAAATAAAAATAATAATTAAAAAAATGATAAAAATAGCTGTGTTGCTGTTTTACACTTTGCCACATTACTCCTTTCAGTTTCTGTTAAAAACGTAATGTGAAATGCATCCTAACCACAAGGTGTCTTTAAATGATAGGCACAATGACTATGAGGGTTTCTTGCTTTCTTATTTTAAGATATGAAATTGTGGAAGGACCATTTCAGGGCATTTTAGTAAAGTTCGGAAATATAAATTTAAAAGATATCACTGGGAAACAAGAAAACAATGCAGAAGAAGAAGAAGAAGGCGATGCAGGAGAAGAAATAAAGACGAGGCCTAACATTTAACAGTGCATCAAGTGAAGTGGATGCACCTCGAGTGCTGGGTCCAGTTCTGGGCTCCTCACCATAAGAAGGACATTGAGGCCCTCAAGTGAGTCCAGAGAAGGGCAACCAGGCTGGTGAAGGGGCTGGAGGGCAAATCCTATGTGGAGCAGCTAAGGGAGCTGGGGATGTTTAGCCTGGAGAAGAGGAAGCTGAGGAGAGACCTTATCACTGCCTACAGCTACCTGAAGGCAGGTTGTAGAGAGGCGGGTGATGGTCTCTTCAGCCAGGTGACAGGAGACAGGACAAGGGGAAATGGCACAAAGCTGCACCAGGGCAGGGTCAGATTGGATGTTAAGAAAAAGTTCTTCACTGAAAGAGTTGTCAGGGCCTGGAACCGGCTGCCCAGGGAGGGGGGTTAGTCACTGACTCTGGATGTGTTTAAAAAAAGGGTAGATGAAGTACTTAGGGATATGGTTTAGCTTAGGACAGGAACGTCTGGACTTGATGATCTTAAAGGTCTTTTCCAACCTTGTGATTCTGTAATCAGTTTGTGTATTCCAGCTGAAGAGTGATTTAGATCATGCTACAGCTCTGCAGGATCTACTATCTGATTACACAGACATTGGAAAAATTTAAATACTCTTAAATGTTGTCTCTAGTAAGCCATGTGGTGTTGGTTGTATGTCAGTATAAGTTGGTAGGCCATACTTACCTTGGTACTGACTCAGTGCTATTATATGCTATTTGAAATATGGAAAATAAAAATTACTTATGCAACAATTAAAAAAGAAAAGAAAACATGGTCTCCTGGAAATTAGTGACATGCATCCTTTGACTGTCTCTCTTAACTAAGCAGCACAGGATATTGGGAACACTATCTTAGTGAAAATTAGTCAGGAAAATACAAGCACACAATGTGAGACCTTCTGAGCTTAAACCCATTATTGCTGATAGCAATTGCATGTAATACAATGCTTTGTGTCTCAAATATTTACCAAGTGCAATACAGATTTGTTCTATGCAGCAACTTTTCAAAAAGTTTAAGTGCCCAACAATACAAGAAGAAACTTCTAAATGTTTGGGGTTTATTCCCATTCCAATGAAGCTCATGTTTGCCACGAAGAAGGGAGGTGGTGAAGGAGAAGGGAGAGATGCAGTAATCACTAGACAAGACCTAGGACAAAGCAAAACATTAACTTTCCCAGATCTGTAACTGTTCCCATACATAATCCTGTGATGCTGAAATCACTCTGACCTTTTTTGTCCACTTCCCCCTCTTGTTTTGTCCACTGATGAATCTTATTCTTGCATTGTATTGTATGGTAGGTGTGTGCCCACACATACTCCTATGCAGACTGAGAGTGTATGTTCCTTGCATTTAACTTAGTGTATTTAGATTAAAATCATGGTCCATTTTGTCCACTAGTTCTTTTGGGAAGCCAAGTAATCTAGGGAGAGTTTGGCAAAAGAAGCTATCAATGATCCTTTGGGCAAAGCACTTGGTAGGAAATGAGAGAGCAGCATCCAAGGCAGAGTGGGGCTGAAGAGGTTGCTCAGTTTTTCTAGATAGAGACAAGGTGGAAGGGGAATGAAGGAGAGAGCAGAGAAGATAAGAGAATGAATGTGTGGGAGCATGGCTTTGCAGTCAGGGATATGGGTGTTCATCATGGATGGAAAAGTCCTGTATTCAGACCTTCTCTTCGTGGGCAGTGAACAAATCAGTGCATGAAGAGGCTCAAGGTAAAATCCAGAAGCAGCGGTAGCAATGGGCACCATGCCCAGACCTTCTCTCCCTTTTCAGGTCTCCCTCACCTCGCTGCCTGGTACAACTTCTTTCCTTGCTGGCATTTTCTCTAGCACCCTGCTCCTCTCCAAGCAGAAACCTGGGTTTCTGGTGGGGCTGCACAGAGCTCCATAGGCATCTGCTCACAGCCATGAATCATCCACAACTTGGAGTTCACCAAGGTGGACTGAAATGCTTCCAGAGGGCACTGAGGGAGACGGAATAAGCAGGATACCTTGGGGCATTAAAAAAGGGCAAGTTGTGAGGTTCCTCGTGGGATTTGGGTAGATAAAAATTATTTGTACAATACTTAAATTTGTGTGAATGTAAGCATGGGGAGTACATTCCTTAGCATATGCAAATGAGGGGATTATCAAGCCACTTTGCTAGACAGAATGAGTTTACACTTATAAGATTTGAAGTAGCTCTCTGCTTAATGACACATAAAAGAAAAGTAATAATTTAATTTCTAATAATAAATATTATGGAAAATTATACTTTATTTTTTGGGGGAAAAAAAGTTTATTTGAGTATCAGCATTTTATGTTTTTTACAGAAACAGGTAATTAAATATTTGCAATTTTTCCAAGAGATGCTTATAGAAAACTTTTGTAGGAAGCATTACACTTAAAATCTCCCTTTCCCTTTACATATGAGAAGGGAAATTGGCTGACTGAGAATGTTTTTACCAGTAGAACTTGGTATTGGTCTATGTTGCAGAAATGTTGCTAGCTAGGGCCTGGCGGTCGGAAGATCACGTGATATGCGGGTAGGTAAGGCCCCTCCCCTATAGCCGGTAGCAAGCAGGCGGAAGTGACGTCCCAAACCTCAGCTATATAAGGCTGTGTTACCTGTTAATAAACGCCATTTTGCCATCCATCATATTGATGTCTGTGTGCAAGTGGTCCGCGCGACCTGGGTTTGGTCGATGTGCCATTCCTGAAACAGGCCACCGGTCAGTTGCGAAAGGCAACAGTCTAGGTGAAGCAAATTGTGCAGTGTTAGAGCTTGCAAGTGTGATCGCAAAGTTATTGTTTCCCAACTTCAGAAATTTAGCTTTAACAATTTCATTTGAACAGTTTCATTTGATCAATTGCATACAGGAATACAGTTCTGAGGAGTTTGCCTTATGTAAGAACATATGAAGTTGGGATGGCGAGGTGCTGGAACAGGCTGCCCAGAGAGGTGGTGGATGCCCGGTCCCTGGAGGTGTTCAAGGCCAGGCTGGATGGGGCCCTGGGCAACCTTGTGTAGATCCAGGCCTGGAGGTTGGTGGCCCTGCCTGTGGCAGGGGGGTTGGAAATCTATGATCCTTGGGATCCCTTCCAACCCTTGATATTCTGTGATTCTATGATTCTATGTTATGGATATATAAACGCTGTTCTGTTACCCAGAAGGTGAATAATCACCTTATTTGCTGATTAGAAAGGGAAACAAAGAAATGTTGAGTTACAGTGTTTTCAATGTTTGCTGCAATTGTTTCTGATTTATTAGAGTACAATGTTGAATTGTAATGATAATGGTGTAACTGTTGGTAACATGGTAATAAGTATTGATCTAAGTTTGATGTAACGGAGTGATTTGTGTTGCCAATAGTAATTAAATAGCCTAATGTTTTCATCAATAAGATTAAGAATTGCTTGGAAACCAATATGTAATATGGATAAAATGAGGCTTAAAAGGCAGGCTTAAAAGGTTGCTCCTTGGCGCTGTCCCCAAGGTGATGTTTCTGGAGACAGCAGTGTCATTCTGCCCTGCCAGACGGTGCTGAACAAGGCAAAAAAGTGAGAAAGCTGAGGATTTGGTGGAAAAAACCCCAATGTTTTATTTCAGCAATAAAGTATTCACTTCTCTTTTTCACCCCTGCTTTTCTAAGGCTGCAGGTTTTTGTAAGGATGTCAGCATGATTACTCGGAGGTGATCCTACCACAGGTCAGAGGTACTACCCAGTCTGCCTGACCTCAGGAGGAGCAACACTGGACCCTGAGTCTCACCTCAGTAGCTTCTGTCATTTTCCAGCACGGGATTTTTTTTCTCCTCCCCAAAGGCCAGCACAACCCTGAGCCATCCACAACTCATCCTATTCAAGCTTTTCTTTTTCATCTGCTTATCTCTGCAATAACAGAAATGCCAAACTAGAATGGCTGTGATCCCTTCTGCACTTTCCCATACATGTACAGCTGAAGAAAATAGTATACTGAATAAAACCAAGTGTCGATACCAGTGTTTTACACCTGCTTAAATACATTTTAGTGTGTGTCTTAGGCTTTACATACAGATAAATCTCCTTAACAAAGCTCTCTTCAGCATGCTGTCAACCAGGAGAAATTTGGCAAGAGATTTTATTTTGGCCATAATCAGATGCAGACAAAATGCCCCACAGAGTTAATTAAAAGAGCAGATTCCAAATTGGGTGATGGTTGCAGTTAATCACAGAGCTGCTTGCCAATGGCCTATAGACAGTAGAACTTCTTGGCCTCAGATAACAGATGATTGCTCATCTACAGAGAACATATGTCTTTCACTGGACATAATTTAATTATATTGGACAAGGTTTCCTATAAGAAGCTTTCTGTTCATATGTTCCCCTGTAACTCTGTAGTTCATCCAGTCTTCTGCAAGAGGACCTGGACATTCAGCCAGCTTCATTCAAAGACCACACTTGCCAGAGAGAAAATACCCCTCAAATTCCCAAAACCTATCATTAGCATTAGAGAAAATGGTTCTCTCACCATTGTGCTTTCCTTTTAATTTGCCCTTTCAACTAATACTGCTCAACATCCCACCCACACTGGACCTACGGAGGGTTTCTACCTCTCCTTTCTCTGTCTCCACTCTGCTGTTCAGTTTTTTTTGGGGGGTTTTCTCTCCTTTGTGATATCTCTTCCTTCTTATCTACACAGACAACACCTACACATTCTGCACGCCTCTAAGTCCAAGGCTGCAGTGCCCAACAGCTACATACTCAGATCCAGTAGGATCCTGCAACTGCCTTTAGATGTCTAGGACTTTTCAACAGTCCTTGGTGAGCACCAGGATCCTGCAAGGATCCCACCTTCTTACCAAAGATTTTTCTTAACACAAAATGTGCCAAGTATGGTGTGAGTCTCAACTCCTCTCCTTCTAGAGACACTTTAGCCAAGCAGTTGCAAATGGTTATGTCTTGCTCATGGACACCTTCCTGATGTGAGGAACCTGCATGGGAAGGCAAGAATGATTATGTGCACAGTTTCCTCTAGGTTAGACTATGCAACAAGAAGCATGAAGCCCATGCTCGATTTCCCCTCCATCCAGAGAGGATTCAAACCAAGATTGGTAAGCGATAATTGGCATTCAGCTTAATAATAAGTGCTAATTAGCTTTAAATCAGCAACACTAATTATTGAGAAGAGGCCCATGGGAATAATACCATGGGAGAGTATGGAGGCTGGTGAGTCTGGAGGCTGGTGAAAACAGGGAAGTGAGAGCAGAGATAGAGAGGGAAATAATGTCTGGATCATGTGAGGAGTTTGTTTGAAGTAACTTCCAACGTTGGCTTGTAATTGTAAGTTCTGACTGTTGTTTTGGTTTGGGTTTTGGTGGGGTTTTCTTTTGGGGTTTTTTTTTCTTCCCTACCAGTTGCAAGGAAAACCCCAAGCCAATCAGCCTGGCAACTGAGACCCACACATCCACTTCTGAGTAAAGTGTTACGCATATACCCAGTAATGTGAACACTCCTGGGGGAATTTCATAACCACTGCCTTAGTCTCCCCATGGCTTGCTCAGTCTTGCACCTCTACCTGTGCTCATAACCACTGCCTTAGTCTCCCCATGGCTTGCTCAGTCGTGCACCTCTACCTGTGCTCTAGCTTCATCAAGATGTGTGACAAGATCTTCCCATCCAACATATACCCTCTAGTCTACTGTAAAAAGTAGGACCATCCTTCAAGCACATGTCTGAAAGAAGGCTATCATGGTGGCCTTGGCTTCTGCTACTCACGCCTCTTAGGCATTTAAAAAGCACATTTATTGGACAGGGCTCTCCCTGGAATGAGGTGGAGTTCAGGAACTCCCTAATTTTTCTCCAGATCACAGGAGACCTTTGGTAGGATCTAGCACGAGACTGGGCTGTTTCTGTGTGTTCCCAAGAACCTTACTATTGAAAATTCAGGGATCTCTAGGTGATTGCTGGACAGGCAGATATCTGCAGCACTTTCTTAGGCTTGTGTGCCTCATTTCTGCACCAACATGCGGAGGAACTTTTTCCCAGTGAGGGTGACAGAGCCCTGGCACAGGCTGCCCAGGGAGGTGGTGGAGTCTCCTTCTCTGGAGATATTCAAGACCCGTCTGGATGCCTATCTGTGCAGTATGAGCTAGGGAGCTGCTTTGGCAGGGGGGTTGGACCCAATGATCTCTTGAGGTCCCTTCCAACCCCTACAGCTATGTGATTTCCCTGAGTCCCACTCTTAGGAGTTGTAGCAGTCTCTGGATCTCACCCCCTTTCCTGAGCTCCTCCCTCAGGCAGGGCAGCCATGGCCATGGCTGTGTGCACATGGATTTGCTGACTCATGCATGAGTCAGGCAGTCAGCTGAGCAAATGGATCCCTGCCTTCAGCACTTCTCAGCTGCGCTGGCAGGACTGGTGCATGGTGCCATGTGGTACCTTGGGGTTGGTACCATGTGGGTGCTCTCTGCAGCGATGCCCTCTCCCCTCTGCTCTCTGCTGCTTCACTGATTTATGCAATTCTTTTCCCTTTCCCTACAAAGTTCACTGCTGTGACGCTGGAGGTTGGTCTCTCTTACACCTAGTGCTGCTCAGTGTGTTAGCCTTCGAAAGCCTGCTGTTGGATAAGGTTGTGGGCTGCATTTACAGGCTGCAGCTAGGCTAAATGCAACCATTTCATCCCATTCCCATGTGCTCAGTGAACACTTCTGTAGCAGAGGCTGGAGAAAACACCAGAATTCCCCCCCCTACACACACATCCCAAGAAACTATCAAGTTCTCCTGTTTGCATAAATGAATGAAAAATAGGACTCCCCTGTAATGCCTCTCTCAGGATTGCTAGTGAGTCATAACTTTCTGTACCTTTCCCTGTCCTCAACATTCATCTGTCCCAAAGAACCCATTTCCTAAGTCTTCACTTCCTCTGAATGACCCAAGGTTCTTCCCTGGCCACATTTAGAGGATACTGCTCTAATTACCTACCACATGGTTCTGAAACTTCCTATTAAATTCAGCCTCTCCATATGTAACACTATTTTTCAGTAGATGACAGGAATGAGACAGTAACCTGGAGTTAAATTTTAGAGAGAAGTAAAGAGAGGGGGAAAATAGGTGATAGAGCCATAAAGTGCAGAAGTGATGATAATTTGAGCTAGTCAGTTTAGAGAAGGCTATAAATGATGAAAAGGTGCAATTTGAAACACCTTAGGTTTGGCCAACTTCTGCTGAAGATCCAGCAGTGTTCCAGCAGATCCCAGCCCAAGTTTCCAGGCTCAACACCTGTTCTCTGGGGATCACACATGTCCAAGACCTGGGTGCTGGAAGCAAAGTTTCTCAGCCTTTTGGCAATATCTTGTTTCTTCTCTCTCAACATCTTTTGTTGACTTCAAAGTCAATCAAGATTCTGGCTTGCAGGGAATTGTGGAGTTTTTTTCCCAGTTCAAATCAAACTTAAGTAATAATCAAGTGAAAACGAAGTGCTTGATGGTCAAGAAATGTTCAGCTCCAGGAGGAGAAAAAGAAATGGGTAGAAAAGTGAAAAGATTTAGCCATTGTAGGCTGAGATGTAAGTGTCTCACTTTAGCTGTTGTGGTTATTGGGGGACAGGAATGAATCAAAGCTTTCCTAGTTTGCATGTGTAGTGGTATTAGAAAATGAGGTAATGAAGGAGAAGGTGTGGGCTGCTTCTGGTGGGGCTGAGCCGTGAGGGCCTGGAGAGCTCTGCTGTGTCACTATGAATCTCACTAAACTGGCAAAAAACCCACCTTGCTCCTATCCAAGAGAATCCTCCCAGTCCCAGAGAGCAGATAGTTGGCAGTTGATGACAGGTTGGCTATGAGCCAGCAGTGTGCCCTGGTGGCTTATAGAACCAATGGGATCCTGGGATGCATCAGGAAGAGCGTGGCCAGCAGGTCAAAGAAGGTGATCCTCCCCCTCTACTCTGCCCTGGTCAGGCCCCACCTGAAGTATTGTGTCCAGTTCTGGGCTCCCTGGTATAAAAAAGACAGGGATCTCCTGGAGAGAGTGCAGAGAAGGGCTACGAAGATGATTAGGGGCCTGGAACATCTATCCTATGAGGAAAGGCTAAGAGAGCTGGGGCTGTTCAGCCTGGAGAAAAGAAGACTCAGGGGGGACCTAATCAATGTTTATAAATATCTTAAGTAGGGGGTGCAAGGGGAATTGGCCTGCCCATTTTCAGTGGTCTGTGGGGACAGGACAAGGGGCAATGGCTGCAAGTTGGAGCACAGGAAGTTCCGCACCAACATGTGGAGGAACTTTTTCCCAGTGAGGGTGACAGAGCCCTGGGACAGGCTGCCCAGGGAGGTGGTGGAGTCTCCTTCTCTGGAGATATTCAAGACCCATCTGGACACCTATCTGTGCAGTATGAGCTGGGGAGCTGCTTTGGCAGGGGGGTTGGACCCGATGATCTCTGGAGGTCCCTTCCAACCCCTACAACTCTGTGATTCTGTGATAGGACCCACACTAAAATAGGAGATCTAACAGTCAATCTGTACTACTCTTTGGTGCTTGAGGACTTTTGAAGAATGGAGAAAGCAAAACAGGCCAAGTTAGGAAAAAGCATACCCAAGAACAGAGCTTTGTAATGCAAGGCTCAGTGATTAAAATGTTCCCAGGGTGGTTGTGCTGTGACAAGATGTCCTTGTGTGAGCATTCCTAGCTGGGCCTGTCAGAGAAAGGGAAGAACCATTTCCCAAGGTGAGGGAGAACTTGATGCTGAGCAAAGATAGCTGAGTATTTTCTGCAGATGACAAACCCAGATTTTCTGCAGAACTTAGGCAGTCACCACACCTTGCCCAGGACAGCTCCAGTGCCATGCTGGGGGAAAACAGGATTTTCTCTGCTGCAAATGAAGTCATCACTCAACTGCTCACCCGAGGAGCTTTCAGCTGAGCAGCTAACAGCTCTGCTTGTTACAGAATATATTTATGTTTCAGCTACAGTAAGGAAATTCCCATAGCAGAACTTCAGTGGAAGTACAGTTCTGCTTCAGATCCTCCATGATATTGGACTCTGTGGGCTGATCTGCTCACACAGCACAGACCTGAGCCTGTGCCAGGGCACAGAAATTGGCCTACAGAAACAAAGGTGGTTGGTCTGCCCTCTCTTGCTTTTTTCTCATTTGAGGCACAAAATGAGTAATGAAAAATAACTTGCTGTTAGGGTAATATGTAGTTTAAAGAATAAAGAGAAATTTATATTCTGGTGGGTTTTTTTCTTCTCACCTACTTCGGCTTTATCTACCCTGTATTTGCTTGCTGCCTCCTCCTAAAACCATTGTACTACTATTAGCAGCTATGATGCTAAATTCTAATTGACTTTCATCACAATCTATGGCTTGTCATCTGAGGAAGGAAAGAAGTGACTCACCTTTTTTCACTGGGATGAACAAGCTCATCTTCAGAAGATAAAAGTTGGCCCAGGCCATTTCCCACCCCTTGAGCCAAACCTAATGCATTTTCAAGGAGATAAAATTCGCTAAAAGTCGAGCAAAGTCTAAAACTTTTTCTCCTTGATTTCAGCAGGGCTCAGTCAGGGAACTGTGACTTGATATGAAAATATATTTTAGCTATGAGAAAGGACACAGGGACAGTTCTACTTAAGCATGGTGAGTGACAGCGTTAAGCAGCCACAAAAGGCATGTGTGCTCCAGAGTAGCAGCTGTTGGCATATAGACCTTATGATTCCTCCCTTTTAATTCCTCACAGACTGACAGGAATAACTGTACCTGTATTGCAGTATATAAAATCTTTATGTTTCCTTGTCTTCCCTGTCTTCTGCCTTGCCTCTTGCCTCTCTCTACCTTGCCCTTCCCTTTTCTCATCACAATTCAATTTTATGTTTAGTGTAAAATTGTTGTGAAAATAAAGTTTTATTTTAAGAGTGATTATTTTGTAAAAATAATACCCGAAGGTTCTGTTTACTGTGTCTCAAGAGCTCCTCTAAGACATTAACTCAAATTACAAGCAGAGCTCTCGTGTTTTGTTAGCAGTCAGCCCTCTAAGTACTTTTCTTGTTTCCAAAAAATTGCCATGCATTTTCCCTGGTTTGCCCATTTCCATTAGTGTTTAATAAAGTCTCCGTGGACTCTGCGCAGCTGCATCATGTGGTTCTGGTAACTTAAGCAATCCAGAAATTGAAAATTATAGAAGCTTTGCAGGTGGTCCTGACCCTGGAAATCAATTAATGTTCCTTCCCACACATTTTCTTCCAGAGCTGTATGAATTTTGCATGTCCTGTGTGACCAGAACACAGTTGGATAAGCAGGGAGGCTGCCATCCCCACTAAAGGAACGTACAGCTGTGGCTGTAGCTGCAGCTTGTGAAGTAGATGCTTTGATATTATTTGTTAGGGTGAGTCCTGGCTGGCAGTGGAGGTTTGGACCAGCACTCCCCCCTGATGCGTATGGCTGGAAAGAGGTGGGATGAGTGCCAGGGCAGCACTGGCAGTGGCTGTGTACCTGCCCCAGAAAAGTGCCCCCACAGTGCCAACCACAGCCCCAAGCAGCAGCCACCTGGAGCTCACCAGGGCATGGAGGTGGGATGAGGAGAGACCCAGCCCTGCTCCCAGCAGCTGCCAAAGCCTTGCGAGGCACCTCGGCCCCTCGCCAGTGGGCTTCTTCCTTCTGCCCATGACAGGCCAGCCTGGCTCAGTGGGGGATGCTGGTGCTGTAACACCTGCTCAGGAATGGATCCTGGGGGTTTCGGCACGTGGAGAGGGGGGTAATTACTCCCCTGTGAACTGCACTTGGGAAGTACTTGTGCAGGAGCCTCATGCAGCAGCACATGGATGTAGTCTGTCCCCAAAGCAATGAGCAGCTGCCAAAGAAGGGAAGCCAGCAGGCATCATTCAGGCTTTGTTTTTTTAAGGGCTGACGTACAAAAGGGAGTACAGGATGGTCTGCAGTTACCTCAGGCTTCTCTAGTGCAGCGTGGGAGTCACACCTTTTGCAAGTTAAAAAGGAGCAGGCTTCAAGACAGGCAAGTAAACAAGGCAACTTAAGCTTCCTTGAGAGTACAGGCAATGTGAAAGAGGAAGCTGGCACCACACCAGGTGGAAGATCACTTGCCTCCAAAAATGCTAATCCCTGGGCATCCCTGTCTAAAATGCTGTGTCTCTCAAATGTTTCTGCCTTGAGCAGGGGGCAGGGGTGTACAGTGGTGCTAGCACACTCCTGGTAAATGACACTCAGTACCCACATCTTGTCCTGAACAAGGTGAGGGTCACTTGGTGCACAGCTCCTGAACAGTGGTCTTTTGGTCCCTGGTACAGTAAAGGTTAAGGAAAAGCTCTTTTACAAAAAGCTCTTATTTTTGCTTATGTTTTGTGGGGGACTGCTCTAAACCCAAACTTCCTTAGAGGAGAAAAAATCAGGCTTTTGCCAAAGTGAATGCCAGGAGAAGTTGTAATCCCAAGCACTTTGCTGGCAATACACAATGCAGTCAAACGAAGTACACAGTTGTCATTCCAGGCTGAAGCCTGCAGTGGGTAAATAACCTGCTGCAGCCTGCTACAAAGGCTGGCATGAAGTGACCTGCCAAGACTTGCCTTCCAGCCAGTGTGCAGATGCCTCTGCCTTTGTTTTCTCCTGACAGCTTTTATTCTGTGGCTAGAAAAGATTTTAGCCTGTGCTCTTTGCTGCTCCTCATCCTACTGGGTTTGCTCTGATGCCCGCACCCAGCAGCAGTGGCCCTGCAGGTCTCCTATCCCTGAGAAATCCTTTAGTCTCCCCAAACCTGCAACTTTCCATGTGAAGCTAGATGAGGAGAGCAAATCCAATCAGGCTTTCTACTGGGGGACAGGAATCCTGTATAACATGGGTAAAGCACTGGCAGATACGCTGAGGAGAGCTGCACAACTGGTGAGGAAGCTCTAAAGCTTTCTGCTGCCTCTGGGCTGAACATCTTGTTCAGATGAAATTGATGAGTGATTTATACCCTGAATTATGTTTCATTACAAAGCCAGTGGGTTCAGTTTTCAAAGGAAACTCTCATTAGCTGTTTACCATAATGCAGTTTCGAGTTTTGTTTAGAATAGTAACATCGAGCTTAGTTATGTCACTCCAATATGTTTTCTCTCTTTTTTCTATTTACAGGTTAAAAATCCTGAGCATGTCACTTTTCTTCCCAAGCCAACATACCTTGCTATTTGCAGTTACCAAAAATAGCATTTTGACTACAATTAAGATGTCAAGGATGAAACTGAGCCATTCATATCTAGAAAGTGTGAGTTCATAAGAGCTCTGAAGAAAGAAAAAGATTTGTCATCCTATGATAGCAAGTAAAACGAAATTTAGTTTGAACTGTTAGCAAGGAGAAGTCAGAGGCTTAATTGCAAGATTTTGCTGTTGTTTCTAGTGCTTTCTGTCTTTTGTTTGTCCTGTTCTAAGCCACCTTTCTGGTTAATATCTTTGTACAAGTAGAATTCTGTCTTCCTTCATGCAGGATGGGACCCATCAAATGATATTGCCACTAATCAGATCTAGATTTATTATTTTCTTCTTTCCCCATTGCTTCAGATACTTAGAGAAAAGAATGAAAATGACTGGTTTGACATCATTTCTAACAAGACAGAGGAGACAGGCCATGGCTGTCAAGCAAAGTGACAGCTACAGACAAGATATATATCACTTTGTTCTTCCCTTCAAAGCCTTTGGTTCATCTCCAGCATTTCACTCTTCATTACATACCAGGTAACTGTCTTGCATGGGATTTTTCTTTTTTTTTGGACAAAAAGGTCTTTCAGCAGACTTTTTCTTTTCTTTTCGTGTGAGGATCACATTGTCTGTGAACCAAAGCGCTGGTCTGGCACTTGATTGTCAGGTTTGTTCCTGGACTTTCTCTTTGCTCTTGGACATCATCACTCAGAAGAAGAATTATCTCTTTTAAACCTAAACATTTGAAATGTAGCTGTCACACCTGGACTTCCCTCCAGCTTGTATGGAGAGAGGAGGGGACCCCCTAGAGTTGTCTGCACTAGGGGAATCGCCCCCCAAGTGCCCGTGGGTTTCACAGAGCTGTGCTGTGACTGCGTGGTTACTGCAACCTTCAAACGCCTGGATACGGGTCTTGGATCCCATCTTCAGTCCCCCCATTTCCCACCAGTGAAAAAGCACAAACCTGCATGTCGGTGAGGGATCAAGAGGATAAGCTGATGGGCTGCAGATAGATTTTTCTAACTTTGGCCTTGAGCCACAGGGGAGGAGAGTTACCCTGAACTCAACACTTCAGCTATGCAGAGCACTGCAATACCCCTGGCAGTGTAATCTGGATTTTGTGGGCCCATAGTCATATAGGCCATAGCTGCAGCTGCAATCTGCTGGTGTCTGGGCAGACATCTTTGCAGTGGTCCCCAAACCAGATACCTTTTTTCCTTGTGTTCTGTCCATGTTATTAGCGTTTCTTTGACTAGGACTGCTGACAGCATCTGAACTGCTGTTTCTTGAAGCCAGAGGCAGGGCAGACCAGGAGAAGACAACATCTCACATCAGACACCCTTGCTTTGGGGAAACACTCTTAAGCAGTCTTTCTCATGTAATGACTGGCCATTAATTTATTTGTGCTGGTATTCCTAGAGGAAAGCCTTTTTCCACTTGTATTAATGATGCTTGGATACCTTAATGTGTATTATGATGTTAACAACAACAACAACAACAGAAGTAAATTTGCCGATGATACAAAGCTGGGAGGGGTGACTGACACGCAGGAACACTGCGCTGCCATCCAGCGAGACCTGGACAGGCTGGAGAGCTGGGCAGGGAGAAACCAGATGAGATTCAACAAAAGCAAATGTAGAGTCTTGCACCTGGGGAGGAACAACCACATGTATCAGTACAGGCTGGGGGATGGCCTGTGGGAGATGAGCTCTGTGGAGAAGGACCTGGGGGTCCTGGTTGATGATGACAGGTTGGCTATGAGCCAGCAGTGTGCCCAGGTGGCTAAGAGAGCCAATGGGATCCTGGGGTGCATCAGGAGGAGTGTGGCCAGCAGGTCTAAGGAGGTGATCCTCCCCCTCTACTCTGCCCTGGTCAGACCCCATCTGGAGTACTGTGTCCAGTTCTGGGTTCCCTGGTATAAAAAGGACAGAGGTCTCCTGGAGAGAGTCCAGAGAAGGGCTACAAAGATGATTAAGGGCCTGGAACATCTATCCTATGAGGAAAGGCTGAGAGAGCTGGGGCTGTTCAGCCTGGAGAAAAGAAGACTGAGGGGGGACCTAATTGGTGTTTATAAGTATCTTAAGTATGGGGTGCAGGGGGAATTGGTGTGCCCCTTTTCAGTGGTCTGTGGAGACAGGACAAGGGGCAATGGCTGCAAATTGGAGCACAGGAAGTTCCACACCAACATGGGGAGGAACTTTTTCCCAGTGAGGGTGACAGAGCCCTGGCACAGGCTGCCCAGGGAGGTGGTGGAGTCTCCTTCTCTGCAGGTATTCAAGACCTGTCTGGACGCCTATCTGTGCAGTATGAGCTTTGGCAGGGGGGTTGGGCCTGATGATCTCTGGAGGTCCCTTCCAACCCCTACAACTCTGTGATTCTGTGAAATTATGTCTAAACTTGAATGTGCTTGGACTTCGAAGAGTGCAGGCATTCTGCCTAAATCCCATCCCTTTCAGCCATGCTGTTTCTTCTTTTCAGGTTGAAAAGACTATTAATCAGATTTGTATGTTACTGTAGCCCTAAGGTAAATTCCAGTCTTCCCCTAAAATTTTGTTCTTCATTGCAAAGCAAAGCCTAGTGGCCTGGAATAACCTACCCACAGCACTAGGCCTCTGCCTTAGTGCAATAAATCTTTTTTTTCTAATTATATCAAGGTATGTGAACTACTAATCATGTTCTAAATAGGTAAAAAAGGCATATAAAAATTGCATAAATCACCCAAGCAGGTGTTTGACTGTTATTCAGCAGCTGATTGAAATGCTTTCATTTTCTAATTATGAATTAATCAGTTTCTTCTTCCTAGATGTAGATTTGTGTGTTTTGTTCCGTGGTGGAATTTTCAGAAATGACACTGTTTCATTTAGGTGCTAAACTGGTTTGGTTTAGAAGGCACAAGGATACAGCAATGAGAAGCTATTTCCTTAGGAGGACTGGCAGCTGAATGAAGAGAAATCTGGAAAGGAGAGAAAGTGCTTAATATTCATGGACATATTTGAGTTGTCTTTTATGTTCTGCCAAAAAGAAGCCCATTCTTCTTGCCTTAATGACATTTATTTCCAAGTAGATTGCCCACTTAATTATCCAGGTACCATTTATTAGGCCAGGAAAACACATCAACAAAAGATATTTGCAACACCTTGTGGACGATGTATACCCTGAATTTAATTCTGCATGAGATTTTCTCATCTAGTTTTACTTAACTGTTTTAAGAAGTGTTCTATTTTGAGGGAAAAACTCACATAATAGAAGAAAAAGTTAGCAAAACTAACATTTTTTTAACATTTAAGAGTACCACTGGTCAGCTCCTTCAAGCCACATAGCAACACAAATACAGAGGATGCAACTAGCAGCTCTGCAGTGAAAAGTGCTAGTGGACTGCTGCCAAAAAATAGCTTCAACTTTGAAATTAACCAGCTTAAATGTCCTTCTGGTTGGCTGCATTTTACCTGGTGATTTAGTGGGTTGGGTTATTAGTGTTATATAATTAACACCCCCCCCCCAAAAAAAAAAAAAAAGCTTTTGAGACACTTTCATTCAAAAAGTGAAAGAACAAGCCCTCTGCTAGTAGTTTAAATGCTAAATTTAAATGTGACCTTGCCCCCACCCCCGGAGCCAGGGATGATGGAAAAGGGGAAGAAAGCTGTTGCTACATTGTTGCTACATTGACTGGTCCTGATGAAGGCACAGCTCCAAATGCAGCCAGGGCTCTGTGCGGGGGAGCTGGGGAGCTCCTCCCCCCTAAAGCTCTGATCCCAATGTCATGCAGGAGCTCAGACCAGATGGTAGTCCTCTGGCAGGACAAAAGTCTGCAAGAGAAAAATCTGCCCCGGAAAGACCTTGAGATGGGTAGGAGCAGCAAAAGCCTAACAGTGCAGCTAGAAAAGCAGGCAAGTTACCACCATGCTGGTTAAAAACAGAAACATCAATCTTCTGATGATAATCATGCTGGAAACTCTGAGTTTACCTTAATTCTCCTCAAGAATGAAGTTGTTCTAGGCTGTCAGCCTCCATGGAGCAGAGGAAGATGCTAGCAAGGAGAAGGATGACAAAAAGGGTGTTGATTTAGTGGAGTGTCTAGAAAGTGAAATGATGACAAAACCCCTAAATTGATACAAGAGTAAACAAATGATTTAGGAAGCACTCCAACTGAAAAACAAACTCAGCTCAAAAGGTTTTGCTTGGTAAATAGGAACGTTAAATAAATACCTAGATTCAGACAAAGCATTTCCCATAAAACCCTGGGATGGATTCTTACACAGATGTCTTGTTCTTGATGTCTGTGAATTCATGATGCTGTTACCTATGTGAAGAGGAGCCGTGGCTGGGCTTGCCTTTGTGTCTGTCCCCAGCTTTCAGAATAACATTTACTGAACCAAGGAGAAAAAACCCAAGGCAGTTCTGCAAGTCATTTCCAGCAGTTAACCTGCAGGTCCTCATTTAAGTAGCATCTTTTGAAGAGTTTGTTGGGACACACTTTAGTCAAACATATTTCTGTAGCATCAGAAGATAGCAGGTTTGATTAGGAAACTTCTGAAGAGAACAACTATTCGTGTAACCATTCAGTTGGCTGGTCAAAACTTCTAGTGTGCTGCCAGTAATGCAAATGGGATCGTGCTATGTATTATTTAGATATTTCAGAGGGTTTATTTTAGATATTGTAAGAGTCTTGACTGTTGCATGTTATTTCCATACTGCAGAGAAAGAGTCTCTCAGGGACTTTTATAGTAATTTGACAGCTGAGCTCTGTGACATAACTTGATCTCTCAAAGGACCGGATCATTTTTTCCCCTGCTGATAGTTCTTAATTTTCCTTTCAGATGAAATAAAAGTCATACTGAAAATCATTCTTTATTAAATGGCATTTGTTGCAAGCTGTGACACAGAAAATGAGATTGAAGCAAAACTACTCCTTTTTGGTCTTGTTGCAAACTGCTTGTTAACATTTGGGCCCCTGCAAATAACGAGGTTCTTTGCTATTCCTTATTCCATACCAGTCTGCCCAGGGCCTAGGCAAAGGAACAACTCTTACTCATTTTTCCCTTCTTTTTCCTTTTGCTGAGAGGATTGCAACCTGTCATCCAAGAAGAAATGGAGTTTGTGGACTGCCAGAGCTGTAAGGAGAAAAAACTTAACACAGAAGAGTGAGAGGGAAAGCTGTGCTTTCTAGGAAAGCCTCTAGAAGCATCATAAGCATGGAAGTCTTATGTTGCTTATGTGAGAAACAACACCTAGGGCTTTACACAGGCTTCAGGAGTTTTTCTGAGTTGCAGCTGTCACAGGGCATAAGAAGAAAGGTGCTTGACAGGGCCAGACCAGGGCTCCCTCTAGCTTTGCTCTCTGCCTCAGTGCATGTGAGCCTAAAATATCATCTCAGCCCCTCTTCTGTGGGGTACCACCCTATACTCCCAGAAAGGTTGGATTAGGGATGCTGGAAGCTACATCCTTTCCTATTCCCTTTGCTATCTGGCTATGGGACTTTTTTCCAAATTAATCCAAACCCTTTTAGAGCCTGCTGATGTTGCCTGCCTCCCTTCCAGAGCAGCACATTGCATTGCTCTCTATGCATTGCTTAAAAATATATTCCTGTTGTTGCCCTCAGGCTGGTCTACTCATTTCCTAAGTGACCTCTTCTTTGAGGGTTTGGTGAATAACTGGCTTCGAAAAACAGTTATTTTTTAATCAAACTGACATAGAAACACTTGGTCAAAGGGACATCTCCAGTCCAGCCTCCTGCATTCACCTTATTCATCACCTTGATGTTTTTGGTAACCCCCAACTCATCCCCTCTCAGTCTTTTCCTCAGATGACAACAAAACCAGCTCAGTGTGGAGAGAGCAGTGGCCAATCACTGGCAACTTTGTGAAGGTGTAATTTGTGAGGCAGCTCAAGTCCCCTCATCCTCTTGCAGTCAGTTAAATGTAGGGGTGACTCAAAATCTGTGCTGTCCTACTGCCCCAGGAGCAGAGCTATAGGCTTCTGCATTGTCACCTTCCTTGGGGCAGCTCTTTTCCCTCCGGAGCAGAAGTTTGGGCTAAGATCCTAAATTTCCACAGGACTGACTTTAAAGCACTGCATGGTGCACGTCAGCAGCAGGCCAGCGAGCAGTTGCAGCAGTGCTCAATGATAGCAGTGAGAACCATCTAGAACAAAAGCTGCACAAGACAAAACATCTTTGGCTCCACATATGCAGTGTGGTTTTGGATGTGAACATACCCCTGAATTTCTTGGGCAGAGCAGCATCACTGGGATGTCTGGCAATGACAGGCCTAGAGCTGGATACTCAGACCCAGGCATTCGCCAGAAGTAATTTGTAAGGCCTGACAGATTTTGTAGGACAGGAGGGATGCAAGCTGTGAGTGTGTTGGGAAGCCTTGGGGGCAGTCAGCTAATCTGCTGTGCCACCCAGTGACCTCCCCAGTAAATGGACAGTGTAACTGCTTCCTCTCTAAAGCACCTCTGAATCTACACGTGGAGAAAACAAAAAACTGATGAGCAGGCAATTTAAAAATCAGTTCTGTGATTAACATGGATTTAAAAGAGTTCTCTTTCTTAAGACTTGGGAGAGGGCAGCTGGCCACAGGACAAGAACAGATCTTTCTTTTGATAACTCATTTAACTTTGTGTATTAAGACATGAAATACATGTTACAGCTTTACTGGCATGTGAAAGGAGTAACTTAGGAATCCAACGTTTGTATCTAAGGAAGATTCAAGGAATGATGGCTCATGAAGAGCTTGCTTTTGTTAAAAAGACCAAGAGAACAGCATGGTGCAGTGCTGTAGTACCCAATTAACCAAAAATCTAGGCTAAAAATATAGTGATTTTCCAACACAGATTGCTGCAGCCTCCATTACATGATTCATCTCAAATGCTGCTTGTCTCTAAGATATGCAGTAGGAGAGGCCAGAAAGCTTCTTTCTTATTGCAGCTTCAAAACCCTTTCTTTTGACCTTCTGCTTCCTCACTCCTCCCTGAAATATCTCACTCCCAGCAACATTAGTAGGACACATAGAGGTTCTTAATAAATTTGGAATAGCTGGGTCATGTTGTGAGAGGTGCGAAGTTCTGCTCCATCACCACATCTCCCAGCTGTGTCAGCCTGGACCAAAGACCAGGAGTTCCTCAGTGACAAAAGTGTTAAGACTGACAGTATCAGATGTTACTTGTACACAGGCAGTGTTAGTAAGAGAGCCTGACTATAAAATCTGAGAATCACTGTGCTGACCAAAAGTCAAACTACCTCCAAACTCTGTCTCTAACAGTGGCTACATGTGCATATGTTGAAAAGATTACAAAGACAGACTAAGCACATAGCAGTACTGTTCAGTCTCTTGCAGTCTCTTGAAACCTCAGCAGTATCTTTGTATTTGGCACCCTTTAGTGGATATTTTTTTTCTTCCATTAATTTGTCTCACTCTGTTTCCAACCCACTTAAACTTTCAGCATCCACAGCATCGTAAGGCAGTGAGCGTGGTAGTACAATTATGCAATGTGTGAAAAAGGATTTCCTTTTACTTATTCTGAACCAGCACCCTACTGAGTTCCTTTGATGCTTCTTTCTTTTTACACTGAGGAGCAGTGTACAGTTACTGCCTATTCATAATCTTCATACTGCTCCTGCTGCATCCAGTGCAGTCACATCTTGTGGACATGGAGGATGCCTAACTTACTTGGTTCCTCCTCATACAGAAGCTGGTCAGTAACTTTGATCATCTTTGTTGTCCTTCTCTAACCTTTGGTAGATCTTCTGTGTCTGAGGTGAGTACTTGAGGGTGGTACGGGTTGTATGGCTTGGTCTGTTAATTCATATCATGAATTGAAGATGCAATCATTCTCACACATAATCCAGGTAATATACTTTATCAAGATGGGAAAAAAAACCCTTCAATCAGTCTAATTACTTGTAACATCAGTTAATTTAAAAGGTCTTCGTTTCATAACAAGAATATCTGAGCCACTCTTCCACATCATCTTCTAACAGAAATATAGTGTTTAGTGCACAAATCAAGACTATTTTATCAGGAAATTAATTTAACAGTAAACGTTTGGCTTAATTATTGCAAATAATGGCTGTGCTGCTACACTGACACCTGATTCAACTCTTGTTAAACAATCACCTGTGGTTGGGGTGTGAGCAAGCCATTTACAAATGGTCTGAAAGCTCATACAGATGGTATTTGTCACAGGAGAAAATTTTCTCCTAGTGAGATTTTGAAAATATCAGAACACAAAAGGTGTTATCTTCAGTACTGAAGAGCTCTGCTCTTCCATGGTTTACCCGAAAACAGGTAACAAAAGATAATGTTTTAAAAGTACCTTGATCACAGGTCCTTTTGGGCTCTAATTTCTATGAATACTCATCACTCAAGTTCACTTAAAGTGGGATTGTTTCTTTCAGGTGAGCTGAAGGTAATGCTGCTTTCAGAGAAGGAGCATGAGGAGTACTTCACTGAAGCTTGTGCTTCAGTTAAAGAAATTATAGCAGTTCTTAAAAACAGCCCTGAGGTTCACGCTATTATTTTAGCACAGTGAGCAGCTGTGTCTTGAGTCAATTTAATCAGTGGATTGTATGTCCTCTGGCTTGATCGTGACCCAAACTCTTTTAATTAATTAGCCTGATTCTGTTCTTCAAAGCAGTGGAAATGAGGCACATCTCAACTGAAGTAATTGCTATTACCTGATGGGTCCCATTAGAAATACACCTGATTTCAGGTAGGATGGAAAACAGAGGAACTTTTCTTTTTTGCACACACTTTGAAGCTGAGTCCTACTGCAGGCATGCCTTGTTGGGCAGTTAGCTCCAGTTAGATACATGGCACTTGCTGCTTGTAGTCACTGCCTTTTTCCCTTCCTTCCATTTTTCAACCTCCCAAGGCAACAGCAAGAGGGAAAGAGAAACTTTACATCTGCCGGGCTGCACAATCAATAAGGATCACAGCATTGTAGGGGTTGGAAGGGACCTCCAGAGATCATCGGGTCCAACGCCCCTGCCAGAGCAGGTTCCCTAGGACAGGTTGCACAGATAGATGTCCAGATGGGTCTTGAATTATCTCCAGAGAAGGAGACTCCACCACCTCCCTGGGCAGCCTGTGCCAGGGCTCTGTCACCCTCACTGGGAAAAAGTTCTCCTGCATGTTGGTGCAGAACTTCCTGTGCTCCAACTTAAGGCCATTGCCCCTTGTCCTGTCCCCACAGACCAAAGAAAAGGGGCTGGCCATTTCCCCCTGTGTCCCACACTTCAGATATTTATAAACATTGATCAGATCCCCACTCAGCCTTCTTTTCTCTAGACTGAACAGCCCCAGTTCATTCAGCCTTTCCTCGTAGGGGAGATGCTCCAGGCCCTTAATCATCTTTGTGGCCCTAGTGAGAGGATGCCTAGCGAGAGGGCCTGCACGTCTCTCATTGCAGGTGAGCACATAGCTTGTGGGTGAAGGAAACAAGCACATTTCATTGATGCCCTGCAAGAGAGCATCCTGTGCAGCCTTTAATTTCATATATCAATGATGCAATACTGCTCTATCTCTAAATTTCTCCTATCTCTGGGAGAATTTCTTTCCACAAGTCAGAAATCACTTTTGAACACCTAGCAGTTCACACCAAGATTGAAACAGCCTTTCTAACCTCTTCACAAAGACGCACAATGGCAGCTCTACCTGGAAAGGTAGCCAGAAGCACACCCTCTATTTTTGCTTTTCAACACATCTTGTGCTCTGTTTGCCAGGACCAATTATGTCAAAGTTGTGTAAAAAGCATCAGTGAGAGTTCCTTTGTCTCTGCCACTGCACTGAAGAAGCCTCTGCTTCTCTACCTGGAGCTTAGTGTGAAATACTCTGATGAGACCCTTGCTTCAAGCAGGAGGTAAGTAATAATGTGGAATAGTAATTTTGGATGGAAATAGTTCATTATCTGGAACAGCATTAGCCAAACCTGATAATAGTAAGAGGTTTTTCTGGTCCTCATTTGTGACTTTAACACCTATTTTCTAAAATCAAACAATATTTCTCTTTTTTAAGGTACAATTTAACATTTTTTGGAGGTTGTAGAGAGTTGGGTGTTAGTCTCTTCTCCCAAGTGACTGGTGATAGAATAAGGGGGGATGACCTTAAGCTGCACCAGGGCAGGTTTAGATTAGACATTGGGAACAAGTTCTTCACTGAAAGAGTTGCCAGGGCCTGGAACAGGCTGCACAGGGAGGTGGCTGAGTCACTGACCCTGGATGTGTTTAAAAAAAGGGTAGATGAGGTACTTAGGGATGTGGTTTAGCATAGGACAGGAACGGTGTGGCTTGATGATCTTAAAGGTCTTTCCCAACCTTGTGATTCTGTGATTTTTACCTGTGTTCACATTAACAAGTAGCTCAGAGCAATAGGAGTGAATCTCTGAATTCAGACGGCAGTGCTGAGGCCCTGACATCTACTGCCATCACCGGTCTGATGGATCTACTCCGGCCTGTTCTCAAAGGCCCCAACCCTGATTCCCTACCCCACATGTGGGTCAGAGCTGGGACCAGACTTTGATTCAGACTCTCAAGATCTCATTAGACAATGGAACTCAGCTGATGCTTGCCTGGAACAGAGGCACCAATCAATTTCACATGGACCAGAACAATGTTGAGGACTGAACCAACACACACCATAAGTGGTCACGACTGGGAGTATTTTCTCCAGAATGCCTCCACTGCTCTAGACTGCAAAGTGAACGTAGGCTTTGCTTTTCTTTCTCTTCAGGTGCCTCCTCCATATTTGTGCAGTGCTTCTAACCAGATGCCCTTTGCTTGTATGCTCACCAGCGCCCACTCCAAGCTTCCCCAGACACATCTCATACTGTTCCCATGGGACTGTTGGGGTTTGAAGTATCCCTTCTGCAAACAGGCCGGCCTCATGCTCAACAGCATTCCTCTACTTGGGTTTAAAAAAGGGTTAAAAGCACAACCACAAATTATAACAAAGTGGAAAACGAGAGGAGTGATTCATTTAGCACCCAGCCATGAAAGCAGTGACTCAGCTGAGAGGGAACAATTGCAGTCTGTCTGCACTTCTCCAGTACTGGAACGAACTGGTATTTGTTCTCTTAGCTATGGCACTACTGCCGTTTTCCAACCCCATATTCAATCGATGTTTTTGGCTTAATTCTCAGCTGGGGCACCCTTTTTTTTCTATTGCCTCCTCCCTTTCCCTTCAATGGCCTCCAGTTATCTAATAAAAGAGAGCCACCTACGCTGAGCTGTTTATTGTCACAGGCTCCCTGTACCTGTGGGGTGGCAGTGAGCAGCGGACGGGTGATTCAGTGTTAATTAGACCTTTCCCATGCAGCAGGTTTCCTGAGTGCTGCAGTTACAAGTGACACTCTCAAATAAAAGACCAGACAGGGGCTGCAACTTCAAAATACTCACAAACCAGCAATTTTTTTAACCCTGCTCTTTTACTTTTCTCTTCCAAGGCCATCCCCATGCTGGGATGGTCTCTCAGAGCAGCAGGATCACTCTAATAGAGCTCCTCCACCCATGTCGGGTGAGCCCTGCTCCGGGTTGTCACTGTAGCTTCCTCCTTCCCTGACCCCTCCACAATGGTTCCTGTTTTCCTCCTTTTTTCCTTTTCTTCCTAGCAGTCATTTCCTGAATAAGGGTAAGTAAGACACACTGTTCTTGCATCTGTCTTCATAATTGGGCTGTTGTTACCACATTTGAATAGGACACTGTGACCGCGTTTGTAAACCAAATTACCTCTTCCCATTCACCAAGCACGAGGAAAAATAAGGTTAAACCTTTCTCTGGGGAGCCTGAGAGATACCCAGAAAAACTTCTGACAGCCCAAAATCTGGCTTGCACAAGGAAAGAAGTTTCTCTGGGTGTCCAGTTTCACCAGATGAGTGTGATTGGTTTTCTCACCCCATTAATACGGATCCTTGGGTCAAACCTTCAGAGAATCCAAAACGGACTTCGCTGCTGGTGGCAGCTTGTCACCTAACTGGATGGCAGCATGTAGACTGGGGCTAGTTTGGATGATTTCTTTTCGCTCTGTGCAATGGTCTTCGATTTTACTTACACCACATTAAGAAAAAACACCCTCCACAATTCTTTGATGACATTTCCCATAGTGCCCTTGTGGGTTTTATCCACCTTCTCTCCTGTATGAAAAAAATCTGTGAGGGACTTCTCTTATTATGAAAAGAGTAGTGGGTGATGGTTTTGCTAGTTCAATGGCCAGTACAGGAGAAATCCTTAATCCTACCCTTCAGGATTTAGTAAAACTCTTAATTTAAAAATTTAAATTAATTTTTAATTTAATTTTTTTAAGAAATTTTGTGTTCATCTCTGACTTCTCAAGGGATAGCACTGCTTGAAAGAAGGATCTTTAGGGTCATAGAATCATAGAATTACCCTGGTTGGAAGGGACCCTTTAGATCTTCAAGTCAAACCATCATCCTAACCTGCCATCTAGCACTAAACCATGAGGTATATGTACCCAGTAATCACTAACTATTTGCCTAGACAATGTATCCTAGACCTTTAGAGCTCCTAAAACAACAGGTAAAGAGCTTTTTTTTTCTTTCCAGTTGCACTGATTTATTTTGTGTAGTAGCTTTAACAGCTCTGCCTGGAACATGTAGGGCATAAAGGTCTGAGTAGTGTATTTCCTCTGCATTCACCTTAACTCCTTGATGAAGGAAACCTGAACATAATGGATGAGATATGTTGAGCAGAGCCTGACTTTTAAATTGGGCCTGGGAACTGGGACTGTTCTCCTAAAATTAATCAAGACAGATGGCAATGATGAAAAGCAGGGCTCTGCCAGCCTCTTCACAGCCCTCTGGCTTTACTGCAAAGAGCCAATGTGGGAGCACCCAGATGAAGATAGAGAAACACCCTTCTGAGGAGACACAGTAAGTCCTCTTACAGGGAAAGTGTGCAAAGGGAAAAAAAAAGGGCAAAAGAAGATATGGAAGCAATGACCACTGCAAGAGAACCGGCTCATGAAGGAATCCTAAAAAATGCTTCACATGAACATTTAAGAATTTTTAGTTGGCTTTGACCTTCTCTGTCAGGGACCAGTCCTCAACCAGAGCAATAGGAAAAAGAGGTGGTTTGATGGGTTGACTTTGGCTGGATACCAGATATCAACGTTAACGCCTTCCTAGCCAGAGGCAGTGCAGGTGGCAAAGCAGCAAGCTTGCCTCTGTCTTTCTACCAGTCATGGACAGAGGAACTCAGTGAAATCTCCCATACCTGCCAGCTGCCCCTGCTTGACCACCACAGCAGAGATGTCCAGGAAGGGGAGCTCTGGTTACTTAAGCCATGCCTATAACACAAGGCACAAGGCTGGGTGCTCCCAGACCTGGCCTTGCTGATGAGGTTGTTGCCCATGGTGCCACATGGCAGGAGAGTGAGTAAGAAATGCAAATGGCATAAACATCCCCTTAACACTCTCCTGTTAGGAGGTGCCGCGCCAAATCTGTCTTCTATTCAGCAGATACCTCTCCTGAGCTTTGAAATTAACCCAGTCGGGCTTTGATTGTCTGAAACTACTGAATTTCTTTTGCAAGTCATTCCCTTCTAGCCATCTTAGAATGATTACTTTAAATGGTATTGTTTCCACAAATTTGAATATATTTATTTTTTAAGGCACAAGAAAGCACTCTATTACAGTTCCCAGACTACATCATGATTTCACTTTATAGCTATTTAACTTTCAAATAAGTCTTCCTGGAAGAGAGAATAGCCTTGGTGTTGCAGAAACAGACCTGGCTGAATGCATCATAATCACAAATGCATTTTCATGTAAGCAGAATATCTATCATCTCAATGGATCTCTGGTTTCAACTTGAAAAGAAAAATAGGTAGCCTGATCCCAAGCTGTGTTCAAAGAAGAAGAATGTGCAAGCAGGCTGTGGCAAAGACATTAAAGGGAACCACTATCATTCTGAGATTTGTCAGCTCATCTTTCACTTATGCAAGGTGTCATTTATCACCCAGTTTTCATAAGAAGCTGCTGTGTATTAATCTGTCCTAAAGCAATATTTCATGTTATCTGTCACTTAGTAAACACTGAAAATAAACACTGATTTAAAAAAAAAAACCACAACAAATTGTTTAAGATCTTTCAAGTGGGAAAAAAGACCCCAATAATTGGATAAATGCAATCTGGAAATTAAGCAAGGGTACTAATGGACACAAGTCCCCTGACTTTAATAACGAAATCCTCTTTCTTTCTAAGGCACATTAAGAACTAAGGTTTCTTCATAGTGCGGTGCTGAGATTACCAAACACCCATGTGTGCAGGGAATGAGCTGGAGGAATTTTGGAGGTGGCACTTGTAGATGTGGCTCCTCAGAAGAGGTCACTGAAACAAGCTGCCTCCTGAGCAGGAGCAGAGCAGCACAGGCAGCAGCACAGCATATTAAACATTCACTGCAGAAAACTGCTGATACTTTTTATTCTCCTGTTTCACTCATACAGTTCTGACTCTGACACCCAGTCCCGCTTCATTCTGTCTCTTCCTATTTGCTTTTGTTCCCCTTTGGGTTCTTCATGTCTTCCCTGTGGTCTCCCTTCCTCCTCTTTGGAAAAGAGCTATTCCTGTTCTCTTGTTCCTTGTCCATTCTCATTCTCCTGGTTTTCTGCTTGGTCACTTCTTCCTCTCTCTGTACTTTGTCTCACACAAAAATAAGAGGGTTCCCAAAGAGCACTAAGCATTAAGGGCATCAAGTCATGAGCTAGCTTGTTCTCTTAGCTAAGTATTTTTAATCCCAGGGGAGCCAAGAATAAAACCAGAGGACAATCCAAAAAGCCATAAGGCAGGGATGGAAACTAGCTGTCACAAACAGCAATGAGCAATGTCTGCATCTGGACACACATAGAGAGAGATCCATCGGTTATTAAGGGCATTTTGTGGTGACATGATCTGGAAGATTCAGAAAGTATCTGAAGAAGTCCCAGATGAACTGCAAGAATAACAATGTCAGTGATGGTCAGTTAAACCTCTGTCTTAGTTGAAGCTTATTCTCACAGAGGAGCTAATTGGGGCATGTTAGAAAAAGATACAATCCCACAGTGACAGGAAGGCACCAGCATCAGCTTCAGACTACTTCAGAAATGGGGAGCTGTGGGATAGAGCCTGGGCCAAGGCGTGCACCCAGACTGCGGTGTGAGTGTAGCTGCATAATTTACCTCATACTGTCTTTCTCCTTGATTCTTGTGCTGACACGGTGATGGTGAACCTGTGGAGCATGTGAGGCTACTGCCAGTGGCCCAAAGCCAGTGCTGAGAATCTGGCAAAGACTGGAGGAGCCCATGGGAACAGCACAGGCTGCATGTCCAGCCCCTTTGGAAGCAGTGCTGAGGAACGTGACAAAATACTATCACCAGATAGGGCTAGGAAGGCTCGGAACAGTTACTGTCTGCACCTAATGCTAAAATGCCTATGTGCTCGTCCATTGCAACTTCCATTCTCCCTCTTAGGAGAGGGCTGGAAGGACAACTATGATGGTTTTTATGATTTCTTCCAATAATTTGCTTCAGAGCTTATTTGCATTAGTGCTTGTCCTAGATCCCAATCTGTGCCTGGGAATTGTTTGGGGAGTCAAAGGTGGCTTGAGGCAAAAGCACTACAGAAAATGCTCTTACAACTTATAAACAACCTGAGGTTTGATAGCTTCTTTATGAGCTATTACTTTGCTTTGCTTTGGGTTTTGTTTAACTATCTGTATTTACTTTACTAGAATAAGCATAGACCACCAGAGATCTTGGTGGACCTAAATCTGAGAGAAGAAGTGTAGGATTTGGGCACGCAGTGCTTTCAATTTATGATTTTATCAGAAGTTGGTTGCATGAGACAAGGCATTCCTCTTAGATGCCCAGCTCTTGGCCATCAGTTCCTGTGTGAGAGTCTCGCCTTGCAGTACCATATCCAGATTTTAAGATCATAGCTGTTGGAAAAGGTCTGGAAGATTGAGTGTGTCTGAAGGATACTAGAGAGCAGGAAAGAAAGAAAACTAAATTTGTTTTTAAAAGTCTCCTGATCTGGATGAAATTAACTCACCACTGAAAAGTGATATGAGCTGTGCTCTTATTTGGAATCAAATGTAACTGAATGAGTGGGCGAAAAAAAACCCCCACTTTTAATATTAAACATTTGATATTTCCAAGTTGTTTATTCCAAACTAGAATTTCAAATATTCCTGAAAGTCCCATGATGGGAAAGGATGGTTGTTAAGTCAGTTCCGGAGCACTTGACAGCTGCCAGGAATGAGAACAGCAGGAGACGCACGCCCGGTAACACCAGCGTCAGTTCTCACCACTGCTTCATCCCCACCATGAATCATCTTCCCAGCTGCGGTCAGAAAAGAGAATATGTTTATTTAACCCGCTGTCATAACCAGTTTTTATATCTTCTCTTATTAATCTGGGGCTGAGTAGTTCAGAGTTGAATTAAGGTTATCATTATGAGATAGCATAAAACACTCCTATGATTGATTCATTGACAGCAGATTTCTCCACCTAGGAAAGCACATCATTTCAGGGCCCTCAGCATAAACCTGACACAGGTTACCATTAGATTTGAGGGGCTGTTCTTGCAACACCTCTCCAATGCAGTGGTACAGACTCCACTGCAGGATGACATGATTTGCTGCCCACAGAAATCTTGCCATCATTAAGATGCTGAGGGAAAGGTTGGACCAGCTGATCCTTGAGGTTCCTTCCAACCTGGTGTCCTATGTTGCTATGATTCTGCGATCTCTCCCATTGCAGCTGATCAATCAGCAATTGAAGATTTCTTGCAAGACCCAAGATGACACCTGACTGTGATTTAGCTCCCCGGGAAGGAGACTGATCTCTCACAAGCAAAGCTCCCATCATCCCCGACATGCCCTCCTACCATCCCCTTTCCAGCCTCTTTCACACCCTCTGCTTAGCTGCTGCCACAAATCACAGCATAACACTCACCTGAGGACCACAAGCTGAAAACTGATCCCTTTGGCAAGCATCCCTTTTGTGAGTGTAAAATAGATGGCCTCTATTGAGACAAATATTTACACTTTTATGTGTGAAATATTAAGGCAACAGTTGGAAATTTGCTAATGCCTATTTTTTTTTGTGTTGCATATACAGTTGCGATTTTTTTTTGCCTCTTTCTTCAATGTATTAGCCACTAATTAAGGTTACAAGATTGGAAAACACTTCCCTTACCCCGACTGATAGCCCTACTTCAATTTGCTCAAAGGCTTTGTTTGAAAGGAGAAAGAATAAAGGATAGAAAGCAGAACTGCAAACAGACTCTGAGATTTATAGAATGTGACATTTTATTCTAAGTAATAAAGTCAACCTACAAATCAAAGATAAATGTTAAATAATATAGTTATGCATTTTGTTATCCAAGCAAACTTTTTTAACTGTGCTGGCTTTGGTTGGGTCTGTGCAAGTTCTGGCTGACCACCTGCTTGAAACAGAAGCAGATTTGGAATTTATCATGCAATTACACTTTCAGCCATTTCCTTTAATGTATTTAGTTACATCTCTTACACTAGGGGTCTTTTGCTTATTGGGGCATTATATTGCTGTTGAGCTATAGATATTAGTTGCTGGGAGTTTTTTTCTTTCAATTCTCCATTTTAATCACCATTCCAGATGTGTAGCATCAGTCTTCCAGCTCTTACTGAGGAAACTTCCCAAGATACAGCTGCTTTTCATGGTCTGTCAAACTCAGACCCAAAGTTTCCCTTTGAGCCTTACCAATATCCAAGTGATGTATGACTCTGCGTGTGTCTGAATTTTTTAAATTCATGATCTGTAATAGTTGAGATTTATTCCCTAGTCCAATTCTCTATATCAAAGTAAATGTAATTCTAGGATTTGCCTGTTGTGAGGCTAAAGTCTAAATGTTTTTCTTTGCACCTGCCTTGCTTCATTGCAGCGTTTTTAAAATGATGAACATAGGAAATGAGAGAATATTAACTAGCGAGTGCAGGCTAACTTGTTATGTTAATGTTCTTGCATTTTACAAGGTCAGGAGCATGTATTTAAATGTTGGATAGTACAGACAGTTCTTTTAATGTCTCACTTGAATTTCACATAGACATCAAAGCTGCCATGGGGAGAAGGAAGGGTGAGATTGATCCAGTACCATCATCCATCATTCATGCAGCCTGAAGAGCATCAGAGCTCACTTAGTGTTCACAGGTGCCCAAAGGAGGTTAAAGAGCTGGTTTGCTTGAGCTGCTCACCCTGTTCCTACAAATGTCCCACAGGTTAAAAGGCTTGCCCACTTCTTCCTAACACACTAGCCATAACAACTCAGCCTCAAGCCTTTGTCTGCCACGCTGTCTGGAAGCACTTCACAGAACACTCCTGCCCGGCTGGAGTGGTAAGAGCTGCAGCTCTTAAACATGTTCTTAGTTTTAAGGACACAAATTGCCCCATCCACTTGGAGAGAACATCGATTCAGCTATAATAGCACTTCGCTGCTTTTAAATACGGGTTGGAGATCCGTTACAGCAACTCTGTTTATTGTCATTTAGCACCTCTGAATTGGCACTGTGGAAGTCTTTTATTCAAATTAATGTTTCTATTGTGTTCCTACTGCCATCCTAAATGGTGAGGAAAATATGTTTTTCAAACTACGAGTAGGTTTAAATACTAGAAATAGAGTTCATTTACTAGTTTTTATTTACTAGGAATAGGTTTAGAAGAGGTTTATCTGGACTTACATCATTAACATCATCAAAATGAATGCCCTCTTAAATGATCATTCAAGCATGGTATTATTTTTAATATATCGTTTTTAATCATGAACAGATGAGTGCCATTATTATTCACTTCCTGATTTTCTCCCCATTATAACACCTACTTAGTATGCATTAAGCCACTCCAAATAGGAGCTCTTCATTAAACTATGAAACAATGTCTTTTGTGACTGAAAGTCCTAACAATGAAATGCTGAATAACACAGAAGTTGCTGTATGATCAGTTATAGAATGTGACACATTATCTTTCAACACAGCAATGCAAATGCAATACAGGTTGAGCCAAAGGTACCTTCTAACCCAAAATAGTCTATGACTGAGTGTAGGCAAAGTAATTTCTTCTCTCATTCTCCTCACACAGGGACCATTTGCAATAATTTTCTTGTGTTTCCTGTGCCTGTCTCAGTTTAAATATTATATATCTCTCCACCAAATTGCAAGGAGTTTCTTCTGCTTCTGCATCTTCCATCTAGGCTAGTCGGGTGCAGTAAGGAGCATACTGACTCCCTGTATGGTGTAGCGTAGCACATGTGTTTCTTCTTTACTGTGCCTGTTAAAAGGAGGAAATGTAGCGTCTTCCATGGCAAGTTCCATCTCACTTCACTTTAGATGTATGTGCCTTCTTTAGCTTCCTTGACCTCAGCTCCATGCCTAGCCTTCCTTGGCAATCAATGGGGAGAAGCAGGCATTTCCAGGGCATGAGTCATCTCATCCCAATACAGACATCTCAAGTAAGTAGGTCAGACAAAATTCATCTCCTTGACTTCCTCTCTACTGCCTAAAGGCAATCAATCTTCTCATCCATTCAGATGGACAACTCCCTCCATCCCATTTTGGGTGAGAAACAAATTACAATGGCTTGGCACCAGGTACATTTTGAATCCCCAGCATCTGCATACCTTAATCTGTCATGTGCAGTGTTTGCAAGTTATACTGTCACAGGGACAGGCAAGGCTGTTCAGACCTTGTGCCCCTGGAGACTTAGACATGTCTTGGAGGTAAATGTGCCACTCTGGCTAGAGAAGTCAGGAGCAAACAGAAATCACTGCCAAAATGTGCCATGTTTTCCATGTTGTGCTGAAAAAACCCCCAGCCAGTACCATGTCCATCTTCCTAAGGAATCAATCTTTTTGGAAGACATTAGCTCGACTGATTTCAACAAGTTTCATGTAGGTGGGAGCTCTTAATGGTAGAGGTGCAGTGCCGGTGCTGTTGTGTCTCCCTCACATCTACACGTGTTCTGAGGTGTGATTGGATGCAGTTTACTGCACGGTTGAGATTTCATTACCTGTCTGAGCTAAACGAACTTGCAATGCGCTTTGATAACATGCTGTCAGATGAATTGTTTCTAAAACTGAGAAGCAGTTCTGGCACATGTTGATATATGATAGTTTTCCAGGTTTCATTTTCTGAGAACCATCCCCATTTCCTGACAAAACAGTATGGTGAAAGGTCTCAAAAATCAGTAATTTTTTCACCCCAGTTTTTTAATGCATATGTATTATCTGGAGGTGAACTGGAAAGCATGCGTAAGATAACAACACACTCCCTTATTTTTTTCCATGACAAACAAGTATTCAGCTATTTGCCTTGGCATTTTGATGGAGGGAAAAGTGAATGTGAAAAATTTCTGTCTATCAGGTCACTGTTTTCTAATGCTTCAGTACAGACAGAGTTCTTGGGAGAGGAGAGCACCTCAGCGAGCACCAACACCACAGTGAGGTCAATGGGGCTATAAAAGAGCAGTGCTGTTTTCTCTGGAATATTCACACTGACAGATTCTATTTCCAAAGTTAGGTTAGCAAACAGGGCCATTCAATAATGGGGCATTGCAGTCACTGTGGTGAGATTTCCAGGTGAGGATGAACTGCAGAGGCCCAGCCTCTTCTTTTTGGAGAGGCAAATGAGGAGCACCACACTGGAGCTGTACAATGCTACCTACGGTAGAGTAAATTTAAATGAATGACCTTGGGGGTACAGTGCCAAAATCTCAAAATTTAGGAGGCACAAGCTGAATCCAGGTCCTTGAGTGTTTCCATCCTGACTGTGGGCCTGCTGAGCGGACGTGCTCTGGGTGCCTGTCTGTGCTGCAGCCCAGTCCCTGCAGCTGGGAGCTGCCAGCACCCATTATGTATTTCCACAGCTACCTGCCGTGGCTCCGCAGCCCTCCCTGAGGTGTCTGGGGCTCTGATTGGGCTGCTTTGGGTAGCTGAGTTAACTAATATAAAATGAGGTCGGGGATGCATTTGTTTGACTGTTTTTACAGTGCAAATCCCAGTGTAGGCCTACCCAGCATTGGCAATTATGTGATAATGTATTTTTGCTGGGCACCTTTGCTTTTTTAGTACAGATTTAGGAGCTCTTTATTGCTATGTTTGCTCTCATTTCTCACTGTTTTGGCTCTGCTTCTTGCCTCCTGAAGGCTGCTGAAACTACACGCTGGAGGCAGAATTATTCATTTCTTCCTATGATGCTGGATCTGCTAATGACTTGTATTTTTGTTACATATCCAGCAAATGAGTTGGCATCCATTTTTGCAAAGAGGGAGCTGAAGCACAGCTATTAGAGTATAAAAAATAAAAGCATTAATTTTGAGTACCGAATTAGAGATGTTTGGGACCTTATTTTTTCCAGAGCATTATATAACACATTTTAACTCAAGCAGCAGCTTTGAGTGTTCAATGCTTTCATGGACTGGATCCCAGGGTCTCAAAATACATATCACAGAAAAGCTCACCATATGCCTTGCCTGGTCTTGCACAGGAGCACTGCGGCAGAGGCGATGATTGTAGCTGATCTTACACAGCAGCACTTAATCATCCATTCTCCTCCAACAGCCTCCTGCAGCTCCTCACATCATCTTCAGTAAATGGTGCCAGTGATCTTACAAGGAGCTGTCTCCTCTACTACATATGCTATATCTGTCCCTTAAAAAGTTTAATTCCGTGTTTTGACTCAGGAGGTGACATTTGTCCAAAATGGTAAGTGATCATAGACTTAAAAATAGCATGCCCAAGAAAGATGTACTCGCTTTGCACTGGCAAACTCAAACCTAGCATTTCTTTGCTCTGAACTGCTTGATTTCCAATTTTTTTTTCATTTCACAGAATCCCAGACTGGTTTGGGTTGGAAGAGATTTGAAAGACCATCTAGTTCCAACCCCCTGCCATGGGCAGGTACACCCTCCACTAGACCAGGTTGCCTAAAGCCCCATCCAACCTGGCCTTGGACACTGCCAGGGAAGGGGCAGCCACAGTGTCTCTGGGCAACCTGTTCCTAATATCTAATCTAAATCTACCCTCTTTTAGTTTTAACCCATTACCCCTTGTCCTGTCACTCCATGCCCTTGTAACCAGTTCTTCTCCAGCTTTCCTGTAGGCCTCTTCAGGTACTGGAAAGTTTCTCTATGGTCTCCCATAGACATACAAGCCTTCTCTTCTCCAGGCTTAACAGGCCCAACTCTCTCACACTGTCTTTACAGGAGATGAGCTCTAGCCCTCTGATCATCTTTGTGGCCCTTCTCTGGACTTGCTCCAACATTTTCATTGATTCCATCACAGTGAAGTGCTAGGGTTGGATTATCCATAGGCAACTGAACTGCAGCTTCTCTATTGACTCCTGCCTTACATGGGTCATCCTGGCTGGGCTGGGACACCTTGGCCATTGTCCCTCATCTGCCAGCTGGATACACAAGCTGGGTGCAACTGAAGTCTTCGGCTCTTTCCCATGCTGTGGGGGAGTCTGTCTCTTCCCAGTGACCCGTCTCCTCACCAAGATATGTCCAGTTTCTCCCTAACCTGACTTTTCCCTCCCTTTTCCCCCTTACAGCCTCAGTGTGTCCACAGTAACATTTCCCATCCCTGTGTCTGCTCAGTCTGAACTGGAAGCTGCCTTGGGGTAAACACCTCTGAACTGGAAGCTGCACAAACACCTCTGGTGCAGGGAAGGAGACATGAGACAAGGACACCTGGCTGCACAGAGCAGCCCTCACAGGGTGGATGTTCAAAGGAGAAGAACCCATTAAGTTCCCAGACCTTTCCTGAAGGTGGAGAGGATGTGAATTCCTCAGAGTGAGGTCATAGTCAGACCTGCACAGATTTCCATACCATGGCAATTGGTACATTTCTGATGGAAAGCCCACCGGTCCCAAGCCCCTGAGCCAGAGGGCCTGGGTGTAGGTGTCTCTCAAAATGAGATTGTGGGGGTTTTTTAACACTGAAAACTAGCTGCTTTTCCCCCTCCTCCCTGGTTTTCTTCATTCTCAGAAGCAGCTAATCCACTTTGCCTGAAACCTTAAAAAAATATTCAGCTCAAGGCAGGCATGCAGCACTGACATTTTCAGCCTGAAGCATTCATGTCTGACGAAGTTAGAAGCAACTGGAAACAGGATATCCTAATAGGAAATACCAACCAAACTTAATAATAGGAAGCTGTATCACCTCTGCCTGTTGTAATGAATGATCTAGGGAAGGTAATTCAAAGGACTCTCATTTGCCCCTTCTCAGAAGTCATGGACAAGGCGACATTAAATGAAATGGAAAGGCTAAAGGGAAACACTTCTCACATAGCATGCGACGCAGGAAATTTGCTGCCGTGGGATATTGCTGCGAACGAGAATTTAACAATTCACAGAAGAGTCAGTTCCACATAATGAGGGCATCTGTGACTGCATTTGATAGGACACATTTACAGACGTTTTTTTCCTCATGCTTGGTGACTTATGGCAAGTGCTAAAAACCTGAAGAAGAACCTTCCCTTAGAGACCAGCTGGCCACTGTCAGTATCAGATCTGTTCTTCCAAAGCATTCAGCAGTGATGCTGAATACATTTTGACTATTCAGGCCTTCCTGGCCATTTATGCAGATCTGAGCAGTCCATTTGTCAGATCCAGGAAGGCAATCCCAAGGACCATGATGAGAAATTTTGTTCTTTCAATTCCATTATTTTCCCCTATTTTGCTAATCCTTTTGCATTTGTCAGACACTGGTAGGTGGGTGGTGGCTGGTAGGTTTGGTTTTGTGGGGTTTTTTTCCAAGCAATTTAAAGGGAGATCAGTTGCTCTGATTTAAATAATGAAAAGTACATGTTTGTGACTTTGGATCCTCTCATGAATGAAATAATTACAGCTTTAACATCAACATCCAGCGTTCACAAAATAAATTGAACCTACAGCTATTTATTTAAAATACAACCTCTTTTCTTGATGGGTATCTCACCAATGGTTTTAAACTGCAACATGTATCTTATTCAGCAGACTTTGCATGATACAATACATTTCAAAGGAAGAAAAGTCAAAACCACATTTCACAGCAAATGTCTAAAGAGAGCACACTCTTTCATTGCCAATTTGCCACCAGATAGTTTTTTGTCATTTATCTAAAACACTACCGAATGTTGTCATCAGTGGTACAGATGACTAGTAATAAAACAGACCCTATTATCTCCCCTAGAAGCAGTTTGCCCTGCCTAGTCTGATATGATGAATATTTATAGACATTTTATTTAGAATTCATTGTATTTGTGCAATAGCAGGCCATGCATAAGTAGAATACATTTCCTTTGATCTACAACAGCTTATCACACACTAGCTGTGAGTTCAAAATAAAATCACTTACCATTAAGAAATTATGTCACATACTCCTGTGCATATACTTTAATTAGCAAACCTCTAACTGTAGCTACAGCAGGTACTGAAAATCTTATTCTTAAAATATATATATCTAAATATAGTTTGCACGTGGTTTAAATTAGCCTTGATTCAGCAATTCCAGCTGGGTTGGAAGGAATCTGAATGAGTTTCTTTCATTAGAAGGTCTCAGTGTTTTGGTGGGTTTTCAAATGAGTATTTGTGTGCAGCTCAAGATAGGTATGTCATACAGATATTACCAAAATATCTCCTTATTATTGTCATCAGACTTAAAAATACCAATGAACTACAAACAAATGAGAGAGCACCAATAGCTTTACATCCCTAGGATTTTTATCCACTTTCATATAAATCAGGCTTTTACACATCATCTTGGAGAAAAAATTCATAATATCAGAACATTTCACCCCTCTCATAGCTTCTGTTTTTTGGCAGGACATGCAAACAGGCTGTGGTGAGCTGAACCAGTGGCTGCTGTGTCTGTGTGACTGCTGCCGTCCCCAGTGAACTCACCCGGGCACCTGGAAAGGAAAAGCCAGATGGTGACAGCACTGAAACTGTAAAAGAATGTTAAAAAATGCACAAACAAGTAATTTAAAGGCACGGGGGGGAAATGTTTAGATTATAGGGTCATTGGAGGTCATCAGATTTTATTTTTAGTGACAGAATCTACCTGTTTATTTCAAAACCAAAATTACTTCCCTTATCCATTCTTCATATGTGTTTTTTAGTTTTGGAGGTTTTTTCCTGTACTGAATAAACAGTGTAGTAATTCAATTCACTAAAACAAAGCTGAGTAAGTGCAGGAAGGATGCTGAGACCACAAAAATCTTCAGCAGTGCTATGTAAGCACCAGCAATATGGGTTCTGCTTCACTGCTGAGAGAAAATAGTCAGAGGAAAGTGTCTGGAAAGGACAATAAACTGGGAGAGAATTGGAGCAATCTGATATTTTGCTATTTCATGTTACCTGGGCGCACCCTGATGTCTATATCATTTGGTATTTTCTTCAGTTGGTGTTAAAGTTGGCTTAATTTTAAAATGTTAATTATACTGGCATGTAGTGTCTTGTTCTAAGTAGATGTTCTAAAATACCTGGAGGAGAAAGGATACAGAATTAACTTGCAGTGCTGATACTGCCCAAAAGAGGAATCAGTTATTTTAAGGACATTTGAAAAGGGAAACAAGTCAAGAATATTTCAGACAATGGGACTGAATTGAGGTTTCCATATGTATGATAAGTACCTCTGGCTACTTCTGGACTTCATGTGTGTGAGTATGTGTGCATATATATATATGTGTGTGTGTGTGTATACACATATGTTTGTGTCTATATACATGCATGAGTATATATATATATATGTAAGATGAATGAAATGACTGGAAAGCCATATGTTAACTTTTATAAGTGGGAGACATTCCTCCTGTGAAACCCCTCAGATTTCTTTCCAAGCTATCATGAGCACTAGTCAAAGATAATTATCTGATGCTAATGTGATGCTGGTGGGAAAACAAGAGAGAATTTTCCTCTTCAGTTGCAAAAACAAGCAGAATGATGGATCTGTTTCCATTTTTCCTGAGGTCCTGTCTCCTGGCTGGAGAGGTTCTCATCACTGACCATTTAGCTCTGCTATTACGGAATAATTTGCTGCCCTTTCAATTAAGGCAGCCCACATGTTTGTGAGGCTGCAATGTGAATTACACAAGGGAAATCATCCTGGCTAAAAATAACTTGCACTGTGTGTATTTCTTTGCATGAATATGATTAACCCAAATTACTCCAGCATTCTGGTTTGTACAGAAACAAAGAGTAGAAGGGAGCAATAAGGTTCATTTGGGCAGCAGGAATGAGTAGGCACAGAAGGGATCACTGAGGCCAGATCTACCCCATGTATAAACATGGAGTTAAGATCCATTGCATTGAAACAAGTAGCTAGAAATGGCTTTGGAAGCTTCTGAGAGTGGCTGGGAAGGCTCACTGTTTTAGGGAAGCATCTGGCTATGCTGTGAAAGGTTTCTGGTCTGCAGCGTCCTCTGAACTGCAAGCAGTGCAACCTAAAGACGAGGTTGTAGGATGGTAGCTGGTAATGCCACGCAGCTTTGCTGTGCTGGTGTGAGCCATCCCAGCTGCCTGCCTGTCAGTGTGATCTAACCTGACTTGGTCACTGTTCATAGAATCACAGAGTCTTCTGAGTTGGAAGGGACCCGTAAGAAAGAATCATTGAGTCCAACTCCTGGCTCCACACAGGGCCAGCATGTGGCTGAGGGCATCACCCAGGCCATATCCCCTCAGATTTTCTCAGTCGATTTCTGCAGAGATGCGTTCAGCACTGTGCTATCATGTGCAGGGCAGGCAGGAGGCAGCATGGACCATGGCTACACGCAGCTGAGTGAGGGACACAGTGCTCCAGGTGTGGCCTCACTAGGGCAGAGTAGGGACGATAACGTCCCTTCATCTGCTGGCCACATTCTTCTTCATGCCCCCCCAGACACCAGTGGCCTTCTTGGCCACAAGGATACATAGCTGGCTTGTGGAGAGCTTGTTGTCCACCAGGACCCCCAGGTCCTTCTCTGCAGCACAAGCTGTATTTCCAATACCCCTGTCTTGTTTGCACTGAAAATCCTTACGAAAATGATCTTTTATGGACACATCAAGAAAGACCATAGAGAAAACTATGCTATTATGTCACTTCTGATGAATTGGCCTGCTGCCACAGGGTATCTTGCTGTTATTTCTGTTTTACATGACTTGCAGCCACCCCATCTCTCTTTGCTTCAGGAGCAGCACAGCAGCAGGGATAAACCAGCACAAAAATCACTCACCTCAGTTAAACTATGTCAGTCTGCGTTCACCATCTGGCCTAAGGCAGTTATTATCTTTCTTATGTCAATAGTTACAATTTTAGTTCAGTTGGTTTTATTTATCTGTGACATTCCAGCTGCTAGAAACCACAGTTTCTTTTATTTTTGATTCTTACTGCATATGGTAAAGGGTCTGGGTACCCTCAGTACAGTTTGAGAAGCTTTGGAAGCGCTGAATGACCTAGACTTGCAAACAGTTAGCCCTGTTCCACCAGCCTGCCTAGAAGCACCATCTTAGGTCTATTTGGGTTTATTTAGCATATGACACAGTAACCTGGATTTGAACTGTTCTGCCTCAAGTGTGAGCTTTGTACATGACTGCATGGCATTATGGAGTCTATAGCCTCTTACAAGATGGAAGTCACCTGCTGGAGAGAGTTTCCCCACTGCCACCCCAAGCATGCTAGTCAGGCCTAGCTCCCAGGATAGTCAACCATACAAGATTTTAATGCTGGCACTCTCACTGCCCATCTAATGCTGGAGTTAAAACCCACACTTTTTAGGGCAGACGGGAAACCTGCCAAGTGAATTACTGCCATAGCTTTTATAATGATAAGGGAAATGTGCTTAAAACACAACCATTTGACTGCAGGCAGCATTCTTCTTACTTCCTGGGAAATGTCCGTGACTCAGTACCACTTGCCTCCGGGCCCAACTTGGACGTGCCCACACAATGGAAAGGTAAGACCAAGGCACACACTTTGCATCTGCAGCTAGCCATCCCAGAGCTCTGAAATGGTCAAAGTACCCAGTCCATGCTGTGTCCATGTGGCAGCCTGTCAGATGGCATGGCATCACATCCAATTGAACGTGGTTGTTGCACTCTCAGGGGTGGGGTGAAAATGTAGGTGCATGGGATCATACTCAGCTTTGGGACATATGAAGGTCTTTGCTATTTCAGCTCTTCACCATCAATTCCATAATAAGCTGTCATCTCTGAATTTGTAGGTGTAATAGCTACTTTCTGCTTATTTCTATTGTTTCGCTGCAATTTAAGAGATGGGATAAAACTGATGAATCAATCCCAAGAGAAGCCACCACAAATCAGCTGTGTACACCCGTGCTAATGTCAGCAAATCCACAGGAGGATGTGAATAATATGAGAAATGTAAAAATAATAAGAGGAATAAGGGAAATATTTTCATTAAGGTAATTTCCCTGGAAACAGTTATTGCTCGAAGCAATATAACAAATGATATTTTGTTTATAGCTCAATTTAAAGAAATTATTTAATGATTCCTATGAGGGTTCCATGACTTCAAAATGAATGCACTGTGGTTTAAGCCTGTGCCCAGAGGCTTGTTTGGCAAAACAAAGTCTTTCAGCCTGGCTCTCACTGTCATTAAAAGCATTTTCCATTCCCCTGCCGGTTTCAAGAAGCCAGACTTTCACCAGACTTAAGAATTAGGAATTGTACTTCTGCACATTTGGATGAAGTCCAAAAAGTATCCCAATACTAAGTACATTTTAAGCAGCTGAAGGCAGCTTTACATGATGAGAACAGTGGAAAGGCTCATTAGAGCAAATGACTACAAGGTACGACAGTTCCAGAGATGCACACTTTGGCCCCACAGTCATAATAGCATTGTGCTGTTCTTACCAATTCCCATGCTACTTACTTAGCTACTTCCCAAGGTCAGAGACAGCCTTGGGTACCAACATCACTGGGACAGATTCAGACCTGGTGCTTCTGACTGCTCCAGAGGGCAAGGAATTTTATTGTTGTTACAGAGTGTATTAGCTGCAGTAAACAGAATCACAGAATCACAGAGTTGTAGGGGTTGGAAGGGACCTCGAGAGATCCAACCCCCCTGCCAAAGCAGCTCCCTAACTCATACTGCACAGATAGGCATCCAGATGGGTCTTGAATATCTCCAGAGAAGGAGACTCCACCACCTCCCTGGGCAGCCTGTGCCAGGGCTCTGTCACCCTCACTGGGAAAAAGTTCCTCCACATGTTGGTGCGGAACTTCCTGTGCTCCAATTTGCAGCCATTGCCCCTTGTCCTGTCTCCACAGACCACTGAAAAGGGGCTGGCCAATTCCCCCTGCACCCCATACTTAAGATATTTATAATCATTGATTAGGTCCCCCCTCAGTCTTCTTTTCTCCAGGCTGAACAGCCCCAGCATATTCAGCCTCTCCTCACAGGGGAGATGCTCCAGGCCCTTAATCATCTTTATACCCTCCTCTGGACTCTCTCCAGGAGATCCCTGTAAGCAGAGACTTGGGATTTAGAACACAACTGGTTATGAGTTTCCCCTATTTGTGTTATTTTGCCTGCAAATTAAAGCAGTACCAGGGACATTTCCAAGTCCTGCTGCCCCCATGACTGGAAAATTGTTAGAAGGGTCCCAGGTATGATTCTGGTCTAGGCCAGTCAGTACCTACCAGCCCCAGGCACCGTTCAGGAGCCAGCATGGATCACGGTCACCTACAACAGCCAGCAGTTTGGATAGCACTGTCTCATTTCGGAGCATCCCCCAAAAGCACCTGATGCTGCAGAAACTGGCTTCTCCACACAAGTCAGATTTGAAAGCATAGGCACAGACCCCATGAATGACTTGAGATCCATTCTCCCATCAGCAGGTCTCCCTCTCTCTCTCCAGCTCTGCTTGATGTTACAGCCTGATGTCAACACCCAGTAACAGCCTATATACTTGCAGAATTGAAATAAGGAAAGAAAGTAGCGTATTTTATCATAAGATGTGACAGAAATACATAGATCCCCCACCCCATTTTACCCCTGATTATATGCCAACATCATGAAAAGGTCTTCAAGACGAAAGGAAAAATTAGCAGTGTTACTTTGGAAATACCTCCCAGAACCATCTCTGCACAAAGAAAAACATGAGGTAATAACATACTACAAACTATTCTATTAATATATTTATGAATATGTAATGAATGCTTTCAAATCATAACACCAAAACAGATTTGCTAAATAAGAAGCAGCCTTTCAAACGTCACAGAGGATTAGAATGAACCTGAGAAAAATCTGTATCTTTTCACAAAGATTGAAAAGTCATCTATATTACATGGTGAATGACTACAGTAAGAAACCTCATCATCACAAATCACCCTTTTTCCTTCCAGTCTCTTTGAGACATGGCCAAGTGCTCAGAAATTCAGCAATGTTTCTCGTGAGCTGTGTTCAAGTGGCAGTGATTTACATCTGAAGTGTCCAGGTCTAACAGTTCCAAAAATAGGCATGAATTTAAAACTGAATTTAAGTGGTCATGTCATCATCTGAATTAGTCATTTTTTTTTCAGTATTGCTCCCTGCTCTGCTCAGATGCAAAACCAGTTAGTTGCAGTGCAACTTTTGCATATGTAAATTCAAATACAAAAATGCATGCAGACTCACAAATGTCAGGCTCCCTTTTACTTACATTTCTGCCTCTCTCAGGCTAAATTCCTAAATGTTTCACTGCATGATATGAAAAACTGCTCCTCTAGACCTGCAAAATGAAACTGGCTTTAATTCTGTAATAACCTGCCTAGACTCTACATCCTTCTGGAGAACTGCAATGAAAGAAAAACAAATATTTAAAACAATTTACTATATAACAGAGAGAATTGTTTGTCCTGATTAGTATAAGAGCACCTCAAAGGCTGGAAGGTGTTTCCTAGTTGCTTCAGCAGACTGAGTAAATCTTACAAAGCTCAATGGAGTTTCCATTGTATTCTGGAGACTGATAGAAAAACCTTGATGAAAAGATATTCTTGGTAAGTAGTTCTTTGCTAGATTTTGTATGTTATTTTGTGCAATTTCTTCTGAATTTTAGTTCTGCTTTAATGATGAAACTCATTCTTATGAGAACGTACAGCACGGATGGGAACAAGCTGCACCATGGAGGGCACATAGCCCCCTGCTCTTAATTACCACTCTAGCTCTGTTAGCCTCTTGCAGTGCTCAGGCTTAAAGACACAGCTGAGAGAGAGAAGGAGAGATTTATTTCCAGTGCACTGTGGATGTTACACATTTACTCTGCTCCTGGACATGCCTTGGTACATACACAGAGAATTTAATTGGTGGTATATATGCATCTCAAATATGTATAAACTTTGACACATTGACACAAGTCTGAAGAGACAACCTGTCAAAAAGCTGTGTTCATATGTATAATCTTGGTATTTTACCTTGAAAAATGTCTTTCAACATTTCTCCCAAAGATGTAAATTGCTGTTGTATGTGATTCAGAGCCTTTCATGGGCTCCATATCAAGCCCATTTCACACATTTCACACCCAGCCACGCGTTGTCCCAGTCAATACCCCTTCAGTGCTTCATGCAAAAGCAGTGACTGGTAATAGCTGCAAGGAGCACCCCTTCGCTAAAATTCATTACCCACTTTAAAGATGGCCGCTTCATAAACTGGCTTCTGAGGGTCATTATTCAAGACACACAGACAAATGAAGCCAGGCACATCCTGCATAAGGAGAGGATCTGAGTGAAAAGCCAAGACGTTATTAACAGTCAGGGTAGAGGAGATCTCCATCTCCTCATGTCACAGACAGCTCCCCCGCTGCACCCCTGGCTTGCCCCAGCAGAGGCCAACAGCAAACAGAGAGAAATCTCATGAAAATATTGATATGCCTGGGAGCAGCTGCCTGTTTGTCCATGCAACTGCAGCACAGCCAGCAGGGATGGCAGCCCAGGTTTAGGTGCAGGGGTGCATGCACTCAGTGCTGTGGCCATGGAGCCTTGATGAAGATGAGTGTGGCAAGAGGAAGGCCAATTGCAGCCTCCCTCCTCTCCTGTCACCCTGCATGGTGCAGCTCCGCAGCCCCCGGCCTTGCACAGCCATTCAAACCCCTCTCCTGGTATTTCCTCTGGGACCTGAGCTGTGCCCCTCACATACCTGGGGCTGGGCTTTCCCGCAGTGCAAAGCCTTGCAGGTGGAGAGGTGGCCTAAGGCATTTTCATACTCCTCCTGTAGACCCAAAACCTCTATCCTGGAAAAGCCCATTAAGGCCTAACCGATATTAACGCGACTATCAAACAGCATAAATTAACTTACCCCTCTCTTGATGATTGCTCTTAGAGGAGCAAAGCTACAGCAGACACAAACATTACACAAAGAGATTACTGCCTCAACACTGAAATATAAACATCTTTGCTGAAGGAAAAAGCTATGTAATAAAACAGCCCAGGGCATGTTTTGCTAAAGCGGTGAAGTCCAGCACAAAACCACAAGCCTGCCTGTTGGGAGGGTGAAAACATAGCTCTGCCTTGTTCTACCTATTCAGAATGTCCTCACCAAACAGTGTGACCATACTGAGTGTCTGGCACTTCAAAACCTGCTGAATCCTCAGAGAAAGGGTATTTCTGGGGCAGTTGGTGCAATTTGCCAAGGATTTTCCATAGGAGAAAAGGACTGGGAACTTAAAGTTTTGACAGTGAACTGTACAGACCAAATTTCTCCGTATTTAGGTGATTTTTTCAGTTCATTCTTCTATATGCCCTGACATGTCATACAGCAACCAGCCATTTGTGTATTCTCCTGTCAGAAGATAACGTGATGTAAGTTTCCCCAAAGATAAAGTAAACTCAGTCCCACTCCACACTGGAAGGATTGCCCAGGGGAGACTAATGACTTTTTGATCAGTCTAGCCCTCTTTCAGACTGTCACAAAATATCCATTAGCAAATTTCATGCACACCTTTTTCCACAGGAACTTCATTGGGTTCATTTACATTTAATAGAAAGAATCATAGAATCATAGAATGGCATGGGTTGGAAGGGACCCCAAGGATCAAAGAGTTGGGAAAGAAGTCTTTCAGGAAAGAAACCAGCAGATTCAGAACACCAGACAAGAAACTGGACCTGCCTCTGACTTGTGCTGAGTAAATATCCATATTTACTGTCCTCCATCTGGGAATGAGAAAGAAAAGAAGAAAATAAATTAGTTTTACTTAAAACACGTGTCCCTGCTATACACAAATTCCACTGGACTTCATAGACTTGAGCAGTTCGGGCGGCTATCATTAATTTTATATGGGATTTTGAGGTAATGCTATGCTACAAAGCAAGTGTGTTTGCTGGCTTTGATCTACAATTTCAGCTTGCAAGGTCCTTTTCAGACACCTTTGTAGCAAGCACCCCATTCTTAACATATAGCGTAATCCCTGAGTCATATATCCAAGACATCTTGGTCTCCAATCATCTTCCCCCACTTTAAATGCAAAATAATCAATCCATTCTATCAAGAATGTCTTTGCATCAATGAAAAAATCAAAGTTCTAAATAAAAATACTTTTTTCATCATTGAGTGCTTACTTTTATTATTTGCTAGTGGAATCATTACAAATAAAACTGGTAGTAAATCTACTCCTGTAGAGAAGCATTTATGGAATCATTCTATTTTCTACAAACACATTTAATTTCTGTAAACAGTAGCAAATGTTTTCTCTGAGTATATTTCAACAGTTTTATTTATTTATTTGTTTTTCTGCCTCCCAGAGCTGTTGATTGAAAGTTGGAGGTAGGTGAATAATGACTCACACACTCCAAGTATTTAAAATGCAATATGGGCTCCATGGTGATACATTAAATTAGGTAAGAATTCATTAAGGCTTTCCCAAATTTCAGGAAGCCGTCCTAGTTACTATAAATGATAAATATTGTTATGAAAATAAATGAAAACTAATTAACTGCTTTTGTCCCTTGGAATATTCACAGATCACTCACAGTAATGAGTCAAGATTAAATCCTTACACAGTCTTGCAGATCCAGAGTGTCGAAACTTGAGGCATGAAATACCTGTGGTTCCTGAGGCTTTGTCTGGGGTTCCTGCTGCTACCAGAAGCTTTGCCTAGGATGGGATTCCAGACATCACGGAATGGCCCTGGCCCAGCACCGCAGCATACAGCACGAGGCTGGATGGAGTTTCCCTCTTCCAACCAAAATTGTGCTTCTTGGAGATAACAGCTTACATCAACACCAGGGATTTCTCATGGTGGCTAAAACTCTAGAAATAGGTGTGATTTATAAGGTAAGCATGGGAAAGAAAGTTGTGAGCTCTGCTGGCCTTTAAGGTCCTACTCCCAGGGGGGGATGCTGTGGTATGTCACAGATTTCCCATGTGGCGCCTGTGCAGTGCAAGACCTACAGGAAATCCTTTTATTACCTGATTTTCTAACCACATTTCCACCTGCTCCACAGGGATAAGATGCCCTTTCCTCTCAAATCATCCAACTGAAAGCACAGTCAAGCCCAGCTTGGCATAAAGACTCTCCATCCATCCTCAGCGTTTGGGTTGGAGGGCGTCTTACAGAGCAAACTTATACAACCAGAATTTTGTCCCTTTTTTCCTGCTTAACAGAGTACTGCAAAATTGACATCGCTGCTTTTAGCAAGACAGGTAACTTCTCTGGTGTCCTGTGGCATTGCTGAGAGCAGTCACCATGGTGTTACACCCTGCATGGCGACAGCAGGTGATGGTTTAAAGCAAACAGGTCAAGACTTCTCCCCTCTTCTACATCTGAAGCCCATGGGCAGCAGGGATAAGGTGTAACAGCTCCCATGTGGGGCTGTAATAAATCAAGAGGGCCTAGGAACAGTGTCAAAACTGCTTCCAGAATTGGCAAAGAGGTTTTGGGAGGTCCAAAGGAAGGGAAGGTTTCCCTCTGTAGGGACAGAAAAGGAAAGGGAGAAGGGGTTGATATGGGGGCAACCAAGGATGATTTGCCTGCAGCATGTTCAAATAAAATAAAGGATGCACTAAAATGTCTTTAACAGGCAATGAAAGAACTGTCACCAGTTTAAACACTTAAATAAACACTTTTTACGATTTTAGTCATGAGGCATCTTCTGTGACAGGAGACAGTAAACAGTGACTCTCGTTGAAGAGGGTTTCTTACTGTGTGAGCTGAGTCTCCTGAGAGGTTTAAAGTCCATAGATTCTTCCCTTCTTAGTCTTCTTCCAAGGCTGGGGAAAACACATCATATAAAGCCCTCAAGTGCAAAGGTAGTGCATGGACAGGGTCACACACATGGAAGCGGTCAGTGGCTGTAAATATCTCCAGCTTTACGGTAAGCAGGCAAGCCATTCCTCATTTTGAAGGAGAGCAATTGAAGATTTTAAGACTCCTTGACTCCAGCCAGACTCCTTGACTGCAGCTGTCAGAAGCTTGAGGCAAAATCCTGCCCTTCGCCTCCACTTCTTATGGGACTTATGTGTTTGAAAGCTGAGAGATCAAGTGGGCAAACAGCTTTAAAACAAAACTTTCCCAGGGCTGAGAAAGGAAAGAACATACAAATGGGGCAATCTATAAGAAAACAAGATGATATTGATCCTAATTGCTTCGAGGATGCCATTGATCTGCCTCACTCGCCACATGAAAAACATCCAGTATCTTTCCTAGGCTGTTTGTGGACAATTGGTCATGGCAGCATGCTACTGAATGAACATCAGCTATTTTCAAGAACAAGGTCATGAGATGTTTCATGGATTGGTTGAAGTATTTTATTAGCTGGTAGGAGATTATGAACGGTCTTGTTGCCTCAAAAATGATGATAAAGTCAGGAGGGGGGTGGGGGGCTGCTGAGGTGGGACCAAAAAATGTAGTTTGTTGGAACTGTTCATTTGATTTGGAAGCCATCTGAGATTTCAACAGCCAGTTATACTGAAGTGAACAAAACCTCCTTCAGCCCTGATTTTGCAGAGGTACAAACATTTTATCAAGAGATATGGTGTTAATTGACAAAGTGAATATATCATCCAGCCATTGACCATTAATGAACTAAAAAAAGATTAGTTGTAGCAGCAAAAATTCACTCTGTGGTAGATTCTGCAGAGTCAGTTGGGTCAAACTGGAAACTTTCAAGTAATTCCTACCAAGACCATAAAGAGCATTCTTGAGCAAACAACAGTAAAGTCTGTAGCAATTAAAGGTGCCCTGCAGATGCTGGCCAGGAGAAAACCTGATGCACTTAAGTGCTTTAGCTTCAGAAGTACTGAAAAGTTTATAGCATTGCAGATAAATCTGACTAAAAAACAAGGGCTGCAGAAGAATTACTTGACTTTTTTGTTCGAAAACACTGACAGAAGGACAAGGAAAGATGATGCCTCTAGGGATGAAACCAACAGTGAGTTTCTATCAGTACCTATAGGGACTTCAGTCTGAAAAATGTTGCTAACTGAAAGTGCTTTGTCAGGGTGACTGACTCCATGTGTCTCAGTTATTAAAGAAGCACTGCTGGAAAACAATTAAGAAAATAAATGACACAGACGGCAAACTGTCATCGTGGATTTTTCTAGCTGGAATAGTTACAGCAATAAAGAAGATCTATCTGACTTTAACTGCACCAAAATTCATCTTTTAATGGAATAGTACAGTGGAGTTTCTTAACTGCACTGTAGCTTCGACTTCGAGCAAGTCAGCAGTTATTGTAGGTGATCAAAGCCAGACTTCCCCCAGCTTACATCTTCAGTTTATAAAAATGGCCCACAAAACTGATATTAATTCTCAGTAATTGATTAGGCCATTAACTAGATAAAAGAGACTTGTCAATGAGAATTTCCACTCCTGTTTTATTTCTATCGTTCTCCACATACCTTAGGAAAATTTGAGCTCTGCTTCAGTTTTTGAAGAAGCTCCCATGCCTTTCTTTGTTCAGGCCTGCTTGGACCTTTATATTCAAATCTTACAAGTAGCTCTGATGCAAAATACAAAGCAACATCAGGGCTGCAGAGAGGCAGAATTGCTCTAGTACCCAACTATCTGTGTCCAGGAGACATCCCTAGGATGAAAGGTACAAAAGCCTAGAGAAGCTGTGAGAAAACAATGAATAAATCAATATAAAAGAAGCTGCTCAAGAATTTTGGCCATAACACGATGAAAGAGGACACTTCTAAAATTCCCTGTAAGTATAAAAAACATTCAGAAAAGGGAGAAAGAAGCTTGAAGGGAAATTATCACCTTATACATAAAGGAAACGTAGGAACAACACAGAGGTGGAGTGGAGCAGTGGAAAGGACACATATCAGGAGGGCTAGACAGAGGTAGCAGGTCAAACACAGCTGGGACGAAGCATTTGCAACACATTGTCACTTACTGCATAACAAGAGAAATGAGGATGCAGGTGAAAAGTCCCCCTTTGGAAAGGGCAAAAGAAATAGAAATTTTGGGCAAATGTCAAAGGGTGCAATTGCTCTGTTTATACTGAATGAAAAATGTTCTGCAAAGGAGACAATTTACATAATGCGAAGGCATTCGGTATGATTTATAGCCCTGCTTTAAAGGCAGTGGAGTGAAAAAAGCTGTCATTATAAAACCTGCTTCTTATCGGAGGAATAATTGCTGTTGGAAAAGACACTTCAAGGAACATCAGGAGCTTAAAGGCTGGGGAGAAGCTCCAGGTGGCCATGTACAATACCTTTTCCTTACTACTGTTGTGGGGATCAGGAGGAAAATGCCTTGCAGCCAGAGCAGCCAGAGGCACTGAAGATAACATACTTTCTCCAGTACCTCAGTGGGGGCATACCCTCCATCTTCAGCATAAAAGAGCTGCTGCAATGGGGGTATATCCTCCATTTTCAGCAAAAAAGATCTACCTGCCCTGCTGCCTCCACCACTATCACCAAGTTGCCTGGCTGCTTGTGGTTAGTTCACCTGGAATATATTTCCTGGCAACTTCCACACCCCAGACTAAGGGTCCTGGGATGGAGAAGACAAGGCAGTGCTGGGGTAAGAGGAGAAAATATGTTGTCACAGATCTGGTTACGTGCTGGAGGCTTTCCTACAGCTCAGAAAGTGGAAGCACCCTTTCCTTATCTAGCCTTTCTGTCACACCTCCACTGTTACAGGGCTTGGGAGGCAGAGCCAAGCTGCACTACCAACCCCAGGGCTCACACTGCATCCCAATGCACCTTCCCAGAGCTCAGTGCAGGAGGCAGCTGCTTCCTAGCTTATGGTGGAAGTAGATGATCTTTGAGGTCCCTGCCAACCTAAAGCATTCTATGATTCTGTGATGTACCTTGTAGCCCAAACACACACTGAGAGTTGGCATGAGTTGCTGAAAGATCCTGCCTCCTATTTTACCGCACAAGACAAGCTCTGATGCAATACTAGCCACCTTTCTGGGCCAAACCCTTCACCCCATTGCAGCATCTGTTGGGTGAGAAGTCTGGCCCATCCTCCTGCAGTGCAGACCTTGTCTGCTCAAGTCTCTCCAGCTCCCTTGGCCTTCTCTGGCCATGGCTGGGAACTAATCCCGATTAAGAAAAGCTTTTCTTTATTTCTTGCCACTCCTGTTGTTTGTCAGACCAGCTTCTTGAGGCTGCCCAGCTGCAGGAGTGCTCAAAGAAGCACAACAGTGGATGTGTAAAATGCAAGGCCCAGCAGAAGGGCAGGCAGGACTTTCCTTTAGACAGCTGCCCCCCACTTTTTGCAACTTAAAGCAGCTGTGGTACAACAGCCTCATTCACCACAGAGACGCCTGTGGGGAAGAGAGCTAAACCAGCAAGAGAAGCACAAGGCGTGAGGTTGTATCAGGCTCCAAATATAATACAGCTTTCTGACCCCAATCACATTGCACTCAAATCAAGATAAAGCGTAGTTAGCTCAGAACTGTCTCTGCTATGATAGTGTAACTGGGGTATCCGAAGCTCATGGCAGAGAAAACCTGGCTCAGAAGATCTGGCAGAGCTTTTGAGAAAGAGTTCATTGCAGGCGAGTTTCCAGCTCTCAGTGGGCTGGGCTGCTTCCTGCCTGCAGGCCGTGCACACACTCATGGGTGCGTGCATGCTGCTGGGTGTCTTTAGGCCCTGGAGACTAGAGACTAAAGTTGTACCCCAGTTTTGCTGCTAGGAGTAAAGGCCCTTCCATCCCCAGGCTGCCTCTGACCTCTGTTTTGCCCTTGAAAAGCGACTGCTTTTCGTGGTGAGGTGCTACGCCAGCCACCCACATCGATGCCCTCTGTGCCCACCCCTCTGTTTGGCAGCTCCAGGAGTGAGGCAGGATTAGCCCTTTGGATCCAGCACGCAGCTGTTCCCATGTGTTCTGCGAGGCCTGCAGGATGGCCGCCCCTCTGAGCAGAGCCAATCTGCAGCGCTGCTCGCCTTCCGGCTGTGGTGGAATTGGCCGCCTGCTCATTTTGGTTTGGATCAAAAAAGGTGATCATCTTTTGCCTTGCCCGAGGGTATTATTTGGTGCAGGCTTTTAAAGAGAAGACTTTCTGCTTTGCTCTATGATGTGTTGAGCGCTCCCAAATCTCACTGATCTAAATGAGAAACCACAAACCCCTGCCTGACAAGGGAGCTGTCTGGACCATCTTCTGGTGACAGTCACCAAGAAATGAGTGAAAATTAGTGCTAAGTAGTCTTTCCAAACTTAATGTACTATTTACTTGCCTGAAAACGCCAGGATTAGGCTTTCTCAGCTAAGTACAAAATAATTTCTGCCAAAAAGCTACTGATCGAAGAAAGCTGTTCACATACACTTTTGAGAGGGGTAAAAAAAAATAATGAGAACATTTCTGTGAAAACTGTCACAGATAAAGTTTTGCTGTTTACCTTCATAAAGAACAAGCTAGAATCTCACAGTGCTGAGCTTCTGCTAACTGGGAGTTAGTTGATAATGTGTGGAAAATCAATACCAGACAACTTAATTGTTCACTAATCTCAACTGACACATTCTTAAGGAAAAATGTACTATGGAGCCTGCTGTGATATTTATCCTGTTTGGTTAGTGAAAAAGGAAAAATTTGTTCAAAAAAACCTGCCAGCATGTTAATTTTATAGATTGCCCTGTATAGATTGTCCTGATCTGCAAAAGTGAGGAAAGAGGAATTATACATCAGGTACAAAAGGCAGTTGGGTCATTCATAATTTGAGCTCTTTTCATAAAGGTTTTAGCTTTATAAAGTTAGAAAAAAATTTACCTTCACATATGCAGTCTAACTCATTACCTCTGTCTGGTACCACAGACTCCAAACTTGCCATTTGAGCACTATTTAAATAATTTAAACTCATTATGGACCGCAGTACCATCACTCAGAGAGAGCAGTGTCTTTACGTCATGAGCAGTCTTCCTGCTCTCGCCTATGGAATAAAGTATTGACCAATGTCGGTGCAGATAGTGCAGCAGGATCCCAGGTGCAATGGTAGCCATGGAAGAAAGAGCAATGAAATGTCAAGGTATTATTATGGCAGCACAAAAGGTCTTATTGTTCCCAATAGTCCTGACCACGTTCCTGTCACACGCTTGCTGTGGGATACTCAGGCTATTTCAGAGTATCTATGACTCAGTTATAAATCTTCATAAACACAAATAATTGTCAGCATGGGCACAAGTGAATCCAGCACTTCCAAGGAGAAATAAATAGCTATTAAGAGGCGTAGTTCTCATTTCACATGTCAACTCAAGTACTATCTCACATCAGTCAGTTCTACACACTTTAAAACCTGTCCAGAGAGACTGCTGCTGCACTTGGAAATGGGAGCAGAAGCACTCAATAAATTGAAACAGTCACTGAAACACAGACAGAGGGGTTGTCACAAACCACAAAACCTGGCAAAGAGTCTCAGACAACAGCATGAGAGCCTTGACAGGGCTTGGATTGCATTAATGGCTTACAGGTGGCTGGTTGGGGGCTTTTTTTTAGGGGAAGAATCTTTGTTTCCTGGATGGTTGAGAGTTTTATTTATGACTTTGTTCCGTTTATAACAGCACTTTGCTCATATTTCTTTCTTTGAATCCCTCAAGCAATATACATTGCTGCTCTGAGGAAGCTTTTCTGCCAGAAGCACCACACCTAAGTTTGATAATGGTCTTGCAGGGAGATGGTTCAGATTTCAGCTGTTTTTCAGTTCATCCTCAGCGTCTGTTTCTCTCTTTGGTGGAAGAGAGTCGCCACACACTTCAAAGGGCTTTGCTCCAGTGGCCATGAAACTGCTGGATGATTACATTGATGAGGAGCTGCTCATCAGTGGCTCAGGCTGATATTTCCATAAACCTTTAGTAAATATCAACAATTCCAGAATTAAACATTTCTCCTCCCCTGGATGATGAGAACCACATTTTTAAGAGAAGTCCCTTAACTTCCAGACCCATTAGCATACACATATTTACCTCTTTATTTATAAGCTTTGATACCTGAACCTAAAAGGAAGCATCAACCCATTTTAGACAAATAAAAAAAGAATTACATAAAGGAACATGCATCATATCCTGCACCTCTCCCTGTGCTGCAGGGGCAGGGCCTGTGGTGTTAATCTAAAAATCTGGAATCCTTTCCTCTATTTCTAATGAACTTCGAAGACACAAGAAGAGGGGTAGTTTTCTCAAGTCCTGGTATCTATTACAGCAAAAATGGTTGTACTTCATCCCTGACAGGTATCTGCAGAGTTTTCTAGTGTGCCAGTTCCTTTTTATTAGGGCCATTTGGGCTAACTCCAGTGAAAATGTTAATGACTTTATTGAACCAACTACAGGAAGGATAAGGTGAGGGAAATTATTATTGATGGGCTGTTTGGAATAATGGCTGCTGCATTCAGGGAATGTGCAGAGCCAGAGGCATTAACAGGGAGTGCAAGGCTCAAGAATGGGAAGAAGATGGAAAGCTGGGGTGAGAAATGTCAGGATGGTCAGACACAGTGCTGTGTAGGTGCTCCGCACCCTGGTCCTGGTAGTGCAGTGGGATCCAGTTTCTCATCAGCCTCGCCTGTTTCCAAAATGTAGCGATAATTGCTAATCATTTGGTGAGGGAGAAAGTGTGGAGTCATGTTTTTCTACAGGTAAAGAGGTTACAGGTAGGAAAGTCTCTCTGGAAGTGCTGTGCCTCCATCACTGATGAGCTTGGTGGTATTTAGGGGTCCCTCAGCTATCTCTGGGACCTGCGTCTGTTCTCAGGGCTTGGTCAGGACTTGGAGTTCCTGAAGTTTTATGAACCTAATTTGCTGAATATACACATTCAGACTAAAGTTTACAGGTTTGGAAACACTGACGGACAGATACTGAAATTCTGAGCATAGTTCCTACCACTCTAAGTGTCCTGGTTTCAGCTGAGATGGAGTTAGTTTTCTTCACAGTAGCTAGTATGGGGGTCTGCTGTGGATTTGTGCTGGAAACAATGTTGATAATACAGAGATGTTTTTGTTAATAGAAGTGGTTTTTGTCACAGCCGAGCAGTGCTCACACAGAGCCAAGGCCTTTGCTGCTCCTCACCCCACCCCATCAGCAAGGAGGTTGGGGATGCACAAGGAGTTGAGAGGGGACACAGCCGGGACAGCTGACCCCAGCTGACCCAAAGGATATCCCATATTATATGACATCATGCTCAACATATAAAGCTGGGGAAAGAAGAAAAAAGTGGAGGGAAACATTGGGAGTTATTGTGTTTGTCTTCCCAAGTCACCATTAGGCGTGACGGATCCCTGCTTCCCTGGGGATGGCTGAACTCCAGCCTGCCCGTGGGTAGTGGGGAATGAATTTCTTGTCTTACTTTGCTTGTGCCCACGGCCTTTGCTTTGCCTACTGAACTGTCTGTATCTCAGCCCAGGAGTTTTCTCACTTTTCCCCTTCTGATTCTCTCCCCGTTCCTGCCATGGAGGAGTGAGCGAGCGGCTGTGTGGGGCTGAGCTGCTGGCTGGGGTTAAACCACAATGCTAAGTAAAATGTGAACTCCACGGACAGGTTGATATGTGATTTCTCAAAGTGGAAGATTTTTGCTTGTAGCATTTTATTGTCAGTTAGTATATCCTGATGAAACACTGAATGAGCACGGTTAATAACCGTTCTGAGTGAAAGAACAGCTTGGGCAGTGAGGTGAAGTGCCTTTACCTGCTGTGTTAGCCCAGATAAAAAGAGCATTTCAAATTGCCTTTACACACACAGAGGTCGCTGTCAAAGAAAGGTATTTTCATCTACCAGCTCCTCACAGAGATTTAATAATAACATTTTCTAACTTTTCTGCTTCTTTAGTCTCAAATTAGAGCTATTCAGATGGGAAATGCAGGGTGTCTTTCTTTGTACAAATAACTTGATACTTCTCAGTCTCCAGTTTAGGCAAGGTTTTCATGACAGGAAAGCGCCTGTGGATAGGCATTGGCAGAGAGCACTCCTAGTTCATCCTACCAGCATTAATGGAAAACCTCCCATTTGATGACTGAGAATTTGAAAAAGAACCACAAAGTCTGTACTGAGTTTTCAGACATGGCCAAAGCTTTATATCTGTTCTGGGTTGGCTCTGCCTGAAAATTTTTTTAGATATTGCCAGGGACATGGTTTCATTTTACCTGCATCACATTTGAAAAGCTTGAAATTGTCTATTTGCATTATACATTAGAGAGAGCAGCCTGAACTATCATTGCTGTAAAATGTCCTCTCGACACTATGGATTTTTTTTTTTCATCTAAAGGACTGAATGGTTTTTAGATTTGGAGGGCAGAGCATTTAATTATCTCTACCCTTCCTTCCCCTAGCATTTTTCACATTATCATGGTATCTGTATTTTGGCAGACCCAGAAGATCAGACTGGATTAAGCTGAAAGTTGAACCTCACAGAAGGTGAATGAAAAAACGTGTATTCTATATCACCTGGGAGCCTTGCACTGTGTAAGTACTAAGGTTGTAGCTCCTGCCCGATGGCTGCTGAAAGAAAAACCTCTTCTAGAAGTGACATACATCTACTGAGCACACAGGAGCATATTATGATCAAATCAGTTTAATTCAGCTGAAAGCAATCTCTGCAAGCACAAATTTACTGACAGCTATTAAGAGTTATTTTGCATTTTCTAGCACAGCAAATTATACCCAATTTAACAACACAGGAAAGCTAGAAGTATGCTAATAAGTGGATTGCACTGTGGATGAAAATCATCCTTAAATAAGTAAATGTCCTATGTGCACATGTCATAAGTAGAGGGATCAAAGGAAAGTGTCACAACTCCAGCTCCAGTTGAATGATTGCATAAAATCATTTCTTGGTAGAGGATCCTCAAAGCATTTGTCAGATGCTTTTGTCTATTCCTTTATTCGAAGTTTCACTGAACTTCCAGGGAGATAGATTCTATTTGCACTTGAATTCCTGTCTCTTCTAATATTGCAGTCTGACAGATAATAGGATTACTTCCATGAAATACAGAAAAAGCAATAGTTATACTTGTTGTATTGTAACAGAAGCCACTTATTGGGGATTTCTGTGAATAGAATGTTTGCTGAAGCACAGTGCTATGCTGAGGAAATGATTCAAAAAGTCATTTATTTTCCACCCACTTGTCTGTCTGCCCAGAAAACTAGTAATTTGTTTATTTGGTTAAATAAGATGGGACACTGACTTGCCAAAAGTTAGAAAAGAGTGTTGAGAGCTGTCAATACAAACATGAACACAGATCGTTTTTTATGCTAACTTTGATTTAATTTTAGCAGAGGGTTTATGCCTCTTGGTGAAAGATTTTTTTTCCCCTATGGCATTCACAGTGAGGCATTCGGACACTGTTCAGGCTGTAAACTCCAGGGATCTCTCATCTCTATTATTTCATTTAGATAACATCCAGTCTAGGAAGATGTGGCCAGAGAAGAGCTGTATTTCAGAGGAGTGACATATCTCAAACAAGGTCTTGGCTAATCATATCTGTAGGCACATCCTCCACAAGGCTTTTCCAACCTTCTTTCCCAGTGACGTTGAGGAACATGTTTATGAATGAATTCTCCGCAGGCGGAGCAGGGTTGCACACTGCGCCTCTCTTGCTTACAAAAGGGGATGAACTTTCTTCTCCTGAGGCAGGGACATCTTTTCCAAGTGCCAGCACAGTTCTGTATCTCAGCCGTGCCTCTCTCTGCTGTTGCTATAAATGCTGAATTGAATTTGCTGAACACACTTATGTGCATTCTTGTGGTAAATCAGGACAGAAAACCACTGAGTTCAAGGAAGTTAGGCCATTAGAAAACCAGTGTGATATCAGAATTGGCTCTCTGTCTCATTGCAAGCAAAGATGTGCTCCAAATAGGACAAAGCTAGACCAATTTCACATTTTCAGGTTCTCTTCTGATGCAGCATCTATTCTAAAGAAAAAGCTGAGTTATTTCAGCCTTGCAATTCTATTTCAAAGCCTTCACTGTCACTCTGTCTTCATTGTAGCTGATCTGCAATGTTGCAAATGATTTATTTTATGTATTTTTTTTTCATCCATTAGATGCTCAGAGATCCCACAAGACCATTATGAATGTCTGTCAACCTGTATGTTTTCAGGTGTTTTATATGAAGCACTCCTCTGTATACAGCATCTCCTTGGCCAGTTAGCCTGCTTTCCTCCAACGGAGTCTGTCCTTCACTTGAAACCACAGAGTCTGAAGTAAGGGTGTGATTTCACATGGGGAAGGCTGCAGCAGAGGTCCTGGTGTGAGGGGTCCCAGTCCCCAGATGCTTGCTCCCAGTCCCACACCAGTCCATGTTGCCTCAAGACCATGCTGAGTTTTCCTCGTCCACCTCTCTTCACAACCATGGTGAAGGAAACATTCTTGCCAGGGGAGAGGGGAATTATTTAGGCTGCTGCTATCCTCAAAGCCCTCTGTCTCTCAGACAGCTACTGAATTGGGTCTTATGTCAGAGAGAGCCTGTGCAGACAAGTGAAATAAGATAATTTCATCCACTGGCAGCTTATCACCGTACTGTGACCACTGAACACATTATTAAATTGAGACCCTGGTTCAGTACAGATATCTCAGCTTTAAGTAACTGTTCATTTGGTCATAACCTCAAACTTTATGCTTTATTTTGGTTTTTAACCTCTCCACTCCCTGAAGTTTTAATTTAAAACCCTTATAATTTTCTGTCACCTCATGGTCTTAATTTGTTAATAGAGCTCACTGAAACCATCAGATCCTTAGCTGCAAATGTCATAGACAATTTTGCTGTCAGGTCCACTCATTTGCATCATTGTGATTTGATACAGTCTTCAACTATTTCCTTCAACTGTTCATAAACTGATAAAACAGTTGTTTGTTGCGAGCTATGTTTAAATAAGCTACAAAGCAATCCAAGAGCGGGTTCGTTTCTTTTGCATGAATCAGTTTAGCTTTTTTTCAAGGGACGATACCTTAGCTTCCTCTACTTGAATCTTAATCTTCTTCCCCTTCAAGAGCAGAAAGAAGACAGTGCAGTCTACAGTAGGCACAAGGAAGGACTGCACGACATACATGCCACACTACAGGAGCTGTTGCGTTTTTCTCTAAGAGTGATTTTCTGACAGAAAAGACAAAAATCAAATTTACCATCAGGAAAATCCAAATTAAGTCTTTAGATTGGTTGGTTCAAGCTAGAACACTCTGTTTTCCTGCTGCTGTCTCATTCAGCAGCAATTATTTAAAAAAAAGATAAATTAAATTACATACCATCTCAGCCCTCCCCTGCACAGAGCTGTAATTTATGGCCCTGTTCTCTTTCAGGGATGCAGCTGTATTTTCCAGAGTGTAAATGTGTGGTTTTCTTGTGTAGTCAGTGATGTGGGGCATCACAGAGGATGCAGTAAGATCTGTCTTATGAGGAGAGTTATGACAGTTGGCTCCCTAAACAAAACTGTCACACAGTAATGTCACAAAAAGAGAAATGCAATGACTTATTCAGCTGAATTGAAACTAATTAATTTGAATTTATTGGAGAACACTGAAATGAAACACTGAGTATATTGTCAATTGTCCCCACCTGGATTGAAAAAATCAAACTGAGTTATCCTAGTTTATGATGGGAATCTGGGATTTCATTCAGGTGAACTGAATATGAAACTAAAAGCATGGTCGTTGTCACAGCAATACATATTTTTCTGAAGCTGTAGTTTCCTTTCATTGCCTTTCTGTCTCACTTTTAATTTTTTTTTCTAATATTCTGACTTCTTAACCTTATGGCATCTCTAGCAGTAGACATAAACTTCACTGATGAGCAGAGCTGCAGAGCTCTTCCAGTTGGAAATTACATCAAACATCAACTCTCTCCTCTGAACCTGAGAATGAGTATTGATAGACTGTAGCCTTCATCTCAGCTTGGATTCTGATAATATTGGGATTTTCTGGACAGTGATGCATTGGTTAGCACATTGGCAGAGCCCAGAGCTCATATCTGGTCTTTATAGATGAGATATGAGAGTTCATTAAAGAACATAAGCCTTGGATTTGTCGATATGTTAATTAGCACAAGAATGTCAAGAGCATCCAACTCTCATTATTTAAAATTTAATCCATGCTTTATCAGTTCTGTTGGTCTATGGCCAATGGATAAGAAGTCGGCTGCAGATGACTGTGTTCACAAAGCATTTAGTTACTTAACTCCCAACGACAGCAATTGGACTTAGATTCCTGAATGTTTTTGTGGCTCTGGGTCAATGGTGGTTCTGTATCTTTATGATCAGACTTCTGGAGGTATGGACAACAGTGCCCATGGTTTTGGTAGCACATAGAATCATAGAATCATAGAATGGCAAGGGTTGGAAGGGACCCCAAGGATCATAGAGCTCCAACCCCCCTGCCACAGGCAGGGCCACCAACCTCAGGCCTGGATCTACACAAGGTTGCCCAGGGCCCCATCCAACCTGGCCTTCAACACTTCCAGGGACGGGGCATCCACCACCTCTCTGGGCAGCCTGTTCCAGCACCTCACCACTCTCTCCGTAAAAAACTTCCCCCTAATATTCAATCTAAACCTTCCCTCCTTTAGCTTTAAACCATTCCCCCTTGTCCTGCTATTATCAGCCCTTTTAAAAAGTTGATTCCCCTCCTGTTTGTATGGTCCCTTCAGGTACTGGCAGGCTGCAATGAGGTCCCCCCGCAGCCTTCTCTTCTCCAGGCTGAACAAGCCCAGCTCCCTCAGCCTCTCTTTGTAGGGCAGGTGCTCCAGCCCTCTAATCATCTTTGTGGCCCTTCTCTGAACCCTCTCCAACAGTTCCACATCTTTCTTGTACTGGGGGCCCCAGATCTGGACACAGTACTCCAGGTGGGCCCTCACGAGGGCAGAGTAGAGAGGGACAATCAGCTCCTGTCCCTGCTGCCACCCCTCTGCTGATGGAGCCCAGGACACCATTGGCCTTGCGAGCTGCAAGAGCACACTGCTGGCTCATGTGAAGTTTCTCATCCACCATGACACCCAGGTCCTTCTCAGCAGGGCTACTCTCAAGGAGCTCTTCTCCCAGTCTGTATCTATGTCTGGGATTCCTCTGGCCCAAGTGCAACACCTGACACTTGGCAGTGTTGAACCTCATTAGGTTCACCCGGGCCCATCTTTCCAGCCTGTCAAGATCCCTCTGGATGGCTTCCTTTCCTTCTAGGGTGTCGCCCACACCACTCAGCTTGGTGTCATCTGCAAACGTAACTCGCTTCTCAGCATAAGGCATAACTTGCTTACATTCTGAAAGCACCAAAAAACCCCGAAGATGCCTGCCAATGCTTCAGCATTTTCCAATTTGCTGCTGTACTGCAAATAAGGATGTCCCAGCAGCCTCAGACACTACCATGTGATAACTGCTGGAAAATGCAAATTAAGGCATTCCATTCCACTCAGAGCTGTTCCTATTTAATGCAGTTATTGCTGTGGTTTGTAAGGGACAGGAAGCCCGGACAATTAAATTAATTACTCATTCCCTCTTCATTCCTTCATTGCTCCTTCCTTGTTGTTTACCTTTAAGTTTTTTGTCCACTGAGCTGATGTTTTCAGAGGATGAATCACAGTGATTCCAAAGTTGCTTTTCTTACTGGAAGCAAGGTGTTTAGATCCTATCAAATACGGGTGTGATTAGTCAAAGTTGCTCATTCCCATGAATATTAATTTGTGTTTCTTGTAATTTATTGTCCATCCCCTCAACCCGAGCATCAAATTTTTGGGCCGTCTTAGCAATCAGCTTTTCTTGTTACTGCGCTGAGATTCTCAGGACCACCAACAGCCTTTGGTCCCTCACAGCTCACTCTCTTTTACAGATCACTTCTGACTATTTTGGCCTGTACAGAGTGCAGGAATGCTTCCCAGAGAGCTCCTTGTTGCCTTTCTCCTTGGCAAAGAGTAACTCATTCCTACTCTTGTTATCCTACTTTTTAACTGTTACTAAACCATCAATTTCTGAAAGCTTTCAGAAATTTCAAGCACACGTTTCATCTTACTACCCTTACTTGCAACCTCGCTTACTCTGAACTGAAACAGTATAAGGTTTGTTAACTATGACTTCCCTCTATTAATGTTGTATTCATTTTTCTCCAACACCATGTATTTTGTTTTTCAATGTACTATCTTTTTCAGACACCAGAAGCAAGGTGCCTGTCTTGCAGCACCCTAGTTCTCTCTCAACACTTTCCGGACATCAGTGTGATATTTGTACCATCTTTCCTTTTGCTACCCTTTGTAGAGCAAACCCATTTCTTGGCACAAAACCCAGTACTGTCAAGTTCAGAGGAGGTGTTTTAAGAAACAATACTACACTGGTAGGTGGTTTTGCTTTCCAGAAAACCCTGTTCTTCCCTTAGTCCTTCTACAGGCTCGTATCTTAAATTCAGCTGGAGTTAAGCAGCAAGGATGGACTCAGTCAGATGCTCTGTTGATAGGCAAAGCCACTGAAATGAATCCTGCAAATGGGTATTGGGGGTGAGGGAGAAAAGCTCACTAAGTCAACCCCCGAGTTCAATTAAAGTGACATGAGCAAGAAAGCTGAGTCCAATTTCTGATTTTCACCAACTAGCTTTGGAATCACTTGTTTAGGAAAAAAAAAAAGTTTAAACACCCCTGTTGACAATGTGCTTCAGCAGGTTTTTTTTCCATAAAATATGTACTTGATGCTGTGTTGTTTCATTTGTTCCCACCTCCCAGAGTACAACTTTTATTATTAATAAGAACAATATCGCCATTTCTATCTGTTTTTCTGTTAGGTGGTGGGGAATAGTCCTCTCCCCTGACAACTAAGATGGGAAAAAAAGAGAAAAAGTATATCTTCAGTACATCTTTTCTTATAAAAGCGAGAGAAGAGCATGTACTCAGCAATAATTTATTGCTCTAGCTGCTTGTCAGTGACAGCACTGGAAGAAAAATACATTCCGAGCCCATAGGAGGTCACTGGGATGTAGTAAGTAGTGGGAGTGAAACAGAGAGTGAAACCACCAGCACTACCTACCCAGGGAAGGTGCCACAGGGGATGGAAGGGAGAGAACCACAGGTTGGAAGAGACCTTCAAAGGTCAACTAGTCCAACCCCCCTGCAGTAAGCAGGGACACCTTTAACTAATCAGGTTGCTCAGAGCATTGCCCAAGCTTGGCCTTGAACGCTGTCAGGAATGGGGCCTCTATCACCGCTCTAAGCAACCTATTTCAGTGTCTCATCACCCTCAAAGTGAAGAACTTCCTAATGTCTAATCTAAAACTACCCTGCTCTAGTTTAAAACAATTGCCCCTTGTACTATTGTTACATGCTCTTACAAATAGTCCCTCTCCATCTTCCCTGTAGGCCCTTTCAGGTACTGAAAGGCCCCTATAAGGTCTCCCCAAAGCCTTCTCTTCTCCAGGCCGAACAAGCCCAACTCTTCCAGCTTGTCTTCACAGAAGAGGTGCTCCAGCCCTCTGATCATTCTTCTGGTCTTCCTCTGGACCTACTCCAAGAGGTTCATGTCCTTCTTGAGTTGAGGGCTACAGAGTTGGACAGTACTCCAGGTGAGGTCTCACCAGAGCAGAGTAGAGGGGTACAATCACCTCTCTAGATCTGCTGGCCACACTTCTTTTGATGTGACCCAGGATGTGATTGGCCTTTTGGGCTGTGAGTGTACATTGTGGGCTCTGTCCAGCTTTTCAGCCATCAGTACCCCCAAGTCCTTTTCTGCAGGGCTGTTCTCTATTACGTCATCCCATAGACTGTATTCGTAATGAGGATTGTCTCCACCCATATGCAAGACCTTGCACTTTTCCTTGTTGAACTTCATGAGGTTTGTATGGGCCCACATCTCTCAATGGTCCAGGTCCCTCTGGCTGACGTCCATCCCTCTGGTGTGTCGACTGCACCACTCAGCTTGGTGTCATCTGCAATCCCACCGTCTGTGTTGTTGATGAAGATATTAAACACCACCGATCCCAGTACAGATCACTGAGGGACACCACTTGTTACCCCTCTCCAGCTGGACATCAAGCCACTGACCACTGCACCATGCAACCATCCAGTCAACCATCCAGCCAATTCTGCTTCTGTGTGCCAGGGGCCAGGAGGGGAGATGCAATCTCCTTAAATCAGCACCCATAGGTGTCAGTGAAGTGATACAGCTAAGGGCTGAGGCTCGTTTTGAGGTGTCAATGTAGATCTTATGGCCTTTAGCATTCCTGCCTGGACTTGCCAGAGCTGATATCTGAGTGAACACTCAGGCTTACTCTGCCAAGATTTCAGCTACCAAGTTTTTTAAGTTGGCACTTAGGTAACCCCGAATGGTCACACTGGAGTTCAGTGCTCTCTGGGAGAAGGTCCTGAAAACGTGTGTTAGTAGAATAGAGCAGCATTTATGTCCCCTGCTCTGCTCCCCTCATCTGTCTCCCTAAGTAGACAGCTTGCACATCCCTGCTAAGGGCTAGGAACCTCAGGGAAGCCCTGGCTCCAGTGGCAGCCAAGAGCAGATGTGCTCCTTCCAGGAGCTTTTGAACAACATGCCAGACTATGTAATGCCTCCCAAAAGAATTAAGGTCCTGAGGACAGCCATGGGATACACGCGCTTTCCTTGCTCTTTCTGATGCTGCTGTCTTCAACCTCCTTGCCCCCAGCTTCTCTATTTTTAGTCTTACTCTGGAAAACTGACTGCATGGAAGAAGAGCATTTTCTTTTTAAGCTCCAGCCCAGACCTGTTACCTGGCTTTCTCCCCTTCCCCTGCACTGAAATTTCTTGCACAGAAGTCTGTAATTCTTTCTTTTTTAGCCTGACCTAGCCTAACCTGTGCTGCTAGCCTCACTTTCCTTAGCCAGACATTTACTTAGGAAGATATATTTGCTTATACATTTAACCCAATTTCTTGGCTTCCCCTGCTTCCCTTGGCTGCCTCACTTTTTCTCCCCAATTTTTTCCCCTTCTGCAGCATCTTTGATGTCTTCATCTCCCCTAAACTTTTAGTGGGATATTGGGATGCTCTTCCCTTCTTTGCCCCTCTGAAATGTCTCCATCCACAAATGTATGCCTTCTGCTCATGTAGAGGACTTTCAGATCTTTGTGACTTTTCCTCCTTCTATCAGGATGTGAATCTTGTCCTGCAGTGTTTCCTTGGGAATGACCAGTTGCCAGCAGGAGTTCAGCACGCTTAAGAGAGATGTCAATGTTTTCTCTGCATCAAGGTGGCAGCACTTTTCTTGACTGCTTGTCACTCAAAGCTGCTTTCTACACATTGCTCTCTCTGCATCCTTAGGTGAGAGTTTCTGTATAAAGAAGGTGAGATGGAGCTTTCCCTATCCCTTTCATAGCTAAGGTTTCTTACCCAGATGCCTGCTGTCTTGCATCTTGCCTGCTGCAGCATTCTTTGCTCTCAATACCTGCAGTGTTTCTCCTTCAATATGTGCAGAGAGCTGCTGCCAAGGTCCTTTTCCCTGCAGCTGGCTCACACCAACACTCTGAGTACACTTTTTTCAGCTGTCCTCTCCTTGAGAACATCTCACACAGGCAGCAGTCTTCATTTTCAAGTTCCTTCTCGCCCTTCATTTGCCAGGCACATCCTGCATCCTTCCTCCTTCTGGCCCACCAAGCAGCCTTCCTCTCTCACCTGCTGAGTTTTCAGATGCCATTATGCTTTTGGCTGTGTTGCTCTTCAAGCCTGGCAGGAGATACCTGTAAGTACATATCTGTGTGGTCTCTCCTTCAAATACTTCTTTCTCTGTGAGCGTGCATCGTAGGTGTCACCCGGCTCAGACAGCCCTTCCAGCTGTGTCAGTTTTTGATGACTGTGTGTCACAATGAGATGCTGGGAGTGAGTAGGGGATTTATGAAGTTCAATAACAAACTGAAGGAGTTGTCTAATTTAGGATGAATAAGCTATTTTCAAAGGCACAGTGGGAGTGCTTCACATCATTGCGTGGCCTGCATCTTCATTTGCTGAACAGGCTGTGCACCAGCAAGGCTGCACAATGAAGGAGACAACTTGGAAATGATTCATTTGAATTTCCACACATGCAAGAAACCAGGACAGAGTATCCACTCAGGGAAATTTTACACAGTGAGTTGTACTCAGATCGCTCCGCAGCCTCTCTGATGTGCAGTCATGCAGGTCTGAGCCCAGATCCCTGTTAAAAAATTAGTATACATATATAATGAATGATTTAATCTAATTAACTGTCTGTAAAGCCGTGCTGTAAATCAGGTCCCTGAAATGGATCGGGTTAGAAAATTACTCTTTTTTGAAAAGTTATTGTTAATGTTGGCAGCTGAAAGAGAGTGGTGAACTGAGACCCAGAGCGTGGTGTGAGCAGGTAGGGGGGACAGCAATAAAAATGAAGAATTTGCTTCAACAGATCATAGGCAGGATGCTTCCCACCACTCTGCTCCCTCTGGGAGATGAACGGTTTGCAGACGGAGCATATCTGGTAAATCAGCGGATGTTGCACTGCACAAGCTCAGCAGGAAGCCGCCCCTGGTCACTGGCTCCTACCCCCAGTAATCCTGTTACTGAGAAACAGCAGAGCCCTGGCCATGGGGACTTCTCTTCTGACACGTGGCTGTGGAAGGGAGTTTATCCATCTCCTCTGGGGAGATGGGTGAGAGGCCGCTGCAAACAAAAGTCATATTGCAGCAAGGTAACAAACGTGACACCTTGGTGAAGAGTCAGGAGATGATCCCCATCACCACCCCTGTCCCTGGGTGCTGGAGGTGCCTGCTGTGGGGGCACTGCGTGGGCTGCCTCATACCTGCATGCTCCAGCCCTCTGAGGTGATGGCCGTGCCAGCCCCAGCCAGCCTCAGGGTCTGCAGGTGGCCGCAGTGGTGTCCTCTGGCCCCCATCACCAGAGCATTTCCCACAGGAACTCACAAGGGCCCAGAAACCCCCCCTTCACTAGATTTTCAAAAGAAATCCACTTAGGTATGTAGAATAAATGATCGGTGTCTCTCAGAAAGGCCTTGGTACACTGGGTATTTGGGTTCTTTGAAAATCTGCCTCTCGCTGTCCCTGCGGCAGCTGCAGCTCTCCAAAGCGCCTTTGAAAAACAGGTCCTCATGAGCTGCTCTCTGCGCCGATTGCATCTGTTCTCAACCTGGCTCCATCTCTGGGTGGTGAGTTCATGAGCAATGCAGGAGCCTAAATTTCATTAACTTTCTAATAGGTTTAACTGCTTTTGAAAATTTTACCCGTCGAGCTCTTTTACAAATCTCCCCCATTGTGCACAATTAAGGAGACAGAAGATTGCGCCTTTGCAGCTGCCGTTTAGAGGCTGGATAAAGGTCGAGAGCTGGGAAAAAAAAATCAATTGAAATTATCTATGGAATCTCTCATTGTCCAGCAGAAAAACATTATAATGCAGGGCCAGGCTCGGGAGACCTACATTACTCAATTCACAACTCTGCCAAGAGACTGTCGAGTAACTTTGTGCCAGTCACTCCTTTTTCGTTTATTCCACCAGTGAAATGTGGGTGTTGACCCTTACCTTCCTTTGGAGAGGGGCTTGGGACCCTGAAACAAGCACCGCAGCAGAGGCTCGTACAACCACCTGGATGCTTTGCATGCAGCCCCCCTGACCAGACTCCCAAATGTCTGTGAACTTCTGGGAGAGGTGTCCCACCACGTGGCGTTGGCTGGGCTGCTTCAGTAGCTGCACGGTGCCTCTCCGTGGCTTCAGCAAGTCCTGCTGCACCAAAGACTGGCACCTACCCAACCTGGCAGCCTTGCCCAGAGCTGGCCCTGACCCACCGACGTGTTTTCGCCCGTGTGCCCTGATCAGACTGTGCCCAGTAGCTCTCTGTGTACCCTGTATTTAACGGTGGCAACCTCAGGTCTATTTTTAAAAGCAGGCTTTTGTCTGAAAGGCATACCAGAAAATTTGGCTGCTTCTTCTGTTCCCTCGAGCTCCCAGCACGGCCCTCTCTCGGGTGTTTGGCTTGAAAAAAAATAATAATAAATGTGAGGAGCCCTACTTAAAGTTAAGGGTACACATAAGTCCTTTGTTGACTTAGAGTGAACAGCGGCAAAGCAGCTGAAAACACTGACCTGGGTCACAAGAACCAGGCAGAAAAACAGCTCCTGAAGCCTCCCGCTCAGAATCCCACCCTGGGACACGGCTCCCAAGTGCCTGGAGATTTTCCGGGTCGTGTCCTGAAATGCTTCTTCCTTTATCTAGAAACCAGTGATCACAGTTTCGTGACTGATTTGAATGGCTTCATGTACCACACACCCCCCTTCACTTCCAAGCAATTCCAGCAGTTGGTAAAACACTTTCACCCACAGAAATGAGCAATTTCAGGGGGAAATGTAAATTGCAGCTTCATTTAATTCTGCAGGCTGGTTTCCTAACTAACTGCATTTCTCTGCAGTCCAGAAAACCCTCATATATAACCGTAAATAACCTACCTGTTATAAAGCAGTAAGGCATTGGTGAGAGTTATGTTAGCTAAGCTCTACAAAGGCACGTTTTCAGGCTGCTACCAGCCAGGCAAGCCTCTCTCTAAGCGTGCATGGCCTGTCACTGCTGCCAGTATGATGAGCACCTCATAAATAGAAGTGACCGCACTGAGTGGTAAACTTTGTCCCTCGTTACTGTTACCTGCAGATGAAAGCGTGAACAAAACCAAAATTGCAGAGTCCAGGCTTCCCTGGTTAACTGCAGGTGTGCGGTGCTGATACTCATTGACCTACCTTAACAGTGGTGTTGGTTTTATCTTGCTTGGCTTTATTCACTTCATGTGTCCCCGGGGGGAAGGGGAGGGGGGGGGGTGGGGAGGGGGGTATGAATTTGGCTTCATATCATTATTCTCCTTCATTGGAGCAACTGAATACCCCAGTGCAAACAAAGTATGTGTGCTCCTATTTAAGAAGGTGCAGTGCCCTTTCTGATCACATTATTTGCGGTATGGAGTAAACTAATATTATGTTTTTCCCCCCCCCTTTCTTTTTTTCCCCCCTGTTTGGCGAGGGGAGGGGGGACAGAACTTTCTCTCCCGACCCACGAATAAGCAGGCTCGTTGTTTGTTGCCGCCGGCGTCGTTCCCTTGTCAGTGTTAGACGTAAGGAGTTAACGGCGAGGCTGGCGTGCCCCCCCCCTCCCCGCTCCCCCCGGCCCCGCTCCCTTCCCAGGCAGGCAGTGATGACACTGGCCGGTAGGTGGCTGGCATTCCCCGGCGCTCGCCGGCGGCTCCCCCGCAATTACCGCAGCCGTTTAAGCCAGAGCCCGCTCTCCTCATGGGAAGAAGCAAGGGGAAAGAATTGACGTCCGGGAGATCCTGCCTATAGGATCCGAGCCGTCTGCGGAGCCCTTCTTTTCTCCTGACTTTAAATCCAGCTGGCCGGGGGCAGGTGCTGAAAGCCGGGGAGCGGGGGAAGTGCGGGGGGGGAGGCTGGCGATGCTGCCTGACGGCAACTACCAAAAGTTGTTGCTTCTCGTGATTCCCGTGTTTTGGACTCGGTTCTGCTCGGCAGACGTGGAGCTGGGAATTTAGCAAGCCTCGGTTTTGAAAATGCCTCCCGCTTACTGGTCTTTGAATTTGATAAATGGCCTTCCAGAGCTGAGGAATACCTAACAGCGAGGCAAGTCAGTGAGGAAAAGGCAAGTTTCAGGATTCAAACTATGCTAAAAGATGTTATCCCTTCACCTTATGGAAACAGTGCTGTTAAGCAAGCTGCAGTTGCTTTTTGGTTGCTTATTTTCAAGGTGTGTGACAAAGTGATATGACTTTCACAAAATGATAGGACTTTTAAACTCCTCTGACTGACTAAAACCAGCAAGCAGCAGCAAAATTAAAGCAAGACACATTATTCAAGGATTTTCAAATAAGAAAGTTGTCCTCCGACAAGAGCAAAGTAGGACAATGGCATCTGGAGAGTGCCTTCTGCTAGACCTAGAAACAGATAACTTCATCCTCTACAACATCTCCGTCAACCAGAGTGCAAACCTCTCCCTCCTCGGTGACGACTGGTTCTACCCGGCGTTCCTCTACGCCATCCCCACCATCTACGGGATCATCATCTTGATAGGCCTTATTGGCAATATCACTTTGATTAAGATCTTCTGCACCGTGAAATCCATGAGAAACGTCCCTAATTTGTTCATCTCCAGTTTGGCCCTGGGAGACCTCCTGCTCTTAGTGACTTGCGTGCCCGTGGATGCCAGCAGGTACCTTGCTGACGAGTGGCTGTTCGGCAGAACTGGATGCAAACTTATCCCCTTCATACAGCTCACTTCTGTAGGGGTGTCAGTCTTTACTCTCACTGCTCTCTCAGCTGACAGGTAAGCTGGTTGCTGTAGCCTTGAAAAGAAGCCTGCATATTTATGACTCCATAAAATGCACAATTACGAATGCATGTTTTCAGGTAACAAGTACATTTTTAGCCTAATGAGGGAAAAAGAACAACTTTGGTTAATTTCTGGTGGTTGTGGGCACACAACTTGAGGAGGAGGAGGCAGGGTAAACGCAGGACACTTTTCTAAGCTACACTAAGTGTTTGTGCAGTTTACCTAATAGTTTAGCTTAATTAAAAGGAAAAAAAAAACAAAACACAAGGCCAGATAAAACTAAAGACCAGAGAGACAATGCCATTAATGAAGGAAGCTCTGTTAAAAGATAGCATGTTCACATGTGCCCAAAAGATAATTGATCCATATTTCATGGAGTGTGAAGGCACTGGAGCAGCAATTTAAAATGCAGTTAGAATCAATTCTTTCTAGTGGCTCGTTTCCTTAAGGCTAATTACATGTGAGGCACTATTTTGTGAAATATGTTCCAAATATTCAAATGAAGATGCCTGAAGCCAGGCATCTGAGTTCACTATAGCCAGTATATTTCCCTGGATTAAACCTTCTGCTCCTTGCCCAATCAAAACTGATCTGTGCTGTCAGTGGGAACTTTGTCTTCCAATAACATTGGGTAAAAATAACATGTAATAGCTATGCTATTTTAGAATATGTGAAAACAAGTTTGATTTTAACAAATTACATGCTTCTAAAAAGCCAGATCTATTATAGATTTCTGTGAGGTTTTGGAAAACTGTCTCAAAGCATTCAGATTTAAATTCAAAGGATATTTTAATCTAAATGTTATTTGGAACCATGAAGCCTACTTTTCTGGAAAGGTTTTGAGTATTTATCAGACTGTTGGCTTTTATAGAAACTGCTATGTACATCAGAAAAGCCAGGAAATTTTGTGTCTGATTTGGATGCTTCAGAAAGACTTTGTCACCATGCTAAAGTTACAGAATCTCACAGAACTACTAAGATTCCCAACAAGAAAAACTATTTCAGTTTTGTTTTCCTCATAAAGTCCCTGGGATTGTATTTCTTGGTCACAAAGGAGTGAAATTAGGTTTGTTTTAGCTAGTCACTTCCATGCCACTCTGTGTCTCTCCTCCTAATCTAACTTTAAAGCATCAGGCTATTTTGTTCTGTTTTCAAGGTAGTTTGTACATGTATTTCAGTATAGAGTGTGTGGTCTCAATGAAACCAGGTGACTCCATAGCATTTCAGAGACAGAATGGCAAATTTGTTCATTAACTCCTCCATGTTGGTATATGTATAAAAATAGCACTGTCTGCAGGTGACAAATAGGCCTTTGTGTAGACAAGTCTTCATGCAACTCACCCTAAAAGAGTTGGGAAAATAAGAAGAGTGCACAAACCCCCTAGCAAAGGACCTACACTTTCACTCCTGAGTTTCATGTGGTGGCTGGACCCTGCCCCCCCCATCATCTTTCCAAATCATCTTTCCAAAGCTTTCATGTAAACGGTGTTAAGGAGTGTCAGGAAAAGAAAAATGCATCATAAGGAAGATTATATTGGAGAGATTTGTTGCTATCTGATCACGTGCCACGTAAAGTAAACATTGCAAATGCTTTTACTGAGCAGCACATCAATAGTGTTTTTTGCCTGAAGTTAGCAAACAACAGCAAACAGCACCTGTGGCAAGCTTGGGTTCTGGTGACTTTAAATTCTCATTTTTTGTTTTATCTGGGCCCTGTTAACCATCCTGCTGCACTGGTAATCAAACTTCATCACACCTTCCAGTGGCACTTAGGGAAGACAGGCAAGCACATGGGAGAAGGCTTTATGTTCCCATTTCCAAGGGAGCATTTTGCCCTCTTCTAATGCATCTGTCGTCCACTGCAGAAGGAGATAACAGCAAAACCTTTGCCTTTATGAACGCTGGGGTGGTTTCATAGACAACCGCTTTGGAGGTCAGGCATGGTGTTGCATTGAGCAGCAGCTCAGCCCTACAGGCTAACACTTGCAGAAGACAAGAGCATGGTGGTGAGACCAGGGTAACACAAAGACTCAGGAGTCCAGCAGGTAAGACTGCTCAGGCATGGCTCATCTCACTTGGCTTTTGCTGTCTGAAGTGAGGAGCCACTCCAGGATAGTCAGCAAGGTGTCCCCAAGGCCATGGAAAGAGACATCTCCAGAGGAGACAGAATGAATCACTATAGCAGGACCTATCCTCATCCTTGGGTATAGAGGAAGCCGTGTTGTTGAGCATGGATTAGGTACCCATTAGCCATATGATGGCCAATTTTCAGTGACATGAACCCTATATGAGTTGCTCGCATGAGGTATGTGAATGTCCCTGTTCTCATGAATCAAAGTCATGGATGATGGGAGAGAAAAACATAAACCATCTGCTGTGAATAGTATCACATGCCATTGCCTCCAAGGAAAGGGAAACTTGTCACTGCACCACAGACCTTTTTATCAATAATTCATCTTCTATTTTAAAAAACACTAAAAACCCCTCAGTTCGTCTGCTTCCATTAACAAAGCAAGTGGGAATGACTGCTAGTGGTACTGGAGGTATTGTGATGATGTTTAGAGAGACCTGGCATCCCTAGGATCTGAGATCTGTTGTGTAAAGAAAAGCATTGGAATCTGATACAACAGGGTCATTTCCAAAAGATGACAATCGAAACACAAGTTGGAAGGCAGTAGGTAGGTGTGTTAGGCAGGTGCAGTACATGAGAGAGCAATAAGACACGTATGCTTGCATGTCACGTGCTGCTGTGAGACATGTATGCTACGAGATATGTATGCTATTATGAGGGTGGTGAGACACTGGAAAAGGTTGCCCAGAGCGGTGGTGGAGGCCCCATCCCTGGAGACATTCAGGGTCAGACTTGATAAAGCTCTGAGCAACCTAACTAGTGGAGATGTCTCTGCTTACTGCAGGGGGGTTGGACTAGGGGACCTTTAAAGGTCCTCTCCAACCTAACGCATTCTGTGATTCTATGTTACATCAACTCTACGAATTATCTTGGTGTCTTTGGATCACCTTCTGAAAATAAGGGGCCCAGTTTTAATAGGTTTTTGCACTGCTCATATCACGGGCGCAAGGGTGTACCTTCCTGAAGTACACTTCTATGCTGTCCCTTTCCACTCTCCCATGTGTTAGGTGGGGTTAAAAGTACTGAATCTGTCATCTGCAAGTGCTCAGCTAAGTGCTGACTTCTACTGCAGAGCACCTAAAGCTGCCTGGTGGTTGGACCTGCTGAGACTTCGTTGTTGTGCAGAGGTTTGGCTGTTCACATGCAAACTTTAAACAAGTGGAAACAGAGAGACAGGCTGCTACTTTCAGCTTTTCCTGCAGCCGGAGCCTCCCGGTCTGCAAGTTGCTCTGCATGCACGTGGACGCACACGAGAGTGGGCCTGCACAGGTCTGGTTAGGTAGGGCGCAGACAAAGGGTCTACTGGTGCTTAGGCCATCTCTGTGTACAATTGTGAGATCCCATCAGACTAAGGTTAAATTATTCAAGATTGTGTGGGAGAAAGGGCAAAGGAGAGTTAAAATATATTATAAATCTATATTCTTTGGGATGTCTCCTCTGGCTGCATGGATCTTGCGTCTCTGTAGCTGCATTTGCAGGAGCAGTGGGGACTGTTGGCAAGACCCGTTTCCCTGCCACCTTTAGAAATCTGTGGAGTGGCCAGGAGAGGGTTAAGGCCTGTGGTGTGCTTACAGCCACCCTCCATGAGTGATAAGGCGCCAGGGCTGAGTATACAACAGCGAGGAAACAAGCAGCCCATGCGTGTGTATGCGTGTTTGTGTGTTTTAGAAGGACTGTAAATGGGGTTGGCAGGGGAAGGACATCTGTCTGCCCTGCTGCTCTGCTCTGTGGAGGCAGCAGATTTCTTCAGCTGCCTCTCAGCTCGTCCCCACAAAGAGGGAGTTGGAGTTCCCCTGCGTCCCTGCTCTCCTCCTCCTCGGTGCAAGGGGAAGAGGTACCTACAGAGGAGCCTGTGAGAGCAGCGGCACCTGGGCTGGTAGCCCAGGCAGAAAAGCCAAGGCTGGCTCAGCAAGTGACAGGAAATTAAGGACAATCTTTGCACAGTAAGAGGAAAACCAGCCCATTTAATTGCCCTTGTCATGGGAGATGTCTTTATTTAATTGACTGTTTCTCCCATGAGTGACAAGGTTTGTACATTTGCATTTGAATTACCCAAGCCGTCAAGCCCCAATCATACTTCCCCACTGTTTTGCTGAGATAGTAAAAACATCTAAATGCCCTGGTGCTCATGCAGTGAAAGCTTTATGAAGTAATGCTGTTTTTACAAGCACACAGCAGTGTTAAGTGTAACGAGTAATTGGAGTTTGCAAGCAGCATCTTTATTTTAAGCACCTCGGATTATTGAGATTTTAGTGGTGGAAAACTACAGCAGTGTTTGCCATCTGGAGCGTCTCTCTGGCCTGCAATGGAAGGAAGTGACAGCATAGTGAGACACATGGGGTGACACTAAAGGTGAGGTTAGGTGGCTTACCTTGGTAAAACCAGCTGCAGACAGCAGGAATTGCAGTCACATGTGAGCCCTGTGACCTGAAATGAGGACATCAGCTTTGGAAATGTTGACCATGGTGGTTGGATGCAGAGATGGATGCAGGGATGCTGTGTGCTTCCAGCTGCTCTGGGTCCCTTGGAGTAAGTCACAGCCACAGCTTTTGATGTTCCTCTCAACTCCTATGACAGTTTGTTTGTCTAAGAAATAAAAAACTTCAAACAAGCCTCTTTCCCAAAAAAACAGTGGTGGAAGGAAAGAAACAAATATAGAATGTCTGGCAATATGTTTTTAAATGTGCAAAAATCTTTGTTTAGTAGACTCATCTCTTCTGTGATTTGGATGTCTCCAGTCCCTACTACTAATACTATGTACAATATCAAGGGAAGAATAATACCTACATGTCATTTATTTATTTTATTTTACAGTCACTGGATTATGTTTCCACAAAAGGATTAAGGATTAATCCTGAAATAAAGCTATGGAAAGCCAAACCAGATTTCCATTGGGTTGATTTACAGAGTAATACATTGGTGGGGTTTTTTTTAGAGACATCAGTTGCAAAGTGTTATGTTCATAGTGGTTATGAATTTATTCTGGGCAGTCTAGTCACAGCATTCACAAAAATCCCTTCAGATCACCAAAGGCACTATTTTGGGGAAATTTACTTAGGCTGTAATTTCCTGTGCAGCCTTAGGAAGATTTTGAAAGGCTGGTGGAGAAAGCCACTCCGAACTATCAAGTCAGCCCCTAACCTGGTCAATGTGAGTCAGCAGTATGATACTCCCCCATGTATATTTTGCATCCACCGACGTGATCTCAGCCAGAACATCACTCCATCCAAGCCAGGGAAGGAAAATGGAGGGGCTTCAAAACCCAGCCCAAAGCCTTCCTCCCCACTGAAGCCCTGGGCAGCCCCTCCTTGACCATTTCCTCTTGCGCAGCATCCGTGCTGCTGCCCTTCCTGTGCTGACGGCACAGGGTACGTGCAAAGAGAGATACACCTTTCTGTCTGGGCCAATGTAGAGAGTCTTAGATCCTGTGTTGCTGGCTGCTGTCCCAATGCAATGTAAACATTCTTAACACCCTTGGGTTTAACTCTCATTTCCTCAGCCCCTGTGTCCGCCTGCACCAAGAGAAACAGATCAAACAGCACAAACTTTCTGAATATCTTGATTAGCCTGAGCAGATGGACAAAACACAATAGATGCACTTGTATAACCAGGAACATTAGAGCTCCCATTTATATCAGTGGGACTGCTGCGCAAATCCGAGGTTAGAGTCAGTGCTAATGTGCTGGAGACTGTCAATATTTAAGCAATCAAAAGGAAGAAATGTTGGATTACCTATTGTTTACATTTCAGTAAAACCTAAAAACCCCAATCAGTTGTCATGGTCTCGCAGTACGAGGTGCTGTACACACCGCTCATAAGGAGAGTGACTGACTGGCTGCGGAGAATGTGCCGACTGTGTGTCAGGCTGAATGCATCAGGCTGGGACGTCAGCATCACCCAGAGTGGTCCCCTCAGCTCAGGTGTTGGTAGTTGGTGTTCAGAGGTGGACAGCAGCCTAGCCAAGAAGAGTTGAGCTGAAAAAGGAGAAGCAGGGTGAAAGGAGATTTTACCAAGGCCTGTCCGGTGCGTGCAATGAAACATCCAGTAGCTGCTTGGCTCATGGGACAGCCATGCCAACAATCTCTATTCCTTTTATTTTTAAAAGAGACCCCAGCTCTTTCCCTGCTGAGCCCCCTATCCTTGTTTCTCACAGTTCTGCACCCACGTGCCCACCTCACCCTGTGCCCTGTGAGACACCAGGGGCCATTAGATCCTGTCTGAGTTCCTGCTCATAGTATGCTCTTTGATTTGCCCTCACACTGCCTACTTCGCACAACCTCAGGTAGAGTAGGGGATTTCCAAGTCCAGAAGACCAGCCTCTGCTCTGGGGCAGAAAACAAGGATGGTGCCTGGGGCTGAAAGGCAGCAAGCCAGTTCCTCAAAGGAAACTCCCCTCTTGACCCCAGACCAGTGATAGTTTAACCAGAGTGTTGAAGACTGTGGAGTGTCAAAAGGAAAAATGTCGGAGCTTTGCCCAACTTGTCCTTGCCTGCCTTTCACCTGTGGCCAGTCTCTGCAGCTTTGTGGGAAGGGAGGAGAGAAAACAGTACCATGACACCCTGAGAAGAAATCCTGTCTCTTCACACTTGCAGACAACCCCTGAAGCATGAGATTTAGACATGGATGGTGAAATGACCTGGGAGAGCCCAAAATGCCAACACTGACTGCACTAGCCATGCAGTTCAGCAGTCCTTGCACCAACCCATGCACAGAGGCTGATGAGTATCTCATATCATTTGGACTAAACCAGATAATTTCAGTGACATAAGGTAACTTTCTGAGTGTTCAGACCAAAGGGGCATGTATCACCCTCTCCCCCTCATATGTCTCCAGCATCCAGTTATTCCCACTGCAGAGAACGTAGGTCATTATTTCAAATTGAAATTTATCTTTCCTCTAACTGCTGCAAAATAACCTACCCAACAGCACAACTGAAAGTCTGAGAAAGTTAGCGTTGTTTAGCCTGGAGAAGAGAAATCTCTGTGGAGACCTTATTGGGGCCTTTTGATATAAAAAGGGGGCTTGTAGGAAAGAGATTTGACCAAGGCCTGTAGTGACAGGACAAGGGGCAAGAGTTTTCAACTGAAAGAGGGTAGATTTAGGTCGGACATAAGGAAGAAACCCTTTACAATGACACTGGAACAGCTTGCCTAGAGATGTAGATGCCCCATCACTGGAATGTGTGTGGTGAGGTTGGACAGGGCTCAGAGCAAGCTGATCTAGTGAACAATGTCACTAGATTTTTCAGCCCCAACACGCAGCCAAAATTTCACATGGAGGTGATGGTCTCTTATGACATCTATGCTTACTGAAGCCACCGAAGGGACTTAATCATCTTCTCAGTGACTTAGCTTTATACTAGCTAGCTCAGGTACACTAAAGCCATGACACAGCGAGAATAGCACGGGATATCTCATTTTCTCAGGTGCAGAATTGACACTCCAGTGTCTTCCCTTGAGGTACTCTTTCCTTGAAAGATCCACACTTTGTTTGCATTATCTGCTCACTTGGGTCTTAAGTATACTATTTTACACCTGGCTGAGTTAAAATGGCTTCTGTTAGATTATGTCCATTTATCCCAATGATTCTGCAATATTTTTACAGCCTGGTCAGCCACTGTGTCATCTGCAAACTTTCCCAGCGAAGGTTCTATAGCCTGCTCAAGGCAGCTGATATACACAATAAATAACACTGCAGCTAGAGCAGGTTCCCAGGACCCAGGCTAGAAATGACTCCACACATCTGCTACCTTTTTACTGGCATGTTTGAGGACCTGACTAGGAGGTCATGGGGCTTGTCATTCCCACCTAGCATGGCTCCACCTCCCAGGCCAGGACTGCTAATTTCAACCCTTGGCCCATGGGAGAAGAGCTGAGATTGCATGGGCGTGGATAGGAGAGGGTGGGCACACGCGTGTGCAAATATACATGCCTAGTCATCCATGACAGTGTGCCCATGCAGGTTGTGCCTCCCTTGTACACCAGCACAGCCCACACCCTTTTTACTTCACCTACAATGGCATGAACAAAATTTTTTAAACCCCTAAATCTGCCATGTGTTAACAAGACAGATATATATATTAATTATCCCCTGTTAATTAAGCTTTCCGTTCCTCTATCCTGCTGTTCTTGGGCAATCCAAATACTTACAGTTTTCTTGATCACACCTTGCAGTTTTCTGAACATCACAACTTTAGAGCTGCTTCTTGGGAATTTCTCCACTTTTTCAAGATTTGTTAAAAAAAAACCCAAAATAAATTAACACTGTCTGTTCTCCAGCTCGTTCCTTTACTATTCTTAGGTGTAAATTACTCAGGCCTGCTGGTGTGAAAGTATTTTGTGATAGCAGATGTTGGCTCACATCTTCTTTAACATAGCTGACAAGTTTCCTGCTACATCTATAGCACTGCACACATGGCATAGATACCTCCTCCTCGTTTGCTCTTAAAGACAAATATCTAGTCATTGCTTTTCACCGTGTCTCATCATTGTCCAAATCTTCACCATTTATGTATGTGCCTGACTTACTGATTTATTTTTTTCTTCCTGATATATTTAAAATGCATGTTTGTCTGTAACACAGTGACCTTTGATATTTTGTTGGCTCTTCCAGCTTCTCTTATCAGTCACCAACATTTTTAGACTCCGATATTTGCTGTCATTTACTTTTGCTTTTTTCCCATCTGTTGTATATCGATTTTTTTAATTACTTCTTTGAGATTTTAACATGACTCCTCATTTTCTCTTATTCAGGGCAGCTTTTTGTCCTGCACAGTTTTATTTTTCCTCAGGGAGAGGTGGGAGAGACAAGGGAAGAGGCTGGGTTGTCCTCTTTACATTTATGTTCCCAGTCAGTTGGTCTGGCAACTGCTTTTAACTTTAGGAAACCTACTTCTCTAGAATTCCATATATATATATTTATATTTATTCTCTGCACAAAATTAAGGTGAGCACACCACAACTGCTGTAGCTTAAGGGACGGCTAATTCTTAGGTCAATGATGAAGTCTTCTTTCTCCATCAGAACAAGGTACAATATTGATTTATTGCTTATCATGGGCAGGACTTGTTTGGTCGTGAAACTGCAATTTTTAGAAACTCCAATGAATTTCTATAACTGCCTCTGTGAGATAGCCAACAATTAGTCCACATGGTTAGGTTATCCAGTGATGCTGGTTTTATGCACTGAAGGCGCATTCGCTCCTTCAAGAGAACTAAGGCTGATCCTCTAGCAACATGAGGGGTCAATGTTTGAGGCACACCAAGCCTACAGCCCATGCCATTGAACATCCTGGACACTTGGGCCAAGACAGCAAAGCCTTGGATGGAGAGCAACACCGGGACTTGCTGCATCTCATGCCTGGTGGCCCAGGCTCAGGTCTGGAAGCAGACCGCATTGCAAACCTGGCACCAGGAACCTGCTCCACCAGGATGTAACTGTGAGCACGGGCACATCCCTCTGCCTGTGCCAGGCACCGAGCACTGAGCACATAGAAATGTGCACTGAGATCAGCTGGCACTGAGGAGCTGAAGCATCGGCTCTGTGGGGGGACTCGCTGGTCTTGAAGTCAAAGGATATTTTTAAATAAATGGGTCCCATCTGTCCCTCAGACAGCAGATCTCACATCCAATTTCAAGGACTGCTACAAGCTGCAACTTAAATCTTTCACTTGGGATCAGGGTTTTATTGAGACACTTGGCTGAAGCTCATTTACAGGGAATAAATACCCTGGGTGCAAAATAGATCTTTTCAACAGGGGACAGCTTCATCCATGGGACACCCACTATTTCCTACAATAACCTTTACATCCATTGTTTTCCACAACCGTAGTTAATTTCAGAAGTATTTAATGCTCTGGGTGGTCATGATTAGGAATAGCAGAGTTGCTGTGAAATGGTTACTATTTAAGCAGTGTGGTGCTATTGTGGTCTCTAATACACTCTGTCTCAACTTTGACCTAGTTGTTTGTGGTCAAAGATTCCCATTTGTCCAAAATCCAGGATGATGTAGAAGCATGCAGGTATACAGACTGAAATTTGAAGACACACTTCAGAAACTGAGAACTACTCCACCTTCATCAAAGCATGCTTTTTCTTCCTATTTAAATGTTAATTAATAAAAAGAGAGAGTAGGCAGTACCTGCCAATGTGTGTAAGACTAGCCCATTAGAGACATTTTTATGCCCATATGCAATTTAATAAAGATTTTAATAACAGATGTTCAGCCATAATAATGATTATCTTAACTAAGTATGCAGAAAGCAGACAGACCCAGAATAGATTGTCAGTGTGTTGATGGGTTAGACAGTCCAGCAGTTTTTGTGAATTTATTGAATTATTTGTCTTCACATCTATAAATATTTATAACATGTAAAGTGGGAACAATAAAGAAAGTTTTAGGCATTGCATGTCTCCTAAATTTCTTCAGATATTTAACAAAACTTTTTCTTTTGCTTTCCAAGTGGGACTTCAGACCCAACAAGGCTCCAAGTTCTTAATTTAAGCAGTCTTTGCCTAGCATCAACTTTCTCTCTGTTGCTTGAGGCTTTTTTTGGCATGGTAATTGAGCGAGTCCTTCATGTTGTGTGGGCAAAACAATAATGTGATACTAGTAGTACATAATTACATCATTTTAATGAGAAGGGTTTTGTTCAGTCTATTCATGGGCTAAGACAAGATCAATGTGCATGCATTAAGCTTACAAATGGGAATAGATGACTGGGGATCAGAGGAACTGTGAATTGTACATATTTTTTCCCCCTCTTTCGGTTACAGATGAGAACAGAAGAAATATGGGGCCGTGCTGACTGAGAGGCCGTTCTTTCATCATTACAATAGGAAGTGGTGGCAATTTCAGGAGCTCATTTTCTAGAGCTGGGAAGAACTCGGCATTTTCACTTCACAGCAATTTACATGACTATTTTTGTAAGACATCAGTCCATTCCAACTAATCCCTGCTTCTTTATTTAAGTTTCAGGTTCACATTAGCCCAACATCTCCAAATAGAGCTCACTTTAAACAGATTTAAAAGTTTGTAAGTGGATTTCTCACTTCAGAGAAAAAACAGAAAGCGGCAACGTGGCAAAATCTTTCCACCAGCCTGGTGCAGTCTAAACAGAGGGGTTGGTAATGAAGCAAGGGTGGGAAACCTTCTGAAATTTTGTTTGAACAGGTTTTAATACACTTGGGGTATTTTTAACAGTTATACAAATTCAGGAGTGGGGCCCAGGATCTTTTTTATATAAACAGTGTAGCACATAGTAATGGATGATGTTATTTGGAGAAAACTTTCCTTGAAAATTAAGTGCCTTGGGAAATTTGGTTTTCCCATTTCCCTGTAGGAAAGATAGGGAGAATTTTTATTTTTTGTTTTCTCCTCTTCTATTCCTTGCAAGCATGAGGTTTAGATGCAGGAAGATAGGTGTTCTTGGGAGGATTGCAGTAGAAAAGGGCAGCACTCTGTGCCAGAGCCTCTTTCAGGCATTTTCTCTTACTACCCTCCCACTGCTGAAAAAAAGCAAGGAAGAAAGAGTAGTGAAAGAAACTTAGTCCTCTTTTTAGGTCAAATTCAATAAATGAGAGGGATTTAGTGGCTAGAACATAACTGCTAGACAATCCTTGCTGTTGTATTCAGTCACCAGGAACATCTTGCATACCTGTGTGACCAGCCGTCTTCTCTGTCACGAGGGGTGTTTCTTCCCCATTGCCACTGGCAGTATCTGCAGCCACACACTGGTATGTTCTACTATAAGACCCTCAGCTTGTGGCCACAGAGGTACTATTATAGAGGACACAAGTTAGGCTCTACTGTTACAAATTAGGCTCTACTGTTGTACTACTTGTAAAGATACTGCAGAAGGTGGTATTTCCCAGCCTAAAAAAAAAAGCCTGCCTCTTTTTTTGAAACCCAAACCCACAATATGTACAGTGAGGACTGTTGTATGGGCCATCTATACTAGTTTCAATTGCTGACATAAGGGACAGGGGAAAGGCATTAATACAAAGCAAACATAAAAGAGGACAGCAAGCTCAGGCTGCTTTCAGTACCGGCTTCCCCACACAGTTTAAAGATAACTCCCTAAAAAACCAAAAAAACAGACAGTGAGACATACAGAGACAAATACATTTAAAATCCAATGAAAAGATCTTATTTTTCTCCCATGCTTTAGTTGTTTTAATTTAATTTTTGTGGCTGTTGCAGCAGGCACATGTAAGTGGTGAAGGTGACAGGAAAAAAAGCCACAAGGGATGCACTGAAGATTCCACCTTAGGGATAAGGTCCTTTCTTCCCCAGTGTGAGAGCAAAATTGCAACTCTTCATATCTCTATACTTAGGAACATATAGGCAGTGTGGCTTTGAAGGCGAAGCCTGCTTATGTTTCAGCTGTTATGTATTTTCTTGGCTCAGCTGAGGAGCACCAAGGTGGCTAAAATATTTTGCACCAGCAAAAGAAGTGGCATCTAGGAACCTTTAGGATCCATTTGGGGCCTTATTTTGATCTGTGTCTTTGGAGAGTATATCTGTAACTGTCTTTATTTCTGTGATAAAGCTGCTGCTGTGTTTATATCTGAAGTTGCAGCTTTGGGGCTAAGTGTATGGTATTAACCAGTGTTTGCATAGTCAAAGTTTTAGAGTGTATTAGGTGGTTTTATTGTTAGCTACATCATTATGAAAGCAAAAAGATAATGCCAGACTTTTTCAGTTTCCCTGCCATATTAACCACAGTGGGAAAAGTATTTACCACAGAGAAGCCTTTTGTGTGACACATTTTAGTGGTTTGTGGTCACTTCAGCAGTTTTGCTTGTGAGAAACAATTATTGAATGAGTGCAATAGAGTTCCTAAGAGACGTCTATAAGACGTTTTCCAGGATTCAATGGAGAGGCACACACTCTGTGGGCTCCCATCAATCCCCCATCCCACCATTTTGGGAATGAAGTTAATAAACGATCACGTATTATATGTTATGGAATTTTTTCATTCTGGGTTGAAGCAACCCTCTCACCAGACTCCTCTTGGAGACCTGGACACTAACTTGGAGAAGAGGGACAGCACTGGAGTCACTGTGGCTGGTGGAAGATAGGATTGCCCTACAGGGTGAATTCTCACAGTTCCTCATGAACTGTGATTATATTAATTGCACTTACTATAGCCCCATGTGTAACTTCTTTGTGTGGGCTTCTTTGAAAGAGACTGCAAGATGCAGAGAGCCCTGGCATCCACCCTGGTCAGGTCACTGCAACTGCTGAGCGTGAGGCAGTTTGCTGCTTGATAGGCACAGTGGGAGTACAGAAGTTCAAAGACTGAGCAGTAGTAAAGGTCAGCATCTCTTTCATATTTCCTATCAGATTGGTAACCCAGTCATTTTTGTCTGGGCCATTTGTCAACTGGAGACAGATTGAGTTGACACAAATTCTGGACTGAATTTTTTTTTTTATTTAACTGAATCTTCAGAAGGCGTATTCTTTTTGAGTTTTGGCCTTTGTTGTAGGACATGAATCATACCTCTGGTTTTTAATCTTTTACAGGAATTTCTGTAAAAGCAGGTTGGGAAAGGTGTTCAGCTGAAAAAAAGGTTATAATATCAAACATTAATCAGAGAGACTGAATGTGAGAGCAGGCAGAGGTCCAGGACCATGCAGACATCTAATGCAGACAAGCTGAGCATGCAATGTGACACATAACTCTTGGAGTCCATGTTACTGCATGGGTTGAAGATAATGCTGCTGTAAGACCTTTGCATGAGGGCTCACTTGGCTGCCCATCTAGGTCCATGACTCCACTGAGGTATACAGGCATATTCATCAGTGCCCTCTCCAAAGTGTATCCGATTATTCAAATACTGCATGTTAAGTGTGGAAAAGTTACTTTCCTCAGGCTGATGCCTAAGTTTAGCCACCTAAAATTAGCTATGATACCGGTCGCCTCATTGCTTGGGCTCCATCTACAGAAAGTAGAAAGAGGGGCAACTCCATAGGAGTGACCACCCTACTCAGCCACCTGTTTCTGGCTTGGAGGTATCTTGCCCCAGAGTTGCTGCTTTCTCTCCACTGACTATAACAGCTGCCTAGGCTGATACCCTGTGTTTGAGCAGCTGTAGTGGCACCACCATGGCCTACTGCAGACACAGAGGACTGGATTAAATTAATCCAGCCTCAGTTTGTCTTCAGGTGACTATTCCCACCTCAGCTGCTTGGCCCTCATCACAGGAGGCAAAATGGAGTGCTATGACATGAACAGATGCTGAAAGAGTTAAAAGATGTTTGCTGGGAAGACAGCTTGTAGTTGCCTGCGATGCGACCTAACAGCAATTGAAACAGGCAACGTGTTCTTTGCAGCTTGAGAAAACATAAGATTTGGTTTGCAAGAGCTCAGAGTACTCACAGAGCAGAATGAAATGTGTGGCAAAACCTTCCATCCCATTTTCTTCCACGCTGTTCTGTGAAGGGCTGTAAACTGCTTGATGCTTTTGAAGAGAAGTCTATGATTGCACTTCCTATCTTAATGCTATTTGGACACATACGTACTAATGTCATGCAGCACTGTGCTTTGGTGGGTCGATTACAAATTAAATGAACTCAGAATCAATATACATGAAACTGAATGGACCCGTGACAGGTGGCTCTGGTTTAAAATGAGAAATCTATTGAAAACATCAAAATTTAAAACACCAGGAATAAATCTCAGAGTCTTGAGTAAAGAAGGATTTTGTATGGTTTTGTTTGGTTTTGTGGGTGGATTTTTTTCTAAATGGAAGGGACAAGTAAAGATGCAATGCCTGAGGTCTGCGGTCAATAAATTCTTTCTTTCTTTTTTATTTTTTAGGTATAAAGCTATAGTAAGGCCGATGGAGATCCAAGCATCCCATGCACTGATGAAGATTTGTGTGAGAGCTGCTATAATCTGGATTGTATCCATGTTGCTTGCCATCCCTGAAGCAGTGTTTTCAGATCTGCACCCTTTTCATGACAGAGGGACTAATAAAACCTTTGTCAGCTGTGCTCCTTATCCGCATTCTGATGGCCTGCATCCCAAAATCCACTCAATGGCATCATTTCTGATCTTTTATATCATTCCTCTCTCTGTCATTTCAGTATATTATTATTTCATTGCTAAGAATTTGATCCGCAGCGCTTACAACATCCCCGTGGAAGGAAACGTGCACGTGAGAAAACAGGTAGAGACTTGAATTTCTTCAAAAATCCACATTCACCCTGAATCCAGGAGTAAAGAATACACATACAGGGAAATTTACACTGGGAGAAAAGAGATGGCATCCATTGTACTAATTTTAATAGATAAGATGGGCTGAAAGTATTAAAATGGTTGATAGTAGCCATGGCACAGCTCTAAACAGTTAAAGCATCTTCTCCTGTTTCTAAGTTCAGAGACTTTGGCAGGGTGGTTACCATGGCGAACACAGCAGGACACCCATGCCTGGGAAGGTATTGACTAGGATGCAGGGAAAGAGGCAGAGCTGGGGACAGTGTGTGGAGTTTGAAGCAGAAGGGTGATGCAGCAGAAAGTCAGAACTTCTCATAGATGCTTTGTCGGAGAGAGGACCTTGGATAAAGTCTTGCTCCAAGCAGCAGTACCTTTTCATACAGAGGTAAATATTGGCTCTGGAATTAGGTCCCCCGGACTGAGAAGCAAATGGGAGATAGCAATGGGGGAGGGGGGGTGGGGGAAGCCCGTTCTGCAAGACTGTCCCATGGTCAGGAGCACCAGTTCACGAGGGCAGGAGGCATATGGCTGCTCCACGAGCGTGGCAATGCCTCTCACACTCACCACAGCTCCAGCTCTCGTCTGCTGGCGCTGTGCCATGTTTAGAAAACAGTACAGGCTAGAGAGGGACTGGAGGAGTGGAGACCAGAGAAAGACCATGGTGGGCCCAAGGTTCCCAGAAAGGAGAAGAGATCAGGACAGTGTGGGGTCCTCACAGGTTCACTGAAGATACTTTCATGGTGGATGGTGTGATCTTTGCAGTGTGGAATCTCAGGATGAGAGTTAAGACTTCTTCTCTTAAACCATTTAGTCATTATAACTGTCCTTCTAAAAATGTCTTTTTTTCTAGGGTCTCTGGAGGGGAGTGGTGTTGGACAAAGTAACCTGTCCACCTGTTATTTGCCCTCTAATAAGTCAGACTGGTCAATCTTCTTCTGGTCAAAAAGCTGATAGCCTCAGGCTTCACCTTAAGATTATCTTTATATAATCAGGCCATTTTCTCCAGAATAATGCAGTCTTTTCACCTTCCTTTTGGACCCTTGACAGCAGAGTTACTTCTGTTTCTGTCACTTCTGAGTAGAGGGGTTCTTATAAAACTCTCCGAACTGTCCCACAGCACACCTCACAGTTGGACTGGCTCAGCTGGGACCCATGTATTTCAATTGAGTTTCATGCTCTGGCTGAAAACGTGCGACTCCTGACTGAAGTGAAGGAATTTAGCCAGGGTTTGGCCAACCTAACTCCAGCCTTTCAACTAGAGACTTGTTTCCTCTTGACTTTTCCTGTTGTAAGCATCTGGAGACAAAAAGAATAATCTCCAGGGGGAAATCCAAATCCTCATGAGCAACTGGATATTTCAGGTCACTGCTTAGATTTGAATGCATCTGAGCCTTAGGCTGTCCATTTAAGAAAGCAAAAGTGGGGTAACTTGTCTCTTTACCGTGACATATTTACCTTGCTTACCTTACTTCCTTTCAGCTGAGGTGTTCTTCAAGCTGAGCTAAACTGACACGAGCCATTCTTTGTGAACAAATGCCCATATAATTGCACCCAACTGACATCCCCATCTTAGGCTGACCTAACACAACCATCTCATGTAGCCTTAAGATGCTAAGGTGAAACAGCAGGGCTGGAAAACTGTGTTTTCTGCCCGTTAAGTGATGCACAATCCCTGAAATCCTTTACCCCTTCTAAAGGTGCGCAAATCCTTCTCCCCTGCATGCCATTTTTCTGCTGAGTCAATGTCTGTTTTGATTAGCGACAATAAAGTGAGTAGTAAAAGCAGCCCTTTTCCCCTTTGGTTTTGGGGAGAGAGAGCTCTAAAGAAAGCAAAAAGCCCCACTGCACCATCAGTCCATCATTCCTGTCCTGTAGTGCATTCAGGAGCTACAGGTCTCCACCTGAAATAACTGGTATCGATTTCTTTATTGCGTTGCTTCCTTTCTTTATAGTGCAGACGTGGTCTCAACAGCCCTATATCAAATTAAGGATACATTTAAAAAGAATATATGGTTTAGCCAAGGAGAGCCCTTTCTCAAAGGATTTAATTTTCAGCCCGTTCTCTGTAGATGTTATCATCTGGTACATGTCAATCCTTCCTAAGCTTAATGGCCAGTTTTCAGGTGGTACCATTATAAGGGCACAAAATAAAGTCAAAATGGGCTTGTCAGGTCTGTCTTTCTTAATCCCTGCTTGCAGGTGTCCTGAGGAAAGATCAGCCTGCATGATCTGCTTCTACTGTTTCTGATGTACCTGTGCCCCTCGGGAAAGGACTGAGGGTGTGCAAGTGTCCCAGGAACCTGGTCAGGCACTGTGGACACACCATGGCAGGAATAAAGGCTAGGGCAATTTCAGGCCATTCAGATCCTACTGAAATACAGGCTGCAACAGATTCCCTGAGGGTGCCTGGGAAGAGGTGCAGAGATTGCCAGAAAAGAGAACATTAAGAAGCCCTATAAAGTCCTATGGTGTTACACTTCCTATGTTTGCGAAACCTCTGGCTGCACAACCTCTCCCAGGGAGTGATGTATTTCAGCAGGTCTTTCTGGGAAACTGTCTGTCCTCTCCTTTTGGACAACCTCTGTCATGGCACTTGCTTTGGTTAGGAAGACAGATGTGTTTTTCAGCGGCATTGTTATCTTAGTGTGCGGTGCTGGTAGACAAAAGGCAAGGTACAGTTTACCTCAGCTCCCCTCAGTTGAGCAATACCTTTGGGTTGACTCCAAGCCTGTAGACATAAGTAAAACAAAAGCGTGGCTTCTCTGCATGAAGGTTACACTGCATGCTAGCTGGCGTTGGAAAACCACCATTCCCTGACAAATATCAAATTACGCTACTAGAGGTGGTCATCCATCTACTCACTGCCTACACCCACCTTCTCCTTGGTGCCCCAGCTCTTCCAGCTGAAGGGTCTGCCCTGCCTTGCTGTTGCCTGGGTGTTTCTCCAAGCACACAGAATTCCCCCTCACTCAGCTTCCCTGCCTCTTTCAGCCTCCGAGTGCTGCACTCAGTCTCTAAGGGCACTGAGCTGCTGGCTGTGTACATATACCACATGGCCCCAAGGCACAAAGCCCTGCCTCTAAGCTCTGTGAAATATCCCAGACCCCTACTCCATAATTAATAACAACAATAATAATAATGATAGTAATAATAATAAGTTAATACGAATAAATAACATAATAACAGATATATTATATGGGGGTAACTAATGCAGGTGTCTGCACTTTTGTTGCCTGGGCTGAGTTTTTACGAAGCAATGAGCCACTGGAGTTTCATCCCGACACAGGAAAGGAAATACTACTTCTTTATAGATGAAATTTTGAGATCTCTTTTTGTTTGGTTTTGGAAAAGAGGGTTGAGGACAGACAAGGAACGCTCCTTACACTGTTCACGTTCACGTGCTGTCCAGGTTGCCCTGCTCTGGCCATGCCACCTGCCCCACCCTAGCCCCGAAGCTGCAGCATCAGGAAAAAGACTTAGCTCCTGGTCTGAGCTAGGAATGGCTGCTAATCTGCATTACTCTTTCTTCTCCCAGATTGAATCCCGCAAGCGCCTGGCCAGGACAGTGCTGGTCTTTGTGTGCCTCTTTGCCTTCTGCTGGCTTCCCACTCATATCATCTATTTATACCGGTCCTACCACTACTCAGAGGTGGACACCTCAGTGCTGCATTTCATCGCCAGCATCTGCGCCAGGATCCTGGCATTCACTAACTCTTGTGTCAACCCATTTGCTCTCTACTTGCTCAGCAAGAGCTTTCGGAAACAGTTCAACAACCAGCTCTTCTGCTGCAGAGCTCGCCTCCTCATCCGGTCCCAGAGCATGGCCAGGAGCACCACACGAATGACTTCCCTCAAGAGCACCAACCATTCCCTGGCCACCTTCAGCCTTATCAATGGCAACCATGTCTGCCATGAAGGCTACGTCTAAAGGGCACAGCCAGGGACCGACACATCACACACTGGTGCTTGGTTTTTTGCTCCGTGGGGATGGTGAGTAGCGCACATGCGCATGCACATGTGCATGTGAAGAAGACTGATGTGCTTCAAGAGCTCAGAGGAGCTTGAGGCATCCAGCATTTCATCCTGGGATGAGGCATCACCAGAGCAGCAGATCACTGAGCACCAGCCCACAGGAACTCCCTGGGAATCGCTGCATTGCTTTGAGACCTGCTGTGTTTAATGAGAGCAAAATGAGCATCTTAAGATCAAATCTAGTTTGACTCTGCAGGTTCTTCATGACTTTCTGCTCAATCCTGAACTTGGGCACACTTACAGCAGTGGCAAAGACCATATCAGGTGCACAAAATTTGTCCAGACAGTTGCATCCAGCAGTTCATGGTATAATATATTTTGACACCAAAATAAATCCATTTCAATAAGGTAAATGCTTTTACAAAGGACATCAGTGTAGGTCATTTACAGACTTTTCAAGTATTTATTAATGTTCTGAGTACAGTATTAATTCATGGTATGAAAGATATCAAGAGTTTACTGGGGCATGTCGGTGGCCCCATCTGAAATGAGCAGTATGTTGCACCACATCAATGTGAAAGCAGTAACATGAATAAATGTGAGTTGGAATATGTTTACAGTTTTCAAACGTGTGAGCTTTTACCATGTTGTGGAGGAGACAGCAGGGGCATTTTCCAAGCATTACTGTTTTCCTCTTCCCGTCTTCAAGGTGTGAGCTAGCAAATGTTTCATGACCAAAGGGGTACCACAAAATTTGAGTTGGGTCTAGCCAAGGGCAGGCAATTAGCAGAAAATTAAGCCCAGCTATTTGCTTTACATGTGTTAGTGCTTTGTAAAACACCCTACCTTTTCAGTAAAAGCTATCACAAAAGCAAGGTCTGATCTCCTAGGTTTTTCCTTCTGTCTTCTCAGAAATCAGTGGAGACAGAGTGCCAAAACTGTCTAACAGGTTGGAGCACTGGGTCTTGTGCAATGTTCACTCCAGGCCAGTTGCTGTGTCAGGTACCAGCCCTTCTGGAAACAGGAGCAGAGTGTCCCGCAGATAACAAACTCCTGAAGTGCGTGGGCTACAGGACAGGCAGTCAAGCTGAACCCCTGATAAAGAGCCTGCTGCAAAATGAGGCCATAAACCAATCACAGTAGCTGAATATTGAGTTTTTAATGGCCCTTATCCTCTGATGATGATCCTCTTTCCCTACCGTGACAAAAGTAAAACGAAAGCCAGTGAAACTTTGTGCTGGTCTTGCTCTGTGAATGTAGGAAAAGCCATGTGTGCGGTCTAACTGCGGCTGCCCGGGGAGGCTGGTGGGAGTTGCTGTCTCCAGGGACAGCAACGGGGCTGTGATGCCCAAGGCCGAACTCTGAAAACTCTGATTTTACCTTTGGGAGCGGTGCCTTCTGGGTGAGGCTCAACATGCGTGCATGTGAGCTTAGGATGTGGCCACACCACTATATTGATGTGCTGCAAAGGGCACTGCTGCCCTGTTTCCCCACCTTATCCCTGGCCATGACCACCCAGATCACCCTCTCCTGCTCCCACACCCCAGCAAGCCTGAAGACTAACATGGTGGGTTATTTTACAGCCAAATCAATTCCCTTCCTTCGCTGGTTGTGGAGATACGATGTTAATTTCTATTTACTGGGCAACCCGAGGTCCTAATTTACTAAAACTTTCAGCAGAAGGGCGTTTTCCCTGATCTGTAACATGAAGCCACACAGAGCACCAACCAGTCTGTGACCATTTCAGAGAGCCTGGGTGTGCTTTGAGATTCTTATAATGTTGCAAAATGAGAAAAATTTATCTGGCCCATGGTATTTCTAGAGAATATTTTCTTCAGTTTTGTAAAAACTTAATCAAAGGCAAGCAGGAGTTGCATGCTTCCACAGCAGCCACACCATCTGTGCTGTGTCCTCCTGTGCGGCCACAAACAGCACATTTGCTGTTGCCCTACATGAGGCTCCATTAGTTTCTGAATTTTTGTTTCTGAGGGAATGGGGTTAGAATGTTCTGAATTTTTGCTTCTGAATTTTTGCTTTCAAGGGAGAGGGCACAGCTATGACATGAGAAAACGGTAAAAATGAGGAAAAGCGCATTGCTGTAGCCCCCTCAGGGCTAAGCTGAACATAGGCACTGCCTCCCTGAGAAAGATGCTGGTTTGAATGCAGGAGAGCTGTGAAGATACGGCATCACAGAATTAAACAAGTGCTATTTCTTCCTGACAGGGCTGGTGACTCCTCTGAGGACAGGAAAGATGGTTTTGGCTCCGATCTGGAAAGTGCTTTCCAGAAACGCAGCCACAGGTGTCCACATGTGTCACGGCCTCACCATTGCTTCATTTGCTCAGTGTTCCTTTTTGCTTTGTTTTCGTAGCTGACAGCAAAAATTTTTTGGGAGTTCTGTACAAAATGTGATTCTTTCATCAGAATCTAATATACTAAGATACGAACAACTTTAAAAATTTTTTGAAACTTAGAGCAAGCTGTTTCTGATGAGATATTTATTAACATCCATTTTATTCAGATCCCTGTTCCCCGTGCCATTTTATTTTTTTAGGACAGTCAGGTGGTTCTGTGAGAAAAAACCCAAAAAAGCCCAAAAAAAAAAAGAAAAGATAAATCCATTGAGAAAAGGGTCCCTGCAAAAAGAAGTTTTAAATGTATTTCACAAACTTGCACACATTTTTAAAATACCACAGAAAGAGCAAATCTGAGGTTGAAATTGTTTCTATTTCATCCTCGTAGTAAAAGAAAGAAAATATTCAATGCAGCAGCTGGACTCAGGGAAGGAAGATTCAATAAAGTTTTCTGAAATATCTCAGTATGTCATTGCAATACTTGCAGCTGTAATTGTGGGGTTTTTTTCCTATTTCCTTGTCTCCTTGTCTCATTGCCTTGGTTTCAGAACCATGATGTGCTTCAGATCGCTGCAGCAGCCTCATCCCTTAACCAGAGCTGCACTGGAGTTTGCTTGCACACCCACAGCACTGATGTTCAACCTGGAGTGTTGTCTGCTGCACTTTGTGTGATGGATAAATTCAAAGTGCCCAAGGTAAAAACGCTGCCCCAACAGGTTCTTGGCTCAGCTCTCTCCACCCAGAACCAGGATCATTGTCGTGGCTTCTCAGACCACACGTTGTTTGGGAAAGGCTGCATTTCAGGGCTCTGAGAAGCAGCATTCCCGAAATGCTTTGCTCCTGGGAGGCTGAGCAATTTCTCACTTGTGGGCCACATGTATCCCCCCAAAAAACTGGATACACATGAAATTGAAACAGATAGCCCTTTGGACCTGCTCTGTCCTGTCTGACACGTGGCAGTTGTGTCATGTTCAACCAGCTGTAGGGTGTGGGTGGGGGAAAAATGGTCTCTGGGTCAGGATGCTGTATGCTGCATGCCAAGGGAGTATTGCTATTTACTACAGTGCAGCCATGCTTTTGTCCTGGGTCAGAAGTGCTACAGGTCAGAGGAGTATTAAAAATATGTAGCTGCCACATGATGAATCGGTGTGAAGTACAAAACTAATATTAAACAGAGGCACAGCAAGTTATGTAGCCATGCTTTCTCAGGAGAAATTAAATAGGGCAAAACATTGTTCTTCATTAGGAATTGGAATTTTTTGAGATTCCTGAATTCCCTTTGCTCCCATTGAACATGGTGGGAGATAAAGATGCTGAGTAAATCACAGCTTCCAGCTGTTCTTGCCGTAGTTTAGGATTATTCTGTGCAGATTGGCTCTAAAGCAATTTCTCCTAAGTTTGGAAAATTGCTGCAAAGAATCAAAAAGTATAGAAACTTTCTAATACTGACACCAAGCAAAGGGTTCAGAGTTCCTCAGTTCTGCCTACAAGGGACATTTCTGCTGCAGTGTTTTCAAACATTGCCTTTTAGGACATGTTTAAATATGAGAAATCAAAGGCGTGTGTGTGATTCTGCTGCATGACAACAATAGCTGTAAACAAGAAAAAAGTCACATGGTGGAAAGGAGGGGTTATATTGTTGAACACTAATATTTATTTATGGAAATATTTGTTGAACCCAAATATTTATTTTATTGAAAAAACTCATGAAATAACATATAAGGTAATGCATTTTTCTTTGTTTAAAACAAACAAAAAAAATCAAAGAGCATCTACTTATTTAACAAGAAAACAGGAACTCTGTTATTGATATGTGCAATCCTGATTCTCTCAATTATCTGCATTTATATGGAATGAATGTTATCATTTAAAACCATAAAGATTGTGGGTTTATGCATGGCTTGACAGAAATAATATGCCTTTTTCCTCATTTTTCTGGCAAAATACAATGGTTTTTTACAGCAGAAAAACATCTGTGTGTATTCAGTTGGGAAAAAACTGTCTTTCAGCCTTCTTTAAAGGCAAGAAGTTTAGTGCTGCTTATCTGAGCGGTACCCAGTCCCCTGGATCTTAACTGCACGGCTCATTGTTAGTGCTAGGCACCACAGTGATAACAGGACAGCCTGTCGTCTCCATCCTGGGAAACCACAGCAGATGATAGTCCTGTATCATTCACAATAAACCACTAGAGAATTTCTTATATTGCCCTTTGCAGTTCAAGGGGGCTCAAGGAGATATTTAGATGGCATTATGCAAAACTGAAAGTTTTCTGCACCTTTACTGAAATATTTGTGCTTTCCTCACTCCATTTTAATTCTCCATTTTTATTTTTATGGCACCTTTATACACTGTACTGCCTTTTAAGCTTAAAAAATGTAGATGTAGAGATAGCTATTTAGGGCCTTCTATAAATTCATATTTACTTAGGAACAGAAAAGTTGTTGTTGGGCTGTAAAATGTATTTTAGCTCAGGCAGCTACAGACACTCCTCACAAGAGAGTTCAGCCAGCCTGGAGCTCGGTCTCCATGGAAGGTGGTGAGCCAGACGAGCTGCTCTTGCTGCAGCCCTCCCTTGCACACGGCATTCCTTCATGTGAGCCATACAGCTCACATGCACTGACCGCAGCCAGGCTGCTCCCCCAAAGCCAGTGGCCCTGCACCAGTTGCGTGCTCACACAACTCTTCTGGGAAGACCACCTGTCCCAAACCCCTCTCTCTTCCCAAAAGGGCTCGTAGGGTTTTTCCCCTGCTTGTCCTGCCTTCAGTTGGGGCTGTAAGTGGCTATGTGGGAAGAGCTCTGGGATACAAAGGAGGTGGTCACAGCATCCTGCCAAACCCTTAGAAGGAGAGGAAATACTCATCTCCAAAATAACTCGGGCCCAGTGTACAAATCATATTTATAAATAACTTGTTTCTCCTCTGTAATAGTTTCCCTAGAAAGCCCAAAGTTTAATTGCATAGGCCACCTTGAAAGCTCAGCACCTTGAAATTGGTGGAACCAGATGCAGATTCACACTTAACCCATGAGCCCTCACCCAGGTAGACTGTCTGTGTAGGTCATACTAGAAGAGAGTCCCATTTGGAAAGGGATCTGCCCGTGGAGAGTGCATCACTGCTGACTGGCTGGATGAGTATTTATGTGTCCATCTTACTCTTCTTCATAATTGATCGCTCCAATTGTGAAATCTTTCAAGAATAGAGACTGAACAGCACTCTGCTTAATGTTAACATTATCAATGAAGACCATATCTAGTTTTATATTAAAATAATTTTAAAAGTGCCTAATTGCTTGTTTATGGAAATAGCTACTTCAAATGATTTCTGTGTTTAGTCTGACTACTTTACCATAAGTGGATATGAATTAAAGAGAATTGATCATAGAATTCTTTTGAAATAACAGATTTAATCTATCTTAATGTAAATTAATCACACTTAATGGTGAAATGCCTGCCTTATGTTGAACACCTCTTTGCAAGTGCTTCTCTGTGTTTTCAAGGCAAGTCAGTCCCTCAGGTCCATCCAGTATGTTGCTTTGAAATGGGTGATCCTTGGCTTTGTATCAGCATTTCCAGCTCTGGAGTCAGATGGTGTATTATTGCAGTTCACACTACCATCTCCATGCAGTTGTTATTTTGTAGGAGGTGGGTCTGACACCAGTCTCTGTGCTATGAGGTGGAGAATGACAATTATGATACCTGCTTATTGAACACTCTCATCCAAAGGATTCAAGAAATTTTGAAAAAAAAAAAAAAAAAGGAAAAGTTGATATTTCTACCTGTGTTTCATGACTGGCCTAAACCCAAGACAAAGCAGGTAGAAATGGCTGGACTACTGGCCCTTGAGGTCAGAAACAAAGTTAAGCATAGTCCAACAGGGATGGGGTGTCTCTGTTCTACCTGTTGCCCTGAAAAATCAGGCACCCTAACCTCGGTGTACTGACAACTCTCCACCATCTGTGGAGATGGACAGGCACATCTAGTGCACATCATGCCTCTTGTTTTGGACACCTCCTTTTGCATGAGACACAGCACCCCTTCTCTCACCACCCAGACCAACTCCAGGTGACCAGCATAGATTAAGTCCTCAGCCAGCAGAAGGGCACACATCATGCCCCATTCTATTTGCTGCTTGCAGCCCTGTCACCACCATCTAATGCCACATTAGGCAGGCTGTTAAGATGGTTTAACAAGCAGAAATGTCCTTTTACTTCTCATGAGTCACCTTAATGAGGCACATAGGACACGTCTTTAGGTGATGGTTCAGGCCTTTGCTCACTTGGCTGGCCCTCTGTTGTTGTCTAGCTCGCCACTGGCATGATAGAGGGAACTTGATGTAAATACACTCCTGATGTCCTCAGTCATCCTTTGGCATGATGCTCAGCACAGTGCTCAAGCCCTGAGAGACTGTAAATCTAAGAGATCAGTGGCCTGACTTCCCTGTGCCATGTGGTTACTCAAGTAGCACTGAATGGGAGGAAAACTCAGAAGAAAAATGTCTTACTGCCATAGACTCACTCAGGAGTAGGTAACAGCCAATGCAGAACATTCTTAGGCCAACCTCATGTCCCCAGTGCTTACGCTTTTGCCACCAGAGGTTGTAGGTGAAGATCGAGACCAAAGGCCCTTCGCCTGTGACACACTAATACTGTCTCTGCAACCTGTAGGAAGAAGATAAAGATGCCTGTAAGGCATGTGGTGGTCTTTGGGAAAGGTCTGTGTGTTTCTCCCTGTAAGTCTTGTGTTGCATTTCAGGGAAGCAGTAAACTGTGTGGTACAGTCTGAGGGACGGTGTCCAGGCTGAAAAGACCTTCTAATTTTACACATGTAAAACACTTCCCTCAGCAGTTAGGAGTTTCCAAGGGGTATCCATCTCATTCCTAAGAAGCAGAGCCCTATGAATGGGAGGTAAGCTCTGAACCCCAGAGGGGCATTTTCAGTTCTGTTGGCTGCTCCTGGAGGAAAAGTCATTGTGCACTTCTAATTGTTGCTGAATGTGTGTTCAGGACCAGCTGCCGGTAGTCTGGAACAAGCCAGGAATCAATTCAGGAAGTGTAGCAATCCATTACCATGGCATGCACTAAAAAAAAAAAATCTTCAAGAGACCACACAGTATTTGCTTTTATAAAAACTCTGAAAAAGAGCAGTAGTTACATGCCATAGACTGGCTTTACCAGCTGTGCACTCCGGGGACAGCTGAAGGCACAACCCACTTCATACCATTTTCCAAATTCATGTGTGCAAAAACTATGCTCCAAGCTACAGGACTGTACATATTTCATAAGGTGTGTGTAAATTTGATGTCTACTATAAGCATCACTTACTTGCTTTGTAAAGTAATATATGTATGCATTCAGCCATATGGGATGCTAATATCCTGAATTGCTGTGTACAGAGGCTATGCAGTTTGTTTTACTTGAGACATGCTTTGCTTTCTCTTTTCCAGAGGCTGTGTAATCTGGTATAAATCCCACTGAAAATTAATTTCCTTATCAAATTTAAATTTTCATAAATGTTAATATATCAACTCCCTTGAAATAGAAATTCAGAAGGAAAAAGTCAAGAAGTGAAAGCATCTGTTCCCATTTAGGTTTTTCCTTTGCCTTTGGATATATTTTTCAAATTTTATAACCATGCTTTTAAAAATAGTCATGAATCACCTCAATAGAAATATGGACTCAAACTGAACACTCTATCAAAAGGTAAATCACAGAATCACAGAATTGATAAATAAATACTGAATTACACAAACCTTAAAGCTAATAAAGCATGATAGAAGAAATAAGGCAGCTTTTGTTACTTTTTAGTGAGAAAACCTTTCAGGTTTCATATACATTTTTCCTCACTTTTTGGTCAATTTTCAAGCATTAGAATTTCAAACATTCCAGCAACTAAATAGACAATGGCAGAGGTGGTTTCACCAACAGCATCCCCCTCCCCAGTATTCTCTTTTCCAGCTGAGAATCCCCAATCCAGTTTACTCCCATGGCCAACACTGGACTGACAGTGGATGTGCAGACCCTAAGGACTTGGCAGAGGTTTTTTTACATTTTTAGTGGTCTCATTGCTACCACCATGGACCTGCAGCAGCAATGGAGATACAGGGCGAGAGGGCTGCGGATGGAGCAGGGGGCATAGGAGGCCACAGCCAGAGAGAGTGACAAAAAGCTGCAGTCAGTGTAACCTGTAAAAACAAAAGGCTCAGAGCAAGTGTGTTAGGATACTTGGATGCATCTAACAATTACTGCCTGGGAAACTGAGCTACATTAGCTTGATTAATTAAAGGAAAAATACACAGGCATGTTATGGAAGCTCCTCCATGCTATGCTGGCATCAGTGGGCTTAGTGTCTGTCTCACTAGAAAGAAACTCTAAGTTTGCTTTAACATGCATCCCACTTGGAACACCTACTACACAACAGTTTTAACCCTCCAAGAACCAGCTGCAGCTTGCAGCTTGGAGGCGATGATGCTCTTGTTGAGCATGATTGCACCTGAGGTCATCAATCCATTCCACCAATCCTTTAACATCTTTTCCATCCTCCTTACAAGCAACACTGTGAGCTGGGTGCAGGCATTATGCCCTGAGTGCCTCAGGAGGCAAAATGTCATATTCACAGATGCTGTTTCCGTCTCTTATACTTCAGTTTCTTCTGTTTGGCATTGTTTGAATCAGATTTATATGGCTGCTCATACTTCGTTCCATGTTTGACTTAACATTATGTGAAGCTTAAACAGTATAGGTGACTGACAAAGGACTGTTTATTGAAGGAGTTCTCCTTACAAGTTTGGTCTATCTGTCATTTAAAGCTTGAATTTCTTTTTCCATCCTGTTGGTTACACTTCTGTTATGTATTATCACACGAAACTACTTCTTGTATTGCATTTTTGTGGAAGTGATCTGTGTATTGTAATAATAAACACTGTGACATAAGCAGCACACTGCATTTGAGTAGTTATTTCCAGACACTACAGATATCAAAACTCAGACCTTTCTCTGTGAATTTGACATGAAAAGGTATGGAGCCCAACACTCTCCCATTCAATTTTTTTGATGTGTTTTCAATGTAGCAGTTTTTGCACATACTGGCAAGTCCCCAGTATTCCTTGGCAAGCCTGTAGTGTGGAGACAAGTGTTGCAGTATTTCTGTTAGGACTGGATGTGTTGAAGTGCCCGGAGATTGCAAATCTGCATGTCTGCAGCCTGGTTTCTTTCTGCTCAAGCAGACAAGGCCAGTATGAACTGTGCTGGCACCTCAGCCACCTTGTCAGCTATGCACATGAAAGAGTAAAGAAATAATTTAGCATCTTTGCAGGGCTTTTCAGACTGGGAATTTTAAAGAGATCTGAATGCCTAGTGGTATTTTCAAAAAATCCTGGAGTATGAGAAATTATCTGAATAGCTTTAAGATGTAAACGGGGCATTTGATATTAGTTCCAGATCGTATCTTCTGGAGTGATACTAAATTGGCTATTAATTAACCTTAGGGAAGTTGTGTCCCTTGGCATGGTAGCATGCACTGTCAGTTCTGCATGGAAGCATGCCCAAGCTTCGCCAGGCGATGCAGAGAAGGAGTCGCCTGATGCTGCCTTGCATTATGTGCAGAGAGCAGAGGCGTTCCCCAGCCATGCTCCTCTCCCTGCCTACTGCTCTGTGCTTCTCCTTGCTTCTGCTGCATGGCCTCCAATGCTAACATCCATCACCAGTTCACAGGTATTGCCATTTATTTGTGTGGGAGACTCTCTACTGGGAAAACGTAGTTCTGCGATGTTTCCTACCACAGACTGAAGGGTTTATTAAGATACTCATTAAGAAAATGTTTCAAATCTCTTCTTAGTGGTTTCTCAGATTATTGGGGTTTATTAAGTTCTCTGCCATGGGTTTAAAGGAGACCCTTACCAGGCAGTGGGGCTAATGAAGCTTCTTTTCCCATGTGATATTTGTATTAGGAAGATTAGCTGTGCTCTCATTCAGAGATGGTCAGATGTGGCTAAGGATATTTTTACTGGGATTTACTCTAGGGTCCTTTAGGCCACTTAATCAGTTCGGTTTAATGAATATGATTTAGAACTGATCCTTATGCTTTCCCCACCCCCTTTTAATATAAGGCACAGTCCTGCCAAGTATTGCATAACTTCAACTGCTTGCTAGTCCTGCTGGAGCAGAGACTATTAGCCTTTGGTTTTGGTAGATTATCGTTATTTTCATTTTCATTATTATCAGTTAGAATTTATTAGTACTAAGTGTTCCTGAATTTATTAAAACTCCGAGAGGGACATCAGCAAACTTGGGACTCTATCTCTTGTGTCAGAAGGGACCAGATCTTGATCAGAAGTCACTATACATTCACACAAACACAAACAGATCTTGGAAAGTACTGTGAAATGCAAATTAAGGCAGAGGATCCACAGAAACATTCTGAAGAAAGAAAGGGAACATAACATATGGTGTTGGGGGAAAGGCAGAAATGTTTGCTGACAGAAAAATGTGCTCTCCCCGCTGTCTTGCCAGCCCAGGATAACTTTCCTCAGTGATGTTCTCCAAAGCCCACCCAGTACCTAGAACTTTTCCAGGAACAAATGAGGTTGTGCAGGAAGGACCTGCTGAAGCATTGCTACAAATGGGTTGTGGTGTGTCAGCAGTTGAGAAATTTGTGCTGAAACATTTCCGACGTTGGAGATAAAATGTTCCCTTCGGAAAAGAAACGCCTCCTATTCGTTCAATCTAATCTCATTTAACCTAGCCTGCTAACAACCCTCTCTGAGTCCAAGGCTGCAGGGGCAGATCAATCTTAAAATAAGAGCTTAAAAAACCTCTACCACCCCACCTAAGTCTTTTTTTCAGCTCCGCCAAGTGAGAGCACAAAGGCAGCTCTGCAGCAGTGTACATCCACCTGCACAACCCGGTGCCACCCTGCTGCCCGCACAGCAAGCCTTCTCCTACCGCAAACAGCAGGAGCTGAGCCAGCGCTCACTAATGTTGTAAGACCCTATAATGTACCCTAATTAATTAAATGTGCTGTCTTCTCTAACGGTGCCTTGCCAGAGTGTGTGCATACAAGCAGGTATGGACTGCAAGCATCAGAACTGGTGAGCCACTGATGGGAGATCAGGACAGGAGATTGGAGGACCATCTGCGAGCATTCTGGGCGTACACAAGCACGGGGGCGATGGAAAAACAATCCCTGATGGTTCTTTCCAGCAGCACTCACTTAGCAGATTTCTTCCAGATGCCTGTGATGTGAAAATAAGGCTTCAAAGAAAACAGTGGTGAGGGACAAGTGGTGTCATCTCAACCAGCGCAAGGTGTTTTTTGAGAAAATCAGGCCAAGTTGCTGTGCCTGGGGAAATAGGCAGGGAGAGAACTGGGGGGAGGCAGGGGTTAAGTGATGGAGAAATCTAAGAGGAAAGCTGAAGTTTTCAAATGTGATCGGCCACACAGGCTAGCATTGCTTTCAGTGACAAAAACAGGGTAACCCTATTCTTGTTTCAGAGTCAAAACATCAAGACACTTCTCAAAACATCCCAGTCCCTGCAGTTTCCTCCAGCATGGGCACCGTAGTGAGCTAGAGCTGTGCCTTACCTGCTCAGGGAAAAGAGGGAATCATGCGATTTCATTCCCCCTAAACATTTAGATCTTTTCCATTACATTATAGGAACGGGCTTGCTGTGCTGACTTCTACCATCGCAGATGAGCTTCTGATCTGAAAATAACTGTTGACACCATACGGAACATGTTGGGGTGGGTCTAAACATAATCTCCAAAGCAAAAATCACATGGCTACTAAGACAAAAATGTGGGGGTTGGGGGTTTTTTGTTTGGTTTTGGTTTAGATTTTGCTTCTTATCGCAGTGAATTTTATGTTAAAATTGGTACAGTATGGATGAAATGCAAATACCAGAAAAATATTGTGCTACTGTTATCACAAGAGCTGCATCTCCACAGATACCAGGGAAGGCTTTGGCTTTATGCCAACACGAAACAAAAAGTTAATTTTAATTTTCATTCTTCTAAATGATGGGTTGTCGGGAAGCCTGACAGCCCTATTGTAAAATAGTCTTTTTGATTAAGCACTTACCAGTCTTGTCAGTCAGTTTAAACCATACTCCCAATGACAAAGTGTGCTGCCATGATCATAAGCTGGATACACCGCAGAGCACAGCACCGCTTCTCACTGTGGGGATGGGTAGTCTGTCAGCCTCAAGGATACTATGAGGACACGATACGCTCGTCTTACTGAAAGATAAGGGGAGTTAGGGATTGAATGTAGCCTTCAGCACATTCCAAAGTGAAGGAACATGGATGGATCTGTCTTAAATACTGAGACATGTGAGTGTGGGCCTTGCCCTGGGTGTATCCAAATGGTCCTTGTTCACTGATGGTTACTTCTGTGTTTCTCTGTCAGTGTTCATAAGTTGGCTGTACAGGTTCTTGTTAAGACCCTTTTCTACAAAAGGTAATAGTCCAAACTGGAAGCTAGTCACGGTGGTGTGAATTTAGAGATGTGAAAAGGAAAAAGTCCTCAAACTGCAATCTTTAATTGTCATTTGAGCCAGGTACATGATGAGTCATTCCTGTGATGAGTGTTGGTGAACAATAAATTTTCACCTTAAAGGACATATTCCTCATCACAAATATTGGTAATGGACCATCTTGGGGCAATTCCCATTTGTGCCACTGAAGTTCATTCTAATCTTTGATGTTGACACCATCAAGGCTGAAGGCTTAAATCACAGGTTCAAACTTCTTTTCAACAGATTTTTGATGAATACATGGATTCTGATAGTGGTTAAAGGGCAGGGGAAGAGGATTCATGCTTGATGAGATACAGGTCTATCAGTTTTCACAAGTTTGTCACAGGTCTGTACCCCTAGTTTTCTCTAGTATCTTATTCTGATACTGTATTTTGCACAAAGCTGGGATTTTTAGAAAACTTCCATATGGAATCATAGTATCCCAGACTGGTTTGGGGTGGAAGTGACCTCAAAGACCATCTAGTTCCAACCCCCCTGCTATGGGCAGGGACACGCTCCACTAGACCAGGCTGCCCAAATCCCCATCCAGCCTGGCCTTGGACACTGCCAGGGAGGGGGCAGCCACAGCTTCTCTGAGCAGCCTGTGCCAGGGCCTCACTGCCCTCACAGGGAAGAATATTTTTCATAACATATAGTTTAAATCTACCCTCTTCCATACAACTGTGGTAATCTGGTTTGTTTTAAAATGTCTCTAGTCTGCCTACAGCTGACAGTGGCATACATGCCTACTAGCAATCTGAGGCAGGCACAGGTCCTAGCTGATACTAGCTCATGGCAGCATTTTCTGAAGGAAACCAAGACACAATTCTGTCAGTGCCTACAGAAATGCCTAGGAGCTTTTCCACAGGGAGCTGTAAAAATAGTATCAGTCAGGGTACGGGCATCATGACACCAGCCCTTCTGCTAGCTCTTTGCCTATAGGACATGGCTGAGATGCATTGCTCTTCTCACCCTGGGGTCAGCAGCCTCACACCTAACCATGAAGAGGAAGTGTGTGTATGCCCTGCTGTGTCTGGGCACCGCAACCTTTCAGTAACTTGCTTGCATGGCAGTTCTTGTGAGGAAAACAGTAAACACCAGTCATGCTGAGGGATTCAAGGGCACTTTTCAGTGGGGACATGCCTGTGTTTAAGATTTATAGCACCCTGCATAAAATCATGACTTAACTGCTTATGCCATGGAAATTGCAATTCCCGTGACAAGCCAATCTTCTTCAAACCTTGTTAAGAGATGCCTTATTATACCTCTTGAAGTAGATCACAAAGCCTAAAATTCCCATTAGATTAATTAAGCAACACTTTGAAGACACGCTTCTAAGACACTTTGTGAGAGCCCAAGATGAGAAATAAATTTCATCATGACACCTGCTCTGGTATCACCTTCCAAAACACCCAAGCCTTTCAGGGTAGCTCATCACTCATATGCCATGAGTGAAACACTTATTAGATACTCTGCATCTGTCCTTCCTGTCTTTGCAAAATCTTTGCTTGAATCTCTCTAGGCACAAATTCTATTACTATTACTGAACTTGTAAATCTTAGAGATTTTTCAGTAATTATACAAAACTCTGCATTTCTGAAGGATTATGTTAGTGTTGTAAATATCAGAAATGTTATTTAAATATTAGTTTTAATCTGAATTTTAATAAAAATATTAATATCAGAAGAAAATTAGAACATAATACAGTAAAATATGCAGAAACCTAAGACACAAATAGCAGCATTGAGCAAGAATCCTTCCTATAACTTCAAGTGAAATATTTGTGATATTTATTGCATGTTATTGTGATTATTTGTCACGTTGGTATCTCTGGAGGTGCTAGAAAGAAATGAGAGAAAAATCTCTTGTGCTATGGCTTTGTCTATCAGATCTTGCTGTCATTCAGAGTGACCTGCAACAGATGGAGGGGCAGACTCAACTTCCCACTCTTTCGACTTGCTGCCAAGCAACAAAAATACATTAATTTTGTCCCCTTAGCTGAGGTCTGCGTTTGTGGGATGGGAGGGGGTGAGGCAGAGGTTAATACACAACTCCTCTTATCTTCTCTTACCTGTGCCATCTGAGCTAGAACAGACGATGTAAAGGGGTGTCCCTCCAGTGGTCTCTTGACTTCAGAGGTGCAAATTCCCCATGCACAGACACAGACCCCAAGAAGCTAGAATAAAGGGTAAGAAAATGTCTTTTTGTTTACTCTGCTTTTTATATTTTGGGCTGCATCCCTGTGGAGAGCCTGTCAAGCATCTGCCATTACCTCTTTCTCTCTCTGAGAAAGTGATCCGATTTACAGTGTGTGACACCAACACAGCTGTGCACACCCCCATTCATGCCCCACCTCACCTTTTCCTTGGGTCAGCTGGTTTCATGGAGACTTTCAAATGTGTCTTCTGACAGTTGGAGCCAAAGGTTTTTGCAGCTAATTAAAAAATGCATTTGGGTCTCAGTGACCTGTAGTTTATGCCCTGATTCCTTGAAAGCTCTAGTAATAACTTTTGCTACCTCAGACAGCGATGTGCTATGAGTTGTGCTCTCAGAGATCATAGAATCATAGAATGCTTTGGGTTGGAAGGGACCTCAAAGGTTCTCTAGTCAGCCTTTCACAAACATTTCATTATGCTGATTCACCCAGTCAAAAGACTTAGGAAACGAGATGCTTAGAGAGCTGTGAGAGAAGGAGGAGTGGGCAGGAAATGTAAAGGGCTTCTTCCCTGCAGTGGTTCCTCCTGCACTGACTTCAGAGGAACCAGCTGAGAAGGGACTCGAGTTCTCCTGACGTCTCCATTACCAGTTCAGCATGTACCTCCTGCTCCTTCTTGCTGCCCCGGGAATGTTTTTTCTCTCTTCTTCTACAGCTGGAGTCAGAAAGAAATCCTACTGTCTGCATGTATGTGCTGGGTTTGGCTGGGGTAACGTTAATGATTTTCACAGTAGCTACTACTGGGCTCTATTTTGGACTTGTGCTGCAAACAGTGCTAGTAACAGAGGGTCGTTTTCGTCACTGCTGAGCAGTGCTCACACAGAGCCAAGGCCTTTGCTGTTCCTCACCCCACCCAACCCCACCAGCGAGGAGGCTGAGGGTGCACAAGGAGTTAGGAGGGGACACAGCTGGGACAGTAAAGCCTTTGACATGGTTTCTCACAGCATTCTGATTGAGAAACTGGCTGCCACTGGCCTAGACAGGTGGATCCTCTGCTGGGTTAAAAAACTGGCTGGATGGCTGGGCCCAAAGGGTGGTGGTAAATGGAACAAAATCCAGCTGGAGGCTGGTCACGACTGGCGTCCCCCAAGGCTCAATTTTGGGTCCAGTTTTGTTCAACATCTTTACCAATGACCTCAATGAAGGGATTGAATGTTCCCTCAGGAAGTTTGCAGACAACACTAAACTGGGAGGAAGTGTTGATCTGTCTGAGGGTAGGGAGACTCTTCAGAGGGATCTGAACAGACTGGACCAATGGCCTGAGACCAATGGGATGAAGTTTAACAAGGCCAAGTGTAGAGTGCTGCACATGGGACATAACAACCCCATGCAGCCCTACAGGTTTGGGGGAGACTGGCTGGAGAGCTGTCAGGCAGAGAAGGACCTGGGGGTGTTGGCTGACTGCAGACTGAATATGAGTCAGCAGTGTGCCCAGGAGGCCAGGAAGGCCAATGGCATCGTGGCTTGTATCAAAAATGGTGTGGCCAGTAGGTCTGGGGAAGTGATTGTGCCCCTGTACTTGGCCTTGGTGAGGCCACACCTCGAGTACTGTGTCCAGTTCTGGGCTCCTCACCATAAGAAGGACATTGAGGCCCTCAAGTGAGTCCAGAGAAGGGCAACCAGGCTGGTGAAGGGGCAGGAGGGCAAATCCTATGAGGAATGGCTGAGGGAGCTGGGGATGTTTAGTCTGGAGAAGAGGAGGCTGAGGGGAGACCTTATCACCACCTGAAGGGAGGTTGTAGAGAGGTGGGTGATGGTCTCTTCAGCCAGGTGACAGGAGACAGGACAAGGGGAAATGGCACAAAGCTGTGCCAGGGCAGGTTCAGATTAGATATTAGAAAAAAGAATTTTACTGAAAGAGTTGTTGGGGCCTGGAACAAGCTGCCCAGGGAGGGGGTTGAGTCACCTTCCCTGGATGTGTTTAAAAAAAGGGTAGATGAGGTACTTAGGGATATGGTTTAACTTAGGATGGGAATAGTTGGACTTGATGATCTTTAAAGGTCTTTTCCAATCTTGTGATTCTGTGACAGCTGACCACAGCTGACCTGAGGGATATCCTGCACCATATGGCATCATTCATGCTCAGCATATAAATCCAGGGGAAGAAAGAGTAAGGGGGACATGTTTGGAGTGATGGCATTTGTCCTCCCAAATGAGTTACGCATGATGGAACCCTGCTTCCCTGGGGATGGCTGAGTGGCCTTTGCTTTGCCTACTGAACTGTCTTTTTTTCAACCCACAAGGTTTCTCATTTTACCCCTTCTGATTCTCTCCCTTTTCCTGCCATGGGGAAAGTGAGTGGGTGGCTGTGTGGGGCTGAGCTGCCGGCTGGAGTTAAACCATGACAGGGTTTTAAGTACTTGGTGATCTATATGCAAGTTGTACAACAGTTGTACATACTGTACTGTAAATATGCATGATACTCGGTTGTCTTATGTACATTTAAAAGATATATAATAAGCTTCTATGTAATATTTTGTTTCTCTGATTATTTCAGCTGTTTATAGATTATCTCTCAGCCAACTAAATTACAATAGATGTAAACTGAATATATTCTAGAGACTTGATACTGGGCTCTGAATTCTGTTGGATGCAGGTGGAAGAAGGGAAGAGGGCAAACCTAACAATACTAAGCACAGGACCACGTAGTCTTATGTAATGACTTCTAAGTTGTGAGAGCTAGCTCCCTCTAGGAGGCAGTGGGGGAAAACTTCAGATTCCTCTCAGAGGTTTGAAGGAGGGCTCCTCAAAAAAAGTATTGAGTCAGAAAGCCCAGCTGAAGTGTCTTTACACGAACGCAGGCAGCATGGGTAACAAGCAGGAGGAATTGGAAACCGTGATGTCATTGGAACATTATGATGTAGTTGCAATCATGGAGACATGGTGGGATGATTCCCACAGTTGGAATACCCCTGTAGAAGGGTATCGCCTTTTTAGAAGGGATAGGCTAAGAAGGAAGGGTGGTGGAGTTGCCCTCTATGTTAAAAAGTGGATAGACTGTGAGGAGCTCTCTCTGAGAAGTGGCCAGGAGCAGGTCGAAAGCCTGTGGGTCAGAATTAGGGATGGGGTTAATAAAGAGCAGCTGGTGATAGGGGTCTACTACAGGTCACCTGATCAAAGAGAGAATACTGATGAGGCTTTCTTCCTTCAGCTGCAGGAGGCACCGAGGTCACAGGCACTCATCCTGATGGGGGACTTTAACCACCAAGACATCTGCTGGGAAAACCACATGGTGACCCGCAAGAGGCCCAGGAGCCTCCTGGAGTCTGTAGATGACAACTTTCTGGTTCAAATAGTTGATAGACCAACCAGAGGAGATGCATTGCTGGACCTGGTGCTCACCAATGTGGGGGAGATCATTCAAGGTGTTAAGGTTGAAGACAGCCTGGGCTGCAGCGACCATGCCCTAGTTGAGTTTGTGATCTCAAGGGATGTGGGCCTGGCGAAGAGTGGGATCAGGACACTGAACTTTAAGAGAGCAAACTTTAGGCTGTTTAAGGACCTGTTGACCAAGATCTCCTGGGAGGTGGTCCTTAGAGACAGAAATGTTGAAGACAGCTGGCTACTCTTTAAGGATGCCTTTCTGAGAGCTCAAGGGCTCTCTATCCCTCTAAATAAGAAAGTGGGCAGGAGGGACAGGAGGCCATCATGGCTAAGCAAGGACCTGGTGGTCAAACTGAGGGAAAAGAAAGGCAAATACAAGCTCTGGAAGCAAGGGTGTATAGCCTGGTTAAGAATACAGGGATGCTGTTCGGACTTGCAGAGACAGGATCAGGAAAGCCAAGGTGCAGATGGAACTGAACTTGGCGAGGGATGTTAAAAACAACAAGAAGGGATTTTACAGGTACATTGGCCAGAAGAGACAGGCCAAAGAGAACATACGCCCCTTGGTAAATGAGAAAGGAGAATTGGCTGCAACTGATGAGAAGGCTGAGGTACTGAATGAGTTCTTTGCCTCAGTCTTCTCTGGCTACCAGGATTCTCATAATTCTCAGATCCCAGAACCTTGAATCCCTTGAACTCTAGGTGGGAACAGGGGGAGCAAATCCCCCCCCACTGTAAGAGCAGAGCAAGTCCGAGACCGCCTCATGAGACTGAATGTCTACAAGTCTATGGGGCCGGATGACATGCATCCCAGGGTCTTGAAGGAGCTGGCTGATGTGGTTGCTGAGACGCTCTCCATCATATTTGAAAAGTCGTGGCTGTCAGGAGAGGTCCCTGGGGACTGGAAAAAAGGTCATGTCACTCCCATTTATAAGAAAGGGAGTGAGGAAGACCCAGAGAATTACAGGCCGGTGAGCCTCACCTCTGTGCCTGGGAAGATCATGGAACAGAGCCTCCTGGATGACATGCTGGAGCACATGAGGGAAGAGCACGTGATCCAGGACAGCCAGCATGGCTTCACCAAGGGAAGGTCGTGCCTCACCAATCTGGTGACTTTCTATGATGGAGTAACAGCATCAGTAGATAAAGGGAAGGCGACCGATGTCATCTACCTGGACTTGTGCAAGGCTTTTGACACAGTCCCCCACCACATCCTTATCTCTAAACTGGAGAGGTGTGGATTTGATGGGTGGACCATCCAGTGGATAAGAAACTGGTTAACAGACCGTAGCCAAAGGGTGGTGGTCAACGAGTCTATGTCCAGGTGGAGGCTGGTGACAAGCGGTGTCCCCCAGGGGTCTGTCTTGGGACCGGTTCTCTTTAACATCTTTATCAATGACATCGATGATGGGATTGAGTGCACCCTCAGCAAGTTTGCAGATGACACCAAAGCTGACTGGTGAGGTCGACACCCTAGAAGGAAAGGAAGCCATCCAGAGGGATCTTGACCGGCTGGAAAGATGGGCCCAGGTGAACCTAATGAGGTTCAACACTGCCAAGTGTCAGGTGTTGCACTTGGGCTGGAAGAATCCCAGACATAGATACAGACTGGGAGAAGAGCTTCCTGAGAGTAGCCCTGCTGAGAAGGACTTGGGGATTCTGGTGGATGAGAAACTTAACGTGAGCCAGCAGTGTGCTCTTGCGGCTCTCAAGGCCAATGGTGTCCTGGGCTCCATCAGAAGAGGGGTGGCCAGCAGGGACAGGGAGGTGATTGTCCCTCTCTACTCTGCCCTCGTGAGGCCCCATCTGGAGTTCTGTGTCCAGATCTGGGGCCCCGAATACAAGAAAGATGTAAAACTGTTGGAGAGGGTTCAGAGGAGGGCCACAAAGATGATTAGAGGACTGGAGCACCTGCCCTACAAAGAGAGGCTGAGGGAGCTGGGCTTGTTCAGCCTGAAGAAGAGAAGGCTGCGGGGGGACCTCATTGCAGCCTTCCAGTACCTGAAGGGAGCACATAAACAGGAGGGGAATCAGCCTTTCAAAAGGGTAGGTAATTGCAGGACAAGGGGGAATGGATTAAAACTAAAGGAAGGAAGGTTTAGATTAGATATTAAGGGGAAGTTTTTTACAGAAAGAGTGGTGAGGTGCTTGAACAGGCTGCCCAGAGAAGTAGTGGATACCCTGTCCCTGGAGGTGTTCAGGACCAGGTTGGATGGGGCCCTGGGCAACCTTGTGTAGATCCAGGCCTGAGGTTGGTGGCCCTGCCTGTGGCAGGGGGGTTGGAGCTCTATGATCCTTGGGGTCCCTTCCAACCCATGCCATTCTATGATTCTATGGTGCTAAACAGTTGAGAGACTGGCCATGGGAAAGTGTCACGAGGTTAGGTTCTAGTAAGCCAGTTTAGCAAACTGAAAATACCAGGTTGGCTCAGTGATAGGGTTTAAGAATGGTAAATGAAGCTTTCTCACTTCCATTTTGCCTATGTAGCATTTACTCAATTCTCTCTAGCTAGGCAAAACCACCAAATAAACTATTTTAGCTGCTTTTGTATTTCCCTACTACAAGATAGGACCCACGGGTTTCAATTAGCATAGTATTGCTGGGCAGCAACACATATCTGGGGCAAACATTTGCAGTAGACTTTGTTCATGCAGCAATGATGTTACAAGTCACATTAACTATATCAGGATTAAAATTTTCAACTGCTGTTCTCTGTGACAGTTACAGATTGTCTCTACTGAAAAGTGCAGAAATCAGGCTACACTTCAGAAGGATGCATTAGGGGATCTAAGTATCTTCTCCTGTGAGAACGAGACAGTGCTGCTGTGGGTGGCTGGAGAGATTTTGACAGACCCCTTTCTGGACCACAATTCTTTGTGTCCAGTAGTAAATCCCTCACCTTGTGACCTACTCTTTGGATAGCTTCACTTGGTGAAGGGTTTCTGTTTGATCCACACTTTATTCCACTCCAGTTTACAATGCTGTCTCACAGGAAGAGAGATGCCTGTGTGCTGAGGCACAGGAGTTATCTCACTGCACCAAACATGAGGAACACCAGTTCCTTCCTCAAATGCCTTTGGGAGCCTTGCACTGGCTCTAGTTTGTCAGGGAAGAGGCATCTATTCATTGTGAGTAATTTCAGATTTCTTACCCCAAAAAACACCACACATTAACTTAGCTGTCTTCCTCTTTTCCACCCAAGCCACCTCTCAGTTCAGTAACTTCCTTCTTGACATTAGCTGGAGTATTCTGCTCTGTGGAAAGGGAAGTGTACTGCATCTCCTCTGAGTCATGCAAGTGCTGAGTATGAAGAAGCTTTTGGTATGTAATTAATGATGATAAAATCTTTTTCCAAAGGTTCACAGAGGGGGTTAGACAAAGCACAGGTTCAACACAGCAGAGTGTCTGTGGTAGAGCTTTATCAGTAGCAGGAGGACCTCAGAGGTTGTAGCATGGCCATCCCTGTCTTTAGTGCCCTCCATTCCCTTTGTTTCCCCAGGAGGGAGCAGGACACTGTTTCATCCTGGTTTGTCCCCTGTGTGCTCAAGGACCAGTAATAGCAGGAGAGCTGTGATGGGGGGCAGGGTCCAGAACTGTGCTGCTTCTTGAACCCCAATTCCTGGCTCCAATGTTACCTTTTGTTCTGCAAATCTAATGGGGTGGAGGATGTCCTGCAGGCAAGCATCTTTATAAATGTGCAGTATTTCCTGATCCTGTAAATACCATAGACCAAAAACAGAGAGGGGGAATAAAACCATGAATATCATCCTCCTCCAGCTGCCCCAAGGAGAGTGAGCAATGAATGCCCTTGTGGCTAGGTACTCCCACGGAGAACATCCTCTTCTCTGTGCTGGGAGGGTCTCAGAGGCCTAATGAGGCACATCACTTCTTGATGCTGCACCTGGGACCGTACACTGCTATGACATCGTGCCTGGGAAAAAATGCAATTGCTGAAGCCTGGCTTCAAATGCTGATGAAAAGAAAGGGACTGCATATGTGTATGTCTCAAAGCAGACATTAAAACTGAAATATGGTTGATAGTACACCAGACCCCTGATTAACCAGAAATCTACTGTCTACAGTGCAAGAGGCTTCAGAAAGCGGAAAAGCTGCTGACTACGAATTAGCTGCTTAAGAGACCATCAATAGATCCTTTCTGAAAAGTTCCATATTACCCAGCCCTTCACTGTATTTGGGAGGAAGGGCAGTGACTGGGATGGAGAAACTCTTGTCTGTGTTATGGGGCTAGTGGAGCAAACAAAAGACAGAATCACAGAATCACAGAATCACAGAATCACAGAATCTTAGGGGTTGGAAGGGACCTCAAGAGATCTTCGGGTCCAACCCCCCTGCCAAAGCAGGCTCCCTATCTCATATTACATAGATAGGCGTCCAGACGAGACTTGAATATCTCCAGAGAAGGAGACTCCACCACCTCCCTGGGCAGCCTATTCCACTGCTCTGTCACCCTCACTGTGAAAAAGTTCTTCCGCATGTTGGTGCGGAACTTCCTGTGCTCCAGCTTACAGCCATTGCCCCTAGTCCTGTCCCCACTGACCACTGAAAAGGGGCTGGCCAATTCCCCCTGCCACCCATGTCTAAGATACTTGTAAACACTAATTAGGTCCCCCCTAAGTCTTCTTTTTTCCAGGCTGAACAGACCCAGCTCACTCAACCTTTCCTCATAGGGGAGGACGTGTAAGCACAGCATGCCACAATACCTGCTTGAAAACACTGTTGGAAGGCACGAATTAGAGAATTATCATTCTGTGACTCTAGAAGTGAAAAGCAGGGGATGAAAATGAAAAACATGTCTGTGGGTCAGATGATGAGAAGCCCAAGTACCGTATGGCATGAAGGACCAGTAGCACCCATTGAGTGATAAATGAGGTCTTGCCCTGATACAGAGCAGAGCATACTATTTTGTGAAAGTAGCACCAGTGCAATAGCCAAAGATGTAAAAGGCAGAATCTTTAGAAACATTCAGCAATATCCTCTGTAGTTATCCCTCCATCTGAGTTCCCAGAGAACCCATAAAAGCTAAAAAAAAAAAGGCAGAGAGACCATCTACTGCTTAACTATTAAGAAATTCCTTTTTTCTCATTGCATGTCCTTAAATCATTAAGTTAACAGATGGACTTTGCACTTTGTAGTTCTTTGAAAGGATATGTGCTGGAGCTCACGTTATCCCACATGTTCATAAGTTATCTGGAAAAATGAAGTAATGAAATTTCCTGATGATACTCTATTATTTAAGGCAATAAAATGGAATTCAACTGTGAAGAGTTGCAGATGGCTCACAATGCAGAATGATTGGGGAAAAAATGGCAGATGAGATGCCATAAATTGCACGTGGGTAAAACCATTCTTAACTATGCATAACACTGATAGGCTCTAAATTAGCTATCAGTACGCAGTGAAGAGAGAAAAAAAGATCTTTGAGTTATTACTGACAATTTCATTAAAATCTCAATGCCATGTTCAGGATCCATCAAAAAAGTAAATAAAACATTAGGCATTCTTTGACAGGAACAGGGAACAAACAGAATCACAATCCTTTGCCGCTGTATGCATGGAAGGCATGCTCGTATTGTGAATGTTACATGCTATTCTGAGCCTTTCTTCCTCCAAGAGGACAGAAGCAGAAAATCACAAATCACAGAATCACAGAATCACAAAATTGTAGGGGTTGGAAGGGACCTCGAGAGATCATTGGGTCAAACCCCCCTGCCAAAGCAGGCTCCCTAGCTCATATTACATAGATAGGCATCCAGACGGGTCTTGAATATCTCCAGAGAAGGAGACTCCACCACCTCCCTGGGCAGCCTAGTCCAGTGCTCTGTCACCCTTATGCTTATATACTTATGCAGGTCTGTACTTCCAATGTAAACATGACTACCACCAGCCTTTAAGACTAACTAGATGTACTTTGCACTGAAAGGAGATTTATAACAGACAACCTCAAATCATAGGGCATATTCCTGAAAACCTTTCTGCTTGGAGGTAACAAGAAAAGAGGAATCAAACCTCACACTGCACAACTGAAAGGAGCAAACAATTTTCTTCTTTTTTTTTTTTTCCCCCATTGAACAAGGGGGTGGACTTCTTGGACTTCTCATTATAAATAAGCTATTCAGTATAGATAACTGCAAACATCATGTCTCACTCTCTACTGGTCTCAGACAACTCAGACCATGTCTCATTAAGACAGGATGTTCCCTCAGAAGCATAACTGTGTTCAATTCAGTGGGACAATTCACACCCAAGATCATGCAGTTTGTTTTAGAATGATACCTAAGGCTTTGAAAATCACTTATGACTTTTTTTTTTTCCACATTAACTCCAGTTCGTACCACCCCTATCTGCAACATTACCTAAAAGCACTAAGTGCATCATTTTCAATAGTTAAAATATGGCTTTCTGGAAGACACGAAACACCGATTAGCTCTTTACCAGGGCCTTTTTCTTTGATTCTGTAACTGTTTCTTAAATATGAAGGAAATTTCTTTAAATCTGCCTTATACTCTCTTTATGCTTTCAGAAAGACATAAAGATGATGATCAGGCAACCATCACCCAATGATTCAACACATCGTCTAAGCCTCATCTGGGACAAGTTACTAGTACTAGTCACCTCCCCAGACCAGTGTGAATGTGAGGCACAGTGAGTTGAATCAAACCACCACCACAGAGGGTTAAGGATGTCTCAGCTCTGTGTCTTCTGTAGATTAGGAACAATCCAGGGTGCCTGCCATCATCAGATCACTGCTGAAGGGTACTAAGTTTGAAGATGCCATGATGCATCCATATGCTTGTGATCCTTTGCCCACACAAGATTGTCCAGACTTAAAGGCCTGGGATTCCCTTGACATTAATCTAGGGGAAACACTTTCAAAAGCTGCTTTGCAATTAATTGGATGTAAAAATTGATCAAAAGCATTTATTGAAAAGAGATTCAGAGAACAACAGTGCATTCATGAAAGCATCCAAAGAAGAAGTTAGTGCACACAAGAAGCAAGTGCTGGGTCAACTTCCAGCAGATCTCAAAAGTTTTACATCAGGAAAAAAAGAAAATGGTTTTCTATGCCAGAGATACACCAAAATTACCCAATGCATTTCCAACTTTTTTCTAATTATCCTGGTCCACTATTTCTGTCACTCCATTAACTGTCAAGGTAATTTTTCTGTTTGAGATTCGCATTGGTCAATTGGTAAAGAGGACAAAAGAAAGGAATATAAACGTGCTTTCATAAGGAAAGAAGTCATCAATGTGCTCCATTACTCATGATTTAATGATGCCTTTAGTGCAACAATTATAGAAAGTGGGATCTACAAACCCTACCTCATACACTTGCATTCCTATGTCTGTATTTCACATTATACAGGCACGTATTTTGGCCTCAGCTCTATGGCCATTGCCACTGAAAATTGTTTATTTCTCTTGAGTTACAGATAACTATCCAACAAACAACCCTTCCTCCACAAAGCTATGGAATTTCCAGCTACATTTCTCAATGGGAAACTTCAGAGCAAAAGGGTTCTCTTTAGGACTTCCCGAGTAGATTATTGTGTTACTTTTTAATGTTGTTTAAAAGCTGTTTATGATTTCACCTTTCCTATTTATGCTGTTTAAATGCCACATTACAGGTAATACCTAAAAAGGCGTGTTCTGCTGCCTGTTTTTCACTGTGTTTGTAAACATTGAAAATATGCCTATTTCTTTAGCCATGGACATGAGAGTTAAGGTGATGACTTTCTACTGAAAGGTCCTACTCCAACTGTGAAATATATTCTTACAGTGCTCTATAGTGTCACTTTAAAATTCGCTGTGCCAGTAACAATTCCTAACAGCAATTTTTTGTCACTAACTATTCAGAGAGCAAACAACAATTGGTCTACACAATTGAACTATTTTTTTAAATTAGCATCAGGAGGTATTTTTATGGTCTTTCTCTCACAGAAGAGAATGAAAGTGTTATGAGTACACGCCTCCCCTTACATAACTGTGAATAAAGCTCTAGAGCACCATTTTGAAGGCACAGATTTTGAGTGCTGGGAAGAGTCACTGAAAACCACACAGACTAAAGTTCAGGAAAGCAGCTAGAGCAGCCTTTGTAGGATGTCTTGACACAAACCAACTTGGAACTTTTGAAGATTAAAAGATCTGAAATTGAAGCAATTTTCATGTCTCCACTATGCAGAGGGGCAAAGCAGATATTTCTCATCAGAGAGATGAAAAAAACTGGGCAAAATATTTTTTTTAATGCATAAAATTAGCTTTGGCATGCTGAACCGTTGATTGGTAAGGTTAGATAAACTTCATCTTTACATTTACATCATAATATATTTAATAGTGTTAGTGACTTTTTCACCCAGAATTAAGGAATTTAGTCCATTTTGTTACAGAACCCATCAATGTGATCTTAAAAATATAAAATTAGTGATTGATAGTTCAATAGGTAATTATTTAGTAATGCCATATGCCAACCATTTTTGACTCTCCAAAATTAAGCAATAATTTCTTGTGATCCTTCCCCTGAATCTTCTGATCCACCAGAAATGTAAGAGAGCAAAAGTAAAAAAAACAACTTCTCTAATCTTTTTTGTAGTTGATCTAGGCTCTGTGAACAGATATCCAATTAACAAATTACAATTCCTAATTATCAGCTTCATTCTTTGCTGTTATCAAAGTGATCAAGACCTGAATTAGTATTATCAGCCTAATTACCCACTCAGTCATAGTAATGAACATCACCCTGCTGTTAACCAGGACAAGCAATTCTGTGAATCTCTCCAGAGATCCAGATCAGTTCAGTGTTTTTCAGGAAGCATTAAATAAGTTCACAAAAAAAAAAAAAAAAAAAAAATCAACAAAAAACCAAAACCACACCAAACTGCAAAAAACCCCACATATAACACAGAACAAACAACAAAATAAATGTCTGGAAAAAAAGGGTTTTTTTTAAAAAAAGTATATTCTAGTTGTACTTGACAGCTTGAAAAGGAAAATAGTTTGGTTTCATTCCTTTAGAGATTCTAGTTTTAGAGCAATACATTCCAGTGTAGGCAGAATTAATAGATGGCTCCTTCATTTGTTAGGATGAATTTTCCATTTCAATACAACTCTATTGCAACAGTACCACAAAAAGACCAGCGCATATGTATAACTCCAATACAATTTTGCAACATCCTTCTTTAGAGGGAAGAGTACTTAATTAGATAAAACGGAGCTTAGCAGAGTATCACAACTATCCAGCTACTCCTGATTAGTAAACTACATGCATATAAATAAAAATTTGCTGAGATTTTGAACCTAAGGTGTGTGCAGTTTAAACCAGAGGCAATTTCAGCCTGCCTGCCCTTAGTACAACCCACCAAGGCAAGAAGCATATCATTACATGTTAGCTTGAGGGTTTTGAGGGACAACAATTCCATTACCTTCTCAGGAATTATAGCCCATTGCTTTGGAATAAAAGTAATTTGATTTCTCTCTTCATAAATGTTACACTACAACAATTCTATAACCAAATTTATTAGGAGCTTTCACATGGAAAAGCAGAGAACTAATTGATCCATTAGGTAATATATACAACCATATATTCTCAGAATAGGATCAGTTCAGTTTTGGAGTTTGTTGAAAAGGATTGATTCTGTGCTGTATAAAGAGAATAAAGTTAACTCTGATATCTAACCTTTTATTTCAGATATTTTATTAAGTGCACTGAGGATACTGATAGAAAAATAGCTGTATACATCCAGTCACTCTCATACCTATAGAATAGCCCAAGAAAGTGAAGTTTGGAGTTTTCAAACCTGATTGTCTACCACAGCATTTTCAAGTGCAATTCTCTTTGCAATGGGTAACTTTGATATGAAGGACTAACAGGATTTCCACTTTATTAAGGTCACACTGTGCTTGCCAACACATAACTAAGGAAAACTTACGGTAGATTTAAGCTGAGAGACAAAAGGACTTAATTTTGTGATGTAACAATTAGCCTGGAACAAATGCTACAAAAATATTTTCCTCATATACCACACACAGTGGTACTTGTAGTGTTCTCCCTTATGTTTCAGTTATCCAATAAAACTGACATTCAAATAACACATCTCTACACTGCGTGTGGACTAGCCCCCACCCCACATGAGTACATCATTAATCACATCCTAAGTGAAAAGGCAAATTCTATTGATAAATACATCTCACACACATTTCACAGAATCACAGAATCTTAGGGGTTGGAAGGGACCTCAAGAGATCTTCGGGTCCAACCCCCCTGCCAAAGCAGGCTCCCTATCTCATATTACATAGATAGGCGTCCAGACGAGACTTGAATATCTCCAGAGAAGGAGACTCCACCACCTCCCTGGGCAGCCTATTCCACTGCTCTGTCACCCTCACTGTGAAAAAGTTCTTCCGCATGTTGGTGCGGAACTTCCTGTGCTCCAGCTTACAGCCATTGCCCCTAGTCCTGTCCCCACTGACCACTGAAAAGGGGCTGGCCAATTCCCCCTGCCACCCATGTCTAAGATACTTGTAAACACTAATTAGGTCCCCCCTAAGTCTTCTTTTTTCCAGGCTGAACAGACCCAGCTCACTCAACCTTTCCTCATAGGGGAGATGTTCCAGACCCCTAATCATCTTTGTCGCTCTTCTCTGGACTCTCTCCAGAAGGTCCCTGTCTCTTCTATACCAGGGAGCCCAGAACTGGACACAGTATTCCAGGTGGGGCCTGACCAATGCAGAGTAGAGGGGGAGGATCACCTCCTTCGACCTGCTGGACACACTCTTCCTGATGCATCCCAGGATCCCATTGGCTCTCTTGGCCACCAGGGCACACTGCTGGCTCATAGCCAACCTGTCATCAACCAGGACCCCTAGGTCCTTCTCCATAGAGCTCTTCTCCAACAGGTCATCCCCCAGCCTGTACTGATACAGTCGGTTATTCCTCCCCAGGTGCAAGACTTTACACTTGCTTTTGTTGAATTTCATTAGATTTCTCCCTGCCCAGCTCTCCAGTCTGTCCAGGTCTCGCTGGATGGCAGCGCAGTGTTCCTGCGTGTCAGCCACTCCTCCCAGTTTTGTATCATCGGCATACTTGCTGAGGGTGGATGCTATTCCCTCATCAAGGTCGTCAATGAAGATATTAAACAGGACTGGACCCAACACTGAGCCCTGGGGAACACCGCTAGTCACAGGCCTCCATTCAGATTCTACTCCACTGATCACGACCCTCTGAGCCCGGTCTGACAGCCAGTTCTCAACCCACCTCACTGTCCACTCGTCTATCCCTTGTTTCCTCAGCTTCTCTATCAGGATGTTGTGGGAGACAGTATCGAAAGCCTTGCTAAAGTCGAGGTAGATGACATCCACTGCTCTCCCTCCATCCACCCAGTTGGTAATAACATCATAGAAGGCTATGAGATTGGTCGAGCACGATCTCCCCTTGGTGAATCCATGCTGACTATTCCTCATGACCTTCTTCTCTTCCAGTTGTTTGGAGATGGCATCCAAAACAAGCTGTTCCATCACCTTTCCAGGGACAGAGGTGAGGCTGACTGGCCTATAGTTACTGGGATCCTCCTTCTTGCCTTTTTTAAAGACTGGAGTGACATTGGCTATCCTCCAATCTTCAGGCACTTCTCCTGTAGTCCAGGATCTGTCAAAGATGATAGAGAGCGGCTCCGCAATCACCTCCGCCAGTTCTCTCAGCACACGTGGGTGTATCCCATCCGGGCCCATGGATTTGTGTGCATCCATTCCTTTGAGTCGTTCCTGGACCACCCCTACCTCTACTAGAGGGGAGCCATTCGTTCCCCAACCACTCGTTCCCCAACCACTCCTACTTACATCTGGGATATGTGAGTCCTGAGAAGCCTTCGGAGTAAAGACCGAGGCAAAGAAGGCATTAAGTATCTCCACCTTCTCATCATCTCCCGTCACCAAGACACCCGCCTCATTCAACAAGGGACCTACATTATCCCTGGTCATCCTTTTACTATTTACATACCTGAAAAAGCTCTTTTTGTTGTCCTTTATGTCCCTTGCCAGCTTAATTTCTAAGCAGGCCTTAGCCCTCCTAGTTGCATCCCTACAGGCCCTGGCCACATCCTTATATTCATCCCATGATCTCAGACCCTGTTTCCACAGTTTATAGGTTTTCTGCTTCCCTTTGAGTTTACTCATAAGTTCCCTGCTTATCCACGCAGGTCTTCTACCTCTCTTTCCCGATTTCTTACTCAAAGGGATGCACCTATTCTGCGCTTGGAAGAAGTGCTGTTTGAATGTTAGCCAGCACTCGCAGGCTCCCATTCCTTCAAACAGAGCAGCCCATGGGATAGCCCCTATTTGATTTCGGAGGAGATCAAAGTTAGCTCTTCCAAAATTCAGGGTAGCTATCCTACTTTTTGGCTTGCCTCTTCCTCTCAGGATCTTGAACTCAACCATTTCATGGTCGCTTTGTCCTAAGCTGCCCCCGACCTTCACTTCACTGACGAGCCCGTCCTTGTTAGTAAAAACAAGGTCAAGCATCCGCCCTCCCCTAGTAGGTTCCTGCACCATCTGTATCAGGAAGTTGTCTTCCATATACTGCAGAAATTGTCTGGACTGCATACGACTGGCCGTATTGCTTGCCCAGCAAATATCTGGGTAGTTGAAGTCCCCCATAAGGACCAGCGCCTGCGATCTTGAGGCTACTTCCAATTGCTTATAAAATTCATTATCAACCCGCTCCTCTTGATCAGGGGGCCTGTAGTACACGCCCACGACTATGTCACCCAAACTGGCCTGCCTTTTAATTCTTACCCACAAGCTCTCGACAAACGGTTCATCCCTACCCAGGTGGAGCTCAATACATTCTAGGTGCTCTCTAACATAAAGAGCAACTCCTCCACCTCGTCTCCCTAGTCTATCTTTCCTAAAAAGCACGTAGCCATCCATGGTAGCGTGCCAGTCATCCAGGCTGTCCCACCACGTCTCAGTGATCGCAATGAGATCGTGGCCCTGTGACCGCACAAAGATCTCAAGTTCTTCTTGTTTGTTCCCCATGCTACGTGCGTTTGTGTATAGGCATTTTAGTGGGGCAGCAGATCCAGATATCCCCAACAGCTCACTGCGAGATTTTCGATAGGGGGTGGGCAAAAACTGCTCCACCGAGGAGTTCATGGGGTAGTCCACAGAGTTACCCCTACTCTCGTGTGGAGCAACATCCCCAAGTCTGCAATTGTGCTGTTGGCATTTATCTATTTCCCCCAGCAACTCGTGCTGTGTCTCCCAAAGCATCTGCCTTACCCCAGCAGCCTTTGTAATATCCCCTTCCCCCTTCCTAACTAGTTTAAAGCCCTATCAATGAGCCCTGCCATCTCCTGAGCAAGGATCCGCTTTCCTCTATGGGACAGGTAAGCCCCATTAGCAGTACTCATGTCCGGAGCAGAGTACACCATCCCTTGGTCAAAAAACCCAAATTTCTTGTGTAGGCACCAGCCTTTCAACCACTGATTCAATTCATGGGTTCTTCTGACCTGCTCCGAACCCCACCTCCCACAAGTGGGAATAGAAGAAAATATTATTTGGGCACCCACCCCCCCAACAAAGCGACCTAGGTCACGAAATTCACTCTTGATAGTGCGCAGGCTACACTTCATGATTGCATCTTTACCTGCTTGAACTATCAAGAGTGGATAATAATCAGAGGGACTAACCAGCCCTGGGAGCCTTCTGGTAATATCCCTGATCCTGGCACCAGGAAGGCAGCACACCTCCAAAATACAGAGAGAAATGCAAGAGCAGTAAATGGTATAGAGTAACTTTCATAGGAGGAAAGATGAAAGAACTCAAAATGTTCTCATTTTTGAAAGAAAAATCTCAGAGAGGAGCCTTGTGTATGTTCACGCATTCACAGCCATGAATGACATGTAGGAGTGTGTAAGAACTCACATTCACTGTTTCTCTCAACAAAATATGCAAAGGTGAAGCGATTAAATTCTCAGGTAGCATATCTTAAATTTTAAAAGAGATGGCAGGGAGGCTGCTGAGTGAATAATTAAGCCATGGATTAATCATCACATCATCTTGTGGCTGCTGGGAGTTTAGAATGATTCAGAAGATGATTAGGTGGGTTAGTGGGGAGAAACTTTGTCTTCATACATACACTATTTTTCTACCATTTATCTAAAAGTCTTTTACTGGCCCAAATCATGGCCAGGACACAGGTTTAGCTGTGACTTTCTTACACAAAATGTGGCCTGTACAATGTTCATTTTTAAAGTGTGTTTTTGAAAAATGGAGCACCCAGAACTCCCTTCTCTTGCTGAAGACAGTGTGATCAAACCTTCCCATCATGTCCTGTAGCTTTTTTCCACTGTGTTCTCAAGATGTCTCTCTCATGGGATCCTGGAGATCTAGATGAGATTCTCCAAAACATCCAAGGGAACAGAGAAGTAAAGCTTTGAGAAAATCAAGGGCCAGCCACCTCTCAAGGTCTGTATGTGTCTCTGTGGGACAAGGGCAAGTTTAGACCCAAGTACCATCCCTGAGCAAAACCAGAAAAGAAGACCCAAGAGTCACACAAGGTGTCTTCAGGGAGACAGCAGAACTGCTACATCCTTCAGATTAAAAATCTCTTCACTTACAAGAATGGTGACCAAGGAAAAAGCCAATACAGACGCTCCTCAAACAACAGCATTGCCCAGTCATCTCATTATTTGAAAACTATTTGAGACATTAACGAGATGGATTCCCCCTCTCTCCTAGGTTGCACTCTCCGAGCTTTCCAAAAGCAGACACTTCATGGGGAGTCAGACTTTTCTCACCTGGACCCTGAAGCAAAGCACCTACAAACGCAAGGGAACAGATACCGAAGTATCTGGAGGGCTCTCTCTTCTCCTATGGTAGACTCCAAATCAACTTAAAGAGCTGCCTTTTGAACTACTGACTCAATGCAACACAGAACAGCTTGCTCAGAAGAAAAAATATCAAAGAATCTGTATATTCAGACCTGTCTTGAAGACCTGTTGTTGGCATCCACAACACACAATAGATGGTTCAATACAAACTCTTAATCTTCATCCAAGTTCTCCATAAGAGTTGACTGTGGAGATGGTCCAAGACCTCTTCACCAAGTGTGTATATGTATGTTGCTCTATATACCAGTGAGACTTACTGATTTCAGACAAAAGAGATGAAATCCACAAATTGTTCTAAGGACCAAAGACGCCACTAAGGATCATGCTCCAAAATTATTAGTGGAGGCATTTGTTTCAAAGAGCCTGACCAGTTTGCACAGAAAAAAAGCTCTATTTTATATGGGGAGGACAGGTGTTTTATATCCAGATCAAGGTTATAAAATCATAGATTTTGTCTATTTTTATAGTTCAAATTATATCAGAGAATATTTCTGATCAGTATATGTTAGACTAGTGATGTGAGCAGTCATAAAGATGATCAGGTTAGAAGGGGAAAATTGCTGAACAGAAGAAAATGCCTGCTGAAAGATATTTACAGCAAAAATGTCTGCCAGCCTGGGAGCTGTGAGCCAGACCTGTGAACATCCTTGAAAGGTGCAGCTGGCCTCTTTGAAGTACACCCAGGATACCTAGAAACCAAAGAAATCCAAAGATACCATTAATAAGTGCAAGCGAGGCATTTGTGATAATCCATAGTAAAATAGAGAAATTGAGAGGATAAAGCCTCCGTGTCCTTGTGTATTAAAGAAACCTGCGAAACCACAGTCATGATTTATACATACCCACAGGCTAGGTAACACCTCAGGTCATGGCAATCAATCTCTGTACCAGTTTGACCTGGACCAGGTAGCACTCTCCTGGAGAGCTGCAGGATATACATGATGAGTTAACGCAGTCCAGGGAGCTGTCTGCCCACAGCCAATTTTAGAGACTAAAAGAGTTAAACAGTATGGGTGCACTGACATTGCTCTTCTTTTGACACTCCCCAGTCAGCCTGTACCTTCAATGAACCACAGTGCTCAAAACTGGACAAGGCATTCCCACTCAGGCCTTACTGATAAATGAGGTGTTTTGCCAATTCCACATGTGTTTACATATTATGGGATGATGTTTGCCTTTTTCATAACAGTACCACATTGTTGTGTTCTCATGGTCCTTACAATGATCATTACAATCCTGCAGATCCTTCCCTGAAGTACAGCATCCCGTCTACTTGTTAAATATATTGTGCCCATGCAGTTGAGCACTCATCTCTTAGAACATTTATTTGTAGTTGCCCTTGTTGATTTTTTTTTTTCATGCTCTAATTTCCCAAGATTACTTTGAATGGCACACCTGTTTTGTAACCCAGTTTTGTGTCATCTGTAAATGTAGGAGCAGGATCACTGAGCAGAATCACAGCAGAAAGACCACTAGAACACCCCTTGCTGCCTCTTTATATTTTGCTATTGAACGAATTCTGAGTATAGGTACAGAACCTGTTTGTTATACACGACCTAGTGATTTCATCCAGACTGTATTTCTTCTACAAGTTTATAAGAATGCCATGCAAGATTAAATCAAGAATTTCCAAAGTGATGTTCTATACATTAATTCCACATCTGCTTTTCTGTTGCAGAGGAAAATTAGATTATTTTTGTACAATTTGATCCTTATGAATCCCCACTCCCTCCTTAACACTATATTTCAGGTATTTTCTAAATACTTCATCATCTGATTCGAATAATTCCTTAAGCTTGTTGGTGAATAATTCTTCATGTCCTCTTTTCTTCATGTTTATTGCGAGAGTCACTACCACTGATCTAAGCAAATGAGATGGTTCCTTCTATGATGAGAAGGGTAGCAAAATTGTTTTTGTAGAAATCATATACTAGACTAGCTGATGCTACTCAATGCCTTTTTTCCACTCTGCATTTTAGCCAGGCTCTTGTCAAATCCAACCTGTTGTGGGATGTGGGCTTAGCATGGCACTAATGGAAGTCAGTGGTGCAGTTAGGCATGCTGAGAGAAATGATCATAGAGGACAAAAGTTGGGTAAGGTGGACAAGGGTGAAGAAAGGAAAGCAAGAGGATTCAGGAGAGCAACTGTGCAAGAGATGACATGAGTCATTCCCATCTCTCCTGCTGAAACATGCCCATGGTCTTAGCTGAGCAGGGCCAGGCTGGGATGAGACACAGCTCTTGTGCACAGCCAGATTGTTTTTCTGCTACTTTTACAAATCACTGGCTGTGGGAGGAGTGAAAGCATTGAGTTAGGAGGGAACGAGGCAGGCAGTGACCTGGGCACATCAGTACCTCAGCAGCAAAGTACTGAATAAAACACATTGTTGTTCCTGTACCACATATTTCCATGCCTGTGCCTCCAGCACACCGAGGGTTGTCACCTGCTGTAGTGGCCTGTTCTCTCCCACTTGTTGGGAGCAAATGGAGAAAAATTAGCTGTGGTTGAAATGCCAGGCTCAGACTTTCTGACAGCCCTTCTCAGCTTTTAAGATGACTGTTGGCAAGGCAAAGAGGGGCCACCTGCCAGCCTCCAGGCTCAACACTTCTCTGCGGCAGTCAAAACCAGGGCCCCAGGAGAGAGATGACAGCACAGGAACCACTCTCTGTGTATGTCTGTGCCTGCAACTATGGGACTAAGGCCAGCTCTGATCATGGTCACAGCTGTCATGCTGTCCAACTCCAGTAAAAATGCCATGTAGGCTTCTCCCGTATGGTGACATCCCTCTTCCTCAGGTGTTCATTCAGCTCCCTAAGGCTGCTTCAGGGACTTTGCTCCTCAGAGCTCTCCTGCACCAACTGATATTCCAGCAAGGTAGTTATTCAGACTTTGCAAGATGTCTGAGACACAGTCCTTGAAGATCCACAGGAAACAGCCTCAAACAGAATGCTCCAGTGGGGCATGCACCATTACAATGGCACGAAGCTGTGCCAGGGCAGCTTCAGATCGGATGTTAGAAAAAAATTCTTCACTGAAAGAGTTGTCAGGGCCTGGAACAGGCTGCACAGGGAGGGGGTTGAGTCACCACCCCTGGATGTGTTTAAAAAAAGGGTAGATGAGGTACTTAGGGATATGGTTTAGCATAGGACAGGAACAGCTGGACTTGATGATCTTAAAGGTCTTTTCCAACCTTGTGATTCTGTGATTACTGACCAGGGACTTTCAAGCGGATTTGGAGGGTAATAGAGTCTTATTTCCCAACAGGACACCTAAATAAAATTCAACGGAATGTTAAAACTCTTGGCTTATCAAAGGAAAATTTGACTTAAAAGTGGGAACAGTCAAGAGGTCTGGGAATGCCCAGAGCTCTTGCTTTGAAAAAAAGCAGATAAGCAGAGTTACTGAAAGGGTCTGAGCTCTGCAAAATAAATATTGAAGTGAAAGTAGGGTCTCTTCCCAGAAACTGTTCTATAATAATACATCTAAATAAACAAATATAAATAAATACTATTCATTAATAATTTAGTTATGGAATTTTCTTGGCAACTCTGAAATAGAATGTATCCAAAATTTTATCAGTTCGATGCTCTGTACTTCATCTTACGAAAGTTAGCCTTACGTTTATCTTTGACTACTTTGGATGAAGCATTTCTTATATTATTACTAAGCTATTTTTCAAAAATTCTTCAGTTCTTATAAATGGATTAGGATCACCTTGGACAGCACTGTGACGAACAAAGGGCCTAATGATGGATGGGAGAGGATAACCTCCTATTTTCTCCATCCGTGGAGCATTTTTTTTCATAGCCCAGGCTGAATAAAATTGCAGCTAAAATACCAGAAAAGCTAATGTAAGGATTTGATTTAAAAAATAATTGAATTCTAGAAATATAGTGTTACTCAACACAATTTTCTGGATTAAAAAAATCCTGTCAAACAAACATGATTTCATTCTTCAGTAAGGTGACAGATTTAATTATTAAAGATAAGTGCATTGATATAATAGGCATACTTTGTAAAGACATTTGATTTTGTAACTCACAATATTCTGATTAAAAATGTAGAATTATAGAAGAAAAAAAACCACAGGCTGGAAAGAATAATAATTATCTCATTGACAGACTTCAAGCTCCTGTCAGCAGGAAAGTTGCTGGATAGGAATATATATATATATATATCTTTCTCATGGAACTGCCCCAGGTACTCAGGTACGGCCTCTCATTAGTGCTCTTCAAGCAGATACAATCACAAACACAACAAGAGGTTAGCAGGGAGGTGAACAAACACTAAAGACCAGGGAACACATCGGTCATTCTCACACAGAGGAAAGTGCATTTGGGTCCAGCTAAATGCAAGTAATACATCAAAGGAGGAGGAAAGACAGGCACTCCTGTCAAAGAAGGGCCCATACCTAGAAAGAATGGGATCTGAAAGGTATATTTGTCTTTCAGAGAAGCAGCAATGTCTATGGAAAATGCTTTGAATAAAGGGCAAACAAAAAGGTCATCCTGAAGAATGGACTGGGAGAGACCAACACTCTAAGAGTTCAACACCTACTAAGGTTCCTTAGTACCTCGGCTCTGGGGAACAACATCTAACAAGAGCCAGTAACTAGAGAAAAAGGACATGGACCCAGACCTTCTAACCAGGAATTCAAAGGAGCACACCACTGGAAAATGGCTATTAAGTACCTAGAAAAGCACATCTTGGCTTCAAGGTGATATCGACGCTAGAAGAGTGCACTTGGGCTGCTTCTGTGCTGCTACCTGAGTGCCAAACCACCTGTACAGCCTACAAACCAGTTAAAGAGAACTCATGCTGAGACCTCCTCTTACACTGGGATTTTATATTATTTATTAGTGTCACACATGTAATGGGCTCATGCTATATGGAGTGAAAGCAAGACCCTAAATAGCAGCAGCAATCATTTATGAAATTTCCAGAAAAGTATTACACAGATTTATTATTATATTATTGAAAATTATACATCTGATGACTAATTCATTCAATGTTCTCATCTTCCTAACAGTTATCATAAACAATTTGTGAAGGTAGATGACAGAGGAAGTGCTCTAGACAACAACAGCAAAGGTGTTTGGAAGCCAGGCGGCATTAACCGCCCGGCTCTGCAAGCGGTGAGCAACTGCAGTGCTTGCTGACTTCAGTGTGTGGCTTGGGCTTTCTGAAATTCAGGCCATAAGTTACTGTATGATGAACCAAGCCTGCTAAGAAAAACAATTACATGCATGTGTCTGAATTAATCACAGAGGCACAGGCTATTGTCAGTTGTGATACAAGGTTAGCAGGGATATAAGCCAAAATTGATTGTAAATAAGGCTATAACTTTCTTTGTTAGTGAGAAATGTGGATGCATAGTGCAGAAGGAAACAGATACAGCATTGCCTCTTTCATCTAGGCAGCCAGACTGCCAGGCAGAGCAGCCTGCCTAGTTTCTTTGAAGTTAATATCATTAATATCATTAATTATGCTGATTGAAAATTCACCACTACGGAGGTGTGCGCTGAACACAGGGACACAAGACTGTGGTCCTGATCAACACCCCATCCACCTGTGAACTCACATGAGGGTGGATGTGTCTCTGAGCTACACCCTCTCAGAGTGGTCACCATCCACCTCCCTGGTGTGAACGCCTTCCCCCAAAGTTGTTCCCACAACCCCATCATGAGCAACATCCCTCTTGCAAGAGAGCCAAACACAGAACGGCTGCATTAACAAGTTGACAGCATGTCCAAAGAGGCTTTGTTTAGAGGGATATATAGAAGCCCACATGGGGACTTGACAGAAGGGTTAGATAGGAGACAGCAGGCAAGTAAAATGATTCACCGGATATATGAAGGATATATGCAGTTCTGTTTCTTATGAAAAGCTCTGATAAATGCTTAGAGTCCTTTTCCTGCTGCCACTCTTACCTGCACATCACAACTACTCCATGTCACATATAATACATGCCATGGATTTTCTGATTCTGGCCTAAGGCATGTGTTGCGTGGCTGGCTTCTGATGAAGAAGGGGGGCTGCAGGGGTGGCTTCTGCAAGAGGCAGCCAGAAGCTCTCTGCAGGCCCCACAGAGCAAACACCAGCCAGCTCAAGGTCAGAATCATAGCTGATCAAGACCTAGCCCATCAGCGACTGTCACAGCGCCTCTGGGAATTGCAGTCAGGAGAAAAAAAACCCGCAAGCAGCCACTTTTTGCCGCCAGATAAGGGAGTGGGAGAACTGTTTTCCTTCTCCAGATCTTAAAACACCCCTACTTCCCCCCCACACCAGAGCAGGTTTGCTGACGGGGGAGGCTTGTGACCCTGTGGAGGACCAGGCTGGAGCAGTCTGGACCTGAGAGACTGAGAGACATTCTATGACCGCACCCCATATCAGTGACCCACGCTGGGGCAGCTGGTGAAGAGCTGAAGCCCCGGGGGAAAGGAGTCATGGAGAAGTTCATGAAGGGCTGTCTCCTATGAGTAGGACCCCATGGTGCAGCAGGGGGGGAAATGCAGGTGAGGAATGCCCTGGTGTCACTGGGTGTGCAGTGCAGTGTAACAAATTAGAGAGTTTCTTTCCTATATTCCCTGTTGAGCCTGTTGTGCCCGTGACACTGATTGCGGAATGATCTCTCCCTGTCTTATCTTGACTCCTGAGCCTCTCAATAGATATTTTCTCCCCTCTCCAGCTGAAATAGGGAGTGATAGAGTGATTGGTGGGTGTCTGGCCTCCAGCCAGGGTCAAACCACCACAGGGTGCTTTGTCTTTTTCCAAAGAGTCATTTAATTCTGGTAACAAATGCAACATTAAAAATAAATATTTCCCTTTAATCTATAAAACTCTGTGGCTTTTTTTTTTATTAATGTGTTGCCTTTGATCTGGGTTTCTGCTTCTTTTTTTAATTCTGTACCAAGCAACATGCTAAGGTTGCATATATTAAATTTCACATTGCAATCTTGTGCATGATTTCCTGTGACTGGGAAAGAAAGATTTGGGGAGTTAATACATTTGAATTAGCTCACTCAGAAGAGGTGAGATATGACCTAGATTCTTGGTTGGTATCAGGTGTCCAGTTTGTATTTGCTGATTGCATTAGAAATTGCATCTATTTAGGCAGATCTTTCTCTTTTTCTATTAAAAAAAAATGAACAGAAGCTGAAAGAGGCATCCTGATTTCTATAGTTCATGAATACTAACAAAAATGTTGAAAGAGACATGCCTTAGTTGTTCTTTGCTCTTCTGATGATTTGACAATAAAATACAGAGAAAAGTTTACTGCATGCAGGAGTTTCAGCAAAGAAATTACAAGAGTCTAAAATGTTTTGAAGGAGTTCTGAAGCTTCAGTGTTCATCAGTCTTTAAAATATTTGCTGTGGCTTTTCTTTTTACAGTTCTTTTTTTCTTAAGAAGTGACCAACTGAAGTGTTTGTTAGTGACTTAGAAAAGTAAATTTCTGTACTAGAAGTTATACAATATCCTATTTTGTCATCTTTTTTAATACCTTCCCACAATTAGGCTCTCAAGTGCAGGTTTAGCCACAGGAGTTATAAATGCTTATTCTTCAGTATCTCATTGTTTATAGTAGCTTCATTTGCACTATCCATGTTTTTGTGGGTTTTTTTAAATGTCACTTTGAGTAACACCATAATTTATGCTGCCTTTAGTTCAGTCCAAATGGAGTAATTTTTGCCATCTATTCCTTGTATTTCTTTGCTGCAGCATGCTTAGTCTTTGTAAGACATCTTCAGGAAGGGCAAGTCTCTTTGCATGTAAACACAGAGTTTGGGAGGGAGGATAGATGGATGGTAAAAAGCTGCTTCTTTAGCATATCTGACAGGCAAAACTCTAAGAAGTTAGTGTGCCCATCAATTTTCCTAAAGAGAATCAATACATGAACTTTTCTGAATAGCCACTTCTGAAAAATTGGGTGTATTTCTTATGGTACTTGGATAGCAAAAGATATCTGACCACATGAGTACACCTGTGAATCTGTGAGAGTGATCTCATTCCTTATTTGACAAGTTTTCTTCTTCCTTTGCAAGCTGTTAGAAGCAAAGTCATCTCTTACCACAAAAGTATGAATGCAGACTAACCTAAAATTAATCATCAGAATTGTGTGCACAGCAAAAAAGTGCAGGCTTGTTTGACTATATCTCAATATTAACAACACTGATATCTCCATTTCCTGTGCAAAATAATTTGAAGGAAGTGATGACAACTGTGGGTTCTGGAAGAACCCGTTCTGAAGTTACAGTGCAAATGGCAGGTAGGTGCCAGAAATGATGTGCAGGAGAAACAAACTTCCAATGAGACAAGAAAAGCAATTTGCCCAGTAGTCCTCTAGAGGTGCATTACAAGTCAGACTGGGTTTCAGTGTTATTTATGCCTGGTAGTCCTTAAAAATCAGAAAAAAGAAAAAGAAAGGAAAAGAGCACAAAAGGGCATACATACAGTGTGTGAGGCTGCTTGAGAAACATAGTCAGAGATAATATATTTATGGCATGAGCTTCCCTCAGGTTTGCATCATGTATCCAGCAAAAATGTAGCTTTGAATCCAAATGCACCATCAGGTCCCAAAGAACAACTCATCCACCTTTAGGTACACTATACCCTAGAAATGCAAGAGCAGACAGACTATGAAGAATAATGATGGTACAGACAGAGTGTGAGACTATTATTCCTCTCCACTGACCCTGCAAATTTGTTCTGTGTATTTGTTGTTGAATCAATTCCCTCAAAGTCCCAACAGAGCACTCACAGCAAAATAATAGTAATCAATTTTTTTTCCCTGGTCTCATGTTTGTACAGTCATTTAACTACTTTGAGAGGAAAAAGGAGCTTGAAAATATCAGTAAGAGTTTGGAAGCATTTAAAGTACACGATATAAAATTTCACAACAACTTGTTGGACTTGCAATTGAAAATGTTTACTTTTCCTTTCCAAGGACAGTAAAAGCAGATGAGTGGGTTAGAGTCCTAAGGAAAACTGCCTCTAGCTGGATTCACTACAACAATCCAAGCTTCCTCCAGGGGTGGTCAAATGGGACAAACTAGAAAGTAACTTTTATATTTGTTATTTGTTAATTTACTTCAAATCTTACTGCCCACTATTATGGTATACAGCACATTGCAGTTAGAGTCCCTGAGTGATATATGCTCAATAAATATTTTGCAGTCTTCAGCCCAAGACTGCAGCTTCCAAGAACACAGCTCTGAGCACAGAACAATAAAAAAAGAGTTCAATCTCTCCACAATATATCCAGATCTAACAAAATACTCTGGTTAATAAGATATACTGGCAAGATTTAATAAATTTTTGTACATCCCTTTTGAAACCATGTGTTAGAAACTCATTTAGACTGTTATCTTTCAATCTTCCCCAGAAGATGCATGGAAAACAAGGCTGGAAGTGCTAGATGACTGTCGAAATTGTACCCCCTTCTCCTCTGAACACCCGCAAGCTGCTGAGTGCTCATCTATTCCCAGTGCTTATGCACCCTCTAAGCTGAACCATACCCTAATCTGGAAAATATCAAGCCTTAACAAAGTCTTGGATCTTGGGTGTTTTCTCTTATCATGGCATCTGCTGGTCTTCAGCTGTTTTTAGTAAACATAATCTCTACAGATTTCCAAGGAAGGGCCACACCTTTTCTGTGTTTAAGAGATGTCAGAAACCCTATACAGTTCTTGCACCTTGACTAGCCATCTGAAATTACTTTATGTCTTCAACTTTGAGACACCACAGAACACCATACATGCTGCATATTTATAAAATGTAAAACAAAACTGTCATGCCTTCTTTACCACCTGTTTGTGGGCTTTGTCGTGCTGGAACGTACAAGCATCCAGTGAGCTGCAGTAGGTGCTCTGTGCCAGGCATGCCTTGGAAAGACCAAGTTATGAAGGGTAGATTTCTGCTGCTGAAAGAGTCACCACCACATTTATGTTAAGTGGGACATGGTATTTAGTTGTCTGCTTCAGAGTGATGGTGATAACCCAGAAGTGATGCTTTCAAGGCCAGCACAGGAAGATCATACTGCATTGCTCTCTGAGTATTATCCAAGAAATGAGAATTAATGATTTTTCATTGTTCATACATTATGACAGTAAAATAGAAAATGAGCACAAGTGGATTGAAGTCTAATAAAGTTCAGGAGAGCCAGCTTCATTCTGCTTCATTCATGCAGGCCGGTTGGGAATAAAGGAGGAAGCAATAATACATGGTAGAGAAAAGCTGCATTTTAATATACCACCAAGGCAAACAAAGCCTGAGGTCTTCAGCACAGTTTTTCAGAAAAGGACAGTAGCTCCAGAACAAGTAACTTTGGTGAATCCAGTAGTCAGGATGGGAATACAGGAAGGCACAGACAATCCAGCAATTTCTTGGTATTGGCAACAACTTTTAGGTACAGAAAGATGAGAAAGTAACTGAAAAGGAGACATTGCAAGAACTGCAAACGTTAGAAAGGGATTGAGATCAGAATGGGGAGGTGAAGAGCTGCTAAGGAGAGGGTGACCATGAGATGACAGAATCCACATTCCTCAGCAAAGGAAGAAGGAAAAAGGGAAATCAAAGCCAGCTGGCTTCAAAAAGATAACCTTCAAGAAAATCACCTGAGATCCAAATCTGGAAGGGAAAAGGGACTTAAAAGGAGCTAGAGTGTCCTTAATGAAAGAGATCACACCTATGTGTTTTGTGGTGTGGTTGGCTAACCAGACACTAGGCAGAGTGAATGAGGATCTAAGCAAAGAAAAAGTAATAATTTCTTCTTGGAGAGGACAGCATCAGATATATCCAAACTTGCTGATTAGTGAGGAGTTGGAATAATAAATTAAGAGTTTAGATAGTCATTTCAAGAGCCATTTACAAGGTAGCTGTGCAGTCCAATATAGCTCTGAAGACTTCTTGAGAAGCCAGTTACCTATGGCTATCTCCCTGTCTGAACTGGAGGCTGAAGTCAGATGGGGTTCAGATGCCATAGCAGGAACTGAGGACTTGTTCCCCATACAGAGGCAATCATGAGTTGGGTTTTGCTTAACTGCTTACTCGGGAAGTTTTGTGTGAATATCCTTCAAGTTGGCATCTAATCAGTTTTCACATCAGAAAAAAAGTCCATCTCAAGGTAAGAAAAAAAAATAATCTTTCAAAGCCTCTTACAGGAACTGTCCTATCTCAGCCTCCATGCTACTGTCTTCCCTGCATCACACGTCTCTTCCTGGCACATTCCTTCCTTCCTCTTTCATATTCTACCACCTTTTCAAGATCTACATGACCAATTTTAAATCTTCCCTACCTTTCATTATCCTCCCCTTTCTGGCAAATGTCTGCCATGTCAGAAGTGTTAGCTTTTTATTTGGGAGTCATGATTTAGCAGCTCTCCTTTATACTGCAGATCTAAATAAGCTGGTTTGTTCCTTCTAGTCTATTAAATAAGGAATAGATAAAAACAATATCTGCAGTTTCTTCTGCCCATTGCAGTGGCTCCTCCTTAGCAAGGTTTCAATTTAAAAAAAAAAAAAAGTTTTAAAGACAAGAAAATGTAGAAAAAGTGGATGCAATGCTACCTATGTGGTAGTCGCTGGGAGGTTTGTTACTGTCTTCAGCTTAGGCTTTTAAAGTGTTCCACACATTACAGTGGATATTAGCATACACACATAATGGATTTATCCTGCAGTTAAAAGTAAAATACTTCCCCCCTAGTTTTATTACAGACATTGTGGTTATGGAATAGAATTGAACTTACTGGTACTTAGACAGGAAAATCTGGCTTCTGTTTCTGGATTTTTGGCAAATATATTTAAAATATATATTAGAAGCTAAATCACCATAACTAAAATGTAACTAGAAAGGAACACCTTCCTTCCTCACAAGGAAGAAGTGGCTTTAAATTAGAAGTTTAATTGTCTCCAACCCCCCATATCTTCTATCTAAATATTTCATTTAATAGCATACTTACAGCAAATACCAAGATCAAAGTGTTGCTGTTTCCCAAACTGTAAAAACCAAGACATGGAACCTGTAATAAAGAAAATGGAGTTCAAGAATAAAAGATATTTGAGACTGAAGTATTTATCACATCCCTGTGGAAACAGAAGATTAATAGTGTGGGTCATGAGTAGGACGAGGTGATGTGAAAGGTTATTGAGTAAGTAGTATCAGCAAACAAAAAGCAAAGGTACTTGTGACAGGGATGGGTGGATGAGAGTGGATTAGAGTGAACCCCAAGCTAAAGATGACTAAAGAAGGACTGAACCATGATGCCATAATGGATTTCAAAAACATGGCTTTCAGGAAGTGAGAGGGAGCACCCAAACCCACAAGGCATCAGATCCTGTGTGGGGGCTGAGTTTGAAAGAGGCCAAGGAACTGGTCAGGCTTGCCAAAGGAATTGAAATTCCCATAGCTGAGATGGCCAATGCAGAAAAGGAGATAAGAAACCCAGCCAACAGGCAAGTGTGAAAGAACTGGACTATTATGGAAAAACCAGTAACAAGACCAGCAGGCATATGGGTTGGAACAAACAAGCAGTTAATTGTGTTAGAAAAGGGAAGGAAAAGGCTAAGACTTACATATATTATTTTTTCTGTCTTTCTACTCTTCTATTGTAGAATCATAGAGTGATTCTATTGGAAGGGATCCCAAGGATCATAGAGTTCCAACCCCCCTACCGAGGGCCCCATCCAACCTGGCCTTGAACATCCTCAGGGATGGGGCATATATCACCTCTCTGGGCAGCCCATTCCAACACCTCACCACTCTCTCTGTAAAGAACTTCCCCCTAATATCTAATATAAACCTTCCGTCCTTCAGTTTCAGCCCATTCCCCCCTGTCCTGCCATTACCTACCCTTTTAAAAGGCTGATTCCCCTCCTGTTTATGTGCTCCCTTCAGGTACTGGAAGGCTGCAATGAGGTCCCCCCACAGCCTTCTCTGGGGGTCCCAGATCTGGACACAGAACTCATGATGGGGCCTCATGAGGGCAGAGTAGAGAGGGACAATCACCTCCCTGCCCCTGCTGCCACCCCTCTGCTGATGGAGCCCAGGATACCATGGGCCTTGCGAGCTACAAGAGCACACTGCTGGCTCATGTGAAGTTTCTCATCCACTATGACACCCAGGTCCTTCTCAACAGGGCTACTCTCAAAGAGCTCTTCTCCCAGTCACATGTATATATGTCTGGGATCAAGCATGCATATAGCACACTAGAGCTGTATATATTTGATAGGCTTGTTTCTGCTACCACATAGTTGCTGTTTCCTCCTGTTTCTTAAGTAAAGGCCTCCTTACAGCACCCTTTCTGATTAAAGGCTGTGGACTTCTTGTAACAAGATGAAGTCTATTAGTATTAATCATGACTTCTCTATACAGGGAAATACTGTGTTGCAAATGTCAAACACTGCATTAAACAGCCATGTTAAAACCTCCAGGCAAGGAAATACTCACAGGAGGGATCGTGCAGACACGGGCTGTGGCATTTATAAATTTTGCAACAATCTACACAGGCCCAAAAGCATTTCTACCAATTATTTGAGTAATAATTTTCAACAATACTGACCGATATTTTGAAGAATTTTCTTTTGGGAACACCTGAAAAAACTTTGTTTCTGAGATGAGGCAGGACAGGAACTGGGTTTTTTTTAATTGCCATTTCCCCTTTCTCCAATCTTCTACAACTCCTGTGACGATGCTACTTTTTCTCAGCAGCCAAATCATGGCGCGATGAGGTTTGACACCTCATAAAGTCTGTATGTGCTCTTCCTAAAACTATCAAAGCCCAAAAATATGACCTTGATGAGCTTCAGTCTCTTCTGGCATGACCCTGGAGGCACCTGAGGACTGCCACACCTTTGACTATAGTCTCACTGCTGTGTTCCTGTGCTTGACCCTGACCATGTTGGTCCCAGCACCCCAGAGACAGCAACTGGGTATGTCTTACTCCAACACCTGCCCAGGGCATGGGGCTATGACATTCCTCCCCTGAAAGCCTTCCCTAGGTAGCTAACCCAGACTAACATCATCCTTCCCACAGGAGAGGCAATTGTAGCTGCCATTTACTTTTCTTTCTGGCCACAGCTGAAGTGCAGTGGTACCCTCTGTTTTATCCCCAGGTTGTTCACTTAGGTAATAGCGCAGTGATAGCACCAGTGTCCAAAGGGAGACTGGCGCATTATCTCCTCCTTCACTTAATGCTGTGTGTCTTTATGAAAACCTTTTAGACACTAATTGAAGTGGTTTCTGATGATACACAATAAGGCTATTTTGCAAAGTACTGCATGCTTAATGAACAGCAAAGAACCAGGTGGCAATTTATTTTAAAACTTCCATCAGGTAATACATATACTTTCAGATTGCATAAAACAAAACTCCAACCAGATAAGCAACCCAGAGCTATCAAAGGGCTTCCTTAAGGGATGTGAGTTACAGAGCTGACACTTCTTTGTACTTTAAGCAGCACAAATTGTGATGCAGGTATAAAAAAATAATGCATAATCCTTGCTCACCTGGACATCAAGCATCGTTAAACAGCTGCCTGCTTTATCTTTGAAAAGATACCTCTGAACCCACTGAAGAGCAACAATGCTGAAAGATGTTTTTGCTCCTCATGTTTAGACTGTGAACTGTGCTCAGTATCAGCTCAGTGGAAATGATTGCAGCTACATCTGACCTTAGAGAATGATTCAGCTCCAAATGGCGGATTCCTGATAGGTCACTGCAGGAATCAAAGCTGACTAACTCATGATTAATCTCAAATTCTCTGTTTCTTATTTCCCATTCCCTGGGGGTTTTTTTTGGCTGACGTTTTTTGGTGGGGTTGCTTGTTCTTTGGGTTTTTGTTTTGGGGGTGGGGGTTTTTTGGTTTTTAAATAATGAAAATGTCCGTAGATTTCTATTTCTCATCTTTCCCTACTCTGTCCTCCTCAGCTATGACCCCAGTGTATCTCTTTGTGGTAGTATCTCCCTGTTCATCTAGCCAAATGTGGCTTATCGAGATTATCATAGCTATGCAAAGAGGAAAACTCTCATCTTGGAAATCACTGGGCATTTTTTCTCTTTTAAGCTACTTTCTCCTTTTAAAGTACTGGGAACTGACACAAGTTGTGAGATTCATCTCACCAGAGGTAGGCTTTTACATTACAGATATCCGCATGGAAGTTGTCACCCTGGGCTCCCTCTATGAAGAATGAAGCAAAAGAGGCATCTCTACAGCATGATTCATCTCTGTCCAAAAAAGGATTAATCCAGCCTGAAAACTCTCATTTCTTCCACTAGCAAGTGAGGGAGACTGAGATTACTCACTTACATGTCTTTCCAGTTTGTGTCTCGTGTAGTCCTAGCAGCAAGGTAAGCCTAAATATCAACTCAAATTGTGCAGACTCATGTACACAAAGTATCTCACCCCTTTCTCCATGTCAGTCTTACCTACCTGCATAATACACAAGAAATAGTCTGGATCCTGGCCTTCCTCCAAGGCAAGGAGTGAAGTGCTTGGGCACATCTGATGATTTTAGCTGGGCCCAGACTCTCACCTTTGCTGACCATGTAAGACAGCATTGGCAGGGCTGAGCGTGCCACAGCACAGTCTTACACATTATATCAAGAAATCAGTTTCTCGGCCTTGTGGATGCCTCACCATGTTCCAGCTGAGTTGTTGGGCAGCAAAAGGAGGTCCAAGCATGCCAGAACAGCCCCAGGAGGTTGGGATACTGACCTTTTAGGAACCCCCTGTATAATGGCCATTAATAACCCTGTGCAATTGTATTGCCTGCAGCACTTTCACCAAGCCTGGCTGTTAAACAGCTCTTTTATTGAATGTGAACCATATTAACATATGTAGAACAACACTTTAAACAAATTCTTGTTTCTCTTACCGAAAGAGAGGGCATGTAATCATTTTGGCCTCATGCTAGTTCAATTCCTCCAAACACAGCAGATGATAGACTAAATTAACATTGGAATGATACACAGGTGAATTGGGACAAGAAAGGAAGGATTGTTACACATGTGACATTGACTTCTCAAGTACTCAATGCTTGATGAGCTGAGAGCTCTTCTAAACAACAGCCTGAGTAACAGCTGAGCTCCTTTGGGAAGCCCTGACTCCAGTTGTAAGAGCTGCACACGCCAGAAAACTCACCCCTATGTGACAACAAAGGGTGCGGCTTGGAGCATCTGTCATTTTTCTCTTCCTTCCCTCATAAAAATCAGTGAGGCAGCTTCATCTGCAGTGCAAAGGGCATGTAAGTCAACACACTCAGCCAGTGCTGATGAGGGGAGAAGGTGTTCACCGTTGTGGTGAGAAGTTATGCCACCTGGCAGTTATCCATCATGTAAAAATCTTGTGGGTGAAGAGAGACTTTATCAGACAGATGGGATGTAAAGCAGGACAGCCTTTTTATGATTGAAGGGGTGCCTGAAAATAATAATAATAACAATAATTTGAAAAAGCTAACCCTGTTCCAGGTATATTTTTACAGTCTAAGTGCAGAACTAACAGATCAATTGGCACAAAGTCTGGCATGAACTTACAGCAAACGTGGGAGGGACTGTTCGAATTTGCAGGCTTTCTGTGTAGGTGCTAAAAAACCAGGTCAGCATTGATAGTGTGTGTTTTTCTAGCAAATTTGGCCCAAGCTTCTCAGTCAGTCAGTCAATTGGGAAATTCCTCCTTAAGTATGTGAACAACTGGTTGTATGTGATCTTCTTAGTCATGTAATGGACAGGATGACCGTGAGAACTGCTAAGTATTTTTTCTTGAAAGGTAAGACTGGAGAACAAAATAACATATCAAGGGGTGCACTGTATTAGAGGAGCCGTGGGGTGAGGTTTTCTGATTGTCTTTGCCTGCCTCTAGACAGATCCATTAATCCTCTACTTCAATAACTATTGAACACACTCTAAATTTACAGCAAAACAAATTACTTTTGGGGAGGAATATTGACTTTCAGGGAGAGAGAAGTAGGGTGAAAGAAAAGGAAATGCATCCTGTGTAATACTAGGGCTTTTGTATTCTGCAAGTGTTAATAAGTAAACAGAAGCTCTGGGGTTCTTTAAAGGAACTGCTGGGATGAGGTTTTAGGGAAAATAAACTTCCTGCAAAGAGAACTTTCTCCATTATACATGGCAAAGTTGTGAGCACAGTGACTATCAATAAAAACGTGTAATTTATTTCACACCTAGCATAGCAGGACACCCTAAAACTCCACACATGTACTTCTGAGCAACAGTTTCATGCCAGTCTCAGTCTGTGTAAACTGTGTTTCTTTTCCTGTACCAGGGCACTCACTAGCATGAATATTTAAATTTGTGTTTGGATCTGATCTCTGACTTTAACGTAATTCAGGGGTGAAGGAATTTCTTGTTTTGTTTCTCAGTTAATTTAATGACACAACAGTGTAGTGGCACCTCAGTCAAGAAAGAAGATTCAGGAGTATGTGTAAAAACATCCCCTTCCCCCTCCCCACAACACATCATTCTGGAGGCCTGACCTCACTGCATTTCCCCAGTGAAAATCTGAATATTTCTTCTGCTACGGAAAGCAGGAAACACATCCTCATTTCTTCTATATTTTAGAAGACTTTTTTAAGACTTCCTTGAATTTCTGTCATTAAAACTATCTGATTCTATAATCGTGTTTTCATTTGGCACAGGAGCAATTTATAGCAATATTCAAGAGCTGATTTTCCTGTCATCATGAGAGAAGAGGGAGGGAGAAAGGAAAGCAATTAACAGAGCATTTGGGGATATGAAGTAAACAGAAATCCATTCTCTTCCCTTCCTCCTCTACTACACCCACACGCACATAGTTCTCCAATTTGCTCTTTTGCATGAGAAAACACATCAGAGAATCTGTAAGACTGGATGCTTTCTACTTAGAATAAGCAACAACTAGCTGAGAAATTGGATTTTAACAATGTATGCAAGCCTGGTTATTTGTTCCAGAACAAACTTCAAAACACTGTGGGTGATGTAATGTAGAACCTGAAAAACAAAAGAGCCTATTACAATTTAGGCTACATTTTTAACCTCATAACCTTCATGAAACTAAAAGTTCTTTCTCGTTCTCTGTTAATAAGCTGCCTCAGTTGTTCATCCTCTTTGCTGAGATGTCTTGATACCTTTGGCAATAAGAACTAATCCCTGCCCTCAAAAAATTACAAGGTGCAGAGGCAAAGACGAGGAAAAGACTACCAGTTTTCCAGCCCAACAAACCCAGCAAGACAAGTTAATTCACTATCTGTAGAAAGTTTTTCAACTTTCCCTAGCTTTCCACCTAGCCCTACTTTCCTCCATTGCAGAAGCAGAGCCCTGAGGTCTAGAGATTCAGACATGGAGCGCTATCATGCCCAGCCAGTTTGCATGTGTTTGTCCATGGCTGTTGGTGCAACCTGGAAGGAGCATGATGCTCCCACTGACTCCTTACTCTGCTCGTGCCAGTACAGGTCAGTCTGGTCACAGATACACCACACTTGACTGTCACAAGGGAGGACTAATGCACTGAAAAGAAGATGGAGTCTAAAGTAATGAAAAATCTGGAAGCTAAAGCAACAAACTGCATCCATCTCTTTAAGACATAACACCTTATCAACCCTTGGCCAAGGACTTTTGGCAGGTGCTGAGCTTTTCCTAATAATACAAATTCTTAAGTTGGCCAACTGTTCTTCTGCAAAATCTTGTAAATAAAAATAGTTTAGTCAGAGCAGAGGATTGCTTGTGCAGAGCAAACCACACATCTTAGAGGAGATTTTCTTGTATTTCATTCTTATATTTCTGGGTTTTGGGAATATTTTTCATCTAAGTGGAATTTCTTAAAAATGAGAGACTCAAGATCTCTCATGTGGTAAATCAACAATTTAGAACGTTACTTAAGCCAAGTCAAATCCAAGATCATTTAAGTGAGGTTATCACTTTATTATTTCTGTAATGTGCAGTGTTAAAGAGAGCTTCTGCCTGGTGAAAATGGTATCATAATAAATCAGAGTTTCTGGAAGACCTGGATTTGGTTTTTACAGATACTGAATATGAAACATTGTATAGGTGAGGTCATTCTGAAACTTCCCACCATTTTTGGCCAAGTTAGCTATGTCACTACATCCACAAGATGACGTGCCCATTTAGACAGCCTCTTAACAGTTAAAAGTACATCTCTGAGTTTAGGATGGGTTCAACTGTTCCTTCTGGCCTTGGCAACCTGCCATGTATGTGGCCTCTCTGTCTTCCCCCAAATTTCTCCCTCCACTCAAACACCCTGACTTGGGAGCTGCAATGAAGCTGTTCACAGCACCTTCTGCAGACATTGCTTTTCTTAGTACACATGACCTCTTTTGAATTCTTTGAACTCTTACTTTAAATTATTTAAGTGCTCTGTCTCAGACACCTCCTTCTGGGCAGCTATCCCACTCGGGCCAGCCTGACATTTTGAAAATTTCTCCTCGGTTCCAGCCAAAATGTACTAGTATCTCATTTGGGGCACTTTTGCCTTCTTGTTTACCCTAAAGACTACTTTTCTTGCCCAGATATTTGTTCTTCCAAAAATTTTAGAGGTAGCAATCTTAGCTCAGCCTCTGTAGTTCTAGGTTGAAGAGCAAAACCCTTTCATTTTCCTTCTGTAAAGGTATGCCCATAACCCTTCAGGTAGCCCCTATGTACATATGTCTCAGTCTGAGTCTAATTTTTTAACACCAGAGACCACAGAAGGTCTCATCTTGTAGCTAATATTACTGTATATTATTTTTGAGTATCCTCTTTAACATAACATGGAAATTTAGTTATTTTCTTAGCTAACATACCCATATCATCTTTGTCTCTTGCTTATTCCCAGACAAGCAATCCTTCTGTGAAACTTTTATCACTTATTCAGAACTACTCCTTTTGTGGCAAAAATTTATTTTAACTAAATTTTTATAGCTAAACAAAACCATTCAGCTGTGGCATTCAATTTCCATCAAGTTTTCATATTGGCATGAGGAGAAATGTTGAAAACAAAAATGTACTAAAAGTTTTCCTCCTTCTGTTCTTCTTCCACTCCTGGCAAAGTTTACAGGGCTCTCAGTTTTTGTTTCTGAGTCAATACAGTGAAGATAACTTTGAATCCAAAATTGAAATCAAGACTAGAGGAGGGCAACTGAAAAGAAAGCATATGCATCTAATATGTAGTATCGGTTGAGATAACTACTGTAATGTTAATTCAGTGGAGTTCTAGCGCTGAAAAAAAATTTAAGAGAAATATCAGAAAATTAGGACTGCAAAATTATGTCAGGGTCCACCTTTTACTGTATCATCATGTCAAAAAATAATTGCTCGTATCTAGGAAAAATAAAAAGAATCTCAGAATTACAGAATTTTAGGGGTTGGAAGGGACCTCGAGAGATCATCGGGTCCAACCTCCCTGCCAAAGCAGCTCCCTAGCTCATACTGCACAGATAGACGTCCAGATGGGTCTGGAATATCTCCAGAGAAGGAGACTCCACCACCTCCCTGGGCAGCCTGTGCCAGGGCTCTGTCACCCTCACCCGGAAAAAGTTCCTCCGCATGTTGGTGCGGAACTTCCTGTGCTCCAACTTGAGGCCATTGCCCCTTGTCCTGTCCCCACAGACCACTGAAAAGGGGCTGGCCAATTCCCCCTGCACCCCATACTTAAGATATTTATAAACATTGATCAGATCCCCCCTCAGTCTTCTTTTCTCCAGGCTGAACAGTCCCAGCTCTCTCAGCCTTTCCTCACAGGATAGATGTTCCAAGCCCTTAATCATCTTCGTAGCCCTTCTCTGGACTCTCTCAAGGAGATCCCTGTCCTTTTTTTACAGAACAGAGGCTAACTAGAAGGCATTCCACAGTTCTGGGGTAAAGGGTCGATGGTGTGAAGCACCAGTGGTGGGTAGATCAGGCAGCCAGATGAGCCCCATAGCCGTGGCTGGGTTGTCTTGAACACAAATTCTTCCCCGGGTGCTGCTATCTGGATACAAAGCTTTCTCTGTTCTCCAGGAAGTTTTCTTATGCTTCACCAAAAGAAGAGACTTCAGCAAAGCATCTCCCCTACAAGGAAAGGCTGAATGAACTGGGGCTGTTCAGCCTTGAGAAAAGAAGTCTGAGAGGGGATCTGATTAATGTTTATAAGTATCTGAAGTGTGGGACACAGGGGGAATTGGCCAGCCTCTTTTCAGTGGTCTGTGGGGACAGGACAAGGGGCAATGAACTCAAGTTGGAGCAATGGAATTTCTGCACCAACATGCGGAGGAACTTTTTCCCAGTGAGGGTGACAGAGCCCTGGCACATGCTGTCCAGGGTGGTGTGGAGTCTCCTTCTCTGGAGATGTTCAAGACCCATCTGGGTATCTACCTGTGTGACCTGTCCTAGGGAACCTGCTTTGGCAGGGCAGTTCAATTCAGTGATCTCTGGAGGTCCCTCCCAACCCCTACAATTCTGTAGATCTGTGATCAAGTGCTAACAAAGCCTTACAGAGACAACACACTTGCTGAGTTGCAGAAGCTGGGAATACTTGAACATCATCAGGCTTTACACCTTGAAGTCAGTCCTATTCTGAAAACCAGCCTCCAAACATACAAACTGCCAGGTTTGAGCTGCAACTGTGTTACTTCATGCCTCAGGTACATCATCATTAATTATTTCATGATAGTCTAGTCAAAATAACCAGCAGAATTTTTCCATGTGTGCATTGTTAGCCTATCCCAAATATAAAATGTTCCTTAAACCTTCTCTTAACTTCAGGATGTTTGACCTTCAGGATTTTACAAATTCAACAGATCAAAGATATCTAAACTATTTGCTGTTTGGAGATCTTTTTACTGAAAATGAATGTCAATAAATTAAAGTCTCAGAAAAGTCTGCTTCATGCTGAGTTTGGGAAGGCTTTGGCTGTGTAGCTCATGATCTTGTGCTTGTCACCATGTAAGACACCACTCTTCATTCTGTTAGATGCCCATGCAAACCTCATGAAGCAAGGCCAAATGCAAGTTCCTGCACGTAGGCTGGGGAAATCACTAGTATCAGTACAGACTGGAGGATGAATGGAGAGCTACTCAGTAGAGATATTGGTGGATTTGGTGGATTAAAAGGTAGACATGACCAGCAATGTGTGCTTACAGCCCAGAAAGCCAGCTTATCCTGGGTTGCATGAAAAGAAATACAGCCAGCAGGATGAGGGAGGTGATTCTGCCCCTCTCCTCTGGTATGGTGAGACCCCACCTGATGCACTGCATCCAGCTCTGGTGTCCCCAGTACAAGACAGACATAGACATATTTGAACAGGTCCAGAGGAGACCATGAGAGGGCTGGAACATCTCTCCTATGAGGACAGGCTGAAAGAGTTCGTGTTCAGCCTGGAGAAGAGAAGGCTCTGCGGAGACCTTGTGGCTTTTCAATACTTTAAGGTTCTTTCCAATCCAAGCTATTCTATGATTTAATGAATCAATAAAAGCATGTAGGAGGCAAAAGCTGAGGGAAGAAATAGCAACTGGCTATTACAGATTTATATTTTCAAAGTTATACAAAATTTAAGAAATTGTGTGTGTGTTGGACAACGCAAGAAAACAGCATGTAAAAAGTTGCATAAAGAAGTACTTTCTTGGAACACCTGATTTCACAGGAAGTCTTACCAAAAGATTTTGGGCCGAAATCAATTGGAAGTTACCTGCTGTGTATAGACTGTGTTGAAAAGAGCGAGCGCTGCGTTCAGGCTGCTGACCTTGGAGGACTGTAGATAACATTGTAATGACGTTGGAGAGGAAAAAATATTGACAACATGATTTTGTTCTGTAGAAGAGATAAAAACATGCTTACCAAATGGATTACTAGAAGCCATGAAGGTTTAAGACACAGGTTACAGCAAGGTTTTATATGCAAGCACTAAATTTCCCACATACGCTGATGTCTCACTGTGAAAGCAAAGACAAGAGTATCTTAATTTTTCTCTATCAACTACTGTTATCTATTCATGTGGGAAAAGTAGGGGGTGGAGCCTAGAGTGTCTTTTCTGTCTCCTAAAACAGAGCAAAGCCATTGTAAATCCACACTAATGGATGGTAGAGGAGGTCGCAATAAACTTCTGCCTGCCGTGCTGTGTTCCTGCCCTGGGAAGGATTCCTGAGTGTATGAGCACACGCAACAGCCTCCCTGGTAAAGGGCAAGGCAGGACAAAAGGTGGTTTACAGCATGGGTTTTCAATCCACCATCTCAACTACACTGAACATAAATCTTCCAGATGAATTATTGACAATAGCCATGTTGCCCATTGCCTTCTGCACCTACTCAGAGAAGAACCACATGCTAAGTCTGGTTTTAATTCTGACACTTTCCAAGGGCAAAACACTTTGCTACTGGTTTTTCATATTTCCCAGATGGATACCAGCTATGCAAGAAATACACAACTTGAGGTTCAAAGAGGAGGGCCCGTTCTGATCTTCTGTTTTGCTGTTTATCTTCTTTGCTTTCATATTAACAACATTTCTAATGATGTCTCACTTCCCTGTGCAAAGATCTGAGCACTGATTATTGGCAAACTAATGTGGTGTTGAAAATCAGATGTGTGTTTGGATTATGATTAGGCCATAATGAAGCAGGGAAACTATCAAAAAAATGCAATGACTTGTGGAGATTGTTTACACAAGGAAAGAATTTTCAAAGCATTCACAGAAGAATTAACCTCCCTTTAGATACAAAATTCTATTTAAAACTATAAAGGATATTGTTTATATTTCTAATTAGCACTCACTTGCTGGAGGAAGGCAATCCACCCCTGAGGGAACAGTTTTCCTTTTGGCTTCTCCTGTCTTTACTGTGCACAGGCACCAAGAGTGGAAACCTCAGGAACTCAGACAGCATGAAACAAAAGTATTAAGCAGGGGTACAGTTAGTTAAAGGAAGCAGTTACTTGTTCCAGTCTGAGATCCCCACCTAAAGGAAGCCTATCCTACACTGGGGAGTAACAAATCTTTTAACTCAATTTTTTTTCCTTCTCCTGTCTATTAGACATGAAATATTAACAAATATGAAATACATGCAAGCAAATATGAAATTGTGCCTTTCTTTTTTCTACACAAAAAAAGAAAGAAAAAATGTAAGGCACCAGAAGCATATTGAATAGGGAAATGAAAAAGGCAACCAAGATTTCACAATATGAGTCAGTAAGAATATGAAGTGATTGACATGAACAGAATAGACAGCCAGGATGCCCTGTAGGTCTGGAACAGATTCCCCAGATACTCACCTGACATCCAGCGGAGCACCTGATGATCTTCGCTTCTTTCTTACTAGCAAAGCCTACTGCTGAGCATACATTAAATACTACTCTGCCCAATACAGGTTTATGTATCCACAAGTGAACCATCAATGTAAGAATGTGAATTGCATTACTGAGCAGGTGTTTATGTGCTTGCTTCAGAAAACAGAGTATACCTCTCAGCACTAATGCAAGTTGTGCTGCCCCATACATACAGAAGGAAGGACACCACTCAGAGTGCCTCAGCGTGTCAAATAGTGCCCAGGCCCCTTTCCCTGTGTTTGCCACTTTGTCCACCTAAGTGGATAGCAGCATTAAGATAAGTCAATAAAAGAAAAAAGTGTAGGAACTTCGTGTCTGAAGGAACATGTCACTGAATTCCTAGCTGTGGTGGATTGACCTCAGCAGGACAGGGAGGCGAGAAAAATAAGATGGAAAAAAGCTCATGGGTCAAGATAAAGGCAGGTTAATAAAGCAAAAGCAAAGATCACATGTGGAAGCAAAGGAAAACCAAAAGATTTATTCTCTACTTCCCATCAGCAGGTGATGTCTGGCCACTTCCCAGGATAAAGGGCTTCAGTACACGTAGAACTGGCTCTGGAAGGAAAATAAGTAACGAATACCTCCCCCACCCCCTTTCCTCCTCCTTTCCCTCACCTTTTGTTGCTGAGCAGATGTCACACAGTAGGGAATATCCCTTTGGCCAGTTTGAGCAAGGCTGCAAAAGGGCATCCACTGAGTGGCGGCTTCGAGCTTAGCTGCTGTGTTCACATGCAGACCTGTGCAATAAGACAATCAAGGGGCTTTAGCTTATCTTTTAAGCCATAGATGAGCAATATCACAAGACGTGAGCAATAGTTCATACTCCTCAGTTTTGAGATTGTTCTGGTTGTGTAACACCACTCTAACAATTACAATTGATCTTTAACATTTTTTTTAATTTTTTTTTACAATTTATGCAGATTTAGTCCACAAACAACAGGTTCACTACTTGTCCTATATAAGCATATCCACATGTTAGAGTTGCACCAGCATTTTATCCTCCGTTTTCTCCCTGTTTTAACAAAGAAACATGTGTTGCCCACATTTGTTATCCAGAGCTTTTCAGTCCTACCAATGGGAATTATCAATCACCTCAGATCACTCAATTTACTCTCAGACATTTGCTACAGAGGTTTTGGTGTCATTTATTTCAACAGTAGTTATATACTGTGATCTCACCAGAGGCTTCTCTGCAATTCTTTTTCTTTGACTCTCTTTTTATTCATGAGGGTCTGTCCTTGGCTAGTTCTTCTCCCTTCCTCACTCTCACTGGATGATCTCACCCTTCACTTCACATCATCTGCAAGCAGATTTGCAGCTCTGCTCCATGCTTGCTTACTACTCTCTGTACAATGCTCCTGTGGCTGTCCTGCCATCAGGCAGAGGCAATGTTATTTTAGCTGATTTTAATTACTAGTGTCTGTAGAAAATACTCTGGGATTCTGGGAACCAAGATCATTCAAGTTAAATTAAATTGAAGGATAAACAAAACTAAATGTTGTAATTAAGGATTCTGACTTCCAAAGGGTTTTGGTTTTTTTTTAAAGAAATTAAGGCCTCATAATGAACACACAGCTAATGGGAATGAGGTTATGAAAATTATCACAACAGATCTGGAACAAAAAAATGTGAATGCAAACATAGGAGGCCTGAATGTTTCCTCCCTAAAATACTGAAACAGAAGAGGAAATCAAAGTTAGAAGATTAACTATTTTCTACTAAATCTCTAAAATGAGAAGTGGCATGATAAAGAACAGCATAAAATAAACCAATTCAAGAGATAAAGAGGTAGAGAAACGGAGGAAAACAGATTAATCACTCGGACAACAATGGCAAATATTACAGCCTCAGTAGTATGCACAGCTTCAGGGCAGATCTTGAATTTTTGAAACAAAGTTGAAGAAGCTAAAGGAAAGCAGGATAAACTATAATATGAGCTATCAAAGGTGGCTCGTGCCATATAATATCTCTCTTCAGTAAGAATCCGATTTTCAAAAAAATATATATTTGTAAACTCTACAATGAATTGTACCCATCTGGACTTCCTTGGAGTAGGTGATGAACTGCCCCATATAATAATTTATTATTGAAGGAAGCTGTAGAGGAAAATATAAATACAAGCACTAAAAAGTGACCAATCTGATGGCTTTGTTGTTTGTTTCTTTTTGTTTACTTTACTGTTGTCATCATTACTTCAGAGAGAAAGTTATTTCTAGTATTGAAAAAGGAAATTCAGTCACATTGGGAGCTTACTAGAGAAGGCTTCAAAGATAATGGTGAAACCTTGATATTTCTTTATGTATTTTCACAACAGACCTGACACATCTGTGGGAAATTTTTCAATGAAGCTTACTGATGACAGGTGATTGGAGCCATCGTTACTTCAGAAAAGGTTTGGCAGATCATACAGAAAAAACTCAAGAGATGGAGTTACAGGCATGGGTTGAAGTTCAGCTATGCCAAATACAAGTTTGCACATTTTAGAAGAGCTAGGAGGTCATTGCTGCTGTGGTGGTTCAGCCGCAAGCAGTGGCTGAGCACATGTCACTCACTCATGCCTGAAGGAGAAACAGAGCGAGCCCCTTTGGGTTGGAGTAAGGACAGTTACTGACAAAAGCACTATGAAAGAGGAACAGTGACAGCCCACACCAAATGGCACACCCGGTGATAACAGAGTACCTTATGGACCCAGCAATGACACAGAGTACTTACTGCACCAACACCCCATCCACACTCAGACTGCCCTGGAGGGGCTAACTCAGCTCACTTGGGCTGGGTGCTTGGGGGGAGGTTAACTCTGGCCTGGACAGAACCAAGACAACTGCAAAAAAGTGTCCTGGTTCTGTCCAGGCCAGAACTAACCTCCCCCCAAGCAGCCAGCCCAGGTGAGCTGAGTCAGCCCAGGCTGTTCCCACACCACCTGACATCACTCCCCCATAAAATAGGCTGGTCGGAGAGGGGCACTCCTGGGTACCTCCAGGGTGTCAGGTTGGTCCTTGTGTTGGTGTAGTGCTCTGTGTTCACTGCAGTGCTCATAGTCTGGTTGTTCAAGTGCTCTGTGTTATCACTGGGTGTGTGCACTTTGGCCCAGTTTTTGTTCTTGCTGTGCTTGTCAGTGACTGTCCTTATCCCAGCCCGCAGAGGCTCTGTCTGTTTCTACTCTGGGCATGAGCGAGCAGCATGTGGTGCTCAGCCAGTGCTTGGGACAGAACCGCCACACCAAGGAAGAGACTCAAACACCCTGAAGATTACAAAGATAAAATGTTGAAAAGTGGTACCCTTCTTTTTTCCCATCCTCAGTACTCTCCTATTTCAGACAGTATATTTAGCCTCATTTAAAGCTTCTGCTTGAAACAAAATTTAGGAGTTCTCATCACGTGAGTGTGATGAAAATTGCACACACTTTGCAGCCCTTTAAAATTGCTTCAAAGAAGTTCTCCCTGATCTTGCTGCTCACTGTTTCATCTGCAGCTTGTCTAGGGCATTGTGGGCCAACTTAAGACAAGCTAGCTCCTGGGAGAGATGGAAACCCTCTGTGGGATGCCAAACCCAGGAGAAAGGTGATTTGACTGCTCTGGTAGCTGCCTCACATCAGATTGCACACTACCGTAGTGGTGGCCTCCAGTCCCTGAACCTGGCAGCTGGCAGAGAGCATGGTGGGTGCTTGCATACCTCTAAGGTTCTGGTTTCCTTTATGGCATAAAAAAAGCCTATGAAAAATAGGTAGTAAGAGCTCACTGGTTTTCTGTCATTGCAGAAATTAGTATCTTTGTCCAAGAAACAACTAGCCAGAATGCATTATTTAGTACACAGTAAACACTTAGATTTGCTTCTAAGTGGCTACTGAGATACCAAACTTTTTTCATGTTTCCATAAAAAGCATAAAAATCCGTAACTTCAAATGGGTGTTGAAAAGCTGCCCGTGTGCCCGTGACCAGCCACTATGCCAGCACAGCTCTGCAGCTGCCAAAAGCAGTTTTCCACTGGGGGAGAGCATCAGGATTAGGGGCGGGGGGAAAGGGAAATAAGCCTTGAGTAGAAATCAAATTCAAACTGGGTTTCTATCTGTGAGAAGGAATCTAACAAGTCGCCTCTTTGAAAGAGGAGGCACGTGATGTAAGAGAGACTATTGAGTGAGGGTAATGTACACAGGAACAAGTGATACCGGGGCATTTATTTGTAAATCACGTTTGTATAAGGCCATAAGAAAAAATTACAGGTAGAGCTGAAATGAAAGATTGCTGTTGAGAAAGGACCAAAAAACCCAACCCCAAAACAAAACAAAAGGACAATAAAAACCTTTGGAGGCAAATTGTGTCATAATCAAGTTCTGGGAAATCCATAGCAATGGCCAAGCTGATTCCTTGAAATGCCACAAGTAACTTTCCATGGGCATGGTGAAACAGCGTAAGTGCATGAGTACTGTGAAAACAACTACAGTCTGAAAGGGAGTTATCTCTGTGCTAAGGGGAGAGAGAGTCTGGTCTTCTCTGCCAGTGCAGCAGACAGGAAGGCAGATGAAGACCTGGTGAGATGAAGGCACACTGAGGCAGGAGGAGCTGTTTCCCTGCCGTGCAGCCCAGAGCACAGATGCAGCACGCAGAGGAACATCTGCTCTTGTGATGGCACAGAAGCTTTCCAAAATGTTCAGTGTTTAAAATGCCAGCCTCCACAGGACTTTAGATGCCTGTGCAGCGGCATGTGTGTGGTTGTCTCCTGTTTGTTTTTGCACCCAGAGGCACAGGCTGTGCTGCTCAGCCAACAGGAGAGGCAGGCGTGATGAAGAGACCTGGGGGAGGAATGTAGGCCGGGTTTCACTTCTTATCTGTAAGACAGGGACTGAGATGGTAAGGGGGGCTGATGAAATCACTGATGGTCAGGTGGTAAGGTCAGAGGATTTTGGAGGGAGGGGTCTCACCTCCTGCCAACTCCCCATGTTGGAGAAGAGAGAGGAGAGGGGATGACACAGGAGACCCATGGGACAGGGTTGAAGCAGGTTGGCAGAAGGACAACAGCAGAGAGAGTGACAGAAAGATAACTGCTCCTGGGAGGTAAGATACAGAGTAAAAATATATGAGAGAAAGGTGTCAGCAAAAGCCAGTCAGTGCCAAGCTGTCCTGTCCTGGCATTACCCTGAGCTTTCCCTTGTTATCCCAGCACCTGAGTGGATGTCACACCATGCGGGTGTGCAAGAGCCCTCTGGCAGATGGTAGGTAGCAGCGTGAGCCACCTGGCATGCAGCTGGGAAAAGCAGAGGCTTCTCCTCTGTCAGAAACCCCCATGGGTGCCCATTAGTGGGGGTGGTAGGCACCGTGCTGCCAGCCAACGACACCCAAAAGGAAAGAGCAGGGTCTGCTCCTGCACACTGGCACTGATTTCCTGAGCAAAAAGGAGATGGTGTTACGTTATCAATAGAGGAGATTGGTTACAGAGGTATCTATACCTGCGCCACATGGAGCAGTCTTCAGCTTTGTCATACTTAAAGCCCATGATGACTTCAGCAAGTGTAAGGTAATGGTAAAATAACAGCAGGGAGCTAGGAGGTGGTTTGAAACATCTGTCAGGACACTTTTGAGTCGGGTATGTTTAAGCAGCAAAGATCACATAGAGTTGTTTACCAGGGAATCCCCAGTGAGCTCTTTCTGAAATGAGCAGAGTGGCTGACCAAACACATGTGAATCCCACTCAGAGCCCTTGGCAAGTTGGCTGGTTTCCTCTGCAAGCTGGCCCTGACGCAGCACAGGGCTTTCCCACCAGTGGCGGATGCTCCGCGCTCCTATCGGGCTGCCTAGAGCAGCACCCGGAACAGCCCCATCCTCACAGCAGAAATATTACAGGAGCAAAATGCTGCAAAATGGGAGCCCCTCTTTCTAGCTTCATTTGGCAGAGAGGTGATCAAGGCTGAGGTTTACAGCAGAGGGGCTGCAAGCAGCAGACTTGTCTACGTCTGTCCCTGCCTGGCACTCTGGACCTGGCTGAAACTTATCACAACATTGGTTTCCTGATACCTACACGTAACAGCAGGAATTTTACCCAAAGTGAGCTCATGACTATTCGATGCACAGTGAAGGTCTGTTGATTTTATATAGCTGCTGTCAGAGGGAATGTTGGCCTGCATTTTTGTCTGAAATGCCACCTGACAATATTGGAAAGACCAAGTGTTGCCCAAGGACTAAACTGAAATGTCAGAAGGTGGCTCACAGCAGGACTCTAATATTATTCCAACACAAGCCAGACGATTGACTTATTGACTACCTGGAAATATCCTCTAGTGGGATCTGGTTTGGAGGTGCTAACAAGAAAGAGCTTATCCCTGTTCTGTAGGCTTTAGTACAGAAAACAAATAATCACGTGACCAACAGAACTAGCCTAGTTCTCTTTGCCATCTGTTCCATATAGTTGGATTTTGTGGGATTAACAATAGCCTATCCCCTGTAAAGGCACCTCAGTGGTCTCCCTGTCTTTTACCTGTGCTTATTTTCATAAAACTCAGTTTTCTAATGTGGGTTGAAAGTTGCCTGTAGTTCAAAAGCTAACAGAGTAGAATAGACACACAGACACATACATCCACACAGAGGTCAAGGAAGCTTTATTACCTTTGGGGACTGGGCTGAAAAGTAAGCTGTAGCAATCACTTCCCAGAGCGACAGAAAGAAAATCCATCAATAAAGAGAGAATTACAACTTAAATGTATCCCCAAGTAATACTGATTTCAGTGTTTGTTTGCTAAAACAGCATGTAACACTGTAATTGTCAGGTGCTTGTTTCACTTGCAGACTGTTGAAGAAATAAGATATTGTGTCAATAGTCAATGATGGAGTAGAGGTTTTGAATTAATGTTGTTTAAAGACCTGATCTCTCTCATATGGCCAGGCAGTGCAATGCAGTCTGCTTGAGCACTGAGGCTGGCTTTGCATTAAAAGCAAAGTACAGAAGCAGTGCTGGGAGAGCCAAGGATGCTTTGTATATCAGACACAACCTGCAGCCAAGCTTATTCAAGAGAAAGAAATAAATGCCATGACAGCCTCACTTAAAAGATACCCAAGGCCTAATAAATCCAAATTTCTCAAACACTTTCATCTTTCCATAAAACTCTGATTATTCTTCTTCTAGGCTCACATGATGAGGTTTGCTCCTGTGATGAAAGGGTCTGTCACTTCAGACCTTGCTTAGGGTGGCATGGCACCTGTCCTGATCCCACCTCCCCTTCCCAGAGAGTGTCCAAGGGAGCAATGGCAGGCTGGGCAGGCCCATCCCTCGGGGGAAGGTTTTGCTCTGTCAGGGCCTCTGATTTACCCTGTGTTCCCACCTTGGCTGGCTCCCAGAATCAAAGCCAGGGGATGTTTAAGGAATGGTGACCCCAAACGTCAAAACATTACTTTGGGCATGGGAGCCTTGGCACTGGCAGGGTGCCCCAGGAGGTGCAGACTCTGGTCCCCAGTGCTGCAGTGAGGAGCTGAAGGGAGATTTGGGTGCCTCTCCTCCCTGATGAGTAGAAGGCCTTTTGTAGGGGGGAGGTTTGCCAGGGGCCAGGGAAGGGACCAAGGTGGCTTGGTTCTGGGTGTTTCCCTGCATCATATTATATACTATCACATAATATCATATCATATCATATCATATCATATCATATCATAATCACTTCTTATATCAGTCCCTGTTCCTGTGCCCCAGTACCAGCTTTTTGTGTGGCTCCTGGAAAGGGCTGTGCTTGCCAAGGTACAGCTGGCAGAGGTGCCCTGTGCAGACAGTCAACTTCAGCTCCTTTGCTGCTGTTTAAAAGAAGCACCTTGCATAACTGCCTGCATTGGAGCACAAACCAGACCACTCATTAATATTCTGCTAAAAACAAGCCATCCTTCCCCATCTGAGAGAACATGAAAAAAAGACAAAATACTATTGATCTGGCTTCCCTCTATTATTCATCCTCCTCATGGCAAGGAACATCTGGTCCTGGCAGATCAGCTGTGACAGAAGTGGTGGTGCCTTGCAGGAATTAATCCAGCTCCTCTCCTCATGCCTGCTCTCGAGACTGCTTCTCTATGCAGGGCTGAGAGCCCAGATCTCTCCTTCCCTGTGATGGAATACCTTTATACTGTTTCCTGAACATCTTTAGCATCTGCTTCTGCACAATGTCTCTCACCTGATACTACTCCTCAAGCCAGGAAATGTCCCCAGGTTGTTTTCTGAGTCTCCCTATTGTTTTAAATCTCACACCATAAAGGATGTTTGGCTCTAACTGCATCCTACAAAGCCACAGTCTGCTGAGCAGTGCCAGCAGCCTTCCCCTCACCTAGAAATGGAGAGACTATGTGATGTTTGATGTACATCACTACTAGGTGGGCTGTCAGGTGGGTGCTGTGGTGGGAAATGTGGCTGACATGACGATGGGGGTGGTGGGATTAAGCATTGTGGTGGGACTGAGTGGAGGTTGGACTCTTGCTCATGTGTCCATGGGAAGCTTTCCCCGTAATAAGACGTTTCTCAGCTTGGGGTCTAAAGACCACGAAGTCATGTATTTTCCCAGGATGTGGTAGGGCAAAGGGGTTGTTGCTAGAGACTGTGAATCATAGAATTATAGAACGGTCTGGGTTGGAAGAGACCCCAAGGATCATAGAGCTCCAACACCCTGTCACAGGCAAGGCCACCAACCTCCAGGCCTGGATCTACACAAGGCTGCCCAGGGCCCCATCCAACCTGGCGTTGAACACCTCCAGGGATGGGGCATCCACTACTTCTCTAGGCAGCCTGTTCCAGCACCTCACCACTCTGTCTGTAAAAAAGTTCCCCCTAACATCTAATGTAAACCTTCCCTCCTTTAGTTTTAGTCCATTCCCCCTTGTCCTGCCATTGTCTACCCTTTTAAAAAGTTGATTCCCCTCCTGTATGTGTGCTCCCTTCAGGTACTGGAAGGCTGAAATCAATCATCACGCAGGCTGTGCATGATGATCAGCCTGCCTTCCCACATACTAGCTTAGGAACAAGGGGGTTAGAAATCCTGTGGAGAAAGCAGAGTTGGAGGCAGTTCACCGAAACCCTTACCAATATGCCTTCCTGTCCCATACCAATTTATTGCCTCTTGGGTTCTTCCTCTGCATACAAACCAGAGTTCTGGTGGCAGGCAAGCAAAGTCAGGTCAGCAGTAAGTGGTGAAGTAGGGTACAACTTCATGCTAGGTTTCACGTGGCTTGTCCTAACAGCATCATTACACTTGAGAGGGCACTGTGCTTACTGGCACAACCAAAAGCTCCCATCATCTTGCTGTATTTTTTCCTAATTGTATTCTGTAAATAATGCCTGCCCCAGGTCGGTCTGTCGGTCTGTAAGCACCCTCTGATGCAAGGTAGGCAGAGTACCTCTTCTGATATGTGGCTCCAAGTACCTTGTTCTCTGCAGGTACAGACTGTCCCACCTGTTCCTGACTCAATACCTCAAAGAAATGTTATTTCCAGGATGGAAATGAACACACTCAGCAACAATCATTTCTGAATCACTCTAATTTTTAAGGGGGAAAAAAAAGTATTTCTATTTAAACCTCTAACACTATGACTATCTTTGCATGCACTGGAAGGTTGGGGTTTTTTTCTGCACTGATTCCTGCTTTTTTTCAGTTCTGATTCTGGCTTCATTTGAAGGCTTGGCTGCTTTTATTGCTGGCGTTTTCCTAGCACTGCTACAGCTCCTGTAAAATAACAACTACTGACAATGAAATCAACATCAACACAGCAAGACCTCTCACAAACTCTTTCAGCATCAGATATGCTGGGAAATCCAAAGTGAATGTAGCATTGAAATAAGGTTCAGTAAAAAATGCTCTTAAATACTCTAGTGAGGATTGTATTGTGAACTTTAGATTGATTTCAGTGTGGGTTTTTTCCCAGTTTGTTGAGGAAGTATACTGATGAGACAGATAGCAGCCCTAAATGCACATGCCTGGTTAACTTGACAGTTTGCAAACAGTGGAGTGACAAAGTTCATGAGCTGCACAAGGATCCATCTCAAGCCCTCAACAATGTTGGGAGCTTGTAACTACAGCATACCAACAGCACCATAGATGTAGGGCCCCCATCTTGCCAGCCAGTGTCTCAAAGACACAAATATACATCCATATTGACCGCATGGTTCCCTCACAATGCAGCTGATGATTTGGCATGTATCAGACCTGATGTGCCTGAGGAGTAGGGCTAAATCTTCCTCAAAATATGGGACTTAATGAGAGCATGGGGTGGCTGGGCCAGCTGTGCAGGAGGTCCTCCTGTCCCAGAGGCATCCAGCTCCCTGAGCACAGCCATGCAAAACTTGCTCCAAACCAGATGCCATGTGCTGATTGCTCAGCTCTTGTACCATGGCATTGACGTTCTGGGATGGACATCAGGCTTTCATTGTGTTCATTTATCAAGTCAATGCAGCAGTACAAGGACATGGAAACCATGAGTGGTGCGGCAGGCTCTGAGGTTACCTGCCTGCAGATCTGAGGAGAGCTCAGATGAGAGCTTTCTTGGTCCCTAATGCTGGGGAAGTGGACTAGTCTGGTGGGATGGCATCCAAATGGATGGCTTTTGGTTGAGGGAAAATGAGAGCAAGAAAGTTTTGTTTCCTCTACAGCACCGGGAAGAAGGGTGCTTGGGCTGCAGCACAAAAGAACTGTCTGCCATTGCCTACTCATTACTTTTCTGGGAAAACACTCTTTCTAAGCTAATAGGACTGCAAGAAGTGAAGGCCTGAGAAGGCAATTTTATCAGTTTTATCCTTTTCACAGAAACAATCCAAAAATTCTCCAGTAAAACTAGTAGTTCAGGCTAAAATTGGGCCACATGGTGATCTGCAATTTATCATTTTGCTTGGTTTTCTGTCAGTAATGTATGCTCTATGTTTTTCATCTTCAACCATATTGAAGACCGATCATTTATTTCTTTCCTATTGCTTTCATACAGTGTTTGGGATAGCAAAGTCATTTGGACAGAAATAGGTAAGCTTTGGTGTTTCTCAATGGGATTTTCAAGTACACAGTATTGCTATTAAATGTTTTCTTTTCATCAGAGAAGCAGATTAGTCTTTCTTTTGTAATGGAAGCCTAAAAACTGAGTGCCAATAGCTGGTTTTCTGTTACTGGGTTCCAGCTGCAGATGTCAGTTTTTTGGCATGCAGTCTAAGTCCATCCTGAGATGAAAAGATGCTGCAGGCAGCAGAGGCAGAGGGTTTGATGCAGCATTTGTATAACGCATTTCATATCTGCAAAGGAACGCATCCACCATGAAGGCCACTCTGAGGAGTTTTCCAGCTCTGGCAGTGAGGAGGTGGCGAGGACAGACAGAGACATTCCACTTGAACAGGTCAGAATGAGTAGAAGCAGCAGGAAGAAGCAGGAAAGGGAGTCTACAGAGGAGGAGCAATTTGAAGAAGCAAGGAATAAAGAGTGAAAGCAGGACAGAATGGCAGAAAAGATGTGGAGTCAGCTGTGAACAGCAAATATATTGAAGTCTAAAATGCATGGAGTGTGTACCATGGCAGGGATGGGACAAGACAAAGTGTATGCAAAGCATTGAGTGACAAGGCAGGAACAGGGGTCATTGTGCTGGCGTTTACTTCTGCCACTGAGATCCTACAAACTTCTTTTGATACTCAGTAGTGAAAAAGATCTCCAGTGGTATTTGTAGCAAGTTAGCAGGGCAATTAAAACAGAGGTCAAAACTCAAGACTCCTGTATGTTAATGAGAAATGAGAGATGAGCACAGATTGTCACTTTAGGGGGCTAATATTAGTTGCAATCCCCAGCATGACAAATATTAAAGTGTACCATTGTCTCAACACAACTACTGAGAACAAGGGACCAAGGTTCCATAAAGATGCATTCAGACTCTGCTGGTTTTGTCACCAAACATCCATTGCTTTTCATCTTTTGTATTAAATGGTGTGTTCAAGGATACAATTTGGATTCCTTAATGTCCTTAAAACTCCATACATACAGTCAGTGAGTGAAAGAAAATAGACCTCAATGTCTAGACTGGCATTCTAGACATTATGTACTCATCCTATACGTCAGCTTTGTCCAGCCTTGCTACTCTGCCCCTTGACTCCATATGGCTGGGGAGATCTTCTTAACACTTCAGCTTTTGCCTTCTTTTCAGGCTAACTTGCACCATGGATGCAAGGTAAGAATTCACAGGCAGGAAACATTTTCAAAAAGATTGCAGTTGCAATATTACACTACTGATTTCTTTCCCATAAGAGACCTAAAAATAAGAGGAAAAAGTTTAAGGGCATGAAAATCAAGCTAGACTACAACCACTAAGAAAGCTGTTTAACTACATCCTGCTGCTTTGTCCCAAAGTAAAAGCATTCACTTGTAGCTTTCCTTCTCATGTGTTTTCCTCTATTTGTATGTTTATTTCTTCCTGTGCTTGAGAGAAAATTGCAAGAACTTCTCAGTTTTGGCTTTTACAAGTCCTTCCCACTCAGTACAAAGTGTTTTGCACAGACAATTGTCCTGGCTTGCTACTTTCACCACAGCATCATACCTTGTGCCCCTTCTGCAGTTTATCAGAGTAACTTCATCAGTCTTCAATGACAAGCTGCTTTATGACCCAGGCTTGCTCTGTGTAGTATTTCTTGCAAAGTTGATTTCAAATCCCACCCTTGCCCCACAAATTATGTCCATCTTGATCACTTAAGATTTATTCTCCATTTCCATGTCAGTGATTTTTCTAGTCTCCACCTTAAAACTGGCTTTCTCAATGAATTCAAAAATATTTCCTTGTCTTCCTTCATGTTCCTTTTTATGATGTTCCTCTTTTTTGTGGTTTCTCAAAGCTTTTACCACATAAATCACTACTGCACAATAGTCATTGTTCTACTCATTTGTTCTCTTACTCACATTATCTGGGCGAGGTTCTTAGATTCCAATGATTTGCAGTATCCATCTGTTGCCTCACAGTTGTCCCTCATCTAATCAGCTCTCAAATCAAACTTGGGTAACCTGTGGAGAATGGGTTACCTCTTTTCCTTATAAAAAAACAATGATGTGAAATGTGCAAATTTTGAAGCCATTTGCAAAGAATGAACGTATTAACTGTCAGGCTCTAAAACAAATTTCCTAAAGCTGATCTGCTTGAACAAATGTAAAGCCATGATTCATAATAATTAACATGAATAAAGATGCATGAAAAAATACACATTTGCATGAAAAATGTTTAATGTCCTCCTTCTTGTTACTTCCCATCAAGATAGAAGGAATTCCATGAGCAGGCAAACAAGCTGACATATACAGTTACTAAGGACAGCAACAATATTTTTCTACCTAAAATACATCTAATTCTAATTTTCCTCTTGGTGAACAAGACTAGGTATTTTTCTGGTTTAGTATGTTCTGAGTGTTGCTTCTTATTGAAAAGGGCATGGTGATTATAGCTACAGTCCTTACAAAACAGTAGCCAATGTCTTCATGTCTAAGCGAACAGCGTTTGTCACTCTTTGGATGGCAAAGTCTTGAGCACAGGTAGTGTAAAACAGAATAATTTCCATTTTTGGGACAGAAAGGTAAGCTTAGATTAACTGGTCTGTGGCCTTTGCAGTGTTTTGTCTCCTGACTGATTATTGGAATAATACTAAATTTCACTCAATTCTGCTGAAGGAGAAACAGATACACTTTCTCCAACAACCTTTTTCTTATCCCAAAGTGTCCATTTACTCCATTTCTTTCTGTACCAAGTTTAGGGTTTTTCTAATTTAAATTTAAATACAAATACACGTTCTTTTTCTTCCTTTCTTTTGTCTTTGTTAGGAAGGTTTCTGAATACTAAATCAAATGACCTTTTCTACTACCAAAGCTGAAATGCCATCATTGTACACTTTACGGTTATATGGCAAGACTGGGAGGGCAGGAGCTTCAAAAGGCATCAGAAGGGGATAGAGTGGGGCTTGGAGAAATCAGGAGGAATAGAAACAACAAGTCCATACTACAGCTTGTGTCTGAAAACTCAAACTAGCTGACTATGAAAGATGTCCATGCAGTGACTACTGCAGGCATGATTCGCAAAGTACAGAAAGCCCCTCAGAAATGTAATTTGCAGGAAAGCAAGGATTGATGATGTCAGTATTTTTTAGAAAATAATAGATGTATACCTAAAGAGAAACTTGTGTGGATGGAAAAAAAAAATCACATCTCATGGACCAGGAGAGCCCTCATGTCACTTGGCAAGAGAGCCCTGCATAGCTCCCCCTGCACCTATATTGACTGGGAGAACATCGGAGACCCAGCTCAGTCACACAGAGAGGGCCTGGGGGACAAAAAAAAATCATCATAAAGAAAGAGGCTGCTCTGATCCACCTTGCATAGAAAAGTAAGAGTGAAGGGAGAACATGAAAGAGAAGTAAACCCCAAATCTAAAAATCAGCCATAGTATTAGGGTGATTAAAGAAATTAAAGAATTTCCTTGAGGTATCATATAGAATTTTCAAAGTCTGGCGTTGGCAGATTCCTCAGGAAAAACTGACTAGGAAGAAAGCACACAATTTTAATTTGAAATTATAGATGTAAATGGAGAAACTGAGAAACTGTGTGAGGTATTTGAGAATCAGAAGTAGTTGCTGATCTTGGAACATTCTGCAAATATGCAAGTGCCCATTTGGAGGCAGGTATTGTCAGGGGCAGGTTAAAAGGGGAGAAGTTCCTCTGCTGTGTGTTACCCTATGCCCCCTTTGCAAGGAACTGACAGACAAGTGACAGCAGTCTCAAGAAGACCTGTATCATCACAAAGAAAATATAACAAGCCTCTGGTTTGTTGTGACACAAAAGAGAAGAACTGCTTGACCCTTATTGTACATGACATCTCATGACAGCTAAATAAAACATGGCCTAAGCTGTTAGAGTAACAACCTTAGATGGAGTCTGTGAACCATGCAAGACTACCAGCAAGCTCAACCATACAGACATTTTTGTCTGATTATCAGTACAGAACAGGTTCCCCACTTTGATACTTCATTAGCCCTAAACATGTCAGTGTGGCAATAGGCCAAACTCTTGCAGTTTGGCACCACAGACTTTCTTGTCCACCACCTTTGTATTTGGTTGGTGATATTTGTTGTTCACTTAGGCTTGGTGTCTAGCACTTCAGTTGCGTCTTCCACAGTGAAGCCACTGCTAAAAGGAAAACAATTAAGACACAAACAAAAAATTATATTCTTGTTATTTGATCTGTATAACCCTTATGTTTTAATTGTCTCAGTACCTCCAGGAAAAAAGTATTACGTGCAGAATGAAAGCTACTTAAAAAATTGGAAACAACAGGTAAGACTTTTCAGGACAAACATGAATCAGCAATCACTACTCCTATTCCTGAGATTAGTGCTGGGACCAGTTTTATTAAGCATCTTTATTAATGACTTGCAGAAGTGAGTTCACACTAAAATTCCCAGGTTTCAGATGACATGTAGCTCTTTCCAGCAGTCCAGCGTTGTACCAAAGGCAAGTAATTCCAGAAAGAACTCATGTGGGCAAAAAGGTGGCATGTACATTCAAGGTGGAGACATATGAAGAAATGCAAAAAAAAAATTAAAGCATAATTCCATGATGCTGAACTCCTATCTAGCAGAGAAGATATCATGGCATACTCACTGACAGGCCACAAAAAAATTGACAATGAACTGTGGCAACCAAGAAAGCTAATAAAATATTGAACATTATCATCAGGAGAACTAGGAATAAAACAAAAGGCATCATTTTGTTGCTGTATTAACCAAGTCCTGTACTGTGTTCTGCGGATAATTCTGTTCTTTGCATTTCAAGAGGAATGGAGTGGAATTAGCTAAAGTGGAGATATGGGCAGCTAGAAAAATCAAGACTGTGAAGCATCTGCTTCACTCAGATTTAAAAGTCTGGAACTCCTTGAAGAGGACACTGACATGAGGATGTGACAGAGGTATAAAAGCTCTTAAAAGTAGAAGGTAAATGGAATCCAGAAATCACAACACATCTCGCCTTATTTACCTTTCACAATCTTAACAAAACTGTTTTGGATGCTGGAGAAGTACCAGGGTGATGGACCACAGAAAGTGCCACTGTTTGGATACCCTCCCTAAACAGCATTGACTTTTTCTGGCCCTGTACGCAGACTATTGGGCTGAATGGGGTATGGCCAGCCAGGATGATGCTTATGTTCATGGGATCTTTTACCCCAGGGCTGGGAGGAGCATCCTCCTCAGACTTCCCCTAACAAGCACAAAACTGTTGGAAGAATAGGAAAAAACTCTGCCTGCAGCTCTCCTATAAATCTCCCCCAATTGCCACATGTTCACATCATTCCTAATCTGCATAACAGGCAGCTTAATTGATTGTAATTGCAATTTGTTTGGGTTTTTCAGAAGGAGGAGAACGTGATAATATGCTGATACAACAGACCATATCTGCTATGAAGATGCAGATTTTCTCACCCCTTCTCTGTCCAGAGTGCTGAGCGGAGGCTTTGCGTTTGGTGCTTGCTGTTGAGGGAGACAGAACCTCTCGCTTTTGTATGCAGTCCCAGGCACAGACCAAGCGTTCATATGAGATTCATAGCCACATGGATAAAATCTTCCCTCTGGTGAACAAATGATGCTGTTAGAATCATAGAGAGAAGCCTACTGTTATCTTTATTTTCACATTTGAAGAACTATTAACTTCTGATGTGACTGCCAGAGCTTATATTTAATGAGGAACTGTTTACACTGACAGCTGCATTCAGGCTATCGAGCTGAAGTATTTGCACTGAGTTAGCTAAGAAAATCTTCACTGTCCTTCTTACCCATCAAATAGTAATGGTCCCTACCTGAGGTAACATACTGTTGCAGACTGATTTTATGTTCATTAACATGTGATCCCCATGCCACAGCTTCCTCGGTGTAAAATGGGTGCAATAGCAGTAAGAACGTGGTTACAGAGGTAATGTGTTCTGTGAACTTGAAGTTGACCAATGATTGTGCACTTAAAGCACTCAGATGCTTTGTTTGAGTCATCCAGCAAGCTTCCTGTGTGCGAATTCAAATGGAAATGGACATATAGATAGCAGTTTGGCTCATCAACTTCAAAAAGCTCTGCAAGAACCCTAAGCTAGTTTCATCAGAAAGCTATTAATGGGCCGTAGATATGGTACCCAAGAAGCTGTCTATATGAAGAGTGCACTAGGCTGTGTTCTTAGTTCCTTGATAAAGGGAAGACTTAAGAAGCAAAGGAAATCTTCCTAACTCATACTCACTTTATTAATGAAGACTTAATTGCTCTCTCTCACTCAAACTGATACATATACAAAGAAACCCGTTATTGGAGTTTTGCTAGGATAAAACTGGTGTGAAGGAGGAATTTACTTCCATTACCTAAGTCTAAGCAAGCTGCAGGCTTCAGTGAGTTATCTTATGAATTATCCTTTTTAGAGAATGTGTTTAGCCTTTCTAAGGATATGATTTTTTACCACTGCTATTGTTGTTATTAAGATATATGATGATAAAAACCAAACTGGGAACACAATGGAGAAAAGAACTACTAGCAAGTTTTTTGCACACTTGAAAGGAAAGGCTGGGAGGTGACACTGTCAGTCTGGCTAGGATCATGTAACAGTTGAAAGGGACTTTTGGCTAAAACAAGGTACTATGGACTCTATGCAAAACAGAATGAATGTCAGAGGAAGTCAATTCTTGGAACAACAAGCTCCAAACACTCTAAAGTTTACAATTAAAGGTTAAACATTTCTTCTCATTATTTTAAAGAGAAAAAGATTTGTGATCTAATCAAATGTGAGCTTGTGTCATCTTCTCTATTCAACTCTGCCTTGTACTTTAAAAATATATAGAATTTTCTTTCCACCTAAAATGTGTGGATTTATCTTTCAGTGCAGCGAAAGCAAACATCACATATGTTTATAGATTGAAAGTGCAGAGGTAAGGGTATATTTTCTTATGTCAGAGCTATCAAACTGGGAGTTTTACCTAATCTTTTATCTACACCATCTACATACTCCATTATAACACTCATTTGAGCTTCTCTGTGTTTGCTACAATAGATATGACCCTGTGCCTACACCATCACAGACAGAGCAATGCACGACCTATCCCTAAAAACCCCAACCAGGTTTCTAAAATCCTTAGCCTGCTGCAGTGCTTCGCCAGCCTTAGCAGAGATCTGTGAGGAGATGGAAAGGCCCTAGATGCTGATGCAAGGAGCAAACTACATCAAAGAAGAGATGTGAGCATCTCATCTTCAAAGGGTCTGTGAATGCTTGCTCCAGAATGTTGCAACTTTCTGCCTGCACAACCTCATGTAATGGAAAATGTGGCTGATGCAGTATTTTCTGCCTTCCGTACTATAGATATGGAGAAAAGAGGTTGTGTGGCTGCCTGATGTGGGAATACAATGCCCTAAAATATGACCAACAAAGAAAATACCCATGTATCCATCTAGGAATATGCCATCAGAGTAATAATGATGACTGACAGTCAGGACTTGGGTGAAGGCAGCTGAGATCTGGACCTCTGAATGTAATCCAAAATGAAGGTCTATCACAATGGACCAAAGCTTCTCTGGCACCATGCTTCTCACATAAGGTAGGTTTGCTTTATTCATCTCTTGTTTTTTTCCATACTTGCAACAAAAAGGCATGACTACAGTTAAGATAATCCAGTGGCTTATGTTCACAAAGGAAAAGCAGCTCCAGTTTTTACTCCAGCCATGATTTTAACATCAAAGCATATAGAAATAAACCTGAAATCATCCACTATTTTTTTTAACTTTTTTTTTTCAAAGGGACAATAATTAATTTCCTTCCCTTGAAATATCATCATCATTTGTCACTAAAAAGGAAAATTGAGCAGGGCTTTTCCTCACTAAGGGAGTGAATTTCCAAGGCAGTTGTCACATGTTGTGGGGTAGCAGATTTGCAGCCAATAGTTGTGGTAGAAGGTTTGCAAGTAATGGTTGTCAGAAACCGTGAAAAATCTCACAGGAACATTTCATGAGAACCATAAAACTCTGACAATAATAAAAATCATGTGAAAAGCTGAGTTTCAAAGAGGAATGTTGAGGCTGATATTAATATATCAGTTTGGTTTGTGAAACAGATAGTTTGAAAAGGACATAGTCCTGCTTGGGAAGTTTTCAGTATATCTGAGCTCAGACTTTCAGATATTAATGATTGTCCAGAGTGTACACCTCCAATTTTAGTTCCTCCTCATTTAGCCCCATGTTTCTGCCACATCAGTCGTTTTCTACCATTGGGTCATAAAAATTCTTCTTTGGATTAGACGTGGGTGACTCACAGCAAACCACGCATTCAGCAGGAATAGAGAGGGGGTTGTTTGTATCAACAAATAATTTGATTTTTACTCACTTCGTTGCTATGCCAAATAATTTAATGAATGTTTTCTGAAAACAAAATGTCAGCCTATGGCATGACTGCAAACTGTTCCATAGATGCATTCTTGCCTGTGTTCATTATTCTCACAAATCTGCATTCAGAGACAGGATGACCTCAATGACTGATGTAAGCACTCGACTTCATTAATTACCTGTGCCTCAAATTAAGCCTTTTCCATAGCTAACTGTCCCAGGTAATCTGGGACGTATACATTCAGCATGTATAATTCAACGAATATAGCAGTGCAGACAAAACTGTTTGCCAAAGGAAAAGAAAGTGAGCTAGAGATGTTCTGAGCCCTGAAAATTGCTGGGAGGCACGGCAGAACGCTCTCTTTCCACATGAGACAGGCACCCAGGAGGGATACATGTTTGAGCCTCTGAGACTTGTAGACTGGAAATCACAGAATCACAGAGTTGTAGGGGTTGGAAGGGACCTCCAGAGATCATCAGGTCCAACCCCCCTGCCAAAGCAGCTCCCTAGCTCATACTGCACAGATAGGCATCCAGACGAGCCTTGAATATCTCCAGAGAAGGAGACTCCACCACCTCCCTGGGCAGCCTATTCCAGCACTCTGGTCTGGGATGTCAGATATACCCCGCTAAATTCTGAATTGCGTTGGCGACTCGTGGCCTCAGTTAAAATTTACGGCAAAGGGGCCATAGCATTTAGGAGCATCAAAGCACCGTCCCTTATATGGAAACCTAGCCTCATCTCACAGGAACCAGCTTCCCTGTCCAAGTTCCCTGAGGTGGGTTGGAGTGACAGAAACCAGTGCAAAAGATGAGGCCTTTTTCTTCAGTGTATCTATTACTTTTAATCTGAGTCAGAGATTCATCAGCTGCAACAAATGTTTAAAAGAGCAATTCATACATATTTTATCTTCTTTCTAATTTTAATAAATGTTTTGAATGTGTTGTTTTTTTCTTCTGGATCTATTTCTTAAGCCCCATAGTAACCTATGGCAGAGATGAAACCAAGAAATTGCTCTGCAAATGCAAAATTAAATTCTCCACTCCGACACATTTTCAAATTGTATTAGTCTCATGTTTGTCTGGGTTTTTTCCCAGAGGACTTCTTCCTATGCTTCATCACAGCATCACAGTCACTGTGGGCAATGTCTAGGCTAAGCCAGTTGTCTGGATTCCCAAAATTAGGTACCAGTTTCCCAAGGAGAAGTGATGCTTCCAGAGGGCAATTTGACCATTGCTCCTGGATAGATGAAAGAAATCCCATCAAATGAGTTTAGAAAGAGATTCACCTGTGTCTCACAGCACGGCCAAGTCAGCCAGGCAAAGACAGGATGAACAGAGTGCAGTAGGACTGAAACTAGCAGCACACAGTCCACAGGCATTTATAGTTTCAGCCATAGTGACAGGAGGAGGGGGAATGGCCTCAAGCTGCACCAGGACAGGTTCAGATTAAACATTAGGAAAAAGCTCTTCACCAAAAGGGTTATAGGGCATTGGAACAGGCTGCCCAGGGAGGTAGTGGAGTCACCAACCCTGGATGTATTTAAAAGACAGGTAGACAAGGTGCTTAGGGATATGGTTCAGTATAGGACAGGAACGGTTGGACTCAATGATCTTCTCCAACCTAGTGATTCTGTGATAGTGAAATATTTGGCTAGGAGTGAAAAAAAAGACTTTGTGCAAAAAAGGCAAGCTTCAAAAAACCCAGCAAGCCATGTTTTTGGCATATAAGGATGATAAACTCACCTTTTGATTTACTCAGTGCTTCTTTTACATTCAGAACTTGGTGCTATTTTCCAAGAAGTTACTTTGCCTGGAAAGCCTGAATTGTCAGCAATGCTAGGGTGAGGGAGAGAAAATATGTAGTAAAATTTATGTTAAAAGTTGAGTCCCAGGAATGAAATGGTAGCAGAAGTTCAAATATGGATTTTCAACCAAAATGAAATTTTGTTGAAATCTGACAGAGAGTGTTAGGGTTGCAGGCGAAAAGGGTAGAAGATAGTACAATGCCAAAGGCTCTATTGCCTTACAAACTCAAGCAAACAGTGCACTTCAAATTCTCCACTAACCAATTTGTTTGGGATAAAAAAATGAAAATCCCTTGTCTGAAGCATTTTTTTGCAAAACATGCCCAGTAAGACTCTACTGTATCAAAAGGTGGAGAAGACAATTTTCAGAAAGAAGGAAATGTGAGTGTGATACTGCTGCAGGCACAAGAATGGCAAAAATGGATTTTTTCCAAAAATACACCATGAATTTTCAAACTGGTATGATAAAATTGCCTGTCTGCAATTAAGTGGCACTGCACAACCACCACTGAATATTGCATTTAAACAGCACTTCTTCCTAAGACCAGGTGGTGAAGTGACATTCTTCACAAGTGCAACATTTTAGTGATATGTAAAAGGCTGTTACTTTCAATCTTCATTTTCATTTACTGAAACAATAATGATGAAAGAATAGGATGCTTCAGGCAGATTCAGGTTAATAGGTATAAATTGTGCTCTGGAGTACTGACTCTTTCAAGTCAGCTATTGATTCCCATAAACCAGCCTACACCTAGTTATTTTTTATCTTGCTGTGGAAAGTGCATGTGAAACAGCCACATGCATGTAAGGTCGGATCTTGAAATTTGTATTCGGTTTTCATTTCTGTATTTAAGGAAGTAATGCTCCCACTGAAGTTCAGCCAGAGATCAATGAGGAGCTCTCTTCTGTTGATTGAAGCTTCCCCTCCAAAATGCCCATTCCACACTGAAAGGCTGAGAAACACACACACACACACACACACACACACACACACACACACACACACCACACACACACACCAAACACACTCCCCCTTGCCCTCCTCCCCACCACCCCCCGCCCATATCCAGTAGTCTGGTAACCAAGCCAAGGCCTAAGTTTCATTTAAACTACTCAAAAACTACCCAAATAAGTGTACTTACTGATCCCTGGGCTACGGATCAGTTCATGATGTGTTTATGTTAATCATGCTTATTTTAACCTGGAATGTCATCTTGGACATGAGGAACTTTCCCAAGGAAAGTTTTCACATCTGGTACATTCCTTCCAAAAATTTCATGCCTGAGAAGCTCATGTTTTGTAACACTTGGTAAAAACACAACCCAATTCCCAAGCTGCTCCGTGATTTGTGCTAAAGGGATTGAAAGCTGCTGACACTGGGATATCGCTAGACAAAGAGCGAGGGTGGGACTCATTTGTTTAGACTGACATAACCACAAAGCAGGCATTGAATTAGCCATCCTCCAGGCCCCTTATCATCACCCACAGAGAAACAAGCACCTGTCAGATGAGACTCATCTATTCCTATCATACACAGCTAAAATAGCTGACTCAAATCCCAAACGTGCCATTTTCACTCTATTACCTTAAGGGATCTTAGTGGTGACCAGCTGAGGTATATACTTCTGTAGCAAGGTGAGGCAAATCCCAGTCTCAGGCCCTTTCCCCTGAAGCGATAAGGTCACGTAGAGGCAAAATTATGCCTCTGGTCACTCTCCAGATCAATTGCCAAGGCGGTGGCAGAAGCCAGGCAGCTCCTATGTTTCCCAAGCCACTGGGCTGCACTGCCACTCGATCAGACTGCAGTTCCACCCAGGACTTTGTGACAAAGTTGATGTGTATTTGGGATTTGTGGAAAAAAGCCTTCACTTCATATGTAATGAAATTGCTTCAGTGACTATTGATCCATGTACTAAGCAATCTGGTTACCTGAAATATCTTATGGCTGATAGAGAGTTCAGCCTGGCTTTGGGACCCAGAAACCTTCACTGGGGAGTACTTGGCAACTAATATGCCATAAGATGCAGCAGTTTCTTTTAAGATCCTAATTTAATTAGAATTAAGTGACATTCAGCACAATGAACACCTTGATCATCAAAAATAACACCCACCCAGAAATATAGCTGCTGTTTCCAACCTCTTCCACTCAGACATGTTTCTCAAGCGTGTCATGGCAGCTGAATTTCTTCTGTGATTATTTTAGTCTGCTTCAGGCTCCATCAATTTGCTTTACAGTGCCAGGGCCAGCCTCCATCTCTTACAGCCTGTGCTGAAGTTACCCCGGCACACATTTGTCTGTCTCAAACTTTTGCCACCCTTCCCAGCTCACTATGTCAGCTTCTTCAAGATGATTCAACAGTAGGAGGGTTTAGAAATCCTGATGGAACTTGACCCTGACCTTACACAGTGGATTTGGGCTGTATCAATGAGAGAACACCCAGTCAAAACCATAACGCTGGATTGGTGTTATCTGTCATACCTCAGCTCAGGAGAGCAGGTTGGAACCCAGTTGTTGCTGTCCCGTCCTTGCAGGGAACTCAGTTCATACCTCCTCATTGGCACACACACTGCCTGTATCGGTTTTGGCCCTAATAGCAAAAAAGTACTGTTGTTTTGCTGCCTTACGTGTCCCTAATGCTCTCTGCTAAGGTGTGGAGGCTCCTTAAAATCTTCTTCATTGGGGAGCTGAGAAGAAACCGTGGTTGGAGTGAGTGTGATCCAACCTTCTGTGAGTAATATCATGGTGTCCCTTTGAACACGTATTCTGACTGAGGGACCCACAGAGTCATGCATGTCTGCATCTGAGTTCCGGTCTTCCCAGCAGCAAAGCAACTCTCACTGTACCAAAACTGGCAATTCATGGATGCAAAGTGAATGTCAGTATGGATTAAGAGCTCCCTCTGAACTTCATTGGTCTTGAATATCTACTTAATGAATTCCCAGTTTTATTCTTTTCTGCAACATTAGCTTTGTCTTTCAGCCCCAGTGGAAATCATCAGGCCTCTCTTCGAATGCATTAACTCTGAGTGGCCAATTCATTACTGCACTATAGGGAAAAATTATCACAGAAACTCTTTGCCAAGCATCCTGATAGCCAGCTGATACAGACTAGTCAGCATCAGTGGACCGATCATTCCTTGATATCTATGTACCAGGAAGATTATTTATTTGAATACATGCTGGCAGCATTTGCAACCTCTTCAAAGCACAATGCCATGGATTTGTTGACAAAGTTGTACAAAAGGACACACCACATACTCTTTTTCTTGATTTTTCTTTTTGGGGGGTGTCCATTTATTTGCTATATGTTTTAAGATTTATATTATGGGCATAAGAGCATTTGTATAGGTCCATCTACCTTATCGTCCTGTCTGTAGTCCAGACTAATACTAAAAGCTTTAGGAAACTAAGAAGTGACAGGGGAGATATACTGTGCTTCTTTTCCTCAGGTATCCTCCCAGCAGCCTGGGACCTAGGGATGTCCTGAGCTCCTGGCTATGTATGTTTAATCAGAACCTGTGTATTTTCACACCTTATACAGTCTTCTTTTAACCCACTTACAGCTGTTGCTTCCACATATCCAGAAACCATTGGTTTCACTACTTAGTTACACATTTGGTGAAAGAATACTCCTTTGTGTTATACTGTCACCTGATAATCTCATTGGGTACCTTTGAATGTTTTTTAATCACTTCCATGTCCTAACATTTATTTTATGGTTTACTGTCCGATACCCTCCCAGACATTTCTTTTAGGTCCCAGTCCATTTAATTTCATCATAGGGAGACTGATATCTTCATTTCCCTTCTCTGCAGTTTCTTTTCTTTCTACTACAGGCTGAGAGTTAAGAATAAAATTACATTCAATATCACCAAAAAAGTGTAGGCACACCATGGTATATACACAGCATAATAAGGTTTTCTGGTTTGTTCTCCACTCCTTTCATACTCATTCCTAACATACAATTTGTTGGGTATTTTTTTTAAGAACTGTCCAGACTGAACTGTTCTTTATAGAGAATTAAGAGGGACAATCTCTGTTCTGAACAATAATCACTAATTTTAAGCTCAGAACTGTGTAAATATAGTTAAAGCTGGTTTTCCTTATGTGTCCAACTTTGCATTCTATCAACACTGAATTTCATTTGCTATTTTAATACATGGTTTCTCAATAATATAAAATCCCCTGAGAGTCTTTTTGTCAGACATCCTTTTTTCCTGTCTTATTTCTGATCTGCAGCAAACATTGTCACCTCACTGTTCATTCTTCTTTTCATTTCATTTATAAATAAAAAAGTATCTTTTGTACTCCATCGGTAACCTTTCAATTTTAAAGACTGACTTTTTATTCTTAAACTTTGGGTCCTGTCCTTTAACAACCTTTTAATCCTGAAAGGAAACTTTCCTCTTATAACCATTTACAAAGTCTTTGTTGAGGGAACTTGTTATAACCTTTCAGAAACTGGCATATACTATTTCCTTACTGGCTCCTTGCAAGATTCTAATAAGCACAATAAATTTTCCCTTTGGAAAATTTGGAAATTTGGACAATGCTGACTCTTGCCAGTGTCATCATATTTATCCAGGAGTCTATTAATTTCTTCCAGTCTTCTGGGCAGAAAAGACATCAAACCTGTGATACTCAACAGCTTCTTTCACTTTTTTTGCCTCTTTTTCTTTTTTTTAATTTTGTCATCAGGTTTTGATCCTTCTGTTCTCATTGTAACAAGACTGGTTTGAGTGATGCACACATGACAAATAATAGTTTGGGATTTTCATATATGAATTATTTGAGAATACTGGGAGGAATGCTATCAACTCCTGTTTGTTTATTTCTATTTCTGCTATATTTTTTTTCTAAAAGTTCTTCAACCACTCCACTTTGAGGTAGATCTGATCCAAGAGAGAAATTTCTTTTCTACTCCTTTTGCAAGAAATTTTAAGCCTTAACATATGTTCTTTTCATATTAGTTGTGATAATTCATTATACACTGTACTGTTTGTCAATTAAATATTTTAAAGTCTTTAATCACAGGAATCTTTCCCTAGGAAGATAACAAATTTCTAAAGCAATCAAAGAGTAACACTTGCCTCAGTTTTATCAAATTCAGCCCAGGAGCTTAAGTGACTTGAAGAGGTTGCCAGCTTCCCAGATTTAACTAGACTGCAGTGGTTTGAACTCTGTTTAATTGATAGAGTCTAAAGTTTATGAAGCAACTGATCATTTTTTGCAGGGAAGTTTTCGTAACTGGGGTCCATATTGCTCTTGAGCATCAGATTGATGTGAAAACAAAAGTCATGTGGGAGAATGATATGGGTTATTGGCTGCACTGCAGGGAACATGGAGGCAGAAAAGAGTGCATCAGTGTTTACACACAGCTGAGCTAAACAAGGATGCCAAATGCTCCCTGCTAAGAAGTATTTGAACCACGACCTCTAACTAGCAATTTTCATTCTAGCCAACATACTTATTTTCACTTTAACACAGATGACTGCTAGGAGCAAGTCTTTTTTTTTTTTCTTCTCATTTTATAAGTTGTTTAGATACCTGAAAACAGTGGAGCATTGAGGGGAAACATTATCTGGTAAAAAAGGTGTGTGAAACAGCTGCTTACAGAACTTCAAGACTGAAAAGCAGTTACTTCTGTGTGGGATTTTCTTCATCCCACACAATCATAAGGTTGCTCAGTTCACTGTTGAAGGTGCAACACCACTGCCCAAGGGCAGGAGCAAGTACTAGGCTTTCATGAAGAGATGTCAGGGATGCTGGCTCAGGGAGAAAGTCTCGAGCTTAGAAGATGGGTTTGCTTGCCCTATCTCCCTTCATGTTTTCTTATTGCTGGGAAGAACGGATGTGCTTATTTCACATAAACTTAGAAAAGAGGGGAAAGCCTAAATGTTAGTGACTTCACAGGAGGGTCACAGTTTGCACCAGGTGTAAACAAGAGGAATAACACCAGGGTCACATGATTTGGGTTGTTTTTTCTGTTCCCTCAACTTCTTTGAAGGCAGGCAACTGTATTTCTAAGAAAATAGAAAACAAGCTGCAGGGCCTGGGAGAAGGCAGAAGTGGGACTGGAAGTATGCCTGCCTTGGAAAGCAAGCTGAAAGCAGGGAGGGAAGGAGGAAGGAGACATCATACTCCTGCCCAGCTTGGTGTTGCCTGCAAACTGACTGAGGGTGCACTCTGTATATTATAATATAGTGGGTTTATATATACTACATATTATATGACTATTATAATTGCCAATACTGAATCTCAGGGCTAATGGCAGGAAGCGAGAAAAGTTGTGCAGGCCAGTCTGGTGATAAGGACAGATTTTTCTGTCAGCTCCAGGACCATGACTAGTCTGATCCTCTCAACAGATTTGGTTGTACTCTAAGCTTGAGCTTTTTTTCACCCAACAGCACTCAACAGGCCCTACTTCCTAGGTAGGGGTTAAGTAGTGATACCAGGAGGTCTCCTTGCCTCTGTAGAGCACAAGGGTTTACGCTTCAGGCCTTGTCCAGGTACCACCTGCATCTCCAACTCATCTTGCACAGGGAGGCTAAGCATACATGAGGTGTAGGAGAGAAGGGAAGGGGGCATTCTCCTGTTCTCCTCTTCCTCCCATGCAAACAGATAAACAGTGCAAAGGTGTGCCTTAAGGGGACACCTTCTGTTTTTCTAAATGTTTCTTGATTTCAGAAAACATGTTTTAGTACGTAAGAACCCTGATAACAGAATACTGGTACAACAAACATAAACACAACAACCGAGTGACAACTTAACCATCAGAGAAGGGGTTTTGTAACAGATGTTGTAAAACTTGTGAAGTTTGTGCACTGCTGACAAAACCAGGGGCTTGACTGTATTTTGACCAGAGAAAGATAGTGCCATGAAAGGGATGTGCACACAAATAAATGTATCACCGGAACCACTAGCAAAAGGAGAGGAGTCAAACCTGACACTCCTGAGAGCTGTAAGGTACCAGATAATGGGCCAAGGGAAACCCTCTGCAGGTCTGTGGGTCTCTTGCATTATAACCTATCAAGAAGTAAGCAGGGACGTGTTCGTTGCATTTCTAAAATATCTCATGATATTATCAAGGATGTTCCAGCTGAGTCTGTGGACTGACCTACGAAGGAATTAACATGTCAAACATAAGGATTTTTCTCTGGACTCTGATTTCCTATGTTACAAAGACTGAGACCTAATAAGTCATCTCTGGCAAATTTCATACTTCTGAGGCTTTTATCTGGTTTATGCTGATGAATTTTTGGTCTGGGAAAGTACATGAAAACCAGAAAGCAATTTTACAGAGTCTTACAAAAGTGTGTATTTGTTGAGTGCATATTGGATGATATCAGGAAATAAAGTTTATTATACATTTTTTGGCGTCTGATATTTGTTACTTAACAGGTTTATGAGGCTGGAAAAGATCCCACAAAGCTCAGACCACAGCTGTAGCTACAGTAATGTCCTTAATGACTATTTTTTTCTTCTTTTTTTTACCCTGGGTTGTAGCGTAGAGTGTCCTTCTGGCAGAAAAGTAATCAAGTATATTTATAGATGTGACACTTGGACATAGTGAAGCATTTTGAAAAATAAAAACATAAATATGGTCCAAGATTGGACATGACAATTTGTTTCATAGTCAACATAAACAAGTTTGTTCCTCTTATCTATCATAACTGTATATAAGAAAATACCATGGAACAAAACCATTTTTAATTTGTGAATAATGTTTTTCCATAGAAAAATGCTGCCTTTTCAGCAGGAAGGTGGAATTTCCTATCTGGATAACATTACGGAATTATGACACTGCTCACATGTATCGTTCCACAATTCTCTGAACTAAGGAGTTTAATTACATTCAAAAAGTTTTGGAATTAAAATGCAAATGTAATATTCTAAATCAAAACCAAAATGTCTTATATCAAATTATTTGAATGACAAATCATTTGAATGACAAATCATTTGAACCTTTTGGTGAAAAGGATGGATCGTCTGTTCTTGAGAAGTACCATAATCTGTTTTTTTTTCTAAATAGAGGAAAAAAAGTCTTACTTTTTTTGTGATTTTAATCTCCATCTTGACAAGCCTGGGATAAAAATATGCCCTGTGCAACTTCAGGAAAAACCAGCTGAGGCACTTTGAATTGTGCCAAGTACCTGACATCAAGACAACATGCTTTCAGAGGTGTATCTCCCAGATCATAATACATTCAGGTTACCAAGCTTTGTAATTACTCCCAAGGAGTCTTCTCATATATATGCAAATCCAACCTCTACAGAAATTAGTGGCTTTTGGAGAAGTCTAGAAACAACTTTGTGAATTTGGACCTGTATCCTGGTTTCATGTACTGCGTCTGAAACAAGTGCATGCAAACAACCATGCAAGTGGTGTGGTGGTAGGCCATGGATTAGTAGTAGGTGGTTGTCAGGCTCATCACAGTACATTTAATGAAGGGAACTCACTGGGAAATCGGTTCATTGTATGGCTTAGCAATGAGTCAGCAGGGCAGTGAGCCCAGGCATAGCCTTCTGCCAAGCAGCACAAGTGAACTGAAGGCAAATATTTTCTGAAATCAAAGAACCTATGGTCAGTGATACGGTTCTTTTCCTCCTATTCTCTTTTGTGGTTTGATACCAAATCAGAGGTTTTGCCGGACTGCTAGAGCTGCACCAAACTAGTGAGCGGGTTTGATTCTATAGAGAACAATCCTGTATTCTTAGAGGAAGGATTGCCCATCAGTGTGGTCTCTGGGCAGGCACAAGAAATTATCACCTGCTTGGTGCCCAACCAGGCTTCAGTGGCTCTGTGAGGTTGTTGCAAAAGGAGACCAAGCGTGATGGGAATGTAATATTCCTAGGGAGTCATTAAGGAAAGATTTTGTTGGCAGTTATGACAAAGATGAATGCATAATAGAGATAAGCAAAAATATAGAGGGGAAAACTTGTAAAGAGGAAGGGAGAGGGATACAGAGCAAGATTTCTTCATGTCCTGATTTCTTCATGTCCTGTGTGTCACGAGTACTTGACAGACTCAGGACAGAAGTCCTGGGGCAGAAGGGTCCCAGGCTGCTGTATTTCAGCCCAAAACCCCACCAGACAGCCACCTCCACAGACACCTGACTCACTGCTGTCCTCATTGCTATGAAGCCCATACCCTGCCATAAACAGTGTGAGTCTGCAAGGCTCTGCAGGGAGCTGTTGGTTTGCTTTTTAAATACCCATCATCTCAAACAGAAGTGTTTTCTTTGGCTTCCAGACTCCAAAATCCACTTTATGTGACAAAGCTCCACCATAAATTCACCTCCTGATGTGCGGGGTGCCATAAGAATACTTCTGATAGCTAACAGGTCAGCATCCAAAGACTTTCACAGAAATAAGAACTGAAGCAGGGGAGTGCTGTGAGGCTCCACGCTGCAAAGCAGAGACCATGAGCCAAGACCAAAGAAGTGGGAAGGCGGGAGCAGCCTGTGACAGGGGCTCCTTGCAGCCACAGGACTGGAGGCGACTCTGCTGCAGCGTCTCCCTGCTTGTACCTGATAGAGCTCTATTCCCTCAGTGCTGTTCGGCTCAGCCTGAGGCATGGCGATGAGCTAAAGCACGTGTGAAATGTAACCGAACCAGCTGATGTTAAACAGTACGAAACGTCGGTTCTCAGCAAGGGTAATAACACTGCTGGGACATAAATCATCTGTTGGGACACAGCCAGACAGCAGCAAATTGCAAGCCTAATAACAGAAAATATAGATGATATATAGTAGGTGTGATTAAGTCTCAGGGCAAATACCTGCCAAATACAACTATAAGGATTGCTACACAGAGGACAGGGTAGAGCAGGGCCAGTGTGAGTAGTAAAGGAGAATGTGGCTGGTGTAGGTGACGTGCATTTTAAGCACTGAGCCAGCGCTCATCTTCACTAAAGAAAAGAGTCGGCTGAGGCTGCCGAGGGTGCCTGTGGAGGGGCACAGCTTCAGGGAAGCAAACCCCCTTGGCTTCCTGCAGCATAGGGGAAATGCTGGGGGGGGGCTCCAGTTGTAACAGCAGCAGAAGTGGCAGAAGCACATGTGAATGCTTTGCTGTTTTCATCTTGTGGCTTGTGTCACCCCCTGGGAAGCCGGACATTGTCTTAATCTGCACCTGTTGTTGTCTGAATAAATATTTGGCTGAAATTACCCTTTTACTGTCAGGATAAATTAGTTGTGGGCCAGAATGAACCTCAGGCCTGCTTACCCACAGGAAAGCAGGTTGTCTGGTCTGGCCACACGCTTCATGGCCAGCTAGCCGCTCTCCTACTGGCTGGGCACTCCACACACCCTACGGTCCTGTCCCCAAAGGTACTGAGCACCTTCCCCATTACCATCTCCCACACACTATCCCCTGTCTTCACAGTTTTTGGGCGGCTACGGTGACAACGGTTGGGCATCCAAGGTACCCTAGGGTCTGAAAACCCCTTTAGAGATGGACCAGTGTGACCTTGAGCACAGGGAGGGAAGAGGAAGGACTATCTTCCTCACAGAGCAGAAATACAAAAAACCCCTGGATGCAGTGGCAGAAGAGGAACTGCAGTGGGGGAGGAGGTGTTATCCAAAGTAGTGGGAACCATTGGAAATGGCATTTTGATAGCAGCGTAACCCTGAAGAAGGATAAGCACAGTTCCAAGTGTGCTTCAAAATACCCCAGCTAGGGCTCTGTGATCAGAGAGGTCCCTGTGAGGAGCACTTGCTGTGTCCACCTACCATCTAGCCTCCAAGGTAAAGCCTTGACAGACATAACAATAATGTTTTATCATTCTGGAAAAATTACCTGAGCCTGCTGTGGGTCTGCTGGCAGGTCCAAAACTGGGCAGGCCTCTAGATGCTGCAAGAGTTGTCTAGATCACACGCTGAATCTTAGCACACAGGCATACATTCTGAAAATCAGAGTTATACTGACTCCCAAGAAAGTTTTACCCTCACAAGAACAAGTAAAAAGTAATGAGTAACTCAGACAAAGCAGCTGATGTCTATAACCTATTTTCCAGCCTTGTTTAATTGAAAACAGCTTTGGTGGCATAAGAATATTTCTCTTGAGAAGAAGAAAATAAATGCATCAGATTAATAGCTAACAGGCTTGTACCTCTGAAAACAGCAGACTAGAATGGTTGTATTTAGGTATAGTTACTTTGGTGAAGTGCTGATGTAATATGTTATCTTTGCTGTTTATGTAACACAGCTCGCCTCAGTAAATAGGTGCACCCTGATTTCCATGTGACAACTAAACATGGCGACCTCAGAGCCAGAATACTCTGTCATGTGAATTCCATTCCAGTGGAGGTATTCACCTGGATAATCAAATCTGCATATGTTGATAGACAAATGTCTGACATACTCGGCTTCATAAATCTGATTAGGCCTATTTTAAGAAATAATAATTTCAGAATTATGCAGTAGCTCAGCCTACAGCCACCATTTCCTGGGTATTTTTTAGGGTGTGAGGCAGTTACATCACTTTCAAAATTGGAAATTGCTTATGCAAATAGAGATAAGACAAGCACAGTCACTTCTGGACTGTAACCATCAGAAACAGACTGCTGTCTTACCTTGAATTCAGTATCAGGGAGACTGTGGAAGCAAGATGGGAAGGGATGGAGAGGGGAGGCGAGGCAAGGAGCAAAATTTGTGTGCACAAAAAAGAGTTTCAATCATGACAGATTACTTCTTTTATTTTTCCTGACCATTTCTGTAACCTAGCTACAGAATCTTTTACTTCAGATGTGTGTTTTTCCTTTCTATTGAAAAGACTTACCAACATCTGTGGCACATGAAAGGAATCTCAGGAAAAAAGCTAGTAGGAATTTTCCAAGTAAGAATCCTTTGAAATGAGCATACGGCATATATTAATCATAGAACTTGCACATTGTGCTAGCTGCTCTCCCACTAGTAATACCCTTTTTCCATACAGGTAATGGTATGCAGGCAACAACCACTTGCTCCAGATTTGTTTGGGATCACTATATAAATTATCACAGGATTCTGATTTGGTGATTTAAGAATTTACAGATTCTCTGAACTTACTAGCAGGGAGAAGATCAAATTTACCAAGAGTCACAGCACAAATAAGCATTTTTAAGAAAAAACCTGAAAAAAAAATGAAATGGAACAAAGAACAACATAAAGGCAAGAAAATGGCTATGTGGATATATCAATCCCATATGTAATGAAGAAAGCATTTATCTGTCTTTGGCTGTTATGCAGTTCATTTCTCTTGGTAGCTACACTATGAACCATGATAAGTCAGCACGCTGATTATGAACTAAATGTGGCTTTTTAAAATGTGGCATGTGCAAAAATATTTTAAGGATATACACTGATTTTGAGTACATACATAAATACATTGAAAAAAACCCAGAGACTTAACCTTAAAGAATCTTTATTTTAAGACTTTTATATTCAGGCAGGCAAGGGCTACAGAGGCTTCAGCAGAGCTCAGAGACAAACAAGCATGAAACTACTGAAGCAACTTTGACTAGTAACACCTGGGAGTCACAAATTATGGGGGGGAGGGGGAGTCGCATATTTCTATTATTCTTTAATATTGTGGCGTGAACCCTAAGCTGTTCCAAAAAAATCCTACCACAATTCTATGACAACATCGAAAGTATCCTTCTGGTCCTAGTGCCAGATAACTTCTTTAGTAAACATATAATAATGTAGAAAAAGCAAGTAAAATAAGTAAATTAAAGTTCTTAATCCTAAATCAGGGAAATAGTTTCCTTCTTTCTGTTGTTGTATTGGGCTTTCTACCACATGTCATGATCCATGAAGACAAACTAAATACTGCAAATATTTGAAAATGGCTTTCTCTCTAAGAAAGTGTAAGAAAATAAATAAAAAGCCAAATAGATCATAATTATTTCAATCTCTGCCTTTTTATGTGCCTTATTTTAAAGGAATTCTAAGAGTGCTTAGGTTTTTGAGATAAATTAACCCGCAAATGGGACTAAAGTAGTTTATCTCCCAAACTAGCACTGAGCCCTACTTCAGACTGTCACTGATACAACAGCTTTTGTATGGGCAAAACTAGCTTTAAAGGTGCACGTTTTCTTCTCGGTGTGTCTGCTTGGTTTTGAACTAAACATGTCTGTGTATGGGCAGAACTTAGGAAACCTTAAAAAAAAGCAAAACCATGATCACAAGCCATTCAAGGAGCCGCGAGGCCATGGGACAATTCCTGAACGCTCCTAAATTTAGTTGTTGCCCCTTGTGCACCTGTGCCTCCTCTCTCTCCCTCTCTCCCTGGCACCAGGCACTTCAAACAGCCTCTGCTCAGCTGCTGGTCCCCTCCGCCTTGGCCCCTTGGACACCCCATGTTTCAGGGCAATTGCTGAGGCTGCTTTCGTTCTCCTCTCTGAAGGACGTCTGTCTCGCTTGCTGAGGTGAAGCTAGGAGACTGCACTGTCAATGTGAGGCAGGAGAGGAAGAGACTTTGAGCTCTGCTTTTTCCACAGAGAGGGGTTTCCTGGGGGCTCTTTTTGGCACGGCTGAAGCCGACGTCTTCTCATTCAATCGTCATATTTCTAGGCCGATGCTAATCGTACCTCTGGCTCCTGGTAATACAACCTGCAGTACATAAAGCTGGAAATTGCCCCAGAGCTCTCAGGAAATTATTCCAGAGCTATAACTTTCTTTTATTCAAATATTTTCTGAAAAGTGATTTTAAGCTCTGGCATTTGAATAGAAATTCCATATCAGATTAGTTCTTGAACAGAATCTATAGCATTTAATAGCCCTTTCTCTCTGACAGTCAATACCATCTTCCTTACAGAAGCAATTCTTGCAGCTGATGGAAAGTATTTGCTCAGATATTGCCAAGTAACAATTATATCGACTGGGGAATTCAGCTGACTTCTTTATACGCTACGCTTCACGCTACCAAATTTAAAAAGATATAAGGAGTTAATTAAATAAATCACTGTTTAAAGAGACCTAAAGTAAATCTATCAAAAGAGATATATTTCAAGCATTTAAAGAACCAATGAAGTTTATCTCATTGAAATGGAAGTTAGAAAAAGAGGCTTAACATCTCCTTTAGAACATTTCCCAGTCTTTACGATTTGTATGCTTAGAGAAAGTATACTGAAAAGCTATTTAAACTAAAGGCTGGATTTCTTAAAGCAGAAGAAAACCAGAAGAGGTGATGAAGTTCAATCTTTAAAATATAGTTTATATTGGTTTTAAAACATCCTTGACATTTCTTTCTATTAAAAAGTAAATCACCCTAACATATTTTTTTGTAGTCAGTTTTTCCCTACCCAAGTGATACTTGTTTTTTATGGATAAAACTTCCTCTGTTCCTGTGCCAGCTTCTTATCTAGTTAAGAAAGTTTTTTCCTTTCTGTAAGGTGTTTTCTGCCTGGTTGTCTTTTGGGAAAGTAGTTCGTGGCCGATGCAGTGCCACATGAGCCATAGGCTCACCTTCCAGCTACCCTGGAATGTCCAGCTACCCTGCGATGTACAGCACCCTTAGCAACCGAGCAGTACCCAGGAAGAGATGGGAGAGAAGTGGTAACTCTTACTGAAAAAGCAAAAAGTGTCTACTGAGCACATCTGTAGAAATCTGGTAATGTATCTAAATTACAAGTTCACGTATAATAGCAGAATTGAAAACAGAAATAATCTTTGGCTGGTGCAGAGACAGTGAGCGAGCAGCAAAAAGGCACACTGGCTGAGAAGGAAGGGATAGCAGCCATCAGGTACCCCAGAACAATTGACAGCACTTGCACAGTCAGTTCTTTAGAAGCTACAGGAGAAATTGCCTATATTCACTGCAGAAGGTGATTCTGGGTAGGATTTCGGTGCCTGTATCCTCCAATTTTATTTGTAAAGAAGGGAAGGCAAAGATGAGTGCTAGCTGGAAACAACAGCAGCATTGAGAAGAGGAGGATGCTGCTGCAAGGCTGACTGCAGTTTAAAACTTGGGGAACATCTTGGGGATTTCCAAGGACAAGAGAGCAAGTTACTGCGCAGACCTTTTGCTTATTAAGCCTGATGTCTTCTAGAGTTTTTAATTACCTTTTTTCCTATTCTTTTTCCTGGAAAGCTGATCTGAGATTTTTCTTTGGTGGGTTTTTGTTCATTAAACTTGCACGTGAGATGGAACAAGTGGATTCAGGTGAAACTAAGGACACTTCATCTTTCTGTGAACAGTGGGATCAGATAAAACAGCATAGCTGGGAAGCCCTAAGTAACCTGTGTCCTTCCATATGCATGCAGAGAAGCATGATCTCTGACAGAAAAGAATTAGTTTGAGGACCTAGATTTTGAAGGATTCCCTGCAATGGGTATATAAACAAAACCAAAAAAAATGCCAGGACATCTCTTAAAGATTACTGTTAAAATATTGAGTGCAAAGACATCTATCAAACCAAACTCATAAAAGCACAAGTGGTAAATCAAACTAGGAGGTACAGAGGCATAGTAGGTATTCTAAGGTCAGGGTTGTCACCTTTTTTGACTCTTGAAGTTTGTTTGTGGATGACAGAAAACAGAAACCTCCTGTAGCTCCTTTGGTTAGCCTCTCATTTAATAAAATAAGTATCTAAAACCAAAAATGTAACTAGAGTTCGTAATCTCCAGGCATGTACGAAAGCAATTGTTATTGTTTTTAATGCACAAGCAAGTTTATAATGATTCAGCAACTAAATATGATTTGTCAAGAACAAATTGTATCAAACCAATGTAATTACCATCTATGATAGGGTAACAGACTTCGCAGAGAGGAGGGAGGAAGCACTAGATGCTGCATATGACTTCACTTTTGAAAGATTTTCATGGTAGCTAGGAGCTGTGTGGGTGAAAAACTGGTTGGGAAAAAATGCTCAGAAAGATGCTAACAGGAATTCATTGTCAAGGACAACCAGGGTTCAGTGAGAGTCTCTTTTGAATATGATTTTGCCCAGTGCTCTCCATAATAACTGAGCTGGTAAGATAGTTTGCACTTAAAAACTCTGCAGGGTACACTACTTTAGGAAAGGCTGAAGGCACGTTTGAGGGCAGGATTGGACTTCAGAATTTCCATGACTTGTTGGGGAAAAGCCGAGATGAAATTTAACAGGACAAGCTAACTTGCTACACAGGCAGAAGTAATCACAAAGGCAGGACGAAAAGCGCCTTGCTGGGCTGCTTTTCTTCAAGACAAGATCTAGTGGTGGTTCTGATGCAAGTACTGAGCAAATACAGTCAATGTGGGGGGGGGGGAGAAAAAGGCCAGATTTAATACAGGGCTGTTTAAATAGAAAAATCCTGCAACATACAGACTAACCCCTCTGCTGTACTCAACTTTGATACAGTGTCCATGTCCATCAACATTTTTAATCCATGACTGGAGGTTTTCCTTGATCTCAGTTAAGGCAAACATTGATCAGAAGTGCTGTAAGTGTTGTTGATGCTTTCTTGGGCAGAGGAATGAACTAGATGATCTCTTGAAGTCTCTTTAAAAAGCCCAATTATTTCAATGTAAGAATAAAACACAAAAATATTTACCACTCTCACTCAGTATTACGGTTCTCTTTGCGGTACTTTCTTTTTTCACATACACCTCTCCCATCATCTTGGAAAGTCCAAGGTAAGGGAGATGCTTTCTTCTCTCTGCTCTCCCCCTTTGGTGGTATGCTGTCTTGTCTTGATCTTCCCCTGCTTTTCACCCCTGCTGTGTCCTCCACTTACTGCTGCCCTGTTGCTTCATTCAGAATAAATCTGCCTCCTTGGAGGAGACTGATGTAAAAGGAAGAGCAACCTCACAATGAACGTCAGCATGTAGCTTCTCTTACAGGAAGCACATTAAACCAATTGGATACTGTGTGCCTGGATTTTTTATATTTTTTTCCCCCTTAATCTCTGTGGTATTTTACAACCTCTAATCAAGCTGTTAAATTGCTGGCTTTTATGTGATGCACTTTGACACCTGGGCAGCCTTAGAGCAGAAACTGTCAGTGTATTTATCTTTCTCTTTGAAGCTATGATAGGCTTAAGATTTAGCACTTGCAACCTTGCTGAGCTCCCTAAGTGCTGAGGTGGCTGCAGGGTGGCTCCCTCCTTTTCACCCTTGGTGCTCATGCCACCTCTTGTCATGACCCCTGAAGGTCTAGTGATGGCAACCAGCAGAGAGCAACACGCAATTCAATATGAATTTTAGGTGAAGCCATTTTATTAGGTGAAATCACACAGATTATATACCTTTATTACTGCAAACGTGGCAAGCTAAAAAACTACTAATTGGTTACACACACTGTTCACACCATATTGATTGGTTAGTAATTATAACGAGTTCTGACAAACCTATCTTATACCTAAATATCCTTAGTTTACCTTAAAGGCCTAAAAGTATCTGCACACCTGCTGTTTTGAACCTCTTGTTATAGTTGGTTCCTAACATGTACCGTTACTCCCAAATACCTTCCTATAACTGCTTCTTGGTTTAGGGTAGCCTGTGCCCCTATCAACAAGGCCGCTGTGTTTTTAGAATGTGAGTATTAAGATCCTCTCTGCATGAGTAACTTTTCCTCTCTCATGGGAACAGAAGAATATTGTCGGGGCCTAAATCTTGGGAGAAGAGAGCTAGGCCGCTAGCAGGCCTGCTGTCTTCCCTGACAGCTAACAGTAATCCTTACCAATCAAACTTTCAAATGTTGTTGTCTGGAGCTGGCTACCAGCATGCATAGTTAGATGGTTAGAAACATGCTGCTTGAGTAGAAAAGGGGTTCAGCTAGACTTTGGGCAGCCCAGTCTGAAAGCTGCCATTCTGCAGGAAGCTGTTGGAAACTGAAATGTTTGGTTTTCTTCCTATTCATAAGGTCAAATCCCATAATTTTGCAAGAATTGTCTTGACATTGGCAAAAATATCTGCAAAACCTTCCTGCTCACCTCTGCTTTGCATTACTCCCCTGCTTGAAAGGCTCTGAAGTGTCATTTGTCCCAGAACGGGAAGAGTTGGGGAACAGTGAATGGTGTTTAGTAAAAAATACGTCAGAAGAGATCTCTCTTTCTCAGAGATATCATTCTGGTCACTTTAGCTAATACATATGTAACAATCACATTTGCTTTTTCTAATAAATTTGGGAGATTCAACATGCTGCTGAAGCAGGGTCAAACTGAGGTTGCCAACAGGAGCAGCAAGTACTTTTGTTCAAAGTGAAGGGCTGTTTCTACAAACAGAGACTGTAAAGACAGTAAGGGTTAAAAATTTGATCGCTGTACATTTACAACCCATTTCCTTTTTTTTTTTTTTGCTTTTATCATCACTCAAGCATAGAAGAAAAAAATATTTTTGCCCAACATATTATTTCACATACCTTCAGAGGGAGACTTGGAACACTACAATGCTTTTTCTTTATTCCTCTCAAGGTATATTTTTTCATGGTGTGTAATGCTGCTCCTGTGCATTTCCCATTTATTTGATAATATAAAAGGGTAGCATTTCAAGTTTGGCAAGCAGATCAATGTGGACATTACCATCATCTTGTTAAACAGATACTTCTGCAAGAGTTGAAATATGGATGTTTTGTCTAGCAGAAAAGCTGGCATTCTTCCTTGCTTGACATACTCTTTAGATTCTGGCTCTCAGGCAGACTGATACCATCACAGGAAAGTTTTTTGGACACATCTGAGACCAAAGTTCAGCCCATTTACACAAGACAACAACTCCCAGCAGGTTTTCATTCCTTACTAGAAGATGAATTGGCTCAAAAGGCTGCAGAGACATTTTCGGGTTAAATCACAGCTGCTAAGTGAACTGCCTCAGACAGGACTTTCTGTGTTTCAAACCTGTATCAATAAAACAAGTAGAAAATGGAGGAGATGATCAAGAAAGTTACAACAGGTCAGTGTTTGAAGCAACTGTTCAAAGGAAAAAGACAAAATACTTCTATTGGATATTTAGTCATCTGGAGCCCGGAAGGGATGGGGTTAGTGACACGTTTGGGATTTCAATGCAACAATGTGCATGAGAATAAATGAAAGAAATTGCTGTAAAGGTTAATTTTCTTAAGCAACTCCTTGGGCAAAACAAATGTTTAAGAAAACAACAATAAAAGTGCATGAACGTGATGTTACCGTTTGTGAGGGAAGGGATATTACACTTTATTACATTCTGTAAAATATTACAAATCATTCAAATTTACTTATTTTACAATGACTGGTAAGTCCTCTCTGCTCTCTATCTGCATTTCCAGTCTGTAAAATAGGAACCAGAGGTGTTCCCTCACAATCTCTGAAGAATTTGCAGGTCTGCAGAGAAAGAGGGATACGTGAATCCCAAGCGTCATTTTTATACACTGTGACAACTTGATGGTCTCTAAGGGCCTCCCACTGGACAAACAACAGAACTACATGGGTACCCTCTTAAAATAAGGCTCCCTTCACTTTGGAGTTAGATGTCTGAGGGTTTTGACCACGCATACCAGATGGGGAGGTGTCAGGCAGGGCATGGATCAAAGTGTGGGGAGGTTCCCAAGATGACTTGGAAGAGGTAATTCTAATGGGAATAGAGGAAGTAAGAACTTCCAGATGGCAAACTACTTCCAATATCACTTCACCTCCTCGTTCCCCACTGAGTTTCCCATGGATGGGTAACCTGGTTGTGCTTTATGTTATTTTTCAAGTGAGTAATTGTTAAGAGCATAGAAAATGAACTTTTTTTTCTCAAAAGTACCAACAAAATTTCAAGGAATCCCGGAAGAGAGAGCATGCAGAGGTGCAGTGGAGATGCAAGAAACCAGAGAGAATATAAATGTAGAACAGAAGCTGGGACCCAAACTTGTCCTGAACCTGTTTCTCAAGCTTTCCTCTCTAGGACTAGAAATGATCCCAAACTCTGCTTAGAGCTGCAATGTGCTGAGTCAGTTTCATAAATATGGTCCTTCTTTGCATAGACTAAGAAATCTGAATGCCAGCTTTCCTCAGACATTTGGCAGACTCCAAATCTGGATCCAGTCACATCAGTCTGCCAGATGCAGTAGGCACATGTTTATGCTTTTCATGCTGTTGCTATATTCCTTTTGTTCAGTTCCAAATTCTACATTACTCATCTTAACTTTGTCTTGTATTTCTCCTGCTCATGAGGGAGAGCTTTCCTGTAGCAGCTAGCTTGAGGGAATATCCTTATAGCAGTCTACACAGGGGAATACATCAATGCTGCATGCCTGCACTGGGAGGTCCAGGCGTTTCCAATCTCCCCTGCAACCAACCTGAGCAGATTCTGATGACTGCCAGTGTTCAGTCAGAGTACAAATCTATCCTGATCTTGCAAAAAGTGGCATTTCAAGCCTTCTTAGAAGGACACTGGAGCATTCTGTCTGCCCAGTATCAATGTTGTGATGTGGCTGCGATGAATGTAGCTATGGATGGAGGTATCTAGACATAAAGACTGGACTTCTGAACACTGCCAAAGGCAGAGTCTGCAGACGGTAATTTTCCCCAGGCCATGCAGAGCTGTCCCTGTTAAGTGGACAGATGGCCAATTTGGCCTCAAACCTTGCTATCCCAAAAAGAAGTGACACAGCTCACTGAAAATCTGACTCTTCTGAGAGTGGTTACCCAAGTCATCATTTAACAGCTAAGAATATGCCTCAGGCTTTACTCACATGTTGAGTTTATCCTACCGCTGAGCACAAGGCTGTTGAGCTTTAACTGCCTGTGTCCACTGCTCCCACCAAGCCTGGATCCACAGTGCTTCCTGGCTTGTCTTTCGGCTCACCTTCCTGCACACAGCCTGGATGGAGTGGGGACAGCTGGCTATTCTCCATGAAAAACAGCTCCCAAAATCATTTGCCTACAGCACTAAGCCTTGGAGCAATACCACCCTCTTTTGGGCAAGGCAAGTAGACAAGTCCTGGCCTTGTGAAGCTGCACTTCAGGTTGCTGTTGTTGGTGGGATCTCAGCTCTCTGTTGCTATCTTCTAAGAGATGCTGACAGAACTATCGTGGCTGCAACAGCAACAATGTAGGTGCATCTGGCAATTATATAGCATAGAGCTAGTCTAGCAGAGCCACATCCAGGAAAAGATAATTCCATTTCCTAGGTTTTGATACCTCAAAATTTTCCCCTCCTGATGAGAAATACAGATGCAATGTTTCTCTGTAAAGAGAAAGCCTTGACAGCCCAGCCCTGAGGCACCCTCTCTGTTGAGCTCTATTTGTTCTGGAGCACCACAAGTCCAAAAGAGTCAACAAGAGCATCAGATGGCTTTTGTTCCTCCTGGCTTCCAGAAGATTATGATCAAAAGCAATAATTAATTAGCAAAGAACACCCTGTGGTGTCTCTTTTCCAGACCAACCTTAATTACAGTGTGAAATACACAGCCCTTGTGATCACTTCCTCCTGCAACAGACATCAAACATAGTTCAAGATCCTGGCTGTGTCTCCTGCACTCTGGTGACAATAAGGGAAGCTTAAGGTGGAAAACTGAAATGTGCAAGTCCAAAGGGAGGCTGAGACATGGTGAGAGAACAGATGCTGTTGTAAGTCAACACAGAGGGATAGACTGCCAAAACTGCCTTGGCAACTGAAAAAGCTATGGCAAACAAGTTAAATGCTCTAAGTCATCAGCAAGTATAGTTGAAAGAGATAGTCATCACAGCAAGCAGAATCTACTGGTTGACAAGTTCTTGTGTATTCCTTTTACTAGCAGAAGTGTGTGGTTTGGGTTGGTTTTTTCTTTATTAGATCACCTAATTTCGAGAAAGAAGCAGCTGTTCATGTGATCCTTCAGCAGTGGTAGCAGACTTTAACTTACAATTACCCACCTCCCCAGGGCCAGATCTATGGTTGTCCTAAAACAGGAAAACTCTAGTACCTTCAAGAAAACTCACCACTTTACAGCAGTTGGAAGATCTAGCCACCAAATTCAACCTGAACTTCTTTCTCTCTCAGTTTGCCTCTGGTTTCCATTGCAAGGCAGTTCAGGCTTACACTATCTATAGACAGCTGAGTCACATGCTATAAAGTGACTACATGTTTTTCAACTCATTATAGATGCTAAAAAACCACCTAGGGTCCTTGACATTTAATCTACTGTTGTGATAATGTTGGAAATAAAATGTGGAAATCCATTTCATAGTTTCAGCTCTTGATGACTGGCTAAGGACAACATTTTATGGCACCTGGTAAAGGGCAGGTGAGATCATACCTTGTCTGCATCCATCATTTGTGCTCTGGGTCCCTCTGCTCATCCCTCAGTATCACATGGACATCAAAAGCTAAGGTCTTCATGGCAGCAGTGGTCCTCAGGAAAGGTTTGCAGGTACAGCTCAGCTCTTAGTAATATTTTTAAATATATTTTAAATAGGACTAAATGAGAGCAAACGTGCTTCAAAGAAGATGTAAAATTTGAGAGGCACAGGAAATATGGTCTAGGCAAAGGGGACAGTACCTCTCTACGATGCAGGGGCTCCTTCCCATAATTCCCACAGCCCTGGTTCACAGCACCCTCAGAGCTGGGACAGGACAGCCTTCTCCAGGATGGTGTTTCCATGGTACAGAAATTATGCAAGTAGAAATGTAAGAAGTTATGTAGCAAACACCCTGGGGGGACTCCTGCCTGCCTGAGCTAGCAGTGCCTGTTGCTTGACAGCTAACCAGCTGGGAGAGAACATGCAATGGCATGAATAGGTCAGAGATAAAGTTTTCTGCATTTTTATCTCCATCTCTTCAGCCTCACCAGCTATTGAATTTAATGGAAAGACTCACAGGCTCCCTCTGAGCCATAGAATCTGGGAACACCTCCCACTGGTATACTGACCCCTCTTCAGAGAAAAAGCAACCTGGCCTGATGACATACCAAGGAAACCCCAGCCCACCGCCCAGGTGTGAGACACTTCAGGTCTGAGTTTTGCAGACCAGGATACCATAACCAGGCATCACAAGAATGATGCTGAAACAGCCATTCTGCTTGCCAGGGACATTGCCAGGAGCCTGCCTCGGGCCTGGTGAACACTGAGCCTTGCCTACCTGTGCCCACTTGGCTTTGGAAATGAGGATGCAGCATCTTCCTTAGGAACTGTTTTACTATGTGTAGAAGAAACACACTCTACTAGCATTAATCTTTCAGTGTTCCCGTTGCCAGTCTAGCTTGAAGGAACTATTACACAGTCTATAAAGTTTAAAAGAATGAGAAAAGCTCAGTTCCCCATGAAACAGATTGAAACAAAAAACACTCAGAGCATCTTTTCTGCATCAGCCACACAGCCTAGACACAACAGCAACAAAAGAGTCAGAAACAGAGGTAGGGATGTAAATAAAAAAGAACTTTGCAAGACAGGATAAAAAAAAGTTCCTTTCCAATTTTTGCTTTGAAAAAAATAAAAAAGAAACCCCAAAAAACCCAGATTCCCCAGCCTGCAAAATAAGGCTACTAGAAAAATAAAATCATTTTAGAGAACTTGTCACAAATGTACCTTAAATGGCTTTGGTTCATACAAGGGAGTCAGGGCAGAGGGAGAGCAAAACCTGGCCTTGAATTCAAGGGTGTCAGTGTGGTTCTCAAGGTTTCTGTTTCCACTGACAGCCATGATTTTCAGACTAAGTGCACCTCTCTGCAGGAACAACAACAAAGTCAGAGTTTACCAGCATGAACTACTCTGAAATTCCAGCTCTGTGGTTGTGTATATCCAGAGATATATCCTGGAGTAGAGGTAAGCTCAGCTGCAGCAGATGCTGCTCTGATCTCCACTTCCATGCATCATCATGACTTACCAGACACAGGTATATTAGCAAAATACATGACTGACTATTTGGATTGCTGGTATTTTCTGGCCAGAGTAGAAGTGTGGAGGGATGCAAGTAAGAAAGTTTGAGTTGTGAATGAAGCAGCTACTTGGCCCCTCTGTGAAGAGGAGTGTGTGCATTTATCTAAACTGGTGGTCAGGATGAATGACGGAGAAAAGCCTTCATGAAACCCACTATGTATTTTCCAACTTTGACTTCAGATTAGAGCAGGACTAATAATTCATTGCAGATAATTTGCTTGATGATTTCAGTACTTCCCCTGCTCACAAATCATTTCAAGTAGATTGTGATTTCTATCCCTCCACTAATTTCTTTACGTACCCTGGGGCAGCCAAATGCAGATGTGAGGTCCACAGGCAAAACCAGAGCTCCTGCAAAGGTAAGAGCACGGGTACCATCAGGAGACTTGCTTGTGGCAGAAGGCCCTCGAGTAAATGTTGCTGAAGAGATTACTGAGCCAGTGGGTATGTGTGTAGGGAGGAAAAGCACAACAGAGTCCCACTGAGTAGCTGCGTGAGGGAGAAACACAAGTGCGGGGCCTCCGTGCAGCTGGCGCTGGGGGGAAGCAGCCGTGCAATCAGGGAGCGGTGGGGGGTGAATAGGCTCACCACGACACAGGCTGATTCTGCTCTCGGGGATAAATCACTTACTGATTTATAACCAAATGGATGGTTCAGCTCAGGATGGAAAGTCTGGCTGCTTTGGTCAGGCATGAGGCTCTGCAAGGCCGCTCGCATGGTCCATGTGCGTGATCATCTGTGGGGAAGGGCAAGGTTTTGCCAGGGGTTTGACCCTACCCCTGCCTGCACATGGCTGCTCCCTAAATTCACAGAGGGGCTACCAACATCAGGTTGGTACTTGTACCAGTGGCTTTCTGAGGAGGAATCATGTCCCAAGAGGAACCACAGTGAGGCTCAAAGGCCTGCACAAACCCCTGCTTATGCCAATAGCAGAAAAGCATATTAACCTTCTTACAAACCAAACAAAGGGAAAAAAAGTTTTAAAAGCCAGTGGAAAGCCAAGTTGGTGACGATGATGGAACCCGGAGTCTGCAGCTGTTGATGTGAAGAGTTTGGTATCCCACTGGCCAAAACTGAGCAGGACCTTAGCTGGTGTCAAGACTTCTGGTCACCAGGCGTTTATTAAAGCATCCAGAAGAAATTAAATACTGAATTGGAGGTTTGCCAGCAAAAATATTTTCATCCTAAATCTCTGTGTTAATAAAAACTTTGTTAATAAAAAAAAAAAAGTATCTTTACACTGCCATCAAACAGCATTAGGAAAAGCACTGGCATTCCTTATGAAATTGTGCAAAGGCATCAGAAGAGGAAAACAGCACAAGATGTGAGCTGGCAGATCCAGCCTCTCAATAGACCTCTAGTAATGCGAACCCAGCTGCCCCTCTGGGGCACAGCAAGAAGGACACTGCTATCAACAGCGTCACTCCCTCACAGAGATTGCCACCAAAGAGCTGGGAGGAGAGCAAATGCACAGCAGATGCCACTGCAACTGCCTATATGGTAGACGTGCTTCTGCAGCAGCAGACTGGATTTCTGGAAGACTGTGTTGGAGGAATGAAAGCCCAATGTGCTGCGCCATCATTTTTAACCACAGTGTTGAGAGCAGTCTGTTGTTAAACAAAGTGGAGATGATGGGGTCTTTTTAGCATTTTGAATAAAAGTTCTAGAAAACTTCTTGTATTTCCTCCATCTGTCTTCTGAGCAAGGCTTTGTTCAGCTTTTTATAGAGCCTTGACTAAGCCTGATATCTACACCATGACTTTCACTCTCTTTTCCAAAAGAGAATCCATGTTGCCATTCTAGCAGCACAAATTTGTGTGTGGATGAGAAATACAGACAGCACTGAACAAATACACATCCTATAAAGAATGGATAAAGAATGAATACAAGTTTGTAGTAGGACACTTTCTGCTTCGGCTTCCCCAGCGGTATGAATCAATACTCATATAAAACTCTCTTCTGTTCACTCGGAGATGTACCAGACGTTAGTGTCTCATTTTTAAACAGGCAAACAACATTTTCCTGTTAAATTCAGCTGCTGATTTCAATTATTTTAATAGCTTCACAGATTGAGTCTCTGACGTTTCTTTGTGCAGGATGAAAAGGTGTTCCTGCGTGTGATTCTCCTTTAATCAGTGCTGAAATGTGTTCTTTCTAATAACGCTGCCTATTTTTAAAAAGCTTATTTCTGCTGTGTTGGGTCTGGGATACATTTCAAACTGGTAGTGTCCATCTAGTGAGAACAGAATAACTCGTTTCATAACAAATCTATTTTTGTTCCCAGTCATGTTTGCAGTGGAATAGGAAACGAACGGTGCTCCTGCTTTCTACTGAGAGTACTTCAAGCCATCCCTAGTAATAAAGTGTGGAGTTGATTCACTGCTGCTGTTGTTCCAGCTGGAGAGTCAGCCTACGCTGTCTCTTAACATAGCGGTATGTCTATATGGATATATTTTTAACTCAAGAGCATCACTATAAATACAGAACAAAATGATTGCCAAAGAAGCCAGTTCCCCTGTTAATTGGACCATCACATTAAACCCACACAAACAGAGCATTTGAAACAGAGATCACAAAAATGACAGTTTTCCCCACTGACTCATTTCACCCCAGATTAGTTGTTAATATGGTTAATTGGCTGGCCTGCAATCAGCTGCAATCCAGATAGGGTGGATGGAAAGGGCATGTTGGTGGTGCTTATGGAAAAAAAAAAAAAGACCACTCCTCACATTGCAGCTAATATGTAGCCCTACATTTCAATTATCTATGCCATTTATAGGAAGAAAGATCATTACTTGCATTTAGTAACAAACCAGGAACCAGGAACATCATGTTCTCATCTACCAGGCAGTTCTTCTGACTTTTAGACCAGTTGACAATAGCTATAAAGTTATTATAAAATACAGCATGATTTAAGAGATGCAGCTCTCATCGTCCTCAACATTGTTCAAAATAACCATAGTTAAATATAATTTTCCAATTATGGGGAATTAGGGAGGTGTCCAATTAGGGGGGTGTCAGATGTTATAAGCAAGGGTCCACTACTACAGAAGCTTTTTGTAAACACACAGAATTTAACAATTGTTCTTCAGTTTTCTAATAAATCAAACCTGATACACATGCCTCCATTTTCAAAGTACAATCAGATATAGATTTAACTGAACAATAAGAATGAACTTTCAAACCTCCAGGTAGTAGCCCACCAAAATTATAAAATATTACAATTATAGATTTGTTTATTATGTACCTGCAAATATGCTGGAAATTTAGAATAACAAAAAAATAGGGTTGGTTTGTTTTGGGTTGGTTTGGGTTTTTTTATTGTAAAAGAACAATATTGGGAATAAAAACAGAGTGATCCCTTAGACCTCATTCTTGCATTTTTAAATGCGTGGGAGGTGTAGCAACTCTTTTGAGAATTCCTATTTTCATATGTTCATCTGAGATTACTAAATACCAGGTTTTTAAAAGCAGGTGCTCACCAGAATTTTAATGTGACTTTTGACTACGGTCATTTTGAAAATTAAAGGTAGAAATAAAAACTCAGAAGATATTGAATCTTTTTCTGGGTATTTTGGGTTGGGGGTTTTTTGTGTTTTGCTGAGGGAGGGTTGTGGGGTTTGCATAATTCTAATAACAAAAGGAATAATTGTAAGAGAACTCCATGAATTATCGTAAATCTTTATCTAGTTACCTTCCTCTTATTTTCCTTCTTTTCACCCATCATTTGAATTCAATCTACCTTTTTATCCGTTAGGCCTTTAGGACTTCTGTCCTGTCCACAGCCATTTTCCTCCTGCTTCACCACACCTCCCACAACTAAATTGTTCCACAGGGAACTACACCCTCTCTCATGGCTTCAGGTGTGTGGTAAGGCAGTCATTTCATAACGTGAACTGCATGTTATTTGTCACATGATTTTAGAAAAGGCAGACTTGCTCTTTTTTCCAACCAGGAGAAGCCCCTGAAGAATAAAAAGGACCCACCTCCTGACTCCATGCATACACGCCTGCTTTTATCTGGGGCAGAGTTGGGCTGAGAGAGGCCAGTGCAATGCCAGGTACCCAGAGTTGTGGGCTGGCCATGCTGAGAGAAGACTGTGGTGTCATTAAGGAACCTGCAGTGCCACAGGTTAGCTGTAGCCACAGCTATCCAAAGACGCAGTCCAGGCAAGTCTTGCATTTGGAGACATTATCTTTTATCAGATCAACTGAAAAACTGCACAAGCTGTTGAGTGCCCAAAGCTAAATACAGGTTGAAAAAACTATTCCAAGTTTAACTTGATGTATATAAGCTGGACCAATTAAAAGCTGGTAGCTGGCACTCATGCAGCAAAGGGAGAGACAGTGAGAGATGCCCATCTAGCTACTTTCTAGGAGAAACAGTTAGAAAACTAATGTATAACATATATGAAGAGGTTAGAAAACCCACCACTAAACCAACACCTCTGTTACACCCACCTTTTTCTAATTACTATTATTAATTTTCACTCCTAGATCTAGTAGTTTCAAAACTACTTACAGGTTCCCCTTGAGGAGCCGGAATGTTTTCTGCCATGGCAGTGAAAGTGCTGGCCAGCCCCAGTGCAGGCAGAGTCTCACTGCAGCCGGTGCACTGCAGGCCATGGGAGCTGCAGACCTTGCTGGAAGTGAGGACAGCTGCTTTGCCTGTCTGACAGCTAAGATATCTGAGTCAGGAAAGATCATCCTTAAACTAAATCCTGAGCATAGGCAGTTCATTGCTGGCATCAACCTCTCTCTCTGTCAATTGCCCCTGCCTGGAGGGGAGCAGAGCAGAAATAAAAAAAACAGGATGCACAAAATGAGTGTCAGGGAGAGGCAGATAAGATATAATTTCCTTGGTTCTGGAAGTTTGCAAGGTGTAAAAAGACCTCCATCACATGGTGCCGTGTGGAAATGAGGCATCTTGGAAGATCAGCTTTTTTGGCCATCGCTGTCAGCAGATTCCCATGGATCATTTTTATTTCAAAGTGGAGCTTCTGGGGGCTGGAGCAGCCCAGGGACTTCAGAGGAAGCCAAATAAAACTAGATGAATGAGCAGTGGCAGTAATGATTTTTCAGCAGTGACAAATTATTTCAAGCAGGGATAAAAGCAAGAAAATTGGAAGAAATGCTTTGACGCACAGTAAGAGCCTGCAAATGGAGAGCATCGTTTTGGACAGCTCACTGGAAAACTCTGTGTGACAGCAGGTGCAAAACATGTCAGAAGAAAAACTAGTCTGGCACTCAGCCCGAGACCTGAGAGTGCCTGCAAGATTGGTAAAATGTCAAGAAGCAGAGCACTGATATATTGTTTTACAGCCTTAAAGGTACTGGCGTGGTTATGGCTACAAGCTTGTGCCACTCCATGGCCTTTAAAAATGTATGTGCATTATCCCACAACTTCACCCACCCACCCACCATGTTTAGTGGTTATTATACTCCTTTATTTGCTTTCAGTCCAGTTATGAGATCCCAAATTAAAAGTTCTGATCAGGTTTGAAGTCTGACTGGGTTTTACTCTGGCTGAAACATCAGGCACCTTTTCTGTACATCTTGTATTTCCCTCAGAAGGGGATGTTTGTTTTGAGACTATATTTGAAGGCTGTAGCCTATATTTCATTTGAATTCAAGATCTTTCCTATCCATTGGTCACCTTAAATCCTTTCAGTGAGGCTGAATACCTACACAAAGCACACAGGCTGACACTACACTAGAAACAGCCATGCACACAAGGCAGAAAGTAAGCCAAAACAGCAATGCCAGTTCAAATGAAGAAAACAGAAAACATCAGCAAGTTTGGAAAATTAAGTAAGAAAATACAGTTGGGCAACCTGAAAAAGAATCTGAGGAGCAACTAGCAGAAGGACATGAGGAATAGATCAATCTTTTTCTTCTGCATCTCAAAATAAAGAATTCATAGTGTCAACTGATGCTCAGGGTATTTGCAATCTCTTAGAGAGGAGAAGGTGGCTGCACAGCAGAGAAATTAGCTGCTCTGACTGGAAGAAACTGTGGTGATTCCCATGCCTCTATTCCCTTTCCAAAGATTCAGCAAAAGATCTCCCTGAAACTGAAGTGAGAGAAATAAATGACTGGTTTACACACCAGAAAGAGGTTTGTCAGAAGGCTTCTGCAAGGCATCTGTTGTCACATGTGATGTTCCCCTTACCCATAAGGCCTTTGGACAAGGAATTGGAAAATCTTCTTTGGGAACTGAAGCCAACTTTACGTTCAAAAAAGGGAGAAGAAAATGTGTACACAGGAAGGAAAAACTATAAGGACCCTGTAGGCATTCCTTCTGCAGAGCAAAGGAGAAAGTTTTTTGAAAGATCATGAAGACTAATAGAGAGTTGAATGCCAGAGAAATAGGGAGCAACTGAGAGTTAAAATACTAAAGAATTAAGAATATGATTCAAGCCCTGGAGAGAACAGGATGAATAGTTCCAAAACAGGGTGAAGCCTGTGTAATGGGAGTGAAGTGATGAGCTGAGGGGAAGCACAGAATTTACTACAGAGGTGAAGGAATAAGAAAGAGAAATAAGTAGACTGAAGGGAGAGATAGACCAACAGAGATACCAGACTAGATAAGAAGAAATACAGTAGGGTTGAAACCTGATTGCCTGTAAGGATGAGGATCCATAATGGCTGTGGACAGAAGGGCTGTGATTTGTTTAACTGCGGAAGCTTCACCCACCCGATTTGGGTGTGTGCACATGTGTGTGCCTGCACACGCTCACGTGATGGCAGGCTCACAGAAAGGAGAGGCAATGAAAGGAAAATCCTTCTTTAAGGTCCTTTCTATGACTCCATGATTCTTGCTCCAGCTCTTCCTTGCATTTGCTCTGTTAGGCTGTCTCCTTCTCAATGCACAAACTCTGGGCTTTGTGGATGATGGGAATTATTCCTTTCCTAGCAGCCAAAGACAAAGTTTCAAGGAAGGTTCACACTCAGGATATGTGGAAGGCAAGTATTGCATTTTGGAATTAACCTCATCCTTGAAGCATAGAAGTAAACATCATTTTATTTGTATTTTCCTACCCTTTCCCACATATCCCACATCTACTGCCTGCTTGTATTGAATCCATGCCTCCTATTCCCAACCCTTACAAAATCGTTAAGGCAATAAGTTTAGCAAGGAGAACCATCAACTGTTTTCAGCACTCATTTTAATTAGGTGCTTTGCCATATTGCTTATTCTTGGATTACAATGATCATTTCTCAGGCACACCTCTTCACATTTAGAGGCAGTATTACTGTATTCATGTTTCCTAGTTTGGCAAGACTTTATAAGATCACCAAATGAGGTTTGGGAAAGGTGAGAAGAGGCAACTCCTCAAGAAGTGGCAGAGCTAGTGTTGGTGGAAGCATGAGAGTAGTGGCGAAGAGTCAAGACATCCTTCACCTGAGATCACCCATTTGGCAGGGCTTAGAGAGCTTGAAGGCCCCTGAGAAGAACATCACTTGGATGTTGGGCAGATTTCTGATTAGACCTTTCCTGCAGAGAAGAGCCTGGAAGCCCGTAAGCCCTGGGGTTGTAGGCACAAGGTTCACAGTCCCCCACCAGTAAAAACACTTCCATTGCCAGATGCAGAGAATTGTAGCCAAGAGGCTTTGGCATGAACCAAGATGAGCTGGTGCCCCACAGAGATCAATACTTCAGAGCAGAGCTCCTGGACAGCAGGCACCGGCAGAGGCAGGTCCCTGGCAGGGCCCATCACTGAGAAAACAGCAGGAGCACGGTGGGTGGGAAAACAGAGCAGCCCTCACAGCTGGGACTGGAAACCAGAGAGCAGCTGCAGGAAGTGAAGGTGAAGCAGGTTTTTGCTCTGCATCCACAAGCAGTGGCTGCCAGCAAAAGAGGAAGACAGTCAAGTATGTGATAGTGGGGGACACAGAAGCTCTGAATGTGTTAATCTCCTCGGAGGCCAACAGTAACTGCAGTGCTGAGCTCAAGTGCTGATTTCTGTGTAACAGACTATGTGAGAGATGCTTTTAATCAGAGGACAAAGAAGAAAACAAGACTGCCTCATTCAGCGTGTGTTTGAACATCCTGTCCCTGAAGAGACCACCCAGAACTCACCCATGACACACCAATGGGGAATGACCCCGCAGAGGACACCTGACCAGTGAATACTTTCCTGATCACAGAGAGATTAATAAAGTTCTGAGATCACTTAAGAGACTTGTAGCGTATATAGAGGGGCATATATACAGTTTGGTGCTCTAGTCCAGGATGTACCATGCCCACAATGAAGCAAGCATCACAGTGAGTCAATTCCCAGCATTTGAATGACAACTAATGAAGCTCACCAGACTGCACCCTGGGTGCACAGGACAGATGCAAACGAGCAGTGGAGCTGGCTCAACAGACCTCCTCACATGCACAGCTATACTGACCCAGGGGAAGCCTTCAGCTCAAAGCAAAGGGACCACTAAGGTTTCCAAAGTTGGGTACAAAACAAAGTCCAGGAACAGTGACCTCAGAAGTGAAACTAGAGTCATGGGCACAGCAAGGTAAAGGGTAAAAGCTTGTAGTAAGATGCCAATGCCAGTAAGAACTGTTTGTGGAAATAAACCTGAAATCAGGTTAGAGTTGGCATACCAATTCCTTCCAACAGCCTGACAACACTGTGTTTGGGCTGGAAAGCAGAGCAAGAAGAAGACATCTGCACTGGGGTGGAGGAGCTATCAGAGCAGCAGAGCTGGCAGATGCCTCGCATCACACGTTTCTTATCCAGAGGGAAACAGATGCATGACTGGGGGAGTAGAGTGCTTTGGGAGGGAGAGCAGAAAAGGGTGTATATAGTATGATGCTTTATTGGAAATGGCACAAACCACATAGTGATCCAGGTCCACACAAACGTTACAGAATTATTTTTTTTTATTTAAAAAAATCATGAGTGCATTAAAAACCAAGCAAATCATGAAGCGATGCAGTGAGTCACACCTGCCCACCTCTAGCTATGAGGAGATGTGCCAGCAGGCAGTGGAGTTACATCTGTTCTGCATCTCATCAGCCCCTGGAGGGTCAGCACTGAAGGCTTTCAGGAGTCTTCTACAGCCAGAACTATCTCAGGCGGTGCAAAGCTGTCCTTGAAATCCCCACATCCATTCATCCCACATGCTCTTCTAAAGATACATTTACCAGCTTCCTCAGTAGCACAGGGAGAATCATGATGCTAGTCCTCTTCAGCCCAGCCAGCCACCAGACCATTCCAGTGTGGAGAAGTCCAGTCATTGGAAGTGCACCAGTCTTTGCGACCCCATGCAGAGGAATGTTCAGAAACTTTACACTCTAAGTTTCCTTTCTGTATTCCTTTCTTCAGCTTCCTGCAATATCTGCTGTGGATCATGGGGGTGCAAGAAAAAAAAAAAGAGAAAAAAGAAAAGAAGAAGAAAACCCCCAACTAATCTCCTGTCCAGTTTTCCTTCATCAGTTTTGTCCTTAAAGGCTCACATGTAAATCTCCCTGCTTCATGGTGACTATGCCCAAAACCTTCCCTCTGGAAGCATCCAAAATGCCATCATGGCTGCCCTGCCTCCTCCCTTCAGGGCCAGATGGGATGCATTACCATCAAAAGAAAGTTAAATCCAGTTATTATTAAGAGATCTAGGTGTCCCTTCACCCCAGCTGGAAACTCTTAGTATTAATATCTTTTTAATTTATTTGAACTGACGTTCTTGGTGAAGTATTAATGACATATGTGTTTGTTCTCCTGCCATGATCAAACGCTGAGATCACAAAAACCAAGGCCAAGCAAAGAGACATGTATTTTAATATTTACTTTAGAGGTGACAGAAAATTATTGGTGAAGAGTTCTCTTCCAATTAATGTTATCACTGCTGTTGCCAACAGTGAATGACAGCGATGTTTTCACATGCTATAAAGCCTGGGTCTCTGGCAGAGATGAATTTTCCCTCATAATCAACTCTTAACTTCCATTCCTTGTAAATGATTAGAATAAATGTGACAGCAAAAATCACTAGACCTTCACTTGGTAATGAAACTGTGAGTGATGAGTAGCCCATGGTACTTCTTGTCACACCAACTTGATTGCTTTCTGGATGGATTAAGAAAGGTAGTAGGTAGCAAAAAAGTGGTGTGTGTCATATTTAAATTATGGCAAGGCGTTTGGTAGCACATCACATAAATAGTGCTTTCCAAATTCACTTAGATTGATTTGGATGTGAGTGCTCTCCCAGGAATTGTAAAGTGAGAGGACACTGATAACAAAGGGAGAGGGAAATCAGCCAAGAGACAGTGTTTAATAAAACACTGGAGGCAACTGTGTTAGGGTCCATGTGATGCATGCCTCCTCCTCCCACTCCCCCCATCAGGATGTGTCACTGGCACGGATTTTCTACTCTTGCCTTGGAAGGGAGGTGGTGAAGGAGATGCCTCTCTCAAAGTCTCAGTGTAACAGGAGGCAAAGGCTCCCAGGCACTGATTCATGAGAGGGAGAGGAGAAACTCCAGGACATAAGTTTTTCCTACTTAGGTTTTAAACTTTGCTTTATTTTTCCATGAAACAATAAAGTGGGCTCTTAAATTGAGAAACTGCTTTTCTTTCACTCCTTTCTTTTCAGAAGAGTAATATTTCAAGGGGAGGAGCAAAGGGGACATAGAACGAAAGAGACTTTTTAATGGAAATTGGCTTGTGTACTAGAATATGTAACCTATGACCTCACACAGGTAGCATCCAACTAAGTTTAAATAACATGTATGATGTTTCAAATTTCTTTGAGTTTATACTAAAAATAAGACACAGGAAACTAATTAGTGTGATTGAAGACAGCATAACCATGAACAAACATAAACAGAAGTACATGCAAACTACAGTAGACAACAGTTGACTTGCAATCTGCAACTTGGTTTTTATATAGAAGTGTAAATTTTGATGACTTCTGCTACAAATCTTAACTTGTCCACACTTTTTCCCTCTTTTTCTATCTACTGAATAATCATTACCATTTTTTAATGGGATGGGAGAAGCCCAGGATGTGGATCAGGTTGGATCATGTATGTCTGACACGAATATATCAGCATCATTATGTATGAAAAGATTTCATAAATACAACACAGAGAGTTTGTTGCTTTGCAGGTAGTCCTGAATACTGCTTATGCCCAATCGCCCTTCCAAATATATTCCAACATATTTGCTCCCAATAGTGATCATGGATGTCAAATGAAGCTGATTAAACAGTGCATCTTAGAAAATCTCAGATAAGCAACTGACAGAGGCCATATTCTTCCATGTTTTTACAGCAGATGACAGGTGTACCAGTCATTTAGTTTATCACTCTGACCTAAAAGCTAGCTTCCCCTGCACCAGTTAAATGAACGATGAGCATTAGAGCTGCTTTTACACCTCATCATTTGTTCTTTCATTCCTTTACTCACTAACTCAAAAAATGTCAGCCTTTTGAACTGCAGGTACATGGCTGTCTTCACTTCAAATCACGGAGGCTTTCCTGGCTGAAACTTACTCCTGCCTAAAACCATGCTGCATGCTGCTTATGAGAGTGATGTGGCCCCAGCTCAGGGCTGGCCAGTGCTGAGCTGACCATAAGGCACTTGGCTGACTGTAGCACCCACAGGCAGCCCTTGTTCGGACAGACACCCTGCTTTGAAACTCTCCTGCAGTTTTCTCAAGCTGCATTTAAACAGAAAGTAAACTTAATTAAAACATTTCTGGCCTCAGAATGCAATCCTGACATCTAAAAATATGAGCCACTTATGGTGTAAAGGTGTTCAGTTCTGCAGTGGAGGACGGTGACATTGCTGCTTTCCTGCATAGCAGTCAGCGTGCTGGAAAACACAGGAACTGTTACTATGAAAAATGACATTTGGAATTACATAAAAATGCCAAAATGTAGAATTATATTAGTTTAGCTGTGGTGATAAGATATGAAAATACAGTGAAAATTTGTGTGAATTAAATACAGCAGGACATGAGACACACATCTTCAATCTTTAACACTTCCACCTTCTTCAGGACACTGAATTTATTCAAGGCAGAAAGAGAAATCAGGAGTGTAAAGAGGCTTGTGAATTTGGAGACTGTCTCAAATTGAAATGAAACCAATTATCCTGAAAATATTAATGAACTTAGAATCATAGAATCACAGGCTGGTTTATGTTGGAAGGGACCTCAAAGACCATCTAGCTCCAACCCCCTGCCATGGGCAGGGTTACCTCTCACTAGACCAGGCCACTCAAACCCCCATCCAACCTGGTCCTGAACACTGCCAGGGAGGGAGCAGCCACCACCTCCCTTGGCAACCTGTGCCAGTGCCTCACAGCCCTCATAGTGAAGAGTTCCTTCCTAAGATCCAATCTAAATCTACCCTCTTCCAATTTAAACCCATTACCTCTCATACTATCACTACATGCCCTTCTAAAAAGTCCCTTCCCAGCTTTCTTGTAGGCCCCTTCAGGTACTGGCAGGCTACTCTAAGGTCTTCCTGGAGCCTTCTCTTCTCCAGGCTGAACAAGCCCAATTCTCTCAGCCTGTCTTCATAGGAGAGGTGCTCCAGCCCTCTAATCATCTTCATGGCCCTCCTCTGGACCCATTCCAGCAGTTCTATGACCTTCTTATTTGGGGACTCCAGAACTGGACACAGGACTCCAGGTGGGGTCTCATGAGAGCAGAGTAGAGGAGGAGAATAACCTACCTTGACTTACTGGCCACACCCCTTTTGATGCAGCCCAGGATACGATTGGCCTTCTGGGCTGTGAGTGCATATTGTTGTCTCATATCGAGCTTCTCATCCACCATCACCTCCAAGTCCTTCTCTGCAGGGCTGCTCTCTATCACTTCATCCCCCAGTCTGTATTGATGATGAGGATTGCCTCAACCCAGGTGTAGGACCTTGTAGTTGTCCTTGTTGAACCTCATGAGGTTCACATTGTCCCACTTCTCCAGCTTTTCCAAGTCCCTCTGGATGACATCTCATCCTTCCAATGTGTCAGCTGCACCACTCAGCTTGGTGTCATCTGCACTCAACCTCAGCATCAATGTCACTGATGAAGATATTAAATAATACCGGTTCCAGTACAGACCTCTGAGGGAAACCCACTTGTCACATCTCTCCATCTGTGATTCTGTGGTCTGGATTTCAAGCCATTGATGACTACTGTCTGGGTGCAACCATCCAACTAATTCTTTATCCACCAAGCAGTCACTCATCAAATCCGTATCTCTCCATTTAGAGAGAATGATGTGGGGGACTGTGTCAAAGGCTTTACAGAATTACAGATAGATGACATCCACTACTTTTCCTCTGTCCACTGATATGGTCACCCCATCATTAAAAGCCACTAGGTTGGTCAGGTAGGATTTGTCCCTGGTGAAGCTGTGCTGACTGTCACGAACCACCTCCCTGTCTTCCATGTGCCTTAGCATAGCTTCTGTGAGAAGTTGTTCCATGATCTTCCTAGGCACAGAGGTGAGGCTGAGAGGTTGGTGGTTCCCCAGGTCATCCTTTCTACCCTTTTAAAAAATGGGCACAGCATTGCCCTCCTTCCAGTCACTAGGGACTTCCCCTGATGCTGCCATGACTTTTCATACACAATGGAGATTGGCTTTGCAACAGTATCAGCCAATTCCTTGAGGACTCTGGGATGCATTTCATCGGGTCTCATAATCTTATACATGTTCAGGTTCCTCAGGTGGTCACAGACCAAATCTTCCCCTACAGTAGGAGGGCTTTGTGCCCCATCTTGCTGCCCACTGACCCAGGAGGGGCAAGGAGAGCTGTTGCTAGTGAAGACTGAGACAAAGTTGTTGAGCACCTCAGCCTTCCCAACAACTTGCTGAACTTTACATCTGAGAGTCATCCTATATTAATCATTTGTGTAAACCTATTTAAAAGAATGAGGCATTTTCAGCCAGGAGCACGATGAACTATTCATCTTAAATACATGGTCTGATGAATTTCATCTTCCTCTTGTGAATCAGCCACTAACAGATCCTGATTTTGATCAGATAATTTGTTGCCCTGAAGTATAAGCCAAAATTTCATAACAGTTTTCATCTAGTTGCTGATTCCCAAGGCATCCACTTCAGGAACTTCCTCTTTGTGGGCTGTTCCTGATTACACACGTCTGAGCAGCACCAGTCCTGTTCCCTGAAGAGGTGACTGAAATGTGTGGGGAGAGAAAGTAAGCAGCAGTGAGTGCTCTTGCTTGCTGAGCAGCACTGGTGGGAAAAACTCCTGCTCCTTTCAGTGGCTGGCAGAGAAAACAGCAACCAGATGTGAGCTGGTCCCAGAGACAGCAGTAACACCCACTGCCTTTGCCATGCTAGAACCCTTGAAGGGCCCTTCAAGTGCAGAGGGATGGGGAGAGAGCAAAGGGCAGCATCGGATGCACCCTTCAGCAGCCGGAGCTCAGCAACCCCACACACTCTGCTCTGGGCACGCTGGAGAGTCCTGCTTGGCAGCTGCCTGCTTCCATGCTGCTACTGGGGGAAGCTCATTAATTAATTGGAAGATCTATGGAAGCATTTAATTGCATCCTGTGTAATTCCCTTGCGCTCACCTCACCAGCAGTGACAGTAGGCAACTTTATAGTCAATCTGTAGGCAAACTGAGAGCATCGCCCAGAAAATGGGTAGTGCTGGCATTCGCCTCTTTCCAAATGATGCTTTTTGAGCAAGACTCCCTCACTCCTCTTTCTCCAGATGTTTCAGCTTCTCTCAACTGCTGATCACTGCCACCTTTGAGGGAGCACAAGCTACGTCTGCACTGGTTTTCTGAATGTCTGTGCTGCAGAAGCTCTCTGGGCTGTGAGCGTTTTTGTCCCAACTTCTTGAGAAACTGAATAAGAAAAACAATATCATACCCATTAAACCCCTGACTAATCCCTTGAATGTCCCAACAATCACTTCAGTTTCCCAAGAAAACAATTGTCCTACTGAGAAAACCATTCTGGAGAGTCAACTTGATGCCAAATCCAAATTATGCAAAAATTACAAGTTTCATATAATTTCTATAAAGTACAAGTTAAAATCCCCTCACCAACTGAATGTCTAGTGTATATTTCTGTTTCACTAACAATTTAGTTTGTTTTCTGGGAGAATCTTTAAGTAATTTGAGAATGGAAATCTCATCACACTTATTACACTTGGTATGATTTGTAACTAGGAACAAGACTTCCATTTATCAGGAGCCAGCTGCAAAAGAGCCAGAAAGTTTAGTCAAGAAGTCCCAGCGCTTCAACTTCTTAGAAAGCAAAGAAAGAAAAGCTTTTTAATGCGAAATTTTGAGAGGCTTTTTCCTGTGTGAACCTCTAGTTAAAGACCATGTGGCAGACCTCCAGGTATTTAAGTGCTAAAGTTTAGTCCTGGATACAGTAACTCTGAACCAAGCCAATACTTTGTGATGATTAAGAAACATATAAATTTTTCACTGAACTGAGACCAGCTGTTCCACATTTGGCTAGAAGTAAGCACGAACTGTCATTTATGGCTCCATAAGGACCCACATCACCTGCACACTAAACCCTTTGCATTGGAACAAGATCATGGTACATCTCAGAATTATTTGAATTTATTTGTATGTCCTCAGATTCTCCTTGTTCATCACCAAGGCCACAGATGACTGTGAATATTTTTACTATATCATCTTTATTTTAATTCAGGAAAGTTTTTTAGCTGCCTTCAGAAATATTATGCCTCCTTATTCTCCTTTTTTTAAAATTTTTTGCTTTTAGCAAAGGTATGGACACTCACTAGGTAGTAACTGTTTAAATAAACTGCATAACTCATGGGTACCACTCCTACAATACCAAAATGTTGCAGGACCTGGGAGAAGAGAAATAAGATGTCATCCTTAGAGATGCTTATTTCCTGCATGACTTGTTATCAGGCCTTGTGATGTTTGATATTTTTGCTGCTCCTGCACTCATGTACAGCTCTGTCTACCATTGCAGTTCTGGTAAGGCACTCCTAAGGTGCAGAAGTCTTCCTGATAAAGCCAGGCTTCCCTCATTCCAAGGTGATTGAAGCTTTCAATCATGGTCTACAGTTAAACAGAGCCTAACACAAAAAGTTTGTTCATGAGCATACTGTGCAATGTGTTTGCTCAGTTCTGCTTTCTCTCATTTATACAAGCAAAGTCCTTAACCTCTCATCCTGATTTACACAGCTGTGAGCAAACCATTGCCATCCACAGCAACTGTGTCTGTGCTTAATCCACAGAGGACAAAAGCCGATTCAGAAGATCCTCACAAGTTTGCTTTGTCTGCACACCGCTGCTGCCTTTGCAGATCCAATTCTACCCCACTCTGTTTAGAGTGCCAGTGAGAAATGAGGGGTGAGTCAATTTCATCTGAATAACATCCCCCAGCATTCATGTGAGGTGTGTGATGTGCTCTTCCCAACAGCACTCCTCTCTCTCCCCACCAAGGCATCAGAGCAGAGCTGCCAAGAGTTTGAATCAGCAGGAACCTGTAGACCAACAAAAGGGAATGAGCAGGCTGTGCTGGCTAAGGACCTCCTGCATTCGAAAGCTTTCATTGTGAGAATTCCTCAGGATAGGTCTGTCTTCACCTATTGATCAAATGGATCAACAACTGACTTAGCAAGATGAAGAGAGAACCTGGACCCATGTGCATAGTCCACCGAGGGGCTCAAATCACAGAATCACAGTATCACAGAATCACAGAATATTAGGGGTTGGAAGGGACCTCGAGAGATCATCGGGTCCAACCCCCCTGCCAAAGCAGCTCCCTAGCTCATACTGCACAGATAGGCGTCCAGATGGGTCTGGAATATCTCCAGAGAAGGAGACTCCACCACCTCCCTGGGCAGCCTGTGCCAGGGCTCTGTCACCCTCACTGGGAAAAAGTTCCTCCGCATGTTGGTGCAGAACTTCCTGTGCTCCAGCTTGAGGCCATTGCCCCTTGTCCTGTCCCCACAGACCACTGAAAAGGGCAGGGGGCTTAAGGGTTTCAAATGGTCTCACTAGTCACTCAGATGAATGCAGGATTCTCTTAAGCCCCAGCAACGTGTGGACAAGAGGAACATATTCTACCCTTAAACTTAACCTCATTTGATTTATTCTTCACCTTCAAATACAGCATCCAAAGTTGACAGGATGAAAAGTGTGAGCTTAAAACAACAGGGGGAAAATTGCCACTATGAGGCTGAAATACTTCTAAAACTTGAACCTTCCAACATCAGAAATGTTTCTCCCTGAGGCTGTTTTTCTGATCTAGCTGGTATTTGTGGAGTAGAAATCACTTGCTGCTGCTGTATGCCAGCAAAGACAGCAGTGAAGCATGCAAAGTACTCCTGGACTGTTAAGAAATATGTTTCTAGAAATAGAATATTCCTTCATGCCATTGGAACATCACCAGAGTGATTAATCAGAAGCAAGCAATACTAAAAAAGTGCAATTATTCTTTAGCAGCTAATGAGGAGGATCTTGTCAGTACAAACTGAAAAGCTCAGTCTAAAGAATGAGCCTGGGTGGGCTGGAGCAGTCAGAAGAGGCAGCTGCTAGTGGGAGAGCAAACTCCAGGGAGTGGATCATTTCAAGATGTTTACCTATCTCAGCAGTGTCTGTTCGAGGCATTCACTGAACCGTCAGGAGGTACGTGGTTGTTTAGCAGTGACCACCCATAGGACTGAGGCAGCTGAACCTTCACACCACCCAAAAGGCAAACCCACACTCCTGGGTGCAGCTTTCCCTGCTGCATTTTATGCTTATTTTATCGTACTTCACAGCACATTCCTGAAGACTTCTGGCTACAAATAGGTGAGCTTTGTTGCAATGTGTTAGCACACATTTTGCTAGCATGTGTTAGCATCATTTTGATCAAAGCAGAGGTGACTCATAACTTGATACTACAAGAATAGGTTGGAGTTTTCTGGAATTGAACTACGTCAACAAAGAGCAACAGTCATATCGTGCCTCTGTGACATGGCTCATTTAATGTGCTGGCTTTACTAAACCTGGGGTAGTCTACATAATTCATCATGCAAAGGGAATTTGGTAGAATTTTTCAGATTTTAAAGAAATGATTAGAAAACAAGAAACAAGAAGATTAGAAAAATTTTCTTTATAAAGAATGGATGGTTTTGTCACTGAATAACCTTCTCTTCAGAGCCTTGGCAAGTTGCAGAAATCCAAATGATATTTGGAGAGTTACTAGGTTTAACTGTGCTTTCAACACATCCCTACTTTGATTGAAAAGCTCAGTTTCCCCATCCTGAGAGAAAATTCTACCTTCCGATTTTGACTGAAGAGATGTCAGTTTTCTTGTTTTCAGTAAAAATCCCCATTTCCAAGGTGAGATGGAGCCAAAACGTTGACAGGAAGTATGGCATACAGCAGTTCTCTCATCATGTGAGCCAGTGTTTGCTCTCCATCAGCCAATGCAAAAATCAAGAAGGGAGGGGATGTTTGTGCACAGTTCCATAGAATAAGCAGCCAGACTAAAGGATGGGTTCCCTACTCACAGGGTATCACTGAATTTCAAATTGCCCCACCAAGTTACTTGAACGCAAAAAGTTTTTTCATCCTCAAAGTAGCAAGATACTACCACAGAGGTGAGGTGTGCTTCACACTAAATTGGTTAACAGACCTTGGAGAGACTCCAGACATGACTGACAAATGCAAAATGAGGTTTTATTCAGGGTTTGTAAAGAAGGGCTGTGGAAGGCTCCTGGCTGACAGTGAGGGTGCACAGAGCAGAAGCACAGGCATCCGGAGTTTTTTGATCCAGAGAGGCACCAAAACAGAATACAGGATGGATGTTCTTCATTCTGAATAAAATCTCCTAGTAAGCCTGCTTCTTACCTCACCTGTAGCTGTTGGTTATTTTTATGAAAAACTATGTCATTATCTCATCACATTTACATTTCTTTCTCAGATGCTTTTTGTTGTTTTTTTTTTTTTAATATTGCTTTGCAAACTTGGGCAGGTGAAAAATTGAAGGAGGACAGCATTGGGATTTTGCAAAGCAGCTTCTCATGGTCCGTGACCTTCCTCCCATCTTCATAGAAAGGGGCATATGACAGCAGGGTGCCCTGGCCTTTCTGAAGCAAACATCCCAGATCATGGAAATTGCTCTTTCACAGAATCACAGAGTCACAGAATGATAGGGGTTGGATAGAATGCCTAGAGATCATCTGTATGGGTTACATATAGCCTGGAGAGAGCAGTCACAGAGTGACAGTGACAGACTGCAAAGGTTCTCAGGCTGTACCTACTCCAACTTCGTGACCAAACCAGCGCCAGCTCTTAGGTCAGACTAGGCTGCTCAGAGCTTACTCCAGTCAAGGTTTGAAAACTGACAAAGATGGAGAACTTAGAACCTCGGAGTACTTGGGAAAAAAAAATAATCTATGGTACAGGTGTTGGGGCTTCATTGGCTGTTGGGGCTCTGGTTTTGGGAACCATCGCTTCTCGGTGAAGCAATTAGCTCTTCTGCCTCTCTGCCTAGTACACTTCTAAATGCACAAACATATTGTGAGACCCTTCGTGCACAGGACATTGGGGAGTACCATACACTGTGTGCTAAATACACAATGTTTCCCTACCTATAGCTATGGTGACATCTGTATGTGCAAGAAATGTTGTTTCAGGGTATGAAGCTGCTTAACAATGTCTTCCTTGTTTGTGCAAGCCAAAGCAAGTCACCACAGGCTTACGTTGAAAGGGAAAGCAACAGCTACAGTCTGAACAAGGGGCTTACGTGTAGGGCCCCATTTAGTGCAGTCTGTTCCAACCATCTGTGTCACAGATGGACCATCTATGTCTCCTGAGTAGCTCCCTTGGCCACCTCAGGTTCATCCTCTGAATTTCTAGAGGAATCATGTCCTATTCTTTCTCTTTTTCATTAGCATTTGACTAGTCTATGCAGAATAGAACTACCACAGAGGAGATGTAGGAGCCTGCAAAGACAGCTGAGGCCAGCTTGGCAGAATCGCTCACCCAAGGGGCTGTAATGGCACAACATGCAGGGAAAGAAATGACCAACAATTTTTGTAAGAAAATAAAAACTTAAAATTCAACCTACGGATTTCTGTTTTTTAAAGATGTGAGACTTCAGGGGTGTTTTGTCACAATATCACATAACAAACTAAGCTGGGAATAAATCAGCTGGTTAGATGTCTATGGGGCAGGTAGCCTGTAAATAACATTCCCTCAAGGACTAGACAAGAAGAATGGACTGACCAACTCTACTGACATCCAATCTCACAGCCTATTCACAGGGACACCCTTCTATCTAATCATAAAGAAAGGTGTGCTGCAGAGAAAATATGCCCAAAAAATTACATTGATCTACACTTAATGCACTTGTGAAAATTGCTGTCTGGGGGGATCGGTGTAAGTGCTATCAGCATACTGGGAGAAAACAATGACAAAATTATTCTGTTGGCATCTTGGAAAAGGGAAAATACATAAGAAATATGCTTTAGTGATATTCTCACAAACAAGCAGTGAGAAACACTTCATGTTGGTTTCCTGATGGAATACCTGTTAAAACAAGAGTCAGCAAAGACTAAGAGTCCACAGAGCACTTGTTATATTGGATGTAATGTCTCTAAAATCCCCTGAAAGCACATAAACAAGAGAGACATTACTTGTAATTCCTTCCCCAATTACATGATCGAAACCACAGTAGCTTTGGTAAATGGATTGAGAATTTCTCTGGATTTCCTCAATCGTTTTTGTGCTCTCTGCTGAAACACTCAGCCGCAAGACCCTCTCGAAGAGCTCCTCAGCCTCTTGTGATGGCACACCATCCCCTCCAAGTGGGACCCACAGAAACCCCTCAGAGAAGCTGGGCTGAGTCAGGCAAGGTCAAGTTAGCAGGAGTAAAAGCTTAGAATCAGCGTGGTAGTCTAAACTGGTAGCTACATAAACATACCTCACACTGGTTTCAGTGGAGCGCATTAAAGCCAGGTGGAGATGCTCTGAAGAAAAAAAATAGGCATTGGTGGCAAGAGGATAGTTAGAAAAAAGGAGGAATGAGTAAAAATAAGAAATAGAAAGAAAAAGATGTTTGGATTGGTTTTGACTGAGTTGAGGTCTTGGGTGAAGATTGAAGAGCTCCTCTCCAGTGTGTAGGTTTGCTGATGAACCTTGAACATTTTCTTTTAAAACCTGAGCCTCCAACAACCTTTTCCTGAAGTCTGCAGGCAAGGCAACACTGTGCCTTCAAGTACTAAACCTCTTTGCTGTGAAATTCTGGCAGGGAAATGCAGATTTCGCACAAGCATGAATTTCAACTGTTGCGATAGCTTTGGGTATTTGCCTTTCAGCACACAAAACCCATTTACTCAGATACCTGATCATTAGTGGTTGTTATCCCTTTTCTCCTCCTTATCTTACTTCCCCCCACAACTTATTCGTAAATGAATCCTATTTCCCAAGTCATTACTTGGTCCTTTTTTTGCTAATGCAAGCCTGGAAGTTTTTCCTAACAAAAAAAGGAATTGAAATGTGTCTCTGGTTAATATATATCTGTTTTCTCAAAGCAGCAAAGATTTAAACCTCTTATGTAGAACAGCTGTGTGTGTTAGATTTCTTGGTTTGGACAATGCTCTGAACAAACTCAATTTACCTTTCATTTCACAGGCTTGCTCATGCCTGAAAAAGAAGTAACTTGATAAAACATTTGCAGCCTCTGCCTGAGTAAGCAACGTCTGAAGTGCTTCATCAATGAATGGAAGTTTTCAGATTATTTTTGGTGCCATTACATGCTGCTGTACATAACCCAGCCTGGAAAATAACTGACAGACTCTGGCATCTTGGAGATAAGCAGTTATCAGCCACCATAGACTAGTTCACTGTGTCTCATGAGTAAAACAGAGGATGGTAGTAGCTTTGGGAGAGAAAACATGATTTTTTTTTTCTTATAAACATGTTGTTGATGCATTTCTATTTTATTTTGATGCATATGCAGCCTTTGAATGATTTTTTCCTTCTTTTCCTACTGATCTTTTCCATTGACACTGAGCATCAACCAGGTTTTTTTGAGACATGAATGTAAAGTAAGGTGGAGTTCAAATACATGAAACGATTGCCTGGATCTAGAGGGGAGAGTCCTAGATCCAGAGGCTGTCCCCTCTCTCCATGACCTCAGTGCAAGAGGCACGGAGAGAGGAGGAAGCACATCCCTCACAGCTATTCAGAGAGCCCTGTGGCACCACGCCAGGCCAGGGCAGCTGCTTCATTGCAGCATTTACCTTTCCCCAGCATTGGTTTGCAGGATCCAGATGGGTCCAGGTCACCAACCACAGTGGGCAAGAGTGCAGACCATCTGAAACTTCGGGGGCTGCTCTCTCCAGATCCCCCTCTGATGCTCAGTGCTGTGTTGCTGAGTGGCTGTGAAACGTGGAGCCTGCTGCCTGCCTAACAACATCATTAAATGTGCCAGGACAACTGGAAGAAAATCCAGAACACTTTTTGGAGCAGACTGCATCCACAGTGCTGCTGATAATAATGACACATCAGATAAGGTGTCTTAACATAAGGGCGAAATGGGAAGTCATCTTCACCCTCCTACATCATTTTCTCATCCTTTTCTCCTTTAGCACACCCAAATCTGTGCACTGTTGTTATGCACTTGACACAGAAGAAGCCTCTGGCTGCTTTAACTCGCAAACACACGGTGTGTGTGTAAGTCTGTCAGACAGTAACAGCAATCACAGGCATCCACTGATTTTTAAGTGTTGATTCAGGAGTAGAAAAGCAGTTGCAATTACTCTGATCTAGAGATGTCTGCTGTGTATGATTATATATATCTCTGAAGGGAGACTACAGCACTACTTCATAATGAAATACTTTTCTTCCAAATCTGAAACTAAAACAAACAGAAAAGCGTGACCAACAAATTGCATAAGCATCTTTGTACAAAATAATTATGCAAAACTCTCTGAACATATCCTCATGTGCTGAAACTCATTGAATGGATACTATCAGTCCCTAAGGAGAGAAGCCATTCATATATCATTCAAAGAGTATAAGAATGCTTTTCAAATGCTTTTTTTTTTTTTTGGATGCTTTTAAATGCTCTTTTTCACCCCATGCTGTGGCACTTTCACAGAGAGCTGTGAGGGAGTCAGTCTCCTGAGCATGTACCTTTTGAAATGTTTTCACAGAATCACAGAATCATGGCAGGGGTTGGAAGGGACCTGGGGAGATCATAAAGTCCAATCCCCCTGCCCAAGCAGGATCACCTAGAGCAGGTTGCACAGGACAGTGTCCAGGTGGGCTTTGAATGTCTCCAGAGAAAGAGAACTCACACCTGTCTGGGCAGCCTGTGCCAGTGCTCTGTCACTCTCACACTGATGTTTTTCCTCATGTTGAGATGGAGCTTCTGTGCTCTGGTTTGTTCCTGTTGCCACTTGTCCTCTCACTGGGCACCACTGAGAAGAATCTGGCCCCATACTCCTGGCATCCAAACTTCAGATATTTTTAAATTTTGATGAGATCCCCTCCCAGTCTGCTCCTCTCTAGAATAAACAGCACCAGCTCTCTCAGCCTTTCCTCATACAAGAGATGCTCCAGTCCCCTACTCATCCTTGTAGCTCTCCACAGGATAGCCTCCAGTAGTTCCCTGTCTTTCTTGAATTGGGAAGCCCAGAACAGGACACACTACTCCAGATGTGGCCTCAACAGGGCAAAGTAGAGGTGGGAGGACAACCTCCAGCAACCTGCTGGTCATGCTCTTCTTCATGTACTTGAGGATGCCAGTGGCCTTCTTGGCCATGAGGGCACACTGCTGGCTCATGGAGAGCTTTTTGTCCACCAGGACTCCAAGGTCCTTCTCCACAGAGCTGCTACCCAGGTCAACCCCTCTCCTGTACTGGTACAGCCCAAAGGAGGCATCACAGAAAGAGTCTGCCACACAAGCACAAGCTTGCTGCACACATTTTAAAGCTACCACACTGCACAACTCTAGACTGTGGGTGTACTGCACATTCACTTACATTTCAGCCATGGAGGCTATGACTTTTGGGGTCTTGTGCCTGTGTGGAGTCATATGGAGTTATCTGAGATACCAGGATCTGGCCCAGGCTTGTTGACTGCAAAGAGCAGCAACCCAATCCAGACCTCAATGCCCAGCCAGAGAATGAGATCTAGCTGCAGACACCTTACCATAGCACATGTCATCTTTCAGGAACATCTGGATGCAACTTGACCTTTATTCATGAAAACTGTGTTTTTCCCAGCTCCATCTTTTTGGGTGTTGTTTAAGAGAAACATACCCTTCCCCCTTTTCTACCTTGAGCATTGTCTGTATTTTATGCACATTGTTAATCCCAGAGGTGACTGAAAACTGAGCACATTCACAAGGGCATCCTTGAGTGACAATAGACCCTGGCAGACTTTTCTCGTCCTTTGGAGGAAAAGCAGCTTGTCTGTCATGGCATCCTGGAAAGGACTGAGATCACATCAGTAACAGCCCAGTGGAAGGACTGCGAAGGCTGAGATGGCTCTGGTTTGAGATAATCTCATTACTCTGACACAGTGCATGCAATTGTCTCAGGGAGAGGGGATGTTTTAATTAAAAGGGGAAAAAAAATCAGTTTGTTTTCAACTTCCATCTATCTCTCATCAAATAAAATGTAGATGATGCAGGATAATTAGTCTCATTGGCCTGACCAGTTTGTGCTCGAAGCACTTGTGATAATATCCTGCTTTAGTCTTTGTCTTTTTATTACCCATAGGGTGCTGTGAAATATCAGGCCAATGCTGAACTGCATCAGTGCAGGCAGCTTGGGGGTTCATATCTTAATATGTGTTTTGACATCTGGTCAATCTTTAAATTTAACATATTGATTTATGTGCTAGCATTATGAAGAGCTCCCTATGGCTACCGAACTGTGTGTTGTTTGGATATACAAGGTCAGCAGCAGCTTCTGCAGATCAATTCTTTGTGGTCTGTGCCAGAAGCTGATAGGAGACAAATCTGTATTTGTCATGAAAAATAAGCTGCAAATTTTCTTAAAGGAAAAAAAAAAAAAGAAAAGATAAAAGAAAGAAAAAGCCATCATTGGCAAAAGCAGAGAAGCTGTATGTAGGAAAATAGCATGAATAGTGGAGGATGGGATAAGGAAAGGAAAACAAAGGCAGAGCAGCATGGTTCTCAATCTGAACTTCAGAATAATCACATTTTGTCCTCCAAGAATATCCTTCCAGATAAAAGCATGAGATGAATACCATAGACTTTGCAGAACAGAAGCTCTGGGAGGAAAATAATGAGACAGAAAATATTTGACATCTATATGAAAGAGCTCCAGCAAATAACACTTGCGATTTCTTGGTATCACCAAGTAAGAGAAGCAGGTGATGAAGCACACAGTAAAGAAAGATAAATTTCTTTTTTTTTTTTATCCTCAGTGTTTGGAGTTTCAGATTCACATATTATTTCTTCCTTGCACCAGGATAGTTGCTGCTTGAAAAGCAAGATATTTTACAGAATATATTACCCTTTTTTATTTAAGATTTCACAATCATTTAAGAATTATTAAGATATCCCCAACTGGTTTCAAAGCTCATTTTAATTCTACCTTATCTAGTGTATTCTGATACTGCAGGCTTTTACGTTGAAGTTACAGATGAGGAATTACAGTAAAATCATTGAAGCATCTTGTTAATAGCTGTCTGGTTGCTTATCAGGGGTCCTGACTTGGCGACTTTCATTGGAAAGTACTTTGTCGTCATCTGACAAGACAAATTAATTAGTGTGAAGCTCCACTGTGCCTTCATTAATGCTGACGTGCCTCAAAACCTTTGACATAACTGCTGCTACATAATTTATGCAATTGGCAAGGAGCACAGCGAGACCCAGGTTTAATTCTGTCAGAGCAAACAGCATTTAATCTTTAAACACCCGGGCCTTTTAACAAAGGCATTAATACTAAAATGACTTCTTAATACTGTTAAGGTGCTATATCCCTAGCTGCTGAAATAGCCAGGATGTTTATACATCTTCTCTGCATGTCTGCAGTAACACAGCTTAAAGATTTCCTTTCTGGTGCTTTGAAGATCTTTCAGGTGCTTTATAGTCTCTCTCCATCCCTGTCAGTGAATCAGAGCACTGCTAAAATTCCTCAGGACATGGGATAGGCCAGGTTACAGTGCAGATTAGTTAAGAACAGTCTGTTTCCAGAGACTTTATAATTCAGCTGAATTAAGAACATTTTCATTTTAGAAAGACAGGACTCTTGAGAGTATAAGAGCCTGGTGTAGAGATGGACTCCAATCTGGAGTGGCCATGTGCCAGCAGTAGTCCATGTGGGTGAAGAAACAGGGCTGAAGCCACAGGAAATATCATCTACAACTCCTTTAATACTCCTCTAGCCAAATCAGCCACGAGATCATGTTTTAGGAGGAGGAGTACTGAGCATAGCCCTGCTCACACTGTACTGTGCAGATGTGCACAGAGATACAGATGCCAGCTGTGCTGGAGTCAGTAAACAAATTCCTGATAACTTCAGTGGCTTGAAGATCAAACTCCAGAACTTCTTATTCTTTTCTGCAAAGAAGGGTGGTATGGTTTTGCCTCAGCTGGTAACTGAGCACCACGCAGCCACCCCTCCCCTCCCAAGGGCCTGGGAGGAGAATGAAAAAAAACCCAAAACTGTAGGTTGAGATAAAAGCAGTTTAATAGGATAACAAAGGAGGAGGATAATAATAACAATGAGAATAATAAAAACAATAAAACAAATGATGCCCAAATGTAATTGCTCACCACATGCAGAAATAAATAAAAAACCTGCCCAATGCCCACTCTGTTTCCAAGCAGCGATCCCACCCCCCAACTCGTCCCCCCAGTTCCATTTGGAGCCTGATGCTACAGGTCAGCGAATATCCCTTGGCCAGCCTGGGCCAGCTGTCCTGGCTGTGCTCTCCCAGCTCCTTGTGCAACTGGCAGGGAGTGAGAAGCCCAAAAGTCTTTGGCTTAGCGTAGGCACTGCAGCTACCCAGCAGCAATGAAAACTATCCGTGTGTTATCAACGTGATTCTCATCCTAAATCCAAACCCCAGCGCTGTACTGGATACTAGAAAGAAAATGAACTCTACCCCAGCTGAAACCAGGACAAATGGATATCACAGTCACAAACTTGCATTTCTAACAAGAACTTATGCACCCATTCTGCTGTTTGCCTGCAGTTTTTAAAGTCTAAAGCAGAACCAGAAAGCACTCCTCCACCACAACTTCAGCAGTAGCTGCTGTTATCTCATCATAGTTATATTCCTGTATTTCAAACACCCACAAAAAATATTGATTGCCAAAAAGTTCCTTTTATTCTGGTTTACTGCCACTGACAGAAAGAAGAATAACCCATATCTGAAAGAAAATTGCAGTTTTTTCCCTGGTGGCCAATACACAGGTGAGTCAGAAGCAGCACAAAAGAGTTGTGGGCCATAATCACCTAGCCTGCTATTTTCCCTCTGGACACAGCAGACAGGGAAGGTGTGGGTGGCTCTTTCCTGATCTTGCCCTTTAGCCACCCCATTCTTGAGAGCAGCTTTTTCTTGTGCCACCAGAGCACAAGCAGAAAATGGTCCTGCTTTGGGGTCTTACCAGGAACTCAGGTCCCCAAAATTGACACATCATATCTTCACCTTAATCTGCTGATAAAATTCTATATAATTTTCGCCTTTTTTTTTTCCTGCAGCACCCAGCTTAGATGATTGTTGTAAGCACCAGAACAGTTCAGATACAGCTGAGTACACCCAAAGCCACGAAGTGCAAGCCTTACTTCTTTACCCTTTGTTTACACATGTCTCTCCCATCTCTTTGTTTCGTATGTGACACTCAAACTTCTGATAAAGGAGGTGTGCTGGGACAATGCCAGGACTTGCATCAGCTCAGGACAATGGGAAGGAAACTAGGAGCAAAATCTGTACTCTGAGCCTGTCACAGGAACCAGAAAGCGCTACGCTGTAGTAAGTATGCTCAATATCAAAGGGAAAACATACTCTTAAAAGCACAAGGCCTGCTCTTAACAAAGCTAGTAACATGTTCTCATGTTTATAGCTAATCAAAAGGCTGAGTGGAATTGAGCTCAGGACAGGGAGTTTGGGTCAAGAAGCATACAGTAGGTAATAAAAGACTTGGTACGTGCTCCTTCTGTAGCACCGTGGAGGTTTTCAAAAGGGAAGTGTATTAGGAGCTGCGATACCTGTTACTGCTTAACTGTTGCACTTCTGAACAGCTGATGTGCCCAGAAATCTTGTTGGGTTGTTTGATTTGATTTTGGGTTCAGGTTTGGGTTTTTAGGGGTTTTTTTTTTTCCTTATTTTCTTTTTTTTTTGCAATACAACAATTTTGAAGCTCAGCCCAGGTGAGAAGCAATTGCTGTAGTTTCACATGAGTACATTAACCCATTCAGCAGTTTGAGAGGAAAAGAGGAGTTATCCCAGTGGAACAGAGCTAGATGCAAGTAAAAGGAAGAATCTGTGAGGTCGTTAGTCACTGTGGGACAGAGACAGGCCACCAGCACCTGATCTCATGGTCACTCAGCAGAGCAGAATTCTTTGCTGATCAGTTCAGTTTAACTTTCCACTTAGTACTCTATCTGAAGACCAGAGAGGATGTTTAATGATACAGAAAGAAACATTCAAAAACTAATCACACAATCCATAGTCATTTCCAAAGTAGAAATGCACCAAGGTAGATCCCGCGTATTACAGGAACAGCTGGGAAAAGGGTGACTACTGGATAGGTCACGTTTAAGCATCTCTAATTGAGCATTCAGGTGTGCATCTCCTGAGGAATTTAATGCTTAAAAGGCTGACAACCATCAAAATTAATTTTAAAAAAAGGAAGAGAGTGAGTGTCCATTGATGCCAACTGGAAGCCAGTGTGACAGGGCTTCTGAAAAGGTCACTGGATGGTGACCTACGTCTTTACAAAGACTAAACTGGAATTTAAGACATTGACTGTCTATCCCAAGTCTTGAGGCATCTGAAGACATACCAACACATGCCTTTCCCCTGATCTCCTAAGTCACAGTGTACAACAGGATTGCCTCTGCTGAAGGTATCTAGAACTGTTCTGCATCCTCAGTCACTTGCCAAACCTCTGTCATCTCTTCAATGCCCTTTCAGTTCGAACTAAAGACGTTTTGGGGGTTGGGATTTTCTATTTGCTTTGGGTTTTTTACCCACTTTAACCTGTAGGAAAACAACATTCCATTTAGTAAGCAGGTACCCAGGATACTCCCTTGCACAGACAGTGCCTATTACAGCTGTGTCCATCAAATGTGATGTGCTACTATAATTTATGGAATGTTTTTTAAAATATGATCGTTATACATTAGAAAGGTTTTGATGATTGGGTTTTTTTCTAGATGGCAGGCAGCAGTCCGAATCAAACTAAAGGGCATTCTCACACCCATCTACTATTTTGAATTCATATATGCATGCAGCCTGTTATGTCTCTTCCCATTGGGTAACTGATGACTGTCAATAATACCTTGACCTTCATCTAATATTAAAAGTAAAATCCTGTATGTTTAAAAAAAATATATATGTATATATATAAAATAACAATAATTCTGATTCTGTACAGGAATTGATTAACTGGCTCCCTCTATGAAATGAATTTTAAGATATCCCATCTTCCAGCTAACTCTTTTAAGAACATTTTCCCTTTGGATGAAGCAGATATTGCAGTGACAGTTAACTGAAGAGACTACCAGCAAAAAACTTATTAAGCGCTGATGCACATGATTTTAAACAAATCACATCAATGAAGAGGCACATCTAACACACACCTGTCTTTCCATTCCACTAGGATGCATTAGCTATTTAATATATTGTGTAATTAGCAATGAGGTACAGTCAGTCCTTACTTTGTATGACTTGCAAAGTATCTTCTTAAAAGTTTCTCTCAAAATTTGGACTACAGGACAATGTTTCCTACTGAACCATATAATTTCTCACCTTTTTCCTACCTCACTATATCAGTCAAGATTGGTTAGGCAATCAAGAATGCCTAAGCATATTGCAAGCCAAAGTAGAGTAGAAAAACAGTGATTTGATTAATTCTATAAGGTTGAATAAGCACCCAACAGACAAATTTCCCCGAGCATTAAAATTAGATAATTCATGAAAATAAATTTTATATATAGGAGAAGTTAAAAGCCATTTGAACTAAGTTAAATGATGGAAAAATCTCAAATACTATAATCTATAGAATATAACAATCAAGAACAAGCTTTCTTGATTATTATTTCTGATCTGCTTGTGAATCCCCTAAATCCTTTCATCTCTGATTTCCAGTCAAAGAACTCCAAGGCAGCTCATACATTTTTTACATAGAGAGACGTTCCCATAATGCTGACTACATTTTTAAGGATGCTAAAATAGCTATTTCTTAGACTACAGCGTTTCAAGCCCTTGTGCAGAGCAATAGCACAGAAAGGAGAACTGCCTTTGTTACGCTGTTACACTGCACAGAGCATTGCTCCTGCCCACCTTCCCCACTCACTGATTCCCAGCCATTCTCCCCACACCACCAAAGGCAAGACAATTAATAAAATTAAAATGTTAAAATAAGTATTTTAATAGCTAGAGTATAAGAAAAAAAAAAAGCTGAGATCTTTAAAACTCTGAGCCCAACATTAGCATCAGAAACCCTTCTGCAGGATTTTCAGTATGTCCTTATGCTACAGACAGTGCAAAATCTGCTTTGATATCAGGGAGATCAAAGAAAGTTTTGCACTGGCAGTTAAACAGAACTGGAAACAGCATTCTATATGGTTGCAGGTGTTTGTCATGGCCCTGACATGACACGTTTTGCTTTGTTAATTTTGGAGAAGTAGAATTTGTTTCCAGGTGTAGCTCTTTCCTTTTTAATTCATATTTCATTCACAAAGATATATCTTGGGAGGTCACTGCATTGATTTTGGCTATGTCAATGCTCAAGTTGTTTTTCTAGGGTTTGGGGCTTTTTTAATGTCTATAAAAAGTTGAGGAACATCTTGCACAGATGTTGCCAGCTAAGTCTCCATGTTCCTCTTGCGCAACTATTTGCAGGGTTAAGTCTCTGGCAGATTCTCACTGTCACTTCAATAACCTGGATTACAACATAGCTTTTCAAACCATCTTACTGGTGCTGAAGATGGAGTGCAAAACCACAGCGTGTGTAGAGCCAAGCAGTTAAGTGATGCGTGAAGGCGCATGCATCTGCGTGTGTGTGTGTGTTATTTTCAGGCTGACACATCAGCATCTTTTGGTGCCAGCCCCCCAGCAGGCAGGATAATCCACTCCAAAGAGTCAGTACTGTGTGTTGCCCATTCTCCAGGAGAACATTTCATCAGCAGTAAGGGCTGGTATCCAATTTAAAGAACGTGCCGCTGCACCACTGCCCAGAGGTTCAACCCAGAAGCCTGGAAAAAATTCACCAAAGTCTTTGATGCTCAGAAAGCTAATTTTTCCCTTTTGCCAGCAGAAATCATCTGTTGTAACATGCAAGATGTGATTAAAGGTGTCCCCACATGACACCAGCTGCCCAGGGCAGCTTTGCCAGCAGTGCCTGTTATTTCAACTCTTTGCAATAACACATGAAGTTGGGTTTGCTCTCAATTTGGGTGACAACCACTGGGCTTCTGCAAGGAACATGGGCACATCTGTCTGGGGCTCACGATCAAAGAAGAGAACAGAAGAGTAAAGAATAAGATCAAAGGGTTCAAAGTTGAAGCCAAGTTCAGCAGAACTGGAATGAAGCATCCTTTCCTTCCAGCCTCTTACAGATCTTTCTGTCCCGTACACAATACATTTGCTGAACTTGCAGCAGCCTGTGCCCAAAACCATGTTGCCAAGTCATCTTCTTTTCCAAGTATTTATCTTTTTCATGCTCTCCAAAGAATTAGAGAAACACACACAGTCATTTTAAAGAACAATAAATGAAGTGAAAACTGTCAGCTTTACTATGTAATTGCATTAAATCCATGCAATTATGTGCAAGAATAATTAGATTCCTTTTACTGATTCATTACAGAGTTAGAATTACACAGGATTAATGTTAATTTTTCATACTTATAATAAATCGTTTGTCTCAATGTATTTGTTTGGGGGACTGACTTAGGCAGGAAAGCACTAATCACTCAGTGGCTAGAAAATATACACTTAAAAAACATTTTCCCTCAGCAGTATGTAATGATAAGAGGCTTTCTGCAAGATCACCATCACATACTAGAATCAGCAACAGAGCATCTTTTTAGGTATTTCAAGCTGGTCCCCGTGCTCTTTAAGGTTGAGGACTTCATGTAGCTGAAAGGGGGTTGGCTTCTTTTTTGCTCCTACAATTGCTCAGTAGAAATAGAGGAAAAGTATTTTTAGCCTTTTTCCAGGGCAAGTCCAAATTGTTCCATCAGCCCTGTGGTCACTTTCAGGATGTTTTCCTGCTTTTATGTTTAATGCCGCAAGCAAAGCCCTCAGGTCTGGGCGTATGTTAGGAAGAAGTTCTTCACTACGAAGGTGGTGAAACACTGGAACACGATGCCCAGAGCCATGAGGGAGGCCCTATCCCTGGAGGCATTCAAGGCCAAGCTTGATGAAGCTCTGAGCAACCTGATCTAGTTAAAGGTGTCCCTGCTTACTGCAGGGGGGTTGGACTAGATGGTCCCTTCCAACCTAACGCATTCTGTGAGTCTATGATTCTATGCTCTTTCTAAGTAACAGCACAAGAAAAATGTGAGGAAAGGTTTGGGTTTCACTCTGCATACAGGTTCAATCTATTGTGTGCATTCATGGAACTGGGAGACATATTCAAGCACGAAGATAGCCCTTTCCTGCTCATGCTTTTGGGACTGTGTGTCAGGCAAGCACCAGCCACCACCACCCAGCTTCAGAGTAAAGGGGGGAGGCCATCCAAAGAGCTTCCTTATGTTGCTCCTGCCACATTCTTCTCCTCAGAAGTTGATTCTTACATCAGTGAACTTTCCTAACAGGCTCCTAATTTCTCAGAAAAGATTGAGGTTATTTGAAGGAACAAGCTAGGCTAATGAAAAGAAGGGAAACCTCAAAATAATTGTCTTAAAGCCAAAGTACAAGAAAAATGGCATCCTTATTTCATTTGTCAGGGCAATCACACACATGACTGGGCAATCCAGTGAAACACTGGGCAGACCTCTTATATAACCCCAGTAGAACGGAGGAACAAAACAAACTTTGTCAAGTCAATACTGTATGAACAAATTATTTTATCCGCTGACTTTACTCTTATGCTTTTTAAGGAAAAAATAAGCCCACAAAAAAAAAAAGAAAGTCCGAGCATGAGCTAGTCTTTGCTTGCATCAGGAGTGTCGTGTGTGGTCTATTTCATATGCGTCACACTGATGTGTTTTTGCTTAAAGACTAATACAAACTGTTCCTGTATATGTGAACGCCCAAAAGCCACTCCTAAATCTTCACATCCCCACCTATTAACCTCATTGTATTTTTCAATGCAAGCCTTCTTTGGTTTTTGTTGGTGAGGTCATTTTTCATTTCCATTTTTCATTTCTCAGAACGTTTAGTTCAAATATTCTTTTTTTTCTCAATACACCAAGTCAAGAAAGAGGACAGAAACCTAACAGCAATGCAGGGGCTGTTTAGAGAGATGGACCCAAGGAAGAGGGTCAGGAGGGGCATGTAGAAAGGAGCCTTGCAGCATGCAGACACCCTAGGGATGCATTTTGGGTAACTTTCAGTGAGGAGAGCTGTATCAACTGTTTGTATTTCTAGGTCACAAAGGTCAGAACAATGGTAAGAAACTTTTCTTTTTAAAAAAACCATAAACTAACAGAGTAATCAATCATTAAGTATGGTAGTAATCATCTGATGAAAGTCAACATATAAGAAACTTAGTAACAGGTGTGTGAGATGAAATTTTCCCACATTTTATCAATCTACAGCCATTCCAAGGCCCTGTTGCCACAGAAATGACCTTTTGTGCAGTCATTTCTTTCTTGGAAATGTTAAAGTTACGTTTGGCTCCTCAAAGGCTTGATTATTTCCCCTTTTTGAGTTACAAAGGCAAGGAGCTTAATGTCAGGAGTGCCTTAAAGGGCTCCTGTGGGATGATGCATTAGAAGCACTATGGGTTTAGTCAGAAATCAGGTGGTTAGGTTGTCACAGAATCACAGAATTGTAGGGTTTGGAAGGGACCTCGAGAGATCATCGGGACCAGCCCCCTTGCCAAAGCAGCTCCCTAGCTCACACTGCACAGATAGGCGTCCAGATGGGTCTTGAATATCTCCAGAGAAGGAGACTCCACCACCTTCCTGGGCAGCCTGTGCCAGGGCTCTGTCACCCTCACTGGGAAAAAGTTCCTCCACATGTTGGTGTGGAACTTCCTGTGCTTCAATTTGCAGCCATTGCCCCTTGTCCTGTCTCCACAGACCAAAGAAAAGGGGCTGGCCAATTCCCCCTGCACCCCATACTGCAACCCATACTGCAACGCAGCAAGTCCCAGCGCGCTGTTGCGGTGAGACCCGCACGGGGGGAAGCATGCAGGAGAAGTCACAGGTCTGCAGACCGCCATGCAGCTCGCAGGAGTACAGGTGTCTTGTCCCTTGGGTCTGCTACCAGGCAGCCAGCAAGGGAGAGGCAGTGTACATTAACAGGCCAAAGAGGCATGTTGCGTTGTTTCCACCTGTTGTTTGTTTTTAATCCGCGACTCACTCCCCTCTGCTCATCCGCCCTGTACCCCCAGCCAGCTCTCTCCACCAGTGCCATCCCAGATCACTCTAACTTGCCCACCCTACGCAGCGAGGTTGAGCCTGGAGGGAAAAGTGTCAGACCAGTGCCTTGCAGAGCAGCAGGGAGGCCAGGGGCGTGCTGGAGGCTCCTGCCTTCTCTGAGCACACCACACAGGTCTATTTTCACCACAATTTTACCCTCCACCCACCACTCTTGGAGTGAAATGAGTTGTCTTTGTTTCTGCTGAGGGAGCAGATGGGAGAGGGAGGCACTCCATGGTCAAGTACTTTTCTGGGTGTCTCTTATTTTTCCTCCACCTGTGCCCTCTATCTCTTGTTTTCTTCCTCCTCTCAGAAAAGGATGGGCAGGCACAGAGTTTTAAGACAGTTTTTACTGCCTTAAAACCTGACATAATTAAAATCTCCTTCATTACCACCACTGAGCTAAGGGTATCATTGCAATGAATGGGATGATAATAGACAGCTTTATCACTTACAGTAATAAAAGTGTCGATGACCACATGTCTCAAATAGTATTAACAGAACATGCAATTCAGTGAGGGGAAGTAATTCAGTTATTAATGGCAGTGAGGTACTGGTAAAATTTAACAGTTGGATATTGGACCGGATTCTGCAAACCACTGTTGCTTGGTCTGCTCCTGCCTGCAGATGGAGCACCTATCACCTCCGGTTCAGAGGAACAGCAGATCTCCAGTGATGAGAGCAGGCCCCTGTGGACAACACACAGTGATTGCCCCATAGTGCTTCTGCCCTTAAGAGTTGTAAGGCATTTAAAGCCTTCTTGGGAAGTCAGTTCCCAGACTTGTAGCTGAAGCTGCCGTTTTGGCCCAAAAAGAATTGTGATAATGTTCTGCTTCTAAATCTGTTTCATCTTGGGAGGAATGGAAAGAAAGAGCCCTGCCCCAGAGATGTCCACACTGGGATGATACCGAGCAAGAAGTTCTGTCTAGGATGATGCCACCTGCTGCTTCTCCCTGCCCATAGGCACCTCTGGTGTGGGTCCTGCTTGGTTCTGTTGGCAATTTAGTCTGCAGCAGGGACTGAATCCTCCACAACAGGTTAGAGGCTGCTGCAGATTGGTCAGTTATTCCCACCAGCCACATCTATCCACCCTCTGACCTCTCTGATAAGCTTTCCAAAAAGGATTCCAGGTTAGCCTTGCAAAAAAGCAGCTCTTGTGAGAGGCAGGAGAGGCTGTTTTCCCACTGGTGTTGCTTTCTGTTCCTCTCATGGCACATTCAGGAGCTACTAAGGGGACCAGAGCATCAGCTGGGCTGCTGAGCACAGTGCTGTCCGACTCTCCTCCCATGGGGTCTGCCCATTCCCACAGCAGCAGAGGTACCCAGCGCGAATTCCTGTTGCTTTGTCTGCCCTCAAGAAAGAATTAATATTCAGTTAGGGGATCAAATTGTGGTTGGTTCTTTTCCTGTAAGTCCCAGGGCCTCCACTGAAGACTAAGTGCAGTGCATTGTTTCGGGGATTGTTTCATGCCCTCTGCCATCTGGAAAAAGTATGGGTGGGTTTTAAAGAGTAACAAGGTAAGAAACAGAAACAAACTGAGGAGAGAACGTAAATGAAATGGAAATATTCTGACAAAACTTTATGGATAGATCTGACTTGTTTCAGTTGGTGCCCTCAAGTCTTTGTTCTCTGATCTTTGCAGCATTTCATAGTCAAATCGTTTTCTGTGGTCAGTAGGTTGTGTTACTCTTCTGAAGAGCCACGCCATGCCATTGTCCTCCTCTTTATCACTGGTCATGAGGGCTGGAATATCTCAAAAAGGCCACTGAAGACCTAGAAAAGGTGCAGAGAGGAGCAGCAGGGATGATCATTGCTCTGGAAAGAAAACGGGATCCTGGAAAAAGAACAGGGTCATATGGAAAAAGACCAAGATCCTTCAACTAGGAAAATATGTAGCAGAGGGGAATTAAAATTAGAATGGGAGAAATGGGTGGTAATGGAATAATGGGGAACTGAGAGCCCTCAAATGAGAATATCACATAGCAGGCAGATTTGAAACAATTACAAAGCTAAATTACCCAATATAATTAAACTATTGAGCTCATTGCTGCATAAAATTATGGATGCAAAATGTAAAAACAATTAGACAAATTCATAGAAGGACAGGGTTTCATAACATAAACCCACATCTTCTGACCAAAAAAGCCCCTAGGCAGCAGGCTGTGGGTGAGAGAACTTACTGGGGCAGTGTGACTGTGAACCTATTCTATGCACCCAATCTCTGCCTGAGAGCATGTTTTCATGTTTCCTGACAGTGGCTGCAGGGAGGGACAGAGGTTTCTGGGCTATATAGGACTTGTAAATTCATTTATGCATGTCATCAGTATGTCTCTACACTGGCCAAGGAAAGCTGGAGTCTGCTTCTGGAGAATGACTGACATGGATCTGAGCCATTGTCCCCACACAGCAAGACCCAGGGAGAGGAACCTGGGATCTAGCAAAGATATTTGGAGATTAGTCCATCTTCCATCACTGTTTCTTTTGGCACATGCTCCTGGACAGCAGTACAAGCCTGTGCACAGCAAGTCCAGCCATATCCTCCCTGACTCTTATCAGGTAACCAGAGCATCCCATCAAGAAGCTATGCAGCAGGATGAGTGCTGGTGATGCTCCATCAAATGATACTGTCATGCTTCTTAGAGCTGGGGGAAGTTTTTCTCCACCTCTGACTCAGGACTGAGCACTGATAACACAACTGAGCCCTATATAACTGATGAGTACAAGTTATGTGATGTCACGACTGATGCAATGACATCCCTTGCTAATCAGTTTTAACGTATTCCAGACCATTCTAGTACAGTTCAAAACAAAATATAGCAAAATGTTCAGTGAAAGGGAGGCATGAAATTGAGATGTATGGAGTAAAAACACGTCCTCATTGCAGGAGGTAAGGAAAATTCAAGTTCTTTCATTAGGCAGCAATTAAAATGCCGTTTATAGAGCAGGAAAACAGAGTATTATTGAACAACTGTAAGGCAGGTGAGCTAATCATTAACTGATCCTATTATGCTGCTTTCTCCCAAAATTAAAGCGATTTCCCTCTAAATTAGAATGAATTAAGATTTCCCTCTAAATTAGAATGAATTAAGAGTGTATTTCCTGATTACACCTTACATAATGATACAGGGGACAGTGCTCCTATTCACATTTCCTTTCTTCTTTAATAAAACGTGTCAGAAAAGATAATTAGCTAGCTGCTCCCATTAGCCACTTCGAATGCAGCATATCCCACCCTCGCTATAGGCAGCTGGGAGGTAGGCTGGGAAACGGGATCGGCTTTGAGCCCATCACAAACAAGGTCGATGGAACTGATACTCCACAAATTACATCCGCTTTATGAACTACACATCAAGGGTCTCTCTCTGTGTGTTCAGTCACATCAAGAGGCGGTTTCACCAGGTGAGGAATTTAGGACTGACTTCGCAGCAGCCCAGCTGCCAGCTTTTTCTTTTGACACTCCCAGGAAGTATTCCTGGGCAGGATATTTTACAAAGCGAAGACATCCCCTCTCTGCATCTTTCTGAAGTGGTGCTGCAGCTGTCTGGAAAAGGCAGGCTCCAAACAGCAAAAAGGCACGCAACCTGCACTTCCACAGCCCCTTACTTCCCCACACACCAGTGGCTTGCGGTTGCCCTTCACGTCTGCCCGTGGACACTGCCATTCATCTCACTGCTGCAGCACGCTGTGACACAAATTGCAGCTCTCCCACTACAGAAATAGTAGCTCGCCTCTGGGAGAGGTCAGCCACGGCCGACTGCTTCATGTCAGCTACATCCACTGTGGGGATTTCCAAACCATGTTGCTCATCGCCTTTCTCATCTTTGGGACTCAACTCTCTGCATTACCTCCCCACAGCTCTACCCCAGGGCAGGAGACAACACCCACACAGAACTGTCACCCTGCGTTCTTTGTAGCCCTGTAAACTGCTGTACGTGGGTGAAGTTTCCACAGACTGGCCACAGGGCAGTTCCTAGACATCCTCTGCTCTGGGTTTGCAGCTCAGGGGAGCTGTGAACTTGGAATGTGGGATACACTGCAGTGCTGCAGTCAACTTCTAAGAGGGCTCTGAAGAACATAAACACAGCCAAACTCAGAGCAAAGGTCTTTTGGTCTAACAGCCTCCTTTCGAAAGAGGCTTAAGAATAGAGTGTAGAAAACATTCCTTTGTCATTACAGATCCTCCTAACCTCTAGAAACCAACATTATAAGTTCTTGAGCTAGAGGTCACATACTCATCACTCTATGTAACAGCTCTTTTCTCCACAAGCCAACTGAATTCCCTTCAAACTCATTTTTTGTTTTGGATAAACCTGTTAATCTTTTGAAAGTGGGGGTTGAGGTTTGGCTTGCTTTTTTTCCCCCCATTTTGTTCACATTTTAGCATACATTACAATGAACAGGCAAGATGTGGGGATGGCAGGTTGTACCAGAGAGCAGGAGGTCAGCTGCTGACCTGCAGGACCATTTCTGCCCAGACATGCACCCACTCCCCAGCTCCTGAGCTCACCTCATGAGCAAACACACCACTCTGCTGTGGTGGCCAACTGCTCTTGACCATCCTTTTCCTATTTGTTCAGGGAAACAGCAAGGGCAGAAGATAGGGGCATGGAGACACTCCCATGTGCAGGAGATGGGCTACACTTTTGGGAAGCACTGGGGTTGTTGCTTATGTGGTCCATATGTTCTAAGCCAGAAATGCAAATGCCTGAGGAGGTTGAGCATGCGGGGTCGTGCATCAGAAAGCAGGAGCAGAGGCAAATTGTCCCTTATTTTCTCCAAGACCTCCTCCCCACCATGCCCTAAAAAGTTAACCTCTTAGTCCTTCGCAAGCCCTGCCTGTCCTGCCCCACTGCTGACCAAGACCTACCCCCCCTCTTTTCCCCAAGAAGACTGGGACACCCTAGGACATGGCAGGCCTAGAAGCTCAGGTGGGGCCAGTGTAGGGATGCAAGGAGGCACTGGGAAGAGATGGGACCTTTCCCAGAGTCAGTGCTGATTTTGCTCCTGCCTCCACAGTGCAGCCAATCCAGCTGTGACCGGCGTGGCTGCCCTGTGCTTCCCTTCCATCTGCACTTCTGGTTTGCGTCATGCCAGGGCAGCTCATGTGCCCACTTTGGGTGCTCTAGCTGTTTGATGGGTCACGGGTGGGCCTCCTTTTTGAGAAATGTCATTCCAGCACCCTTCGTGACTCTAAATGCAATTTTTCGTGACTCTAAATGCAATTTTTCTATTTTTTTTAAATTACAGGTAGACATAATTAACATGAATCAATTAAGTATCACAAATTCTTCTCTTGCTGAAGTCCCCATTTCTCTTTAACTCTTCAGGCAGAGCGAGAGACAGTAGGACGGCGCTGCCAAGGCAAGCACTCCTTTTACAACATCACCACCTTGGCTAGTGTTAAAAGGACCATATCAAGGGCAGTAACCAGCAGCATCTTTAATTTTTGCACACTCTTAGTCTTAACCTGGGGCCAATACAACTGGCAGAGCACCTCAGTAAACTGGTACTGCACCAAAGCACATGGAAATGTCCCTCTGGGTTTTCTTATGATTTGTAGCATGCATTATCCAAAACATACTGACATAGCTAACCAACTAGATGGATAGGGATGTGAAAGAAAGCCCACACTAAATGCTTGGCATTAGTGTCTGAGTAACAAAGCAAGGTAACCGGCATTGTTAGCTCTTTCTCCATGTATAGTAGCACATAGAAACCCATCTATAGATCAGGATTTCATTTTGTTAGGAGATTTACTAACAGAGAATGGAAAGAAAATCCCATTCCCTGAGAGCATTACACAGTTGTTACTACTTGTGTGTGCTTTAACAAAAAAGTATATTCTCTCTATTATCTGAACTACAACTTTTGCAATTGTGTTTATCTGGAGCAGTAGCAACCACCTCTGAAACACCTCAGATCCAGGAGCCACATAGATGGTAGAAGTGGACACAGCAATTCCATTAAAAGTAATAATAGTCAATGTGTGGAGGTTACAGTTGAAAGTAACGTACCGGACCTGTAAGAAAAGGAAAAGACAAAGCATGAATAAGACTCTGTTCTGGGAGGACATTTAGACAGTCATAGAATAAAAATAGCTGGCTGAAGACAGCCCCCAAAAAATGGGACCGTCAAAAGAAAAGACATATTTTGAAACGGCCACAAAAGAGTGAATTACGCTTGAGAGCTGAGAAGCTGAACGAAAGTGCCAAGGTCAATGGGATGTTAGACAATGGTAAGAGGAGAAAGTTAAGAGGAGCCTCGTGATTTGGTGACTCGGCTATAACGAAAAAATGTGAGAGCTACAGAGAAAGAAAGAAAAGACTGAGGACAAAAGACAAAGAGGGGGGAAAAATAAGGTAGTATTTGGCCCTGGAACCCTGAGGAAATTAAAGGAGGAATAGGAAGCAGGAATAAACACCATGAGAGAAATCAAGAAACAGCAAGTTTTGCAAAACTAGAAATACAATGGTCTAAAAATCAGAGTATCTTTTATTTTCTCTGAGGCAAGAGAACAACTTGATGATATAACTCGTTTGATACACATGTGAAAAGAGATTTTGCAGGGTGACAAATATTTCAGTTACACCTTGAGAAAAATACCCATGTTTCCAGAAAAAGCGTGGAAGAAAATATCATTGCTAATGAAGCAAATGAGAGTGACAAGAGGAAAAGACCTGCATGTATGATGATCATTGTACATTTTAGAAATTTATACTTCAGGAAATATGGGAAATTCAATGAGAAGTAGTATAAATATGATATCAAAGACAAATAAATCATCTGAATTTTCAATTAGAAGTGATGTTTGATTGTTAAGAGTATTTCTGAGAGCTACACAGCCTACAGGGATAATAAAAAACATTCTTCTCTGAAACCCATAAATGTCTTTAAAAATACACCTTAGAAAATTAAAGCAAAAGACAGTTGTGTAGATTCTCTTGCCTCAAAAAATAAGAGATTCCCTAAATGCTCTATAACTTTCAGACAGTAGTTTTAATATCTGAAGGAGGCTGTAGCTTTTGATTTTCCTCTAATACAAATTAATAAAGTGTTCAGCTCAGCTTTAACAACAATTCCCAATACAGGACTCACAGGGAGGGGGTGATTCCTCTACTCAGAAGAGTCAGGGCCCACCTGTAGGTGTCTGAGCCGGCCTTGTCTTCTAAACTAGAATAGAGCTCCCAGTTGTAGCCCAGGGATTTTAAGAAGTTGTTGAAATACCAGCAAGCCTCAATCTGCAGATTGCCCATGCCTGTTGTGAGCAGCCTGTTCCAAAGCTGGATCAATCACTGTGATAATTCAATTGAGTAAGGAAAGGAATTTGGTACCTCTGTTCAACCCCTATTGTGCAGTCTACCTCTGACTGCTTGGATTTATAGCCTCTTTTCTTTTTGTGACCAAAGACAAGTTCACACGTGCCCAGACTCTCCATTTTCCAGGACCCAGCAGAAAGCTGACTCATTAAATCTATTGCCTGCACTAATGCGCTAAGTACTCGTGCGGTCTCTGAACACGCTCCAGGAAAATACTTCTGAGTGCAGGAATTTAGAAGCTACACTTACCTGAACAGCTTTCATCCTGCTTTTAACTGATTATTATGATTCTCAGGGATTGAGCGACAAGCCTGGAGGACGCTGCATGTGAGAGAGTGGTGCCATTGCCCTGCAAACCAGGAGCTCAACCCTGCGAGGGCGTCCCTGCGCATCCCTGTCATCTCTGGGGCCAGCAGCCACATGTCACAAGGGCTGTGGAGATCTGAGAAGTCTGTCAATGCCATGATGAGCGTCCAAATTTATGTTTGTTTTATGCTGCTCAGGATGAAAGCCCTTGCCATCCTTTCAATAGACTGCTGTCAATTAATTTACTGCTGATGCTATCTAAACTTGCAGGCAATGCTGGCATTTTCATTACTCAGCAAACTTGCCTTTCATTATCCTCTCTCTCTCTCTCTCATACGAGCTCCATGAGGCCTGAGATTTACCCTAAGTAACAACAAATTGAATACATTTTCTCAGTGAGAGAATTAATTTAATCATCAGAGATGAAATAACAGAATACCTGCACAGCAGCAACGCAGCTGAAGATCAAATGGTCACGTTTGTGCCCTCCTAATGAACAACAGCAAGTCTACGTCAGGGAGATACTACTTCCCAGCTCTCTTTCTTTAATCTGCCTACAAGGGGTGAGCAGGTGAGGAGCCACAGCTCGATAGGCAGGGAGGTCCTCTTTCAATATTTTCTCCAGGCTCAAGTTTGAGAGACACATGAGGAAGTAATTTTCCTGCCTTTGTTGGTTTGCAGACATAAGGATTGTACCATAGCAGTTTCCACCAATGCTTGCAGATAACATGAGAACTATCTTGGCTATTGGAGTGCAATAGTAAAGGACCTTTGTGACAATTTTTTTCCCCCCATTCTTACCTAAAGTTCCGCTCTTCCTGGTTTTAGATGTTCTTCTATGACATAGTCATTGAGACTCCAGACACTTTCATACATATGTGAGTGGCAAAAGGAAATAAAATACAACCTTGTAAATGCAAATGACATGATGTGAACATAAAACCTTGTCAGAATTCTGAAGCTAGGCTATGCTAAGGAAAACTAGGACAATTTGAATTCAGATGACTTAAGGAATGCACTTTCTGATGCCTTTATTGTAAATGAGTTGGGTGCAATTTTTCTCACAGAACAGTTTTTTCCTGAAGAAGATCTGAAGAAGGAAAAAACACCCTGTGCAAACACATTGACTTAAAAGAAATATTTTTTCCCATTTTATGTTTTATTTTTTCATAATAACATGTATTTTTTAATATAAAAATGTTAAAAGGCTCCAGTGAAATGCTTCAGATTATTGTTTTTCTTCATAAGGAAAGTCCACAATGTCAACTTTTAACTGGGCAAAAAAAAAAGAGCGTGGTGCAAAGTGTCAGCATTTCTCCTGGGACAGATTTTACAGGCTCTCTCTAGGATAGTTGTGAGCTGTGTGGGTAACTTGCAAGATGTGCTGTGACCAGAAAGATAGGCCAGAGCATCACATGCCACCCTTAGCAGGTCTCGTAGACCCCCAGTTCTCACTTCCATTCATTCTGCTGCTGTCTGCAGATCAGGTAAGGATTTCACCCAGCGCCCTGCCTCCCACAGCTGGGGGTGGCAGCATCCTTCCTATTGTAATATCAGCCAGCTCCCAGCGCTACGCAGATAAGCTTTTCAACTGCTATTTATAGAGGGTCTTTCATCTCTTTTTTTCCCAGCCTGTCTTTCATATCCTCTGAACAGAGAGTAGGAATTTACCCAATATGCATAGGCCATACAACCTTTTGTGAGAATCTCAGTCTCCTCTGGATTAGATTGCTTTGCTTTTCTTTGCAGAAATCTCTACATCTGACCGAAAGTCAGCAAAGCCAAATACTTTTTGTTTGGGTTTTTTTAAACTTATTTTACTGGGGAGAGATGGGGGCTGGTGGGGGAGGACTTTATGGCTTTCAAACAAAATACAGAAGGGCACTTTTCATAGTGGGTTTTCTCCTGGAAGTCAGATTGATGGCTAAGAAATAGGGGGAAGCAGAAAAAGTACAACAATCTGAGAAAAATCAGCCACCTCAACAGACTCAAACCATCAAGGAACATATTTCCATTTGCAGAATGACTAACAGCTTGCAGATGGGAAGGGAGCAGTAACATGTTTCCTCTCCCAAGAGGAAAAGACACCCTCTTTTTTCTTTTTTTTCTCCCCACAACACCACAACTGATGTGTTAATGTCAAATCTGACACTTTTGTCATGTCAAAAAATTTCTCCTAGATAAAGCCAACTGTTTCTTAGAAACTGTGATGAAAGGGTTGCTGAATACCAACGAGCACCAGATTCTATGGCGTTTCCCAAGGCAGGCAAGGACTGGCCAATTTCAGACATCAAATATTGGCTGGAACACATGGAAGATATCAATGCAGTGCATCCAAATAGAAACTAAGCCTCAAGATGAAACATCCCATGCAACTTCTGTGGGCTAAAGCAATGCACCTTATATGCAAAGCCAAAATGTGTTATTAGTCTAATTAAAGTTGCAAAAGTCTAATCAAAGAGTCATTCCTAGTGCAGTTACAGTGACAAAGTTCAGTGTAATTAAGTAAAAGTGTAATTAAGTAAAAGTGTAATTAATAATACAATCTAAATTGTGCTACACGAACTCCCTCATAACCACCCTTCCCACGGTGTATTTCTGAACTTTGCCCTGCCTTTCTGGCTCCTAAGGTCAGTGGCAGCAGAATTCCCAGAGGGGAATGGAGCTCATTAAATGTCCTCAGCATCCCACCTTCTTCCTTAGCCGGGGAAGGAGTGTGTGGAATCTGATGTTGATAGTTGGAGTTATGGTTACATATTAGTCCAGATAACAGACTCATTCTTCACTGGTCTTCATTCCTCTTTATGTCTGTTTTCTCCATGTATGAAATGCTTTATTTATGTTGGATGTTGTTTCTCCTATGTTATCTCTAAAACCTGTTTTACCCAGGTCCCAAGGCTGGCTGCATTCCTCTAGTCACTGGCAACTTACATTGATAGATTTTTGGCTGCTGTTGCTATGCTGTGCCTGCACTTTCAAGGTCTTTCTCACCTCATTCTTGTACTTTTCGGGGTCCCTTGGGTGTTTTTCAACAGTCTTCATGCTAACACGACTGATATGTAACAGCAGCACAACCTAGTCACATACACATCCTTCTTCTAGGGACATTAATAACTCACCCTACAAAAGTGGTGATCTGTTATAAGGTAGGCAGATGGAGAGTTACATATAGATACAATGGTTTGTTAACTACTTATTATTAATAATCCTTATAGTAATTATATAAAAGAAACTTGTTTGTTACCAAAAGAGCTTTATGGCTGTCCTGGGTTCAGCCCAGCAGCAGGCTGTGTTAGCCCTGAGAGTATTCCATACCAATTGCATCATGATCCGACAGGCTGCCCCCCCCCCTTTTGCAGGGGCGACTTCGGACCCAGGCACGGGAAGTCCCGGTCTGGGCAGCCGCAGTGCCAGTTCCGGGGGAGACTCCAGACCTATCAGAAACTGCTGGGCTCGGGAAGTGCTGGTCTGAGCAGGCGTGTGGGAGTTCCGGTTGCTTGCTCTCTCTCTTTCGGGATCAGCGTGGCAGGCGGTGGTGAGAGGGGTGCTCGGGGGTGCTGGGCTCGGGGAGTGCTGCGTTCGGGAATCTGAATCTGAATCGGTTCGGGCATGGCTCAAATGACATAGCGTGGTGAGAGGTTTGCACTGTATATAATAATAGCACTGTAGTTAGTTGTTTTCATACTTTTCCCTGTTGTTTAGTAAACTATCCTTATCCTAACCTTGCAGGCCTTGGTTTTTTTCCTCTGGCTCTGCAGCTCCTCGCTTAACTCCGTTCGCCCATCCTCCACCTCTTAAAGTGGTAGGGGGCTTTTCTTTTTCTGACCTTTGTGGCCTCAGCTTTCCGCTGAGGTTAAACCACAACAACTTTTGGCGCCCAACGTGGGGCTCGACGGGGGACCCCCAAGAGGGGCAAAAAGGTTGGGATAACGATAGATTTGACCTTAACTCAATTGCAGTTAAGATAGAGTTGTGATAGGTACGGTTATTGAAGTAATTTCTATGTACAATGTTGTGGCATTTACTCTTAAGGATGCTGCCATGGTTGCCGACTCGTGGTATGCTGCTGCATTTAATCCTGCCAGGATTCGTTGCCATCCCGTACGTGTGTTTAGTGTATGTTGTGATAACAGTTTATGATTGGATAACGTTGAAGTTCATGAACTTAAAAGAGTTCTTGTATCAGCTTTTGCTGTTCGGTACAAGGAGGGATAAAACAGGCCTTGTAAGTGTGTTTAACAATTTCCAATACCCCTGGGAAATTCTAACTAGCATTTTCCTACTGTTGGTTTTGGTGCAAATGGTTCTACTTTCGATATATATATGTATATATATTAGGCACAGGTTTATGAATACCACCCAAGAGTTTTCCCTGAGGCTGGATAAGCTTGAGTGGCAGGGCAAATGGCGAAATATGAGCAGGTACCTAGGTACATTCTTACCCCCAGTGGTTTGGAACTTCACTCCTGAACAGCTACAGGATCCTAATAAGGTGACTGCATATTTGAAAAAGAACTGCAGTGGGCTCCCCAGAGAAATACGCCCTACTGCATTGTGCTGGGGCTTGGCTACCATCTACCAAACCCTGCTTGATAGCAAGCAGCACTGTCAGTACTGTCAGCACTGCCAAGGGGAACAAGGAAATGGATTGGCAAATACTGCAGCTACTGCAACCCCTACAGTAGACCTTGCCCCTAATTCAGAGCATCAGCACTGTCAGGGGGAAAGAGGAAATGGATTAGCGAATACTGTAGATGCTGTGACCTCTACAATAGACCTTGTCCCTAATCCAGACCGTCAGTACTGTCAGGGGGAAAGAGGAATTGGATTGGCGAATACTGCAGATGCTGCAACCTCTACAATAGACCTTGGTCAACCCACACCAATGTCTGTTGCTCCCATTCAAAAAGGGTGTCAGTGCTGTCAGGGAGAAAGGGGAAATAGACTAGTACATACTGCAGATGCTGCAACGTCTACAATAGACCTTGCCCATAATTCAGAGAACCAACCCACACCAATGTCTGTTGCTTCCATTCAAGAGAGGTGTCAGCACTGTCAGTGCTGTTGGCACTGTCAGGGAGGAAAAGGAAATAGACTAGTGCATACTGCAGATACTGCAACCTCTACAATAGATCTTGGCCAACCCACACCAAAGTCTGTGGCTCCCATTCAAAAGAGGAAACACACCAGGAAGTTAGCTCGCGCAGTGCCAGATGATGATGGTGAACAACCAGGGCCATCTCAAGAATGTCAGGATGAGGATGATGGTGAAAAACCATTATCTCAAGAATGGCCGGATGAGGATGATGATGAAAAGTCAGGGCCATCTCAGAAAAGTCAGAATGGGGCAGGGCCATCTCAGACAAGTCAGAATGGGGCAGGGCCATCTCAGAAAAGTAAGAATGGGGCAAAGCCATCTCGAGCAGATCAGGATGTAGGAGAACCAGAGATTGTTACCCGATCCCTGACCCTGAGTGAACTGCGTGAGGTGCGAAAAGATTTTGGCCGCCGCCCAGGTGAGCACATTATCACTTGGTTGCTCAGATGCTGGGATAGCGGGGCCAATAGTCTGGAATTAGACGGCAGGGAGGCTAGGCAGTTGGGATCTCTGGCTAGAGAAGGAGGTATTGACAAGGCACTTGGGGAGGGGTCACAAATCCTCAGCCTTTGGAGGCGATTGCTGTCAAGTATGCGGGAAAGATACCCCATGAAAGAATATATTACCTGTCTGAAACCCAAGAGCGACAGCATAGAGACAGTTATCCAGTACCTGAGAGAATTAGCTGTACGAGAGTTGATTTATTATGAGTCGGACAACAGAAGGCTCCCTGATGATCCTGATGACGTCCGATGCACCCCAGACATGTGGCGTAAGGTGATACGAAGTGCACCACCAGGGCACACAAATTCACTGGCAGTGATGGAATACGAGGAGATGTTTCCACCAACCGTATATGAAGTGACCCGCCGACTCCGGACTTATCAAGACAATGTTGCACGCTCTGTCATTGCAGCAGTAGAGCAACTGGTTAAACTTAAACTTGACGAACACATGGCCGACTCCCAACCTGTACAGAGCGATGTTGCAGCTATCCGGAAAAGTCATCCATCGTCCCAAGAGAGAGAAAACGGCAGGGACACACCACGAGCCACACCACGAGCCACACGGCGAGCCACACCCCAAGCCAAACTGTGGTTTTACCTGCGTGACCATGGAGAGGACATGAGAAAGTGGGATAAGAAGCCCACTTCAGCCCTTCAAGCACGAGTAAAGGAGTTGCAAGGTAGAGCAAGTGCACGAGGTTCTGCCAAGAGGAATGTTGCACCAGTTTCTATCCAGGAGCAATAGAGGTGCCCTGCCTCCAGCCAGGTGGAGGAGAGGGATAATCGGACTTATTGGACTGTGTGGATCCGATGGCCTGGAACATCAGACCCACAAGAGTATGAGGCTCTAGTGGATACCGGTGCCCAGTGTACGCTAATGCCATCAAATTATGAAGGGACAGAATCTGTTTATATTTCTGGAGTCACAGGGGGCTCCCAACAGTTGACTGTGCTAGAGGCTGAGGTGAGCCTAACTGGAAAGGACTGGGAGAAACACCCCATTGTGACTGGCCCAGAAGCTCCGTGCATTTTAGGTATGGACTATCTCCGTAGAGGGTATTTTAAAGACCCAAAAGGATACCGGTGGGCTTTTGGAATAGCTGCTGTGGAGACTGAAGAAACTAAACAGTTGTGTGCCTTGCCTGGACTTTCGGAAGATCCAGCTGTTGTGGGGTTGTTGAAGGTTGAAGAACAGCGAGTGCCAATCGCTACGACGACAGTGCACAGGCGGCAGTATCGTACAAACCGAGATTCTCTGATCCCCATCCATAAACTGATTCGTCAACTGGAGAGTCAGGGAGTGATTAGCCAAACCCACTCACCATTTAACAGTCCTATATGGCCAGTGCGGAAGTCCGACGGAGAGTGGAGGCTGACAGTAGATTATCGTGGCCTAAATGAAGTCACTCCAAATATGAGTGCTGCTGTGCCGGACATGCTAGAGCTCCAGTATGAACTGGAATCAAAGGCAGCCAGGTGGTACGCCACAATTGACATTGCAAATGCTTTCTTCTCAATTCCACTGGCACCAGAGTGCAGACCACAGTTTGCTTTCACTTGGAGAGGTGTCCAATACACCTGGAATCTTCTGCCCCAGGGGTGGAAACACAGTCCCACCATCTGTCATGGACTAATCCAGAGTACATTAGAAAAGGGTGGAGCCCCAGAGCACTTGCAGTATATTGATGACATCATTGTATGGGGCGATACAGCAAAGGAAGTTTTTGAAAAAGGAGAAAAGATAATTCAAATCTTGCTAGAAGCTGGTTTTGCTATAAAACAAAGTAAAGTCAAGGGGCCTAAGCGAGAAATCCAGTTTTTAGGAATAAGATGGCAGGATGGGCGTCGCCAGATCCCAATGGACGTTATTAATAAAATTGCAGCGATGTCTCCACCAAGTAACAAAAAGGAAACACAAGTTTTCTTAGGTGTTATAGGATTTTGGAGAATGCATATCCCAAACTATAGTCTCATTGTGAGCCCACTCTACTATGTAACTCGGAAGAAAAATGATTTTGAATGGGGCCCTGAGCAGCAGCAAGCCTTTGAGCAGATCAAACGCGAAATAGTCCATGCTGTAGCCCTTGGACCTGTCCGTACAGGGACTGATATTAAAAATGTGCTCTATACCGCAGCTGGTGACAATGGTCCTACCTGGAGTCTCTGGCAGAAAACACAAGGGGAGACTCGAGGGCGACCATTAGGGTTTTGGAGTCGGGCCTACAAAGGATCTGAGGCCAATTACACTCCAACAGAAAAGGAAATACTGGCCGCTTATGAAGGGGTTCGAGCTGCTTCTGAGGTAATTGGAACTGAAGCTCAGCTTTTCCTAGCACCCCGACTGCCGGTGCTGGGCTGGATGTTTAAAGGGAATGTCCCTTCCACACACCATGCAACTGATGCTACATGGAGCAAGTGGATTGCACTAATTACGCAACGAGCTCGAATAGGAAACCCCAATCGCCCAGGAATTGTGGAGGTGATTATAGACTGGCCAGAAGGCAAAGACTTTGGGATGTCACCAGAGGATGAGGAGGTAACACGTGCAGAAGAAGCTCCACCATATAACCAATTGCCAGAAAATGAAAAGCAGTATGCCTTGTTCACTGATGGATCTTGTCGCATTGTGGGTAAGCATCGGAAATGGAAAGCTGCTGTATGGAGTCCTATGAGGCAAGTAGCAGAAGTCACTGAAGGAAAAGGTGAATCAAGCCAATTTGCGGAGGTAAAGGCTATCCAATTAGCCCTGGACATTGCTGAGAGGGAGGAGTGGCCTATGCTATATCTTTATACTGACTCATGGATGGTAGCTAATGCCTTATGGGGGTGGTTGCGGCAGTGGAAAAAGAACAATTGGCAGCGTAGAGGAAAACCCATATGGGCTGCTGACTTATGGCAAGATATTGCTACTCGATTAGAGAAGCTGACTGTAAAGGTGCGTCATGTGAACGCCCATGTACCTAAGAGTCAGGCCATGGAGGAACATGCAAACAACCAGCAGGCAGATAAGGCTGCTAAGATTGAAGTGGCTCAGGTAGATTTGGACTGGCAACATAAGGGTGAGTTATTCCTAGCCCGATGGGCTCATGATACCTCAGGTCATCAAGGAAGAGATCCAACATATAGATGGGCTCGAGATCGAGGGGTGGACTTAACCATGGATGCTATTGCACAAGTTATCCATGAATGTGAAACATGTGCCGCAATCAAGCAAGCTAAGCGGCTAAAGCCCCTCTGGTATAGAGGACGGTGGATGAAATATAAATATGGGGAGGCTTGGCAGGTTGATTACATCACTCTCCCACAAACTCGCCATGGTAAACGGTATGTACTTACAATGGTTGAGGCAACCACTGGCTGGTTGGAGACATATCCTGTACCCCATGCCACTGCCCGGAATACAATTCTGGGCCTGGAGAGGCAAGTCCTATGGCGACACGGCACCCCAGAAAGAATTGAGTCAGATAATGGGACTCATTTCCGAAATACTCTCATAGACACTTGGGCCAAAGAGCATGGCATTGAGTGGGTGTACCACATTCCTTATCATGCACCCGCTTCTGGGAAAATTGAACGCTACAATGGGCTTTTAAAGACTACACTGATAGCAATGGGTGGTGGAACATTTAAAAATTGGGATACACATTTAGCTGAAGCTACGTGGTTAGTTAACTCTAGGGGATCTACCAATCGGGCTGGTCCAGCCCAGTCAGAATTCTCACATACTGTAGAAGGTGACAGAGTCCCAGTAGTGCACATGAAGAGTATTTTGGGAAAGACAGTTTGGGTCATTCCTGCTACAGGCAAAGGTAAACCCATATCTGGGATTGTTTTTGCTCAAGGACCAGGTTGTACCTGGTGGGTAATGCAGAAGGATGGAGAAACTCGATGTGTACCTCAAGGGGACTTGATTTTGGGTGAGAATAGCCAATATCATGCTAAATAATTCACTACTGTTTTATTGTTGTTATAGATACTGTATGTTATACTAATGACATTACAGCTAGGGTCATCGGTGCCGTGATGATGGAGCGAAGACCAGCCTCCCAAGAACTCTTTCTTTTCTCTTTTGTAATAAACACCTTTGACCCACGGACTATGAGCATGGATCATGCCAGGTGCAGTGTTCGAGAGCCCGAGATACAGCATTCAACGATCCAGTGGCACGTACGACTCTTCATACCCTGAGAGACTGTTGTAACAGAGGGACCAGAGAGCCTGAGAATCGTGGACTGAATGAAACCGACAGACTCGGAGGAAACGTCCACAGACTGAATCTATACGCACATACATGCGTGTGCATGTGTACATGCATGTGTGTGGATGCGAGAGACTCCCTGGACCCAAAGAAGGTTGCTGGTCCTGCTCATGATGTAAATGGTATGGAATAAGGGGTGGATAATGTCCTGGGTTCAGCCCAGCAGCAGGCTGTGTTAGCCCTGAGAGTATTCCATACCAATTGCATCATGATCCGACAGGCTGCCCCCCCCCCCCCTTTTGCAGGGGCGACTTCGGACCCAGGCACGGGAAGTCCCGGTCTGGGCAGCCGCAGTGCCAGTTCCGGGGGAGACTCCAGACCTATCAGAAACTGCTGGGCTCGGGAAGTGCCGGTCTGAGCAGGCGTGTGGGAGTTCCGGTTGCTTGCTCTCTCTCTTTCGGGATCAGCGTGGCAGGCGGTGGTGAGGGGGGTGCTCGGGGGTGCTGGGCTCGGGGAGTGCTGCGTTCGGGAATCTGAATCTGAATCGGTTCGGGCATGGCTCAAATGACATAGTGTGGGGAGAGGTTTGCACTGTATATAATAATAGCACTGTAGTTAGTTGTTTTCATACTTTTCCCTGTTGTTTAGTAAACTATCCTTATCCTAACCTTGCAGGCCTTGGTTTTTTTCCTCTGGCTCTGCAGCTCCTCGCTTAACTCCGTTCGCCCATCCTCCACCTCTTAAAGTGGTAGGGGGCTTTTCTTTTTCTGACCTTTGTGGCCTCAGCTTTCCGCTGAGGTTAAACCACAACAATGGCATTTATGATGCATAGCTGGTGCAACCTGGCTGGGGCAGGAGGGAGGTGGCACAGTGCACAGCTCCCTTGAGCATCCTGAGCTCGAGCCTCAGCCACTCTTCAATTTGCAAATCTAGAGATTTTCTTTTTCTAAAAAAACAAAAAGAGGAATAGAGTTAAATAGTGTCCATTGTGACCTAACTCAATGGCTTTATTCAGGAAGGTGAAATGATTCAGACTGCTTATTGTCTAGTACTTAGAGACCTCAGCTTTCCCTACAGACACTGGAGAGAGGCAAGCTATGCCAGCTTCAGAACAGGCAAAAAGAAGGATCCAGCTGTTGGCCCCATCTCTGTCCTCAGGAGAGCTAGAGAGGCCTGCACAGGCATGTGAAAGCAATGAAGGAAACGGCAGGTTAGACTCCCCTCTCACAGGCCATTCATAGGCAATGTATTTGGACAACAGTTTCTCCCCCTCAGAGAAGTTGGGTAATTTCACAGCAATTTAACTGAGCTGAAATACTGAGCAAAAAAATAAGGGGTGAGATCAAAGCTTTATGATTCTGTTTAGCACACGTGCTGCACATTATCATATGAATGAACATAATTTTCCACAGGCTGATGATTTTAATCTATTCCAAACATTCAAAAGCTTCATTTCCAGACAAACTACTGAGAACAGGATATTCCTGTACAACTTTAAACTTGGAAGACACAGTCATGTGACACTTTTGTGCATTTATCTAGGTAAAATATGTACACAGATACACCGAAATTCTCAAACCACACTGTGGTGGGTTGACCCCAGCCAGTAGCCAAACACCCACTCACCTGCTCCACTTTCTTGCAGAATGGACAAAAAATAAAAGGAAGGTTCATGGACTGAGAAAATGACAGCTTGAAACAAAAGCTGCCTACAGAAACAAAGCAAAATACGTAGCTTATTCTTTACTTCCCATCATCAAGCAGCTGTCTAACCTTTTCCTGGAAAGCCAGGTCTCAGCACTTATAATGGTTCCTTGGGAAGACAAACATCATAACCACAAATGTACTCCTCCTTTCCTTGAGCTTTAATCTCTGAGCAAAACAACAACATTCATTATGGAGTATGCCTTTGGTAATTTTGGGGCAGCTATCCTGGCTGTTCTGCCCCCAACCTCTTGATTACTCTCAGTCTACATGTTGGGGTAGCAGCATGGGAAAAATATACAACTTTGGAACTCTGCATGCACTGGGCAACAACAGCCAAAAAGTTGGTGTGTTATCAATACTCTTTTAGTCACAAGTCCACAATGCACACAAAAAGAATTCTCATCCAATTCCATGATACTCAGTTGTACTCATTTCTTAACCTAATCTTGCCTGTCCATTTTTCTGCCTTTTCCCAACTTTGCTTCCTCCCCTGTGGTTTGAACAGTGATAGAGTCTGTAAACACATCATAAACTAAAGCTTTACCGAGGCAGTAAGAAAGATGAGCAGCAACAGGCCCATATGGTGACTCACATGATCATAGACTCATAGAATGGTTTGGGTTGGAAGGGACCACAGAGACCACCTAGTTTCAACACCCTGCCATGGGTAGGGACACCCTCTACCAGAACAGGTTGCCCAGAGTCCCATCCAACCTGGCTCTGAACACTGCCAGGGAGGGGGCAGCCACAGCTTCTCTGGGCAGCCTGCGCCAGGGCTTCACCACCTTCACAGGGAAGAGTTTTTTCCTAACATCCAGTCTAAATCTGCCCTCCTTCAGCTTAAAGCCATTACCCCTTGTCCTGTCACTACACTCACTGATAAACAGTCCCTCCCCAGCTTTGCTGTTGGTCCATTCAGGTAGTGCAAGGCTGCTCCTAAGGTCTCCCTGGAGCCTTCTCTTCTCCAGGCTGAACAAGCCCAACTCTCTCAGTCTATCTTCACAGAAGAGGTACACTAGCCCCCTGGCCATCTCTGTGGCCTTCTGGACTTGCTCTGACAGCTCAATATCTTTCTCCTACTGGGGATCTCAGAGCTGGACACAGATCACCTATAGCAAATGAAGGATCATAAGTGATGTTGTGGAATACCAGGGACATTGAATGTCTCAGGTCATCTGCCAGCAACAGTCAGTCATGCCAATGCCTTTTAAACATGCATAAGATTCGTGCTGTCCCTTGGCTCCACCATGGTCATCATGACTTGAATCATGCTTTACATACCATCATGTGAGCAGCACCCTGCCTACACTGCTGTTGTAGTTTTGTGTGGCTGGGTTCTGGTGGAGAATGGGGGCTGCAGGGGTGGCTTCTGCAAGTAGCAGCCAGAAGCTCTCTGCAGGCCCCACAGAGCAAACACCAGCCAGCTCAAGGCCAGAGTCGTTGTTGACCAAGGCCGAGCCCATCAGCAACAGTCACAGCACCTCTGGGAATCACATTTAGGAGAAAAAAAATCCCACAAGCAGCTGCTTTGTGTCCCCAGAGAAGGGAGTGAGAAGGTGTAAGGAACTGTGCAGACACCAAGGTCAGGGAAGAAGGAGCAGGGAGGGGATGAGACGCTCCATGTGACAGAGAGAAAGAGATTCCCCTGCAGCCCATGGAGAAACCTATGGTGAAGCGGGTGTGTGTCCCCCTCAGTCCATGGATAATGACAGGGAGCAGAGATCCCATCTACAGCACCTGGAGGACCCCACGCCATAGCAGGTGGAGACACCTGAAGGACACTGTGACCCTGTGGGAAGCCTGCGTTAGAGCAAGCTCCTGGCAGCAAAACCTGCAGCCTACGGTGAGACCAATCCACACCAGAGCAGGTTTACTGGGGAGCTTGTGACTATGTGGGGGACCAGGCTGGAGCAATCTGGGCATGAAGGTTGGCACCCCATGTAAGGGAGCCGTGCTGAGGGAATTGGTGAGGAGCTGAAGCCCCATGGGAAAGAACTCACGTTGGAGAAGTCCGTGGAGGATTGTCTCCCGTAGGCAGAACCTCACACTGCAGCAGGGGAAGGGTGTGAGGAATGCTCCCCCAGCTAAGAAAGAAAACAACTTGTGAGGAACTGACCAAAACCCCCATCCCCCCAGTCCCTGTCCCTCCCCATGCCACAATGGGGGAAGAAGAGAGCGAAATCATGACTGTGCAAAGTGCAGTCTGCTAAGAAGGGAGGGGTGGGAGGAGGTGATATAAGATCTGGTCACACTTCTCATTACCTAACTCTGGTGTCACTGGGTGTGCAGGGCAGTGTCATCAATTAGAGAGTTTCTTTCCTTTATTCCCTGTTGAGTCTGTTGTGCCTGTGACACTGATTACGGGATGATCTCTCTCTGTCCTTATCTCCACTCCTGAGCCCCTCAGTGTAAAGTTTCTCCCCTGTCCAGCTGAAAAGGGGAGTGATAGAGCAGCTTTGGTAGGTGTCTAGCCTCTAACCAGGGTCAAAGCACTACAGCTGCCCATGTCACTTGGCGGGTGATGAGGGGTGATGCCAGCATTCCCGCCTAGCTGTTGATTCAGTCATGGGGCAGGATGTCAGCCCCCAAATATCCCACAATAAGTCCTATGCAATCACAGACTTCTTTTCCTTTGCACCCCACAGTGTGTCCCACCCCTAAACAGAACACCACCTTAGTCCAAAATATAATATGGACACCTGTTCCTAGTGACTCCTCATGAAGGGTTTCATGCCTGAGGTCCTGTTGGTGCACCCTTGGGAGGAGCCCAGACAGGGCTTTTATTGTTTTTTTGAGTCCCTAATTTAAGTTCCCACCTGCCTTTCTGCCCTTGGGCTCCTTTGGGCTCATGGAGATGGGCCTCTGATGGATGGATGGCTCCTGGAATGGACCTGTGAGTAGCCAGAACAGCATGTGAATTGGGCTTCCCCTGCCACTGTCTCTCCTGCTCCTTTGTAGGTGCATGGGCCACCTTACTTACATAACAGATTAAAATAAAAATCTTCTATATGTTTCTGGCACCAGCTCTAGAAAGGAGCTGAGCATGGATTTAACATACATGAGCATGGACCTTGGCAAACAAAGCAACTATGCTTTCACTGGTGTCTTCTAGCCTCTATGACCAACTTTTGGAAGACAGGTTGAGGTCTGTAGGAAGATGTCTTGCTGGTCTAACAGCCAAGGGTTTTTATGCATTAAATGATGACATCTTTTATTCTATCAGCATGAAAAACTTCACCTCACCAGCTGCAGATGACTTCAGCTAGTCAGCTTGTGTGGCATCCAGCACAATTCAAGGAGATAACTGATGTGATCTGTCTTTCACCTTCTGTCCAGCCTTGATAGTCACTCTCTAAGATTCCTCATGCTGCCTTCAGAGGCACTCTGTGGATTTCTTCCCTTGGGAATACAAATGCAGAAGAGACAAGATAAATGACATTATCATAAGCCAGAGATAACTCTAGTCTGCAGGACCTTTTTGTTGGGATGTCATATGGCAAACAAAAGCCAACCCTTACCATGTAGTGATCTTTCTACTGGAGCAATATCAGTTTAACTGAAGCTGACGTGTCCTCATCTCTCCCCCTGAAGAAAAATTCAAATAAAAAGGAATGAATTGCATTTCAAAGGCTGGGGGAGGGAAGAGTTGTGTTTCCATAAAGAAGCTTCTTTCAGCTGCTAGTTTCCTTTCAAGCACCTGGAATATTAACGTGACTAGGAAACTTCAGACTGGCCCTTCAGACTGCTCATTAATCTCTGCTTAGCATGTGTGCATTGAAAGATTGTCTCTTTCTCTCATCAGTGAGAAAATGTTGGATTTTTTCTATTAAATGTAAATGCAAAAATAGAATTTTCTTGGAAATTCAGCTGTTGTCTGCCAGATAATTCCCGAGATCAAAGCACAGACACACTTCAGTGACAATGGACAAGTTAATCTGATATTTGAGAAATAAAATTAAACAAATTATATAGATGGTAATTTTTTTACCAAGAGGTAAAAAAAAAATCCAAAAAAGCATTGCATCTTAGATATGTTTCTACTTTGATGTTCTACCTAAGTGGAAGTTTTCAGAAATAGAAAAATGAAACCCTTCTTTTTAAGCATCTTCATCTGTAATTTTCTCAGTTGTGGGACTTGGGGAAGGGGGAGGGAGTTTTGGAGGGCAGACATTCAGTGTGCCTGGCAAACGCTCCCCTTGAGTTTCCAAGACAGTCATAATGAAGGACTGGGTAAGGGGATTGAATGAGAAAGGGGGACATGCAGCTCATCGCATGCACCATCTTGCTTCCTAAGTATGTCCATACTAGCACAGACCAAAACTTGGAATTCTGTGTTATGAACATTCTTTAATATCTAAGTAATTAGCGAGCCTCAGTGTGATCTAATGTTGTTTATAAAGCTGACTGTATCAACGTATTCGTGCTCCATGACAATATGTTGACCTTGTGAGTCGCAGCCACAGCTGCTCAGAAAGATGGTACCCAGGTACATGCCAAAGGAGTGAGACTGTGGCAAGCAGTGTGGGCAAGGCAAGCCCCACATTCATACACTGAAAGACAGCAGAAGTTACATTAAGAAGCTCAGGTTAGGAGTTCAGTTAGAAACCTTTCTCTTGTGCCATGCAGACCTTGGAGTTATGCCATGGGGAATCAGGATGCAAAGGCAGGCTGTCAAAAGGGGTGCCTTACTCCTCCCCAAAGTGGGCTGGTCTAACTCAGACATTTCACATGGACCTTTTAGAAAAGTTTGTTTCTTGCTTGTTTCTCTCTAGACTTGTTTCACTTGTGGCTAAGAACTAATTCCCTCCTTTCAGCTCTCACTTAAGCAGTGTGGGTTTGGGCAGCCGCCTCCAGAAACACAGAACCAGTGCAAGTGCTCCTGGAAGAAGTGCAAGGGAGAAACAAAAGGCTTCAATCACAGTACCTCAGACTTCTGAAAGAGAGTCAGCCTAAAACTATTGCTATAACGTCGGGATCATTTGGTCAATACATCCCATTAACTTCAAGTACTTCGCAGAGGTGAACACACTAGGATCTCCTCCATGGGCAGTGCCACCTTCGCTTTACCAATGGGAGCTGTCCGGCTCCCCGGTCTCACAGACCCCACAGGGGGCGAGTGTGGTTTCCAGGCTCATACAGCAGCCTCTCCCTTGTGCACCAGGGGCAACTCTGGGCACAGTCCAGCCTGTATGAGGATACTGAAGGTGACAAGGAGTGGATAAGGACACTTCCCTCACTGCAGCAGTCAATCCAGGGGGAGTTTCAGAAACACAGAAGGATGCTTTCCATGGCTTGCAGCAGGGAGAGACTGAGCAGGCATCAGCTTTGCACCCATTAGACCTCTGCAGCCACACTGCTGTCCAGCTGTCTTTGAGAAGATGCAACTCTTGCGTGAAGACAAAACTATAATGGCTGAGAAGACTAGGAGCAATGTTTGGTATATTTCTTTCTCATGACAGAAGAATAACAAAATAAATATAGGCAGAAAAGTTACAGTAAAAGTCATAGCGAAGGGGGATTACAGAGTACATTGTTTTGGTACAAAAGCAATAACTACTTTGGTTATTACAGAGTCTCTCAGTCCCTTGGTATTTATGGTGTATCTCAAGGGTCACTAATAAAGCTATCTTTCATGAACAGTACTTTCACCGGCCACCACATTACACAGTTACAATTTTCACAAATAATATAATCACCTTGTTCTTCAAATGATTCTTGTTTTTCTTTAAAAGAAACTCAGAAACCAACCTTTGTGTCTTTCCCTTTTTTATACATGTTTTTCCTCAGAAAACATTTGTTCTTGCTAGTGCAAAGGACTTGTGTAGGCTGAACAAAAATGCCAGTGAAGTTCTCAGAAAGTATTCTACTCACTGCAATGGGAACAGCTTCAGGCGTGTTAAACTCACATTCCATTACATCTCCTTCATTTACTGTATGATGATGGAGAAAAGGAATTACTCTCACATCCCTTCAAGCATTCTCTGTCACTAAGCAGTTGGTAATGTTTTATCCCTTCTTCTTGGGTGGTTAATTTTTACTGGCAGTAGACAAATGTAATTACCTTCATTCTGATACAGTTCTAGGCTATACCTCATATCCCAAACATACTAGGAGCATCAAAATTCCCTACCACAAGTATTTCAACATATATATATATAAATTATATATTAGATTCAGCAATGCCTTTTCCCCTGCAGCGATAGATCTGGCCTTTGTGAGCTGTACATTCAAATACAGATAATTCCTTTGCAGAATTATATTCTTTTCTCCATTTGACATCCATTTGGAGGCTATGCAAACTAATAAATACCAGATCCTAATTTCTGTTCAGGTCAAGTATTATATTAGCATTCTTGGAACTCTGCCTCATTATTGCCTTGCCTATATAAGATGAACATTTTTGTTTAGGAACAGATGTCATCTTATATTGATGAGATTCTCTTGCTCCTAACAATTGGTATGAAATCATTCAGCATTTCCTGCATAGAAATGCACAGCCCTTTCTGTAATGAGCCATTCAGAATCCACATGAAAAGCTAGCAAGAAAATCACCTTCTCCAAAAACTAAAATGTTGTATTAAAACTTACACAACATGGTATTGTGTAAAAGAAAATTAGTGTGTTCTTGAAGATAAGCTTTTGAGAGCATCCATGAGCACAGCAGTACGTGCACAGTCCTGTGTGTGCAGTCCCTTACCTCTCCAGCATGACGGGAAGGCCAGCATTTAGAATTGCTTAATCACTTTCTTCCTTAGAGAAGAATAAGCCAAACCTATTCAAGATTGCACAGGATCTATTTCTGGCCCTTGAGTTTAAAGCTTACTCATTTTTACCTCAGAATGCCATTGCCTTCCATTTGTTTTCCCTGTTTTGCTTTGCTGTTGTTATGTGTCAGGCCGCTCTCTCAGGAAACCACCTGGGAATACTGCTCCAGAGCAATTGAAGAAGGACTCACTGGCAAAAGAGAAGTTGATCTGTCTGATCCCTGCCCCACACTGATGGAGAGAGAGCCCTGTCTGATCAGTGCCCAGCTGCTTCTCAACATTTTTTGACAAACATCAAACAAAGGCAATTCTTTCAGCCTCTCAGAGGCAACATTTTCAAGTCATCTGTCACACTAACATTGCCTCCCAGCTTTTGCCATGCCCAGTTCCTCTGCACTTCTCAAGGGGATTACTTTTTTTCAACACTTCTCAAGCTGGAATAGCTGAAAGTTAGGGAAATTATCCAAAGGACAGTAGTCTTCACCAGGGGTCCTGGGTGCTGCTGAAGACCCAGAACCCATGCAGGGGCCATGTCCACTCCCTACCCTACAGCAGACCTGGCAGATCTCTCAGTGCCAGTGCTGTCTCCAGGCAGTGGGTCAAGGGAACTTCCAGGAGCTACAGGAAATGGGCACGGCCCTGTCCACACTTTCCTCTTCACACATCATTTAGCCTTGAAGCTCCCTGTGCAGAATTGGTGTGTTGAAAAAGAGTCGTCCTTACCACCATGGCCCCGCTCTGGTGAAAGGGAGCACAATGGCTTTACACTTCCCTAAGATCTTTATGAAATTTCACATGGATCAGAGGGTGTATTTAAGGAATGCTGTGTCCATTTCACATGGGCCAGAATGTGTGAGGGAAGCTTTAAGGATTTGTCCTTGACCTGTGGTGGAGAACTCCTGGAGATACAGTTTCCAATGCCCTCAGGTCTGCAGGGGTCCCAACCACCGCTTTACTTTCCTGTTTTCTTCTGAGGCAGAGTGAAATTCCACTGGGGAACACCAGGCAGTGTATTCACCACTGAAGCTCTGGGAGAAATAAGGGTCTTGGTGGGAAAAAGGGAAAAAAACAAAACTGAAAAATAACCTCAGTATCTGGTTGCTAATTAATTGGGGACAGGGGGATGGGGGAAAGGATCTTTTTTAATACAAGTCGCCACAGTTCAGCCACCAACACAGAGACGTGTAATGTCATTTGAAATGTCCTAGTGTCCTACAGATCTCCCCACCTGACAGATGCTGCCCCACCAGGGTACAACCCTCCCATGGCTGTATATTCACCAGTCCCATGCAGATATCTCAACTATCAAAAGCAGCAAAAATCACACCATGTTCAAGCATCTTAATCAATCTCTGCATGTCATCTGCTTGCAGAGCTAGAAGAAAATCTTACAAGGTCACAGAATCACAGATATGAATTAACGTCAGGTTATTTCAATAATTTTAGACACCCTTGTGCTTTTGCAGGCCAGACAGGTTTCCAGTGACTCATGTTGCACACCTTTACAAGTCCTGAAGATCTGCGGGGGCAAGAAGTATGATTTCCTGTCTTTGCCCAGTAATAAAGGAGTTCACTATTAACTCAACGTGTATATTCAGAGTTGAGCCACTCACTTGCCTAAATATCTTCTTGGTTTATAAATCATTCCATAATGTCCTGGGTTTTGGCTGAGATAAGCTCAAAGCTCAACTTAATTATGTTAAAGAGTTATAACCAAATCCAAAACAGACTTCCATTACAGTTTAATTGTAGGAACTAAGTGTAGAACTGAGACTGCGCTTCATCTGAACCAGCCTCCAATTATCATCTGTTCTTCTGCCAGCTTCCTTGTCATTGACGTAACTACGTGTGCACAGCCTTAGTAATCTCCTTCTGCAGTTAACAAAAAACATAGACCTTCCAGACTCTAGGACTCTCAATGTGGATAAATATAAAAGGCCAGGAAGGAAATTTACACAATGAATCTTTGAGCATCTGTAACTTTCCTTATTCCTCAATATGTTTTTGATCACGTCAACTTATTCTCTTTAAGAAATCAGTCATGCTTAGCCCAGAAGGTAGCAGAATAGCTCCCTCAAACAGATGTTCTGCCTCAGGACAAGTATCTTCCATCTCACTCTAAGGAAATATCACTTCGATGGTCTAAAACTCAGGGTTAGCCACCTTAGACATGGGAAATAAAAGAACACACAGAAGAGTAAATCCAGCTTTGGGACAGAGAAGCTTCTACTTGAGCCCAGAAGAAACCCAGGGCCGAGTGCTGTGCAGCTTAGACATCACCAATCTTCTCCAGCGGTGAGAGCAACACAGATGTGAGCCAGTCCACACCGTGGCCATGCAGCCAGGGAAATCCCTTACCCGGCCTTGTCATTGAAAGCTTATGTGTCCTACTAGAGAAAACTGAGGACAGTGGGGTCTTTATTTTAGGTGGCACTGTGCACCCCAAAAAAAGCCAGCTGAAAAGCCATGTGCTGCTGGGTAGCAATGACTGCAGCATGGATTTGTGAATCCCATCTACAAATACAAAGGGGTTAGGGGGAAATTCCAGGCCACATGGGTTTTCCCTTTCCTGCTCCTGTCCTCATAAAACTCAGTCACAGAGAATTCCTCCGGGCAGGCCAAGGGTGAGAAAATCCTCATGATGTGCGCAATGGGAAATGTCACTGTCCTACCCTTTGATGTACTTCGGTATAGATTGGGAGGGGAAAAGGGAGGGATAATATCTCTCAGTGTTTATTAGCAGTTATGTGTTCTTTCATAATGAAGGAAAAACATATAATTTCTCTTGGCAGATAACCCAAAATGTTTCTGATTATCTGTTCGGTGAAAAACATTTATTAACACTCAGAAATTGCAATGTATAAAACCACAGCTTTTAATTGAAAACCAGCATTGGTGTATGTAGCTGGAAAGGGAAATATGGTTTGTGATACTAGCAGTGGGCTAGTTATTTACAGATGTTTTTATACATACAAAGCATGCACCCATTAGCAAGCCACTGCCCTATATAAGTAAGGTATGACTGCAGTTAACCATTACTGCACCTGAGCCAGTACACTTTTGACATGCAGGCTGTCCTCTTTAAGCTCAATGCTTATGCTTACATGTGAAAATATGAGCTCTCTTTTTTTATATTATGTGCCTTTTTATGTTATGTGCAGAATACAAGAAGAGCAGCGGGGCTGAAACCCTCCAGCGTGTCCCAGAGAGCTAAGAAAAGCCACCAGCCACCCTGCTAATGCAATGAGAACTCGCATGCTAACTGCCTCCCTGCAAAAAGCCTCCCCTGTGCTAATACATCTCTGCTCACTGTCTTCACACCATTGCTCACACACACACACACACACACACATACACACACACACACACACACACATGCACTCATGCGTGGTGGGGGTGAGCATGGAACAAAAAAAGTGTCCTCAGTGAAATCAAACATAATGCCCTGGTGAGTTAAGCAGTTTGCCTTGTGTCTTGAAGTCAATGTGCCCACCTAAAATTACATCTCAGCTGCAGGCATGTGCATAGCATGGGGTGTTTGCATTTCAGTTTACCCTGGAGGGAACCCCAGGAAAGTCAGTGTGCCTGAAGTCTGATATAGGCTCTCTACATCACTGCTGCCATGGCTGAGGCATGAAGGATGTGCCCCCACCACGCTGCTGCAATTCACAGCCAGCCCGCATTCCCCAGGCACAGCAACCCAGCTAAATTCAACTGGAAGGGAAAGCAAAGTCATATTTATTATCAGAGAAGACAATGACAATTAGATTTATTTATGGAATTGGGGAAAAAATTATAAAAAATATAAAGAAGAAAGAAAGCTAATAATAATGGCCAACTGAAGCATTCCTCTGTCCTCATCTGCTCTGCCAGAAGTCACTTGCAGATGTGTCTGCCATGGAAAAATCCTCTCAAGCAAATACTTATCAGAGGATTATTTTGGAGATCCTGCCTCTCCCTGTGCTCACAGTTCCCTGTTTAAAAAAAAAAAACAAAAACCCTTCTCTCAGTAGTAATGAATCTTCAAAATCTGTTCCACATCTCAAGCATTCTTTCCAGCTGTTGTCATTGGAGTTTGTGCCATATTGCAGCTTCATTTCTCTTTTCCTTTCCAGCCAGCCAGCGCAGCCAGGTCGCAGGACCATGGAATTGCTTAGGTGGGAAAAAACCTCCAGGATCACCAAGCTCAACTGTTGACGTAACACTGAGCCGTGGGGAACACCACCTGTGACCAGCCACTTCGTGCCCAGGTCGGTGTGTCACTAAGCACTGTGCCTGCTGCCCGCAGCAGCTAGCCAAGTCCCAGCTGATGTCTAATCGCTGAGGTCAGTGCAGCAAAGTAGGTCATTTTGCTGAACTTTCACAATTCCACCACCATGCAAAGTTTCATCACAAAACTTCCAACATTATATATTTACTGTTTCTTTAGATATAGCAGCACTTCACTGGCACCCAGTTCATCAGGTTTCTCCCACTCCTCAGGTAAGAGCACCCAAACACGCTCTGTAACAGGGGCAAACACCAGAGCAGAAGGGAGAGCTACTACCCTGTTGTCTTGGTCTCAGTGCAGTCTGCCCTAGTTAATCACTTTGCTCAGGATGAGGATGAAGAGGCTCAGAGCAGTGGGAACAAGCCCAGAACAAGATGGGTTTGCACTTGGCTGCGTATGTCCATGGTCACTGCCAGAGACGCCTGTGCCCTGCAGACCCTCACCTTCCCCTTGTAAAATCCAGCCCTGAAAATGGGGAGCTTTAGCACAGAGAGGCTTAACCCCCTCCCTTCCCAATGTCCTGGTTGAAATTTTGGCCTCAAGCACTCAGCAGGACCATGGGAGGGAACATTACCACAGCATGCCCAAGGACTAAACCCTGTCATTGTGATTCAGTAGCCCTTCAGAGATGCTTGGGCAGCCTGACCCTGCAGCAGTACTCAGCACCTTCCCCTCCACACCGACTCTCTGTTCACAGCATGCAAACAAAACCCGCTACCGACCAGCAAAGCGCAGCAGATGGAAAGCCCACCCTTCCTGCAGGGACTATGTGTTTCTCTAATTAGGGCACCTTCCCCATATCTCTGGTTTTAACTGCTATGGCAACAGCAGTATGAACATTAACAAATCGAACAGAATGGGAGGGGAGACTCCGAAACAAGCAGAGAGACCACGTTACATGAGTGGACGCTGCAAAGTGACACAAATGCCAGAGAGCCTAGAATTGATTTAATAAGTGATATGCAACAAGTACAAACAGGGCAAGAGCTATAAAGACTTATCAGCTGAATCCTGGTAAGTTGTGTCTCTTGTAATTATCACGACAACTTGAAGTGCAGATGTGCTGGTCAGAGTAACCTGCATTTGCTGCCTGCAACAAACCCAAGCAATCATTTGTCGATGTAAAAAGGTCTGTAAAGAAAATTCAGGTCAGCACAGCAGTGCTAAAGTGGTTTCTGTTTCTCACAGCTGCAGTGCTTTCCTGGAGGAGCTGTCATGTCTGGTTCCCCTGGGACCAGCACCTCCTGCTCTCCAAAGACCAGAGGGCAAACATGGGTGCTTCAAAAGTCCCTCTAAAGAAGGACTGACAAGCAAGAGAAAAAGAAATATAGCTTTTATTCCTGTCCTGTAGACATAAAAATATCGTAAGGATGCAAGGCAAATCTATTTCAAGAGAGAGAGACTGTAATATGAGATAGTATACTGGAACTATGCTTAATATACTGGAATAATACCCTGGAATATACTTGACTAATGACATGTGATTCCTACTCATTCTCCTTAATTGCTATTTCTAGGTGGGAATCCAGCTCACTTTTATGCCTCTTTACACATGTGCCCTTGGTTTTGCTCCGTGTTGAGACTACCACAAAATATATTTAACAGTTTGTGATGGGGACAGACACAGTCCTTTCTTACCTCACTCCCATTGACTGCAAAGACATTTTTCTGGCTTTCTCTTCTTAAGAAAAGGCAAAGTTGCTTTCTCCTACAAAATAAACACAGAATTTTCTTTCACTGAGAAAATAAACGCAAAACGATTGCTACCACGGATTCTTAAGCACTGGAGTGCTGCTCCACTACTCACTACTGCTCCACACTCACTACTGTTACTTGTCATGTAGCTATTTATAGTTATACAAATATAACTAACTAGTCATTGTGTGAACAGGTATCAAACTCCATCAGACTGCCTGTCCCTCAAGCGATCCCCTAGGAAAACTTTCAAGGGTCAATACACATTTCACTTATCCCTCAATAGGTAATACTCCTCCCTCTCAAACCTGGTGAAGAAAATACAGGCCAGCAAGGTCTGTGTGCTTCTGAGGGTGCAGCTGAGCAGCTGACCTCAGTCCTGAGGGAGTGTGAAGACACTAATAATAATCAGTCATTTAAAAGCTACCATATTGAAAGAATACACATTCATTTAAGAAATTCCAGAAAGAAAAGAAAAAAACAAAAGAAGACATTAGCTTTGAAGCAGAACTCAATTTGTCCAACATTGTCAGGTACTGTAAGGGCCTCCTAAGGTTCACCTGCTTCTCAGGGCTCACAAGACCCCAATTAAAAATGGGCTACCACCTTCCCTGCAGCACTGCCATCTCCTGAGCACACCCATCACTGGGAAGCGGGGGGGGGGGGTCTGTTCACCAGAGCTCCACAAACTCCTCATGAGCCATCCAAGCAGAACCTTCATTTTTGGAAATTAGTTTGCTCTTCAAGTAACTTATTATCAGTTTATCTTGAGTTAGAGATAAGGTGTGAGTGGTGGTTTTAGTTGAGATGCTCTTGAGCTACACAGTAACAGTGTAAACATTCACAAGGGGAAACCAGCTTCATCAGTTTCAACATTGAAACGGGGTCCCCCCCCAGCAGACAGGCTAAGTTCTTCCAGTGCTGAAAGAATTAATATTTAGTGTACAGTTCAGAAAAGAGAATTTTTGCTATTTAGAGGCTGAAGTTCATACAGCATGCCTGTGAAGGACAAGGTTTGAATACCTATGGATTCAAACATGTTCTGTTTTCTTTTTCAAGCAAAGGAATCCTCAGCTCAAGTAGTTCCCCACACATACAGTTTTCTAATTCTCTCTTAACAGATATAAATAACCATATTTTTAGTTCACAGTGTTCCAAGTTTTATCAGCAGAATACTGTGTCTCATATACTCTTCCAAAGTCTAAATACAAATCCATGCTGAAAATAAACTCTACTCACTTTTCTAGCTTGACTCACTGGGACATTCTTGCCTGTTGGGTTTTTTAAGTCTAAATGCCGCTTTTTAAACTCTTTTTCTAACTGCTTTTTTTTTTAACTTAGCACTTGGCATATTTATGGACTTGAATACACACAGCATGAAAGGGAAGGTAAGTGGGTTTTCTAAAAACTTTCTATAAAGACCACTCCAAAACAGAACTCAAGGAAATGCCGGCCTTGCCTCAGGTTTGCCTGTTCATCTGACATAACTGCAAAGTGAAACAATTCTTTTTAAGTCAGAAAAGAGATGCAGGACAAAAGGAGATTATTCCTGTGTATGACATGGGTTTTCCTGTCCTTACAGGTCAAGTTAACCAGGTGCTCTGCTATATTTCATCCAGTTTCCTCAAGAGGTCTCAGGACTTCTTCTAGAGAAGCTGCTGCAAGGAGTGCAGATAAAAAAAACTCCAGTATGTGTTATGCAGGACTGCAAATACCAGTGATCCCAAGGAGGGCTGCTTGGGGGCCCAAAGAGCAGAATTGTTGTGAAGTGGGATCAGTACCTGAGACCAAGCCACACTGGGCAGTGAAGTTACCATCACAACTGAGTCCTTGTTCCTGCAGCAGCAGCACAGGCTGTCCCAGTGTGGTTCCCCCTCTGAACCAGAAGGGTTTCTTCCCAGTTTGTACCTAGCATGAGCTCTTTGGACTGCAGGCACTGTACTGCAACCATGCAGTGCCATGCTTCAGGCTGCTTCCCTGCTGAGACTTCGTCAGGACTGAGGCATTGTCATAGAATTGTTTTGGTTGGAAAAGACCTTTAAGAACACCAAGTCCAACCATTAACTTAGCACTGGCAATCCCACCACTAAACCAAGTCCCTAAGCAAATATCTACACATCTTTTAAGTATCTCCAGGGTCAGTCACTCAACCACTTCCCTGGGCAGCTTGTTCCAGTGCCTGACAGCTATTCTGGTGAAGAAAATTTTCCTAATATCCAATCTAAACCTCCCTTGGTGCAACTTGAGGTGATTCTCTCTTGTCCTATCATTCTCCCGCTCTCTCAGTACTGAGAAGCGATAGAGCCTGACATGCAATGTTCAAAGAGTAATTTAAGCTCTGTCTGGTAAAGCATTATTGCCCAAATAATCCTTTGAATCAGGAGAGAATGAGCAGCTTCTCTTTGCCAAGCACTGCTGCCAGTGCACAAGGTGCAGGGAAGAACCTTCTGAGAGATGACTAGAAAGCTGTCAGGAGAACCCTGGACCCCATACCTGAGTGCTGAAATAACCTGTTGTCACCAAGTTATGCATATAGTTTATCTATTCGTGTTTTCAGATGTAAAAGTGTCTACTCCCCAAACATGAGCACCTAAAACTTTCCAGGTTCATACAGACCTAGGAGGAAAGCCTGATCTGGTCACATAATCTATACCCATGGCAGAAAAGGGACCAAGGTTCATGGGAGGGACCAGTTCACAAGAACAACGTGGGCTTTCCAAATTGTACTTGTGTCCTGAAGGGCTTTGTAATGCCTCAGGACAGGGAAAGGAGCAGGTCTGAATTTTGCCTCCCCCTTTTTTCACTAGAGATTGCCAACCAACTGATCTACAACAATCTCTGTTCAATTCTGCCATTTTTTTGCCCTAATGCATCCTTTTTATAGCAAACTCTGGCTTTATCAATTACTGATTTATCCATGAGACTCAGAACAGTAAAGAGAGCCCCTTGGAGGCTTTAAGTACAAGACCATCTGGATACATGAATTAGAAGTGAAACAGGGGTAGGCAATTTCTAGGAGATTGTAAAGGAGAAGAAACAGTCAACAAGAACAAAGCCTCTCTTAATTCACCAGCATCAGACCTTAATCTGACCTCAGCAGACCATCCCAGCTGCCCCTGAAGCCAGTGAAGTCACTTTTCACTCTGCATTTCATTCACTCTCACTTGGGGAAGCACTTCATCCCACACCAGTGGTTCGTGGCCCACTCTTCCTGTGGGTCCTCTGCCAGAGGAGCAAGGGGAAGGAGAGCAGGGGCCTTGGAGTGGTAGTCTGGGGAGAGATGGGCTCACGGCAGCCTCACTGAAACATGATGCTGCATCAGCAAGGATGACCAGGAGTCTCTGCTTCTGGAGTCTGAGTCAGGAAAAACATTTTGCTGTTTTATAGAGATGTGACACCAGGAAAGAGAGTATTGGTTTAAACATCCCAAACCTGTGGGGAGAAACAGGACCCACCTGAGGGAAAGGACTGCCCGAAACTCTGGGGTGGGGAGGAAGCCTGGCACAGTGGGAGGGGAGAAGTGCAGGAACAGGAACAAGAGCCTCTGAAATTTTGCTATCTTTGCTAACATATTTGCCAGCAATGAAAAATCACAGTGAGGGTAGGTATCACCTCAGTCGGAGGTGGCTTTGATGTCTCCTGACTTTCACTCCCTTTAACATGAAGCAGAAGTGGGTGCATGGCCTCTGGCCTCTCCAGCGCAGCCCAGGAATGGCTGAGGATTTGCAGGTCCAGCTTATGTCTCCTGCTCCCTGAGGCACTGGCCCCAAGGCACTGGGCCAGGGCTGGGATGCTCTGAATTTCGGGGTTGCTGGACTTCGTGTTGGGTAGAGGAGATCAGGGGCTTGCCTAGTGGTGGTGGTTCTTACTACCAGCCAAAATTTCTTTATTCTTCCCATATCTGTAAGAAGGAAGAAAGAACTCACCCTCTTGAATGTTACTGGTCAAGACCTTAAAGAGAAGTATTTTTCCACGGGTAAATCTTGACTACATTCTCTATTATGTAGCATACCGCAGAATAAAAGATACACTCCTGAGTGGCCTAGAAGGGAAAATAAGGTGAAATATATTTTTTATACTGCAAAATACCTCTTGTGAAAATCAAGACTGTGACTGTGGATTCAAGTTGTACTGAAAAGACCTTTAGCTAGCACAGTAGAAACATTTTCCTAACACCAGCAGCCCCTTTTTCAATTCCTCTGCCAGTTTCTCTCCTACAGCCCCAGAAATTTAGCTATTACAGAGCAGCACAGAGACTCTCCCTTGCAGCTGCAAGCTGGTTTTATTTTTATTTGTACTTAAGCCTTCTGGTTAGTAATCATACAGAGAAAAAGGCACATTTTCTTTTTTCAGGCCAAGGGTGCACTGCTGGGTGTGACACCAGACAGGTACCACCTTTCAGAGAGAAATAGATTCAAGTTGTAACAAGTGGGGTGAGGGAAAGTCACGTATGACACTCCACACCACTTAAGTGTTGGTCACTTTTCTTGTTTAGGGCAAAGAGGACACTCAGAACAAAGAGAAAGCTCTACCTTACCCCTGCTGACTCAATTTGGCCTGACAAGTGCCCATTTAAAGTAGTTACTCTGTCCATTAAGTCCATTAAGGTCACCAGGAACTGGTGATTTCATGGCATCATGGATCAGATATACATTCATTCAGCTCCAGTGGTCTCCACATATTGTGTTGTCTCCAACTGGTGTTTGGTCTCATCCTGCCCTGACCCTTCACAGGCAAAAGTCAGTAGAAACATTCCTGTGGTTACCAGTCTTTAAGATGATGTTACATTTTTCTCACTTCCACCAGCAGAATAAAACATCTGGGAGGTGGTTTTTTTTTTCACAAACATCACTGTGAAGAATGTGAATAGATCCTGTCAGCATCATAGGAACAAACTCTGACAATAACTTGGCTTTGATTTGTGGGATGATGATTGCATCAGTGAGAGTACAGTAGGCATTTCAATCTTCTCATGCAGCAAGATTTATTCGGAAGACTTAAAATATATTCCGCCACTTACGCGTGCGCACATGTGCACACACACACACACACACACTCCCCCACAAAGAACTGGACCTGCTTAATTTAAAGCACATCAGAATATTTTGCCCTTGGGTTGTAAAAGGTTCATCCTTGAGGGCATTGATACGCCTTATATAGAGAGAGATTTAAATGTAAAAGTGCCTGCACTGGCATCACATAAGTCCAGAGGAAGATGATTAAGGTCCTGGAGTATCTCCCCTGTGAGGAAAGGCTGAATGAACTGGGGCGGTTCAGCCTGGAGAAAAGAAGACTGAGGGGGGACCTAATCAATGTTTATAAATATCATAAGTATGAGGTGCAGGGGGAATTGGCCAGCCCCTTTTCAGTGGTCTGTGGGGACAGGAAAAGGGACAATGGCTGCAAATTGGAGCATAGGAAGTTCCGCACCAACATGCAGAGGAACTTTTTCCCAGTGAGGGTGACGGAGCCCTGGCACAGCCTGCCCAGGGGGGTTGTGGAGTCTCCTTCTCTGGAGATATTCAAGACCTTTCTGGATGCTTCGCTGTGTGACCTGTCCTAGGGAACCTGCTTTGGCAGGGGGCTTGGACCCGATGATCTCTGGAGGTCCCTTCCAACCCCTACGATTCTGTGATTCTGACATTCTGTGAAGAACAAGCACTGGTACTGTAAAGAGCTGAGCAAGAAACTAACTCTCCTAGGAGCAGACTGGGATGTGATCTTTCTCTCAGTGCCGGATCTGCCTCTGTTTAGCACCCTATACATTCCATTCAGTCGCAGCTCTCCCATCCCAGCAGCAGCTATCGCACAACTTGCCACACAGCTGTTGTCAATTAATAACAACGATGCATTATAATAAAACGAATAGCCTGTTAGTTCACATCCTGGTTTATTGTCATGCCTCACCCACGAGAAAACCAATAGGCAGCTGCTCTGTGACTTCAAACTGGGCCCTATTCACTTCCTACCCAGTGTGCCCCGGGCTCTGAAATGTATTATGCATGCACACCAACACAAAGGGGCCTCGATCTTGCTTCGAGCCTGTGAAAATAATACACTGGATCTGATGGTTGTATAAATAGTAGTAATTATGCTGAAAACAGCCCGTGTTCCCTTGGTAATGGCGCCTCGTTAATTTTGCTGAAACCTCCCTAAATTATAGCAATGAATTCTGCTGTCAGGTTTTGGTTTGGGGTTTTTTGTTTGTTTGTTTTTCCCTTTCATGAGCAAATTGTTGCCATAGAAGAGTAAGACATTGCTACTGGTTTGCTGTGGACTAATTTCCCATCAGATAAAACAGCAGTTGGAGAAAGAGCTGGGATGGGTAGCATACATTTAAATTGTGCTTGCTAACAGCTGTAGAGACTGTACTAATCTCACCCCAAAAAAATTCAATAAGTAATTCCAGAAGTGGTGGATCCCAGTTTCCAGTGGATTTGTGTCTTCTGAGTAGCTGAATTGCATGAAGGCTTCAGTGTGAACTCACCATGTCAGTAGGCATGAGAGAACATGCTGGGGAGGAAGAAATAATACTGAGTTTATTGAGTTGTTACTTTGATTATTCTTATGTGCCAGATAAACTCTTTAGGAGCCAACCATTGACAGAGGAGAGGACTCTTCGCTTGTTACTGAAGCTGCGTATCGTGCAGCTGAAAGTCAACCATGAAACAGAACTTTGTGGGCCTTGAAGACAACCAGACTATCCCTTCCATCTCCATATGGATCCTCTGGCAACTAGTACAATTTGAGCTCAGGCTGGAAGATCTTTTCCTGAGCAAGGGTATGAGCAGAAATGCAGTGTCTTTGAGATCATCTGTTAAATCTGATTGATCCTGAACCACAAGTTTCAAAGGTGCTGAGAAGGGAGCTGATGGTGGACAGGTATCTGTGCAGCAATGGAGAATGAACTTAGTTTCTTCAGAAACCAGGCTAATAAAGAGATGTGCTTCCATCATTGTCACCTTTCTGGTTCCCAGGACTAGCTGATAATAATGTCACCAAGCTGATGGACTCAACGTAAAAGTCTACATGAATTCCTCTCAAACTGTCTGTCTTTGGAGGTCCAGACCTTTAATACACGTCTTTCTTTTCAATGGGCAAACATTGGAGAAGTAGCCCTCTGTGCTCTAAAATTAAGCATCACAAAATTTTTCATATGGAAAACTGCTCCAACTCAATGGGTAAAAGGAGGGACTGACATCAGGACAAGGCACACTTGCCAGGTATATTGCTAGAGATTGATTTGCCTGTGTGCTGAAACAGTCAATGAAAATGTAGCTCTATATATGTGGCCAATGCTCACAGTGAAGCCTGGGAGCAAGAGGTTGCAGAGACTCCTTTCTGGAGATGGAGCAAGCAGCTCCAGTGATACTGAACTCAAACAGCCTCAGTGCTTTTCAAAAGACAATTATTTCAAAACATAATTGTCTTTATTCCCACTTTCAAATTACTATGAAGAGGTTTCTTCAAAGACTGAGAAGACACTCAAAGCTGTTCTGATTACATTTACAAAATATTGGGTAGATAACTAATTGCTAATAAGTATTTCACAAATCAAAGAGGAAATTTTGTCCCTTATTGCTCTTTGTGAAGTCCTAAAAAAGATTTCATTTGGTTTGTGTTTGGAAGGAGGGGAATTGTTATTGTAGAGCCTCCTGTGCAAGCTAACACTGGTTGTTAAGTCAAGTGATTCTAGCACATTGTATTTTATTCTCTATGCTACTGGGGCAGTAATGAGAACAGCTAATCAGGTTAACTCACCATTGTGGCCCTGATGCACATACAGAAGCACACGGACTCAGCTTCCCCAGGATTGCACTTCAGTTAGTTATTGGTGCATTTCTGAGTGTTTTTGTCAACCCTTTGTTAATTTTACCTTACCTAACCTTTTTTTTTTTTTTACCTCACCTAACCTTTTCTTTCTGAGGAAACTTCCCAAAGAATCCCAAGAATCAGTAATTTCACAAGTTTCCCTCGCTCCCAGCTATTTCCCAGCTTTCACCCTGTCCAGTTTTCATAACTGAAAAGGTTTATGAACACTTTAGTATTTGTTATGCTGTGCTTTTCCATCTCTTGTGGTCTGCAAACTGCAGCTATATGGTGTCACTGTTTTGTTTCATGCTGGCTTATTAATTTCTTTCAGAAATTGCTTGCCTGTCATATTTCTTTTCCCCAAACACTTCTCAACAAATATGACTGTTCTAAAGAATCTTGATACAGCAAATATTTAATTAAGATGTAAAAAGAAGTATTCAACTATAATCTGAAAATAATGGAAAAAGAAATTACGTAGATGAAGTAATTGGCATGAGTATGTCTTATTTCTAAAAAGGGCAAAAATGGGAAGGTTGGAGAACCCTAGGGAAATCCCTGGACCAGATGTCCTTTCTGAGGCACTGCTAGAAGTATACTGTTTATTTTACACGTGTACAGCCAGGTCACTGCTTTCAAACTCAGTTAGCCTGATGTTTAGAAATATTGAGTATATAGGGACTGCTGACTAGGAGCTCTCAGTGACTTCAAAAAAATAGCATTTCCTAAACTAAACACCCAAGTGGGAAAAATACCAGTTACTGCCTTTCTTTACTAGCCTACTGTTTCATATTTTTCACCTATTTCATTGCACTGGGTTTACACGGCAAGGTTTTGGAAGCAGGTGGGCTGCAGTGGTGGATCCTGTGAGCAGACACCAGAAACTGCCCTGATGTTGGACAGAGACAGTTCTAGCCAGCTCCAAGCTCTGAGCAAAGCTGAGCCCACCGGCAATAGGGGTGGTGCCTCTCTGATAACCTTTTTAAGGAAGGATAAAAAAATCTGAGAGAAGAGTGGGCAAAAGGAGAAAAACAGCCCTTCAGACACCAAGGTCAGTGTAGAAGGAGAGACCAGAGGCACTCCAGGTGCCAGAGCAGAGATTCCCTTGCAGTCTCTGGAGAAGACCATGGTGAGGCAGGCTGTCTTCCTGCAGGCCATAGAGGATGATAGTGGAGCAGAGACCCCTACCTGCAGCCTGTGGAGGAGCCCACACCAGAGCAGGTGGATGTACCCCAAAAGAAGATGCACCCTGTGGAACACTCACATTGGAGAAGGCTCCTGGCAGGAACCTCAGCCCGTGGAGATGAGTCCAAGCAACATCAGGTTTTCTGACAGGACCTGTGAGCCTATGGTGGCCGCAAGATGACCCACACTGGAGCAGTCTATCCCTGAAGGACTGCACTCTGTGGAAAGGACCCATGCTGGAAATGTTCATGAGGGCCTGTATCCCATGTGAGGGACCCCACTTTGAAGCCACAGAAGAGCACCAGTTCATCACACAATGTCTCTGCCGCAACCCCTATTCCCAGTCCCCCTGTACCACTCAGGAAGCAGAAGAGTGAGGAGTGAAGTTGAGCCTGGGAAGAAGGCATTGAGGGGAAAAGGTGCTTTTTAGTTTTGCTGTATTTCTCACTATCTTAGTCTGTTACAGTTAATTGGCAATAAATTAAATTAATTTCCCCAAGTTGAATCTGTTTTGCCTATGACATGAATTGATGAGTGATCTCCCTGTCCTTATCTTGACACATGAGTTTTCTCCATATTTTCTCTCCTGCCATGTTGACAGAGGGATTGGTGGGCACCTGGCAGCTTGCCAAGGTGAGCCCACCACATTCCTTTGTGCAATGTTTACTCCTTTTCAAAGTCCCATGTCTATCTACTCTGTCACTCCCCCTATTTGATACACCTTATTTTCTCTCCTGTTGCAGCGTCTTTTATGTAAATGTAAAATCACTCATGTTTTCACTAAGCTTTAGTCACTAAAATGGCTTCATTTTTATTCACAAATTATGCTACTTCCTTATTTCATTTCATTTTGCTTGACCTTTCAAAGTCTGTATTCAGTCTTTACTAGTGTAAGACATCACTCAGCTCCTGAGGAACGCGCAGTACTTTCGACAAGCGCAGCAATAGTCTGTCCTCTAACAAGCTTACAGCTGAAGTAATAGATGACAGGAGAAGCCTGAGCTGGGGGCAAGCAGGGAATGATAAGATTTGCACTGTATACACTTGAGAATGAATTGACCACAGGATATATATAGATCATCACATCCTTGATGGCATGTAACCATGTAATCAGGGTCTGATAAAGGCTTTAAGACATCAAAGCTACGAGGTTTTATAACAACTTTCTTGTTAGAGTTGTGGGGACAAGAAAATAAGTCATCCTTAAGCTGGAGCCTGGTGTTGTTTCTGAAAAGGACTGCATGATGCTGTTGCCTGCAGCAGGAGGAGAGTGTTTCTTTCTACTGTTTTCCACAGTGTTTTTGTATTTGCTTGTTGAGAGTGAAGGAAGGAAAGGGTCTCGTTAGAGCATATGTCTGCAGAGGGGGAAAGTCAAAGCTGCGTGCATGAAGGACGGCAGTCGAAGAGCAGCACCTTGGGAATGGAGGAGGTATTAGCACAATATCTAGTGAGAAAGCAAGCTTTCCCACCTACTCCTGTGGTAACTCCTGTCCGTGCCCAAGAGGTGAAAGTGTTGGGTTTATTGCACAAGAGATGGACATTATTGTGCGTCAAGCAGAGTACCACTGTGGACCAGCCCACCACGTATTAACCCAACAACATCTGCCAGGGTGCTGAGCAGAGATGTCAACATGTGGCACCAACCCTGTTAACTTCCTGAGCTGCACTAACACAAACCTTAAACTGCTTTTCAAATGAGAGGTTCCTTTGGCTTTTATGGAGTTAATAAAAGCAGGAAGGAGAAGAAAGGTGGTCTGCTGGGTGAGGAGGAGAAGGGAGGGCATGGCCAGATAAAGGGATCTCACCATTACCTGTGATTCGTTTTTCAAATCCAGTTTCTGCTCCTTCTGCAAACACAATGTTTCATAATAAATAGCAGTGATGGTAGAGTGGCTAGACATTTTTTAAAAAATTAATTAAATGGTTTATTTGATTACATGGGGATAAAGCATTTGCGCAGGCAAAGCATAATTAAATACCAAGTTCTCCACAGCCCTCAGAACATTGCTGCAAGGTTAAGGTGCTCTCTTTTTCCCTTGTGCACTGATCGGGTTTTGCCTACACACACACACACACACACACATCCCCCTAATCTGTCATCTTTCTGGATTTGCCATTTTTTTCCTGATTTGAAATATTTTTTTCCTGCTGAAGAAAATACTTTCATACCACTGCTGGCAGCTGCCCAAATACTGGTAGCATTTGGCAAGCAATGGCAGGGAAAGGCTCATTCAGCCTGTGTGTTTCCATCCCTGATCATACCTAGAGACTGAAACCTGTTTAAAATAAAGCTTTAAAATGACTGCTTGCCTAGAAAAACAAATGTCTGAATGAAAAGAGACTAACCTAGCAGGAAGGTGGGTTGTGACTGCAGCCTTCAAATGTTTTATTGGATCTCAAGCAGGAAGAATTTTCCTATGGTGCTACATGACAAGGAAGCCCAGTGTTTCTGCACAGCACCTCCTTGGTGGCTCCACAGCCCCCAATCCCAGGAGCCGTGCTGGCATGCAGTCACGCTGCTTGCTTGCTGGTTTCTGCCACGTCTGGGCATCTCCACTGAATGTTTCATCTTCTGTCATGCTGCAGGAGCTAGGCAACCCTGCTTTGTTAGTATTTTTCAAGCACCTCTAGGCACTCTGGCACATAATTATTCCTATAAACACCTTATTTTGCTCCTTCATTCTCTGCCTACTTCACCCTCCTCCTTTTGGAGGTGCCTGCTGAAACCTTGATAGGGAAAAGGCACCTGCTGTTTCTGCAATTGCTCTCTACTACCATGCCTATCCGCGTCGACCCATGGAAGCTTCCCAGCTAATTATATTGTCCAATGGGGCGCAAGGATGGGCTTTGGCCAACACCCAGCGTGCTGGGATCCTGCTCCGTGCAGGTGCTCCTGTGCACAACAGCAACACAAAGATATTGACAAAATAATACTTGAAATAGAAATGGGACTCTGCCACAAACACTCTCGAGAGCTCCTTTTCCCTCTCTGCTGTTGTGAGAATAGGAGTTTGATCTCCATCTGTACATGGCCTTCACCAGATGTCTTTTGCAGCACCCCCAGAGGGTCAGTGGCCCTGGGTTGTTTCAAACCAAAGCAGCTGCCTTTAAGAGCATTCTTCTCTGAATGTGTACATCTTGAATGCACACATAAAAGCAATATCTCCCCTTGATTTTCTTTAAGACTTTTGTTATTGCATTCCATATTGTTTTGACTTGCTCTCTGTTACTTATTCTTAGGTGTCTTTCTGGAAATAAAGATGTGTTTTCCTCCATGAGATAGGGGAAAGCATTTATTCCTCAGCTTTATAGATCTGTTTCACTTTGTTCTGACTCTTTCAGGATAAGCCATCACTAGCAGAGCTGGGGAAACACAGTACATTGAACTTTCTGAAGCTAGGCAGAACTAAAAAAATAATCTTGGGTGTGATGATTCAGGCATTGGGTGTCACAACGCTTGTGCTGTGGTCTTGATGAGCAAAAGGAGAAGAATTTATGAGTCCTCACTGCCAAGTCCTGCAGAGACACTTCTCACTCAAACCCAGAGGTGGCATCCACAACCTGTTCTCCAGAGAACCACTGATGGTTGCAGACAAGGCAAGCTATAGCATATGTCTTTTAATTCTTGAGAAAAAGTGTCCAAAAGCCCTTGTGTAGCTAAATAATACTTCAAATACTTTCAGTACTGAAAGGAGGGAGAAATGGAGCAAAATGCAGAAAAGAAGAGGAGATGAAAGGTCAGGATGGGACAGCCATCCTGCCAGCAAGAAGTATGGTCGGTGAAAGGCCATCTGGAATATGGGGCTACACAACTACTGTGGGCATCAAGCATCACCTTGCTATTGATGAGATCTTTTTGGCAGTCAATTCTGTGGGGACAATATCTCCTGGAAACTGGTTCCTCGTTATCCTATATCTGCAATACAAGCCTGAGGGAAATTTCAGGTTATAACCTGGTATCTTCAAAGGTTTTTTCAGAAAGTGTGATCATAGGCGCCATCAAAAAAAGCTCTTGTCCAGGCTTTGTCTGGAGACCTAGTGTATCTCTTGCCACTGTTGGAGTACGTGCACGTAGGCACGAAGTGCAGACTAAAGTGGAACAGAAGAAGCACGGCACGACCAATCAGGATCAAGGTCGAGACAACCTTAAACGAAGATAGCCCTCAGAAGAAGCAAGTGAATCCGGGAAAAACTGGTTGAAGGAACTGCAAGAATGAAAACAAGAGGCAGGCTTATGATGATGTAACCCTTAATAAATAACCAATGATAGATTGACTAATAGGCATATATTAGCCACAATGTATAAAAGGAGCTAACTTAGAACTAATAAACGAAGTTGCTTTTATCACTCATATTGAGCGGCTTGCTTCTTCCCTTGCCGGCAAGCAACTACAATCAACTTGTTTCCTGTCACCTAAAATAGGTAACTAGATTATTCCTTCATGTTTTTTATACAGATAATGGCCCAGAAAGTGCAGGCTTAGATTTGTTTCCAGCTCAGCTTTGCTTCAAAAATAATTGCAGTTCAGATTAAGCCAAGCTTTGCTTTTGACCTGAAGTGGGTCTTCAGACTAACCAAAGTTGTGTGTAATCCATTTGTAAGGTTACTCTTGAATTTTCCTATAAGAAAAAGTAGTGTTTAGATACAGACATGTGTCACCGTATCTACCTTGATATGGACCAGAGCTTGTGAGGCTGCTCTGTCTGTAGAGAGCCTCATCCACTCAGTCTCCCTGGTCAGGTGGCTTCTAGCAGACCTCCACCACAGTGTCCCTGCCCTCCCTTTAAACCTGACCCATAAGCTCTTGGTGGGCTCCTCACCCATCCCCATGATCATTAATATCTTGAATCTAACACATATCTGATGTGCCTTGCATTTAAAAAGAATGGAATAAACAAAGGGTTTGTTCATAGCTGCTGTTAGGCAAGAAGATGCCAAAACACATGCTAAAACCAAGCTTCTTTAACACTCTTTGAGAGTCTTCGAGTCTCTTTTCACTTAGAAAAAAAGCAGGATATTAGGGAAAACTGGTTCACACTGTTACTCTAGGCAATTAAAGAAGTACTCTCATGTTTTCACACTTTCAAAATTCCTGGATTCCTGTTACTGAAACATCTTAAACCACAGGTCATTCACTACAGTTCTAACAACATCTGTCGTTTCCTCAGGAATATTTCACTTGTCAGAAATTAAAATTCATTCTCACTAATGGGATATTCTGATTGCAGATTGTCATTTCTGATTCTAAATATAAAAGTAATTACCAGTACATGTGACCCCCTCAATGGAACAATTTTATCATCATTCCCGGAAGTTACATCAATACTTCTGTTGTTTCTTGTAAACGAAAAGCCTTTACCATAATGACCCTCTGACAGCCAAGTAGAGGCCATTATGTAGCTACAAAGGAATGAAATAATTGTATCAGTGATTCAGCAGCATTTTCTACTTACAAGAGCAAGAAATAAATACAAAAGGACAGTTAATTAAGTTGTCATGTACAATTATGTAATGCAGCTTTTGGTTTTGTTTCCAAACTTGTGGAAAATATTACTCAAAATAAGCAGTTGTGTCTCTGAAGACTGTAGAAACACCAGGCACTGAAGAGGAGTTGGTGCTACTTGTAAATCACAATATGTAATATGTCCTTCCGTTCCATCATACTGGTATCTCACTTTTGAAACTATACAGCTATACACAAGAGGCCTTTGAAAATACAAGCAGCAGATTCATAAACATGCTGAATTTCAGGAGTAATTTCAAGTGCAAACCTGGTATCTGTCCCCTGCAGCACCTCTCCTTTTTCAGCATACCCTTTGCAGTAGGCAAACACTTTGTTAGCATCACTACCCATCTTACAATTCAGCCCTATCACCCCTGTATGCTCTATATCGATTCTCCTGCGTGTGATACAGATTATCACAAGATGTCTAAGAAGGGAAAGACACAAGTAAATAGGATTTTATAAGCTCTCCCTTTACCTAGCACTCATAGTTAAGATTATCCATATAATTGCTGCATTCTTATACAACCTATTCTTCTTCTGGAATTGCACTGAATATCCCTGCACATGTCTATACATTATAACTCGTATCTACATAGCCCCATCCATGTTTTACAAGGTAAAACATTTTACAAGGTAAAACAAGTTTTGGGTGAGTAATATTGAGTATGTTAAGAATGGTGATTATGTAAGAACATTTCTTCATTATCTACTACTCGTTACTGAGAAATTACATTTTGTACAAACTGCTCTAGTTTATTCAAATAGGAAAGGTGTTTTTCACAATAAAGCACCATGCTGGATATCTGATGAGATCAATTCTTAGACAGACATTAATTCTGCCACCTTTTCCTATTCCCCTTTAATGCCCATTTGAAAGATACAAGAACTTGGTGGATTTTTATCCAAATGTTTCTGTTTTTCCTGAAGAAAAGATCATAAGAAAAAACTGATGATGAAAAGATGACTGGAAATATCTTCTTGGACCATAACATTGAATCTTCTGTCATGTCTACAAACCGTGTCATACAATTTTTTTCATAAAGAAACAAGTACATTACATATTCTTTTAATCTTATTGGAAAACAACTACTGGTCAGGATCACTGGATTTATTTCCACTCTGAAATTACTCTTGCCTGTATGTATTTCCAGTCATTCTTGTATCAGCATTTAGGTCAATTAGATGCAGCAAGGTCCTTTGGTTAACTGCCAGAAAATGGGCTTTCCTTTCTTCTGATCCTCCTCTCCCTCCTGCCCCCTTCTTACTTCTCTTCAGAAAAGATGAGTTATCACAACTGTGCATAGTATTTTTGGTGGGAACTTAGCAGTAGTTCACACAGGGTCTCTGCAGGATGTTCTCGGCCTGTTCCAGCCAAAGGCCCTTCTTGGCCTTCCCACAGTTGCATCTCAACCTGTTCACCCTGCAGCTGCTCAGTGTAACAAGGTCTGGTGCCTTTGTTTCCAGTTGATGAATTTCAGCTTACAGCAGGAATTTTTGCTACTTAGCAACCTTGTAATTTTGACTTTTGCAATTTCATTATTTCTTTATTATGTGAAGACTTAAGATCTTCCTGTTTTTGCTGTACAGTTCCTGCCTCCCAGCTGTTGCCATCAAGAGTTCATCAGTATGTTCCTACTTTTTCTGCCAAACTCTAAGATATTTCTGAGTCCTACATCCAGTCCTCGAGGAATTTAGGTCTTCTCCATCCTCTTATTGATTAATTCCCCTCCACTGTAAGTCTCTTGCTGTCTGCTCATTGGCCACTTCCTTAGCTATCATATACTAACTGCTGACACACAGAACTCCAGACTGATTAATCATTTCCAGTGAGGAAATGTTTTACTGAAGTCTAGACAGATTGGAACTATTTCATTTCCCTTGTATCAAAAATTAATTGACTCATGAGAGATAAGTATTAGGTTAGACTGGCACTACCTGCTGCCAGGGGATCTTAAATCTATGCTGTGTTTTATCCCATTCCCCATCTCGTTCCTTAACTCTTTCTTTCAGACTTCTGGGGTGAATATTGCCTAACTTTCTAGTTTGACTGCATTCAGCATTTTGATGGAAGGAGAGCACACCAGGGCATAAGCAATCCAGGAAGTTCCTGGAATGCATTGCTGATAACTTCCTTCTTGAGTGATAGAAGAGCTAACAAGGAGAGGTGTCACGTTGGACCTTGTTCTCACCAACAATGAGGGGTTGGTAAGGATGTGAAGCTCAAGGGCAGCCTGGGCTGCAGTGACAATTGAATGGTGTTCAAGATCCTCAGGGCAGCAAGGAGAGCACACAGTAAGCGCACCACTATGGACTTCACGAGAGCAGACTTTGGCCCCTTCAGGGACCTGCTTGGTAGAGTATTGTGGGACAAAGCCCAGGAGGGAAGAGAGGCCCAAGACATCTGGCCAATATTCAAGGATCACTTGCTCCAAATGCAGGAGTTTTGCATCCCAGCAAAGAAAAAGTCAGGCAAAAACACCAGGACACCTCCATGGATGAACAAGGAGCTCCCTGGCAAACTCAAATGCAAAAAGGAAGCCTACAGAGGATGGAAGTAAGGACAGGTAGCCTGGGAGGAATACAGAGAAACTGAGCAGCCAGAGATCAGGTTAGGAAAGCTAAAGCCCTGAGAGAATTAAGTCTGGCCAGAGACATCAGAGACAACAAGAAAAGTTTCTCCAGTATGTCAGCAATAAAAAGGAAGAGGAGGGAAAATGTAGGTCCCCTCCAGAACAGGAGACCTAGTTACCCAAGATTATAAGGTGGCTGAGGTACTCAACAAATTTTTTGCCTCAGTTTTCATCATCAAGGGCTCTACTCACACTGCCCAGGTAACAGAAGGCAAAGGCAGGGACTAGGAGAATAAAAGCTGCCCTCTGTAGAGGAAGATCCAGTTTGAGAACATCCAAGGAACCTGAAGGTGCACAAGTCCATGGAACATTGTGAGTTGCATCCATGGGTCCTGAGGGAACTGGCAGGTGAAGTGCCTAAGCCAGTAAGCCAGTCTCCATATTATTTGAGAAGTTGTAGCAGTCCAGTTAAGTCACAACTGACTGGAAAAGGGGAAACATAACCCCCATTTTTAAAAAGGGAAAAGGAAGACCCAGGAATCTATAGACTGGTCATTCTCACCTCTGCCTGGCAAAATCATGGAGCAGATCTTCCCAGAGACTATGCCCAGGCACAAGGGAAACAAGGAGGTGATTTGAGACAGTCAACATGGCTTCACTAAGGGACTTACTGGATGGACCATTCAGTGGATAAAGAATTGGCTGGATGGTCACACTCAAAATGTTGCAGTCAACAGCTTGATATTCAAGTGGAGATCAATGGTGAGTGGTGTTCTTCAAGGACCAATATTGGGACTGGCACTGTTTAACATCTTTGTCAGAGGCATGGAATTGAGTGCACCCTCAGCAAGTTTGCTGACAACACCAAGCTGTGTAGCAGGGTTGATGTGCTGGACGGAAGGAATGTCATCCAGAGGGACTTTGACAGGCTTGAGAGGTGGGCCCATGTGAATCTCATGAAGTTCAACCAGGCCAAGCGCGAGGTCCTGCACAACCCCAAGCTCAACTACAGGCTGGGCAGAAAATGGACTGAGAACAGGCCTGAGGAGAAGGACTAAGGGATTTTGACTGATGCAAAGCTCAACATGAGCCAACAATGTGTGCTTGTGGCCTAGAAAGCCAACCATGTCGTGGTCTGCATCAAAGGACATGTGACTAGCAGGGTCAAGGGAGATGATTGTGCCCCTTTATTCTGCTCTCATGAGACCCCACCTGGAGTCCTGTGTCCAGCTCTGGAGTCCCCAGTATAAGAATGACATGGAACTGTTGGAGTGAGTTGGGAGGAGAGCCACAAAAATTATCAGAGGGTTTGAGCATCTCTCTCTCCTATGAAGACAGGCTGAGAGAGCTGGGCTTGTTCAGCCTGGAGAAGAGAAGGCTCCAGGGAGACTTTAGGAGCAGCCTGCCAGTACCTAAAGGGGTCCTCCAGGAAAGCTGGAGAGGGACTGTTTACAAGGGCATGTAGTGATAGGACAAGGGGCAATGGCCTAAAGCTGAAGGAGGGGAGATTTAGATTAGATGTTAGGAAAAAACTCTTCCCTGTGAGGGTGGTGAGACCCTGGCACAGGCTGCTCAGAGAAGCTGTGGCTGCCCCCTCCCTGGCAGTGTCCAAGGCCAGGTTGGTCTTTGGGCAACCTGGCCTAGTGGAGGGTGTCCTTGCCCATGGCAGAGGCTTGGAACTAGATGATCTTTGAGGTCCCATCCAACCCAAACCATCCTGTGATTGTATGAACAATGATAACATACAAAACAATTGATGCACACCACAGTAACTCACCACCCAAAGCCAATACTCAGCTAGTTCCTGAGATGCACTGCCTCCCGACCACCCCTCAGCTAGAAACTGAGCATGACATCAGATGGTATGGAATATCCCTGTGCCAGCTGGGGTCACCTGCCCTGGCTGTGAACCCTCCCTGGTCTTCAGGTTCTCCCCACCTTCTCAGTGGCAGGCCAGTATGAGAAGCTGTTGATTGCTTAGCAACAACTAAAACCATCAGTGTGTTATCAAGATGGCCCTCATCCTAAATCCAAAACATAGCACTCTACCTCCTGCAGGAAGAAATTAATTCTGTCCCAGCCAAAACCAGGCCAAAAGTTTTAGGAACTTTGTCTGTGTTACACGTGGGACTTAGGGATATGTGAAAATGAAAACGTGGCATTCCACAGCACTATACCTGCTGGTAGGAAGAGCATTAACTCCATCCCTGATGAAATCAGGACAACTTTCTGGTTTTGCTGATCAGTCTGACAAGTGCCCGTCTCTCCATACAACCTCTAAAGAGATTCTCAGTGCCTCAAATGTAGCAAGTTTTTATCAGCATTGCAGATGCCTGAAGCTGGGAAAAAGGAGAAGTATTCTGGAAAGCCTTCAAATGCACTGTAGCTAATTCAGAAGTTACAGCCTTGATGCATAATATAAGGCTCTGAGGCCTGTGTTGTGAAAAACACATGGATGATGCTAACGGTCCCGTTGGAGTATTTGTAGGTAGTTAATGAGGAAGCTTGTCACCAACCACATCCAGGAAAACTGTGTCCCCCTGTCATTACCCTCGTTCTTCACCCTACACGTGACTAGGTAGTTTCCTCACTCCTATTGCAAGTCGTAACAGGTTTTTCACTTAGAGAAGTATTCAAATGTGTTCACTCAAGCAAACACAGAGAAAAACACTGAGGGGAAAAAAAGTTGAAGATGAGAGTGAAATAATTCTGCAGCAACACAGTACAGTAGTACATTTGCTTTAGTAAAAGTAGTCGAAAAGGCCCTTTCCATTGCCATTCTTACTAGCACCTCTGTAATCACCTGAAGCATTTAGCTTCACACGTAGTTCTGGCATAGTAAGAGAACTGGGGAATCTGACCTTATTGCTAAATGTAAGAGTAACAAGACAGACAAAGGGAGTAGCTGGAGGTTTTCAAGGCAGGATGTTGCCACGGTTACAGGAATTTGCTCATCTGATGCTCTCTACCACACTCAACTATCCCAGGGCTGTTCCCTGGGCCCACACACTGAAACAAGTCTTTATGCACGAGTCTTGAGAATATCACTTATAGACTATGGGAAATACAAGATGCTGTGTTCTATGTTGCTTTCAGCTCATTTTGTTCCTTATCAAATCAAATATTCTATATTTAAAAAAATGTATGTATGACCTTGGTTTGAAGAAGTCAATTGGATTGTCAAGGTGTTTCAGTACTATTCCCAGAATGGCATCATTTGAGTAGACTCTTAATAGTTCATAATGGAGTTCATGGTAGTGCTGAAGAATTTCAGAAAAACAAACCTACTTTTTAAGTCTGTTTTGACACATATTTCACTTATTAGCATCTGACCAAAACAAAATATTTCTTACAAAATAGCATGCACTGTAAAGCTCCCTCAGAGAAAGCATTAAGACAAAGTATTAAGATCTAAAATATATAAACCAGCAGCTATCCCTGGCCCCTGTCTCTGTCCTTGTCCCCCACAGCATCCCTAACCAACTGGGCATCCTGGTCATCATCATGACCCTGGTCCTGCCTGGCCCTGCCTCCTGCACAAACCTCACACATTATAGCCGTGTCTTTGCTGCTGCCAGCTGGACTCTGGACCTGACTCACTGCCTTGCTTCATCTGGGACTGTCAGTGGATCCTGCCACTGTCACCAACCCAGCTGAGTTCAGACCTTGTAGGACAGAGCATCATCAGAGAGGGCAAACCAAACCTGATCTCCAAAGGCAGCAAAGTTGAAAACTCACTGCAAAGAAAGTGCAAGCCCTGTGGGAGCTGTGATGAAAACAGACCTTGGCTGCTCTTTCGTTCTTTTAGACTTCTCTGACTTTACAGACTGAAGATCAGTCCAACAGAGCATAGCCTGGCTGAAGCCTGCCCACACTTCTGTGACAGCTCTTCTTTTGCACTGTCTATCCTCTGCATGAGAAGGATTATGGCAGTGTATGGGTGCCAGTGGAGAGTTTTCTTCTGCCTGGGAATGTCCTTCTCTTAGTGGATTATACCTATCATACCATAGCTGCTACCAACCAAACTCTCCAAGGTCTCCTGGGGATCCACAGGACCCAGGAGAAGCCAGGAGTACCTGAAGCTGGATTTTTGTCTCAGAAATATCCAGGTAGGTCTTTGAACACTAATTACTACAGATTCTTACCACACCACAGGCTGATAGAAACGAATGTGTTTCCACGAGCATTCTGTAAAGCAGCCTTTCCTTCTCAGATGGCACCGCTCACTCTAGTCCTCGCTTTGTTTTTCATGGCTAGTCACTAATTAGCCCCTTGACTGATGCAGAAGGCTGTGAGTACAGGTGGCTTTTGACATCAGACAGCTTGGGGAAAAAAACTTCTTCATTAAGGAAAGCTGGAGATGATGTTTCTCTGAGGCCCATGTGGATAGAGCCAAAGGACCTGTTAGATCCATAAGTAAAGCTGAGACCAGAGTGGCCTCATGGGCGATATCTTCATTTTAAAAATGCACCCTGGCAAAGGGTTAACGCCACTTGAGCGTGTCTTGCCTGTGTTTCTGTGAGAACACAGTGGCTTCCCAGCACATCTTAGGCTTTGAAGGGCACAGAATAGGGGCGGGAACAGGTTCAGCCAGCTGGTGGGCAGCCCGCCACCCTGTCATCCTGCCAGCCTGCCCGTGCTGGCGTTGCACAAACCCAGCACCCACAGTCCCCAGGTACGTACGCATAAATGAAAGCTCGGAGCGTTCCGAACAGAGGCATCACGCCCTGCCTTGCGTCACAGCGACCGGCACATCTGTCTTTTGCGCAAACCCGGCTCCGGAGCCTCTTAATTCCTGACTTCACAAGCAATTCCTAGCGCTCGGCGGCAGAGAGGAAGGGCAGAAGGCGAGCTGCGCCTTCCCAGCCCGCCCGCCCCTAGAGGCAGCTCTCCTGGCTCCCAGCCCTGCCTTAGAGGAGCAGCATTCCGGTGGGGAGACAACCCTCCCCTTAGAGAAGGGTCTCTGAACCCCGGGAGGAGGGGGAGATGAGGGAAGAGATTACTCTGGAGTGAAGAGCTGGGGCAGGAGGAGAGAACTCATTGTATGACCCTGAATAGCAATGTTCGCTGTGGAGACACATCCCAGGCTCCTCACCTCTCCTTTGTTCCCGTTCCAGCCGAGCACTCAATGTACCAATTCTCTCCTAATCAGCATCACCCTTTGTGAGCAACACAGGAAGTTTCCCATTTTCTAGATAGAGCAAAATAACGCCTTGATTGAATTTCCTCTGTGGAGAGAGGCAGAGGGAGAAAGACCTTCTTCCATCTCTGCCCCTACTCTAAGAGCCCCTTAGTGCAGCATTATCTACAATACTCAGCAACAAATTTAGCTCCCTGCCTCCAGAACTGAAAAACAGGGCAATCAAGAATAGCATAAAATCTGTGCTGTCGCTGCTTTAAAACACCCTTTGACTGACAGCTCTTAAACCCAGCACCCAGAAGGGAGGCATGTCCAGACAGTGAATGGCTGAAGATGCAGTCTGACAAGGGTTGCAAAACCTAGGCTCATTTGTTCTAAAGTTTATCTCCATAGCCTTTGATCCACTAAGTAACTGTAAATACCCACCACAGCTACTGTGTCCTAAAGTGCGAGCCCAGTGCTGTGTGAACCTCAGCAGTAGTAGCACCGTGGTTAAAATACCCTAGTTGGATAGGGGCAGTGTATGCCTGCAAGACAATAAATAGATCTTTCCCAGCAGTTCCCACGGGGAGGCTTGGAAATCAAGCAATGTGGTTATTTAAACATTCAGCTTAGCTATCACGAAGAGATAGTGTTCAGATATAAAAAGCCTATATCAGTTTGTGGGAACTTTATCCCATGGTTTAATGGTCCTTGGGACAGCACAAGGGAAGCTGTGCATAAAAGAAAAAGTAAAGAACACAGGCAACGGTCCTGGCAAATGGCATAGTCATTTGTTCTAATTAATGGAATGAAATTACAGGAGCCAGGCAAACTGTCTTTCTACAACCACCCAACAAAATCAATACCAAGGATTAGTCACAGCAAATTTACTAGCGTTGCCTGTTAGAAAGGTGGCTGGACATTTCCTATTAGAAGACCCACTTTTGAGCTAATTATTCCTTGCAAAAACTTCATCTGTCCAGACTGAAATTTTCCATATGTGATATCTAATTTTGACCAATCCTTCTGGAAAATTTTAGTAAGAAGCGTCCAATCATTTCCAAGAATGAAAATAGTGAGTAGGATACTGCTTGGCCTTGTACTTTCCATGACCTTTCTTTCCACCTTCTTACGCTTTGCTTTGGAGAATGCAGAACGTGGCACCTAGCATCAAGAACCAGAATTGTGCCTCCCCACAGGATCTAGCCAAGCTCAGATAAGCTTCACAGTCCTCAGATACTCCAAAAATGCTCTGGAGAGTTCAAAAGCTGCGATGTCCAGAGGTCCAGCTCTCTCTGTGGGCACCGAGGACTGTTTGACACACAGCAGCGATAGGTAGTTCCTCTGAACAGCTGTTCTCAGCCATTCTGGGCCTACTTGGGATGAGCAAAAAACCTGTACTTAATTGAAATATGGGATGCAAATCAAAATAACAAGAAAGGAAAAGGCTGTCCGGGTACAGCTTAGTCAGGAAGAAAAGGAGGCTGTGGCAAGAGGAACAAGAGGCGCATGTTGAGACAAACACCTAGATGATGGCCCCAGTCTATGCTCTGTTGAGGCCCTGGCACACAGCAGTATCCTCTCCAGGAGGAAGATCCCTGGGTCTAGGCTACACATAGTCCTAGGGGTGCTGACCTAGTGTGATGTCAAAAGCCAGGACAAAGGTTGGAAGAAAAACCGGAAGGAAATGGAAGATACGGCACATCACCAGGCAGGAGAGAATACTGCTGTGAGTGACAGAAAAATAGATGAACATTTCTTATAAAATCAAATTTCTAGCCAATAAATGCTAAAATGACAGTAGGGCAAAATTAACACATTGATTGTTATTAATCTTCTTGCTCTTCTAGCAGGTGCCCTGACTGCTCCTGCTCCACAACACAAGAGGTAACCAAGCATTATCCAGCCACACAGGGGAGCCATCAATAACATTGTCGCCAGGATGCCTAAGGGGATTCTCTCCTAACCTGTTTAAGTCCCAATGAGTTTGGGAGTAGCTGTCAGAGCAGACTTTCATGATCTGCTCTAATCATTTTTTCAGGCCACTGGGGAAGAAATAAAACTGAGCATTTTATTATCTGACCTGCCGTGGGTTTGGCCTTGAGTTATTTTCATTCCCTATCTGAGAAATTCAACCTTCCGAGGACTGCCTCCACAAACCTTCTACTCATTTCCTTGGACTGGGGTTTCAGAGGCTAATCTGACCATGGTTAGATGTGCTCTGCAGAAATGGCTGTCGATCCATACATTATTGCTTCCCTGCTGGAGGTGAGCACTTCTTCATCCGAGTCAGGAGAACCAATTGTTGAAGTAGTCCTCAGCTGGTCCTGTGTCAGCTGCTGGGTTAATTTAATATTCACTAGAAGACAGTTTAACCTACCCTGGCTTACTTTGCCCTGAGACAGACAAAGAGACCTCAGATTTCCTTCACCGGGGGGACCAATCACCTCAGAAATCATCACAGGTATTCCAGCAGGAATTATCTGCCTCCAGCCTAAACTTATGTTGTGGAAGTGCTTAGTGCAAAGCTTATGTTCCAGACCATCTGTTTGCTGCCACAATTTAGCCCACATAATGCTGCTGAAAAAAAAGAGAAGTGAGGAAAAACCAGACACTGCTATCTTTCAGCATCTGCCAAACTTTTGGGTTGGAGATGTTGGCAGGGTGGCATGCAAACACCTGTAGATGAGCAAAATAACGTCCACTCTTTATTCCCTATAGTGATGTCTGACAGGAGAAGGCTGGCCTATCCCTTGTATCTTTTCCATTGTGAATCTGAATTCTGAAAATGCATGAAGAGAAACAAAAGCAATTCAAATATCCGTAAGGTCATGCTTTGTAAAAAAATTGCATGAATTTGCATGGTTTAGACAAAAAAAAAAAAAAAGGACAGACACAGGGAAAGCATCTGAATGTGGCACATTGATGGGCAAATCTCTCTCCAATTTTCATCTCCAAATAATTTGGCTTCGGGATTCTTAACAAGCAGGTGTCATTGTACAATACTGCATCAGATGTGCAGAGCTGTGACTGATGAGAACAGCCAGCAGCCCAACGAGGCATTACGTTTCTTCTGTTGTGCTTCCCCAGAGCCCCCGATGCGACTGCTACCTGTCTGTACCAGTCACAGAGACGGGCAGGGTGGCTGTGTGAGCATTACACCATCTCCCTTCAGCCTCTTTGTACACACCGGTGGGAAAGGAGCTGTGAAACAACTGGAAACACTCTTGTCTCTTAGGATTCCAATTCTTTCCTCACAGAACAGGTTGGAAACATGAAATCTCGTTTCAATCTACATGAGCAACCAGATAACTAGATTATCTTTTTTCAGGGTAAATTTTGAACTGACTCGCATTATGTGGGAAAAATGTGGGGCAAGGACCATTCCCCACTCATTTCTAGAAAGCCATTGCTGGGGTTCCAGACACAGCAAAGGACTACTCACTCCCATTTCAGGCACGTATAAGGAGAGGGAGAGAACAGAAACCCACTTTCCTCTCTCCAGCTCAAGCTGCAGCATTTAAAGGTATCAGCAGTGCAGTGGTCTGGCTGGGAACCTCTCACATAAGCTGTTCCATGGGGAAGAGGGGAACTCAGGAGGTAAAAGCCCAGGAAGGCATCCTACCTGGGATTCTCTTCCCTTGGCAGGCACATCTTGCTTCAGATGGTGTATGGGCCACCCTAAGGTGAATACAGCTAGATGCTTTAAGAATTATTACACTCTTCTTCCCCTGCACAAATTCATTTTAGAACTGTTGCCAATTTTTTATTTGGGACATTGTTATGCTACTTTGCTAGAAGAAAATAATCACTGGTAGGAGCTGGCAATCAGCTGTTGCAGAGATGAAAAGAAAAAAAAAAAAGAAAATGCTGATGATGGCTCAGCCTTGACACCTTCTGGTGCTCAAATTCTCCTCAGCCTTCATTCCTTTATATTTTAGTTGCTGTGACCAATCTCTGCGTGGTCTTCTATGGTCCCCACTCCCTTTCATCCAAAGACATGTATTAAACTTCAGAACTGTGTTAGGCTTTTTTTCCCTGTGAGCAATTTGCCAAAAAAAGAGAAATCCAACAAATTGCCATTTTTTTTTCAGTTAGTGCATAACCTTACCCTCTGGCCTCTCATACTTCCAACCAAAATTTCTCCTATTCATGTAAGGATCAAACAGATAATAATCTTGTTTTCATACAATGTGTCTTCCTGGTTTCATTCCAACATGCATTTGTTGTCATCCTTGTAAAAATAAAACATGCAGCTGTTCATAACAACAGGAACATGACGTTTTTGCAGAAAAATAGCTCGGGGGGTGTCGTGAATCCTGATTTAGGATCCTGCCAACTACCTCAGTTTGTTGCAAATAGTGATTTAAGATCCTGATGGCTATGCCAATTTGTCACATATCCTCATTTTAGGATCCTGTCAACTATACCAATTTATTGCAAACTGATTTTACACAAATTTGAAGCAGCAGCAATTTAAGATTTATTAATACTATTATGGCAAACCACAAGATTAAATTGTATGATATTTAATATCACTTAATTATCAGCCAATTTTAAAAGAAGTGATTTGATAAAATTCATTATTAAAATTTTGCAACTTAGTCAAAGACTGAAAAATGGCAAGATTCACACAAGACTTACAACAGAATTTTCTAAATCAAATCACATACACACAGATACTAGCACGAATATTCACCTGTGATCAAGATTTTTCTCTCTTCATAGATTGTAGTGAACTACTCACTTTTCTCCTTTGTCAGCATTTGTCAGCTGATGATCTTTGAACCCTTCTCCTTCATTGACATCAGTGGACAATCTCTGAATCATTGCAAAATCCACCTTGGGAGGTATCTCAGCCCAGGGGGAGGTACTGGGTCACAGACCACTTCAATCCCAGAGAGCAAAAAGGGTCTTATATAGGACCACTATTCACAGGATCGCAAGATGATCGGCTTTGGTCAGTGCTTTTGGATTTTTTTTTCCATTCAGGCCATAATTCTTGTCAGGTAATTTTGATATGTCTCAAATGGAGCATGAGATTGGACTACAACCCAGGCAGCAGGAGCTCTGCATCCAACTCCCTGCACCTGTAACCAAGACAAGAACACAACATTGGGATAGCAAAATGGCCTGGGAAAAAGAGTGGGGGCTGCACCACCACAGGGGGCCCATACGACTCTGTTCCTTTCACCAGTCCTTGCCTCCTGTCATCCCTGGGAGAGAACACAGCCAGTTTGGCCATTTCAAGGAATTACAACCTCCTCTTTTTGAATCCCAGGTTGTTAAACTTCTTCCCAGTGGACATCTTAAGAAGTCCTTCCTTGCAGCTGTCTTGATGCTGCCTCTCTCCACAGGGCTGGGTTGCTGGGGAGGAGACAGCCCCGTGTTCTCTGCTACCCCCTGGAAGCCAATGAACAAAGCCGGCGCGAGCATTTGGCTATTAAAGCAGCACACGCTCTCTAACCCTGAACCTGGCGACTAGGGGGGAAGTTGAAATGCCAAAGCTCCCATGGCCTCATACCCATGGCATCACAAACTATTTCCCCTTGGTAAGCTGCATCAGTGCTTTGGTTTCTCTCAAGGCCAAAGCCAGCCTCCAGCTAAAGACCCAGCAACTGTTTCGGTGACGCCCGCGCCCGAATTCCCACTAAACTCTTTGAAATATCTGGCTCCATTTACATGAACCAGGAGGTCTGGCCGCTTAATGGGTGTATCATGGTGAGACTAGAGAAAGTCTAATGAAATCCATGCTGAGATATTTCATTATCTTGCAGGCAATAAAGCCATCAAAACAAAGCCATTCATTATCTTTCCTATTAGGGAAGAAAACAAGTGATCTATATCATTTAGATTATCTCATTGTCCGCCCCGGTCAAAAATGATAGCGGCATAATGAACACTAAAGAAAGCAATGTATATCATTTACTTGTTTCTTTCCACAGTAAGAAAGCAGTGCCTTAGAAATAAGAATAAGCTTTAGGGCTCAGCTGCATAAAAATCATCTATTTTACAGCTCATTGCATTGTTAAGTAACATTACAGTGTAATTTGAACTTTGGGGTCTAGTTTTTTATGCAGATAAGGTGGGCATAGCACATGCAGGTTTTTAACTTCTTTTTTTTTTTTAATGGCCCATTCCCCCAAATGCGTGACAGAAAACCAAATTAAATATTTGCATTTTTAAATCTGCACTAAATGGAAATGACTACGAGCATACACAACAGCAGGCTGCTTCTGGACTCCAATTCTGAAAATATAATTGTTTCTAAAGTGATATATTAAACACTTCTGAATTGCTTGTCTCTGTTGTATGTCTTGTTAAAACAGATTATAAGCTCTTTATGGTAAGAGCTCTGTCACATCAACATGCCATAAGTCTGTGATCCTAATAAGAGATTAGGGATGCTAAAAAAATGCAATGATAATAATACTTTTTGTCTTGCTTCATAAGCAAAAGAGACTTGGGTGACTGCACCGTTTTTTATCCATCTCCTCCTCAGTCTGTCAGCAAGCTTTCCATAGAGTGAAACAAAGAAACAGGAGTCTCAGAAATGTTAAGTTCTTCCAAGCTTTGTGGAAATGGCTAAAAAAAACTAGGTAAAAGGCAGCTATTATTGACAAAAAGCACCAGGAAGAAGGGCAAGCGCATCGGCTAAGTGCAGGCTGGGATGACCTGCGCTGCCACCAAGCCAAGTGATAGCAGCAGCTCTTCTGGTCTGGAGTCACAGGCAACTGCTCTGGGGCTCACGTCCTCGTCTCTGATGGCAATGACAGCACTCCAACAGGGCACACCTTGCTCCAAAATGCACATCTTCCACAGCTGTCTCAAGTAAAAATAGTACTTCATCTGCTGCAATGTTTATTTGACATGTTCTGCTTAAGCAGCAGAAGAAAACACAGCAATGAGGTGTTCTCCCAAGTTACACTTTCCTACACTTCCTTTGCTTTCTCTAGCACTTACTGCAGGAAAAATTATCTATAATCATCTTCTATTCTTGCTTTATTCTTCCATGTAAATAACTAATTAGGTAACACAGTATTGTGCTAATAAGCCAGACTAGCTCACAAGGACTTGTTTTTCAGGTCACCCTCTCATAAGGCTTAGCCATATCCCAGGGCATGCCCGTAGCCAGCCACCAGATCCCAGTGTGCAAAATGTATATGGTCCAAGATGGACAGTTCTCAGCTTTCTAAGCTTAACAATGCGGGGACAGGGTGATCTTTACCACAGCGGAATCCCCATTGGTTGCATATGGAAGGCACTGGTTACAGACGCTGTACTGAAAGATGACTACACCAGAAGCAGACCAAAGCAACTGTGGAGTAGTTTTATCCAGCATTTGGATTCAGCAGGGCTTGGATTTCACACCTAGAAAATGCCTTTTCACAGTTCCCATGGCATTTTTATTTCAGTTAATCTAGAATGAGGTTCTTAGTGTCCTTGGTTGTGAGAAGGAATCTGAAGCCAAAATATATGGCTTAGAGGCAATGACTGAAATCAAAGGGCAATTCAGAAGACTGTGTCATCACTGTATTGCCCATCTCTAGATGACTGATGAAGAAACATCACTTACAAGAGGAACAGCATACAAATAAGTGATACAGAAACTGTTGTTAGTAAAGACAGTCATACTGTGTGAAAGCAAGAAACTTCCAGGTTCATCCTGAAAAGGAATTTCCTTACAAAGAATATGCCTACTATTGATAATGTTTTAAAACCTTGCCTGTAATAAGATTACTTTTTTTAAACAGAAGAAATGATTAAAAAAGGAAGAAAATAGTGACATTAGATTTCATGAGGGGAGGGGAAATTCTGGATTATGTTATGGAATTGCATTCTTACTAAACAAAGTCATTACTGAATAGTTATTCGTACAGACAAGTAAAATGGCTATCCGGCAGTAGCACCTCAATTCTGAATCATTAAACAGATGGAATAAAGGTCATTCTCCAAAGTTGGACTTTTATTTTCAGAATCACCATAATGCACAAATCTTTAATTGCAGCCCAGCAGTAGATGATGCTTTGTGGTAATTTAGCTTTAAAGCTAATTAAGTTCTTAATGCCACTGTAACATAAATTTTCCCTACCATTTTCAGCTCAGCTGAAAGGGCCAAAAGTTGCCTTAAGGTACATTAATATAGATTATATAGACAGACGAACGAACTCCATTTGGTATTTGAAGTTATAAATCTTCATTCAAATCCAGAAGAGCTATATCTGACTCTGAAGCTGCTATATAAAATATATCTCAGCTTAGGTCATAATGTATGACACCAAAATCCTTCTTAAATTAATTTTTCATCTCACCAAATGCTTACTTAGTACTTTTCATCCCCAACGCTGTCCAAAGTACATCTATCTGGGTAAACAGAGGCATGCACTATCAATCTGGGTAAACAGAGGCATGCACTATCAAACTCATCCACCTAAGGTTATGCTGCGAGGAATAACATCCTATCTCTCAGTCCTCACTTCTGGGCCCTGGCTGGAGGCCAGACGCCCACCAAAGCCGCTCTATCACTCCCCTTTTCAGCTGGACAGGGGAGAAAATACATATTGAGGGGCTTAGGAGTCAAGAGAAGGACAGGTAGAGATCATTCCATAATCAGTATCACGGGCACAACAGACTCAACACAGAATAAAGCAAAGAAACTCTCATTTATGACACTGCACTGCACACCCAGTGGCACCAGAGTCAGGTAATAAGAAGTGTGACCAGATCTTAAAGCACCTCCCTTCTTCACAGACTTCACTTTAGTAGTGATTTCGCTCCCTTCTTCCCCCCCATTGTGGCATGGGGAAGGGCAGGGACTGGGGAAATGGGGGCTTTGCTCAGTTCCTCAGCAGTTGTTTCCTCCCACCCTTCCCCTGCTCCTGCAGAGTGCCTCTCCACAGGCTGCAAGCGGGGTATCAGCCGTTTCCATGGGCTGCAGGGGGACATCCACTTCACCATGGGTTTCTCCACAGGCTGCAGGGGCATCTTTCTCTATGGCACCTGGGGCACCTTCTCCACCCCTTTCCCCAGCCTTGCTGTCTGCACATTTTCTTACATCTTCTCACTCCCTTCTCTGAGGGCAAAAAAAGCTGCTTGTGGGGTTTTTTACTCCTAAATGTGATTCCCAGAGGTGCTGTGACCGTCACTGATGGGCGTAGCCTTGATCAGCAGTGATTCCGGCCTTGAGCCGGCTGGTATTTGCTCTGTGAGGCCTGCAGAGAGCTTCTGGCTGCTTCTTGCAGAAGCCACCCCTGCAGCCCCCCTTCTCCACCGGAACCCAGCCACACAAAACTGCAACAAGCAGAAAAGCATCTTCTCTGGATCCAAAACCAGATTATGTGGCTCTATATCTATCCTACAACAGAGATCCTAGAGCTACCTTTAAAAAAGATCTCACAGAAACTGCAAAGTTATGGCAGGACAAACAGCAATATTGGGAATGAATCACTGGTTCCACAGATGTTATTGCGGAAAAAAAAGGTATAATTTTCTTCACTGTAGGTTGCAGTTTTACAGAGTAGGAAAACTGAGATGAGGTCCATCTAAGAAACATGGGACAAAGCATATTAGACATCCACCTGGTCATTCATCAAAGAGGACTTCACACTCCTTTTTAGAGGGAATTACAGCTAGAAGGCCCTGGATAAGAAAAATTAGGAACAATATATAAATAATGCCTCAGATCTTGCTGGTCAAAAATCTGCCATGAGGACAGTGAAAACCCAGAAACAGTATTTTGCCAGTAGTAACTTTTTTTTTTGTCCAAACACAAACATTTCTTCCTTTAAAATCCTCCTGATGAATCTCCCATGCTCAGCGACGATGCCTGAAACATGTGACACGGGATAAAAAATAAGAAAAATATGGCATAACAGGCTATGATACAACACCACATTTTGGAAAGTAAAGACCCTCTAAGTCAAATATTTGAAAACTCTTTGGGGAAGAACATGAAATAAAACAATGTTGTATCTAATACTGGGATACTTTTAGTGATCGTATAAGGTAGTCTGGGAGACTCTATCGGGAGTCCTCCTGGGTTCTGTTGTGAGCCAAAGGCAAAGAAGAGCATAGCAAGTCTCAGGATGAAGAAAAGCATCTGCAGTGTTGAACTTCACGTCACAGATGCAGTTCTTAAAATCCAACTTGAGCAACATCAAAAAAGTTTGTTTTATCACCAGGCAAAATTTCTCCATTTCAGAGATGAAGAATGTCTTTGCTTTTCAGTGTAAAGAATCACTTCACTTTGCTCTCCCCACCCTGAAACATCCATACTGTTGAAAACAATCACGGATAACATCTATTGGCAGACCCTTAGCAATCCGTGAATTAAGGATGCATCTTCAGCGATTGTTTTGTGACAATTGTAAGGCAAATAATTTTCTGGCTGAAAAAACTGTAATTTTCAACTGCCAGAGGGATAAAAAGTGCAGATATTTAGTTTATCAAGTGAGTGTCACCTAAATGAAAAATTGAGGATTTATGATTTTAATACTGAAATACCTCAAAACTGACTTTAAAAGCTGTTTACTTCTGAAAGAACAAAAACAAGGTAGCAGAGCGTCACAGACCACCCTAGAGTAGAGGGAGAGGAATACAGTGGAAAAACACTGCTACATTATTACAGGATTGTTGGCACACCAGTAATGAACCGAGGCATGATTTGTAGGGAGAAGTAGCATTTTTTATTAGATCACGTTATATTGTTGGGGAAAACAAACTAAATTTTCAGGTACACGAGCTCTCCTTTAGATGACCCAAAAGATTGTCCACGGTCTTTTAGATAAATCCTTTCATTACATGAGGATTGTTACATCTGCCTCCAAGTTTGCTTCTCCTCTGTGAGTTCCCCAAGCGTGAACGGGTGCCTCAGAGAGCTGGCAAAGCATGAGCTGTTAGCTCAGAGAGCAGCAGGCACCTGATCTCTTACCAGGCTCCTGCTGCTGAGCACTGCAGTACATAGTACCACAATTTGTATAAGCCCCTACATTAGAAACAAAAATTACCTCAACTAGCACCCTGGTAAGGCGAGGCTCCTTAGTCTTAAAGCATGGAGTGGGTAACAGTCTTGTGCCCCTCTCGTGCTCACATATTCTTCCACCTCACATGATGAGATGGCCAACAGATGTGGAAGGTGTCACCTTAAAAAAAAGCTGTTTCCAAGAACTGACATTTACACCTTTCATTTTGTGCCTAGATTTTTACTCTACAGAGTCATTATTTTAAGCTATGTCCAGGCTCTTGGTTAATCTTTTACTTAATCACTGCAACATGGAATACAAAGTCACTAAGCATAAGCTCTGTGTGGTCAATCTAACCTGTCCCAGTAAACCCCCTGACAAAAGTCTCAGCTGTATCCTGGGACCTCCACGCATTCCTCAACAAGCAGTCATGTCTTTGTGTCCCAGTGAACTCAAGAGCCACATTACCCTGAGTAAAAAGCCGATCATGACATGTATCATCTCATCCCTCATTCACTTATTTATGCCAGAAGCAAACTCCCTAAGTCATGCCCCTCAGGAGGCCTCATTCCCTCCTGCTCACAGAACCATGCTGCTATTTAACTCACGAAGTGAGATCTTTGTGTCTCCAATTAGTCAGAGAGAAACATTTGTTGGTCAAACATCCTTCTTAAAGCTTGTACGAAGCTGCAAGAAGATGCTCCCAAGAGTGATATCCCTGTCAATCTGTACACACACGTCTGGCAGCAACAATGACATTAGCAGTAAGGTAGTGCATGCAGAAATAACTCTAAATTGGGAACCTGCTTCATGCTCAACAGCAAACTAGCACTGACCAACTGCTGTGAAAGATGTCACGTTATGCTCCCGAAACACAAGGAAAGTGCATTAGCCAGCTGCAAGCCTTAGAAGTTAATGTTTGGATTGCTCAAAAATGTGGATGCCTACTCCATTTCTCAAACCCTGGGACTCAATCAAGGCATATTATTAGGCAGGCATGCTAACAGGAAGGAGGTCAAGCTCTTCCAGGCAGTGAGTGCACTAAAACTATACTGAGAATAGTTTTTCTTTATGTTTACCAGCCTCCTTCTGTCCTTTTTTGGAATAAACTAAATTAAAATCCCAGGTAGGACAGAGGAATGAGTAGCACATCCAGCAGAGGAAAAGATAACAAGCATTCCCTGGCCGGAGGCTGGCACCAGCAGATGCAGAAATTGGCATGGGCTCCTCTGAAGCAGCAGGGATAATGGCTGGATGGACAAAGCAGTGGTACAGCGAGTTCCAGCTATTAGAGAGAAAAAAGGAGATGCTGCCACTTCTTCCTGCTGAATCTGTACCATCCCAGAGAAGGACAAGAGTCCTGCGCTCCGACTCCTTTGCCAACCTTTGTTTCTGCCTCTTCTTCAGTAACTACTTAAAATATGTATGGAATCTAAAGACCTGGACTCAGGTGCCTGCCCTCCATCCCTCTCTCCCTCCCTCCCAAGGAATCTCCTGTTACCTCACCAGCTGAATCAGACTTGCTGTTTCTCCCATGCAGGACTGGTGGGGGTTTTGGGAGGTTTTTTTGCCAATTGCTCTGGCATTGTTACAACAGTGCTGAACATAGGCACTTAAAACTGATCTTAACTCTGTTGATGGTGTAGACCCCAAAGGGTGGGGGGGGCTGGACAACTCTTAAGACTTGGGGAGAAATTGGCCATGCCCTCACATCCCAGGGGACTGCTCTGCAAAAGGGATTATTACTCCTTTGGGGAAGCTTAGGGGACCCAGGGGTGAGCCTGCTTACCTGAGCCCCCCCAAAGCAAGGGAGGCAGTTAAATCTAGCTGATTAGAAATGATGAGCTGATGGTAGTGACTAATTCCCACTTCAGCACCTGTGCATGAGGAGTGGGATCATCTGACCGAACACGGGTACCTGAGCCACCTGGGCCAGGCTTTTCTTTAAGGCTGACAGCAAGAAAGAAGCAATATCCATGGGTGGTTCACCTGGTCTGCTATGGGTGACTCAAAAGCACCTGTTTTTCTCTGCTGATGATGAGAGGAGCTCTTGGCAAGCAGTTCATACACAGGCACTGACATTTAGCCTAACTGATGCTGTGCAGATGCTTAGGTGAGTGCACTGTGTCTGTTTCAAAACAAGGGTAGTGGTGGTGGTGTGTAATGTCCCACCAACCAAGTGGACAATTGCCAAGCTCAAAGACAACCTTCATCTGGGTGACTCAAGCACTGTGCTGGCAGGTGCTCTCAGGTGGGACTACAGTCCCAGCAATTCAGAAGGGGATGTCTGTGTGGAAGTTTGAAGAAGCTTTCAAAAAAAAAAAAAGGCCAGTAGGGAGATGAATGAAGCACCCATACAGAATAGGAACCATTTAACCATTTTTGGGTGTCATAGGAACACTTACTGGTTTGAGAGCCTTCTACTGGCATAGGTTAATTTGATGCATGGTGGAGGATTCCACAGTAGTGTGCTTCCCCAAGTGGGTTCAGAGCTGAATCATGCCACCCTCTGTGGTGGATCTTCAGTTTTATTTCCTCAAAAAGGAACTGAGGTCTGATGCACAATAACTGCTGTGGGAAAACAATCACATGTAGTAAACACAGAGGGGTTGCTCCAAATTGCTATTGCTCCAAACTGCTCATTTAGACTGAGACAATGAGGAGCATCTTCCAAGGGTAGCAAAAGCGACAATCAAACTAAAAGACAGCTGAAGTCCTACTTTTATTTCTCAGACTGACTGTGAAATCGGGAGTTTCCTGAAGCTGTTATTGGGTGAGGTTACGTTACAGAAGCTCAGAGCAGAGTACCCTAACTATTCCTTGAAATATCTGGAGTTTTGGGCTATGTTTTAATCCAAGATCTGAGTCAGTTCTTAGCTTTTCCAAGCTACGCTTAACTTCACTAGCAGCTTCCCGCTGTCAGGCTCCTTGAACTACGAGCAGAAATGTTGTAGAGTAAGAAAAAAGAGACTTACCTTTCTGGGAGCACTCCTGAAACACAGAATGTCATCTACACTTCAGGTCAAGCTGGTTTTCTAGGCTCTGATCCAAATCCATTGAGAGCATGTTACCAGGAGTCCAGTAAGGCAAGCAATTTCCCCAGCTGAGCTGGGACGTTACGAGCAGAGAAACTATTTCCTGTACAAACAAACCATCAAAGTGTAAAGATTAAAGCACACGGTTTTTACAAGATGAAAGATGGTTTAATAGACATTATTCTAGCAGCAGGTCAGCTAGGTCAGCCCAGGATGTCAGGTCCTGCAATCCACAAGGAATTTTAAGGAGCAAGGAAGAAGACAGTACTGAAGACAACTCATTGTATACGAATAAAGAACAACAGAACCGGTCCACCTCTCCGTAGCTAACACACATTAAAACCCTCAAACTTCTGGGTGTTTTTTTTTTTGTTTGGTTGGTTTTTTAAATTAAAAAAAAAAAAAAAAGCTTACAGGTAAAAGCAAAGAACCAAGACAGACAAATCAACAGTTCTGGAATTGCTGTTCAGGATGAACTTCCAACTGAGGCAACACAGACATTTTATTTGAATATCTAATAGATGCTTATGTAAATATTCTGAGTCATTTTAGGGGGATTACACAAATACAAAACTCCTACACAACAGAAAATGCACAGATTCTTTTCATATCCTTGGTTTAGACGAGTCCTTAATTCATTTCACCCTGTGAGCCACACATGGTGGTTAACAATTCAGATAAGCCAAATACCTGAAAAATCCAGACAGCACCAAGAACCTGATACAGGGAGTTCACCAAGTTCATCGACATCAAAAATATAAAGGCTGCTAATTGGGAAAATGAGTGAAATCCTTGGACAAAGTACCAACCACGTCACCAGCAGAGACAGGGTGAACTGGGAAGAGGAAGAGTTTGCCTGGAAGGTATTCCAGAGCTAACAGCTGTCAATCACTGCGCCAGCAGAGAAAAACTAAGCACCATGAGGAATAAAATGCTGAGGCCCAGAAACACATCACGACACTCACACTGACGCCCAAGTGAAGGAGCCTCCTCCTGCTTGTGTGCAAGGATGAAGTGTTCTTCAGTACCGGGTACAGGAAGGATTATATTGCTTGTTTGCTTCCCAGCCAAGCTGCAGTGAGCGAGCGTCCCCAGGATGCTGGAGAAGGCCACCTGCTCTCCCCCAAGCAACATTATTCTGAGTCCTTCCTTCATCCACCTTACTCCCATTCTCAGCAAACTTCAGTCACCTCACATACACAAACAATGAAGTTGGGGAGAAATGAGCTTCAGCAGGTCCCACTGAGGTTTTCACACCTCTTCACTTCTGTGCTGATCTGGCTTCGCTGCCAGCTATGGCCAAGCTGACTCAGAAGTCCTCCATGCTGTAACTACGCTCTCTTTGGTCATCAAGACACAGAGAGTTTGGGGAGAACCTTTCATTTGCATTGCTACGGTAACTGTAACATTGCTCCCATAGAATCACAGAATCATAGGGGTTGTAAGGGACCTCCAGAGATCATCGGGTCCAACCCCCCTGCCAAAGCAGCTCCCCAGCTCATACTGCACAGATAGGTGTCCAGACGGGTCTTGAATATCTCCAGAGAAGGAGACTCCACCACCTCCCTGGGCAGCCTGTCCCAGGGCTCTGTCACCCTCACTGGGAAAAAGTTCTTCTGCATGTTGGTGCGGAACTTCCTGTGCTCCAACTTGCAGCCATTGACTCGTGTTCTGTCTCCACAGACCACTGGTTTGCTCGAGTCACTTGTAGCTCTTGCACTTAACCCCCCTTAACCTTCTCCTCAGCCTTTAAGGCAGCAAGCCCTTGTCCTTGTGGTCATCACCAATTGGCCTCTTCTTTCCTGAAAACTTCCTTTAGCTTGGGGCTGCAATTCCCACTTGCACAGGTCCTTGCAGAGAACTCAGCCTCTACTTTCAAGGTGTTGCTCAAAACTACCAGTGTCTCCCTGGCAAGCTGGGGTTTAGATGCCTGCAGAGGAATTCAGGAGAACCATGCCCAAGTCCCACATGTGCCAGGTGCGCTCCTTGGTACCAACCTGTAATCAACAAAGTCACACTTGGTGTGATACAAATATGGCACCACTTCAGTGGCTTCAGAAAAACAGCAAGTTACTGCAGGATCCGGCCCACTCCACAAGTACTCCTCCCTAAAGAGGAACAGTCTGGTTGGCCAAACAAATCCTCCTCAGTATCTAAGTTGAAAATGTAGAAGTGGTTTTCCACTGAAGTGGAAAATGTAGATGACTCTCTCTCAGATCCAGCCTCTGCAGGTGTTATATTAGCACATGAAGAATCTCTCTCCAAGCTGCTAAATAAACTAGGAAAGAAATCTCAGCTTCAAGGTAGAGCATGTTAAAAGCATGTGGAATAGGTGTTACAGGACTCCATGGGTAAAGACTACATGGAAATGGGAACCTACACTGCTGAGATGCAATGCTTGAGATGTTCAGTAAGACACAGGTCCGCTCATGGCATCAGTGAAGTGCAGTGCATGCCCCACAGGTGCATCCAAACATGGAAGCTCCTCCCCTAGTTTGCAGAGAAGCACAGTCCCTGGTACAACTCACCCAAGGCATAACTAACTTTCTGAGAGGGAAAACCTGAATGTAGCACAGGACCACGTTCTGGATCAAGGCAGGCAGGATCTGTCACCCTCCAAGGTGCCCAACAGATCTTCAGCCTCCAAAAGCCGTGCCCAGCACACCCTCAGTTCAGTCTCCCCAGACAGAACAGTTTAGCAGCCTTTAGGCCTGTAAATCGTACAGGCACACAGAGTGTGCCCAGGCACGTGACCAGCCACTCCAGCAAAACACAGCTCTGCTTTGCCCCAGGGTACCTGGCACACTGCAGGCTCCTTTCTGAGAGTCAGCATGCACTAGAGACCCCTCCCAGCAGGCAGCCTGCATGTAACCCCATTCTGTGGGGAAATTGGGGTTCTCAGATAGAATCACAGAAGAGCTGAGGTTGGCAAGGGCCTCTAGAGGTTGCCCAGTCCCACACCTGGCTGACAGATGGGTCAGCTACAGCAAGTTGTTCAGGACTGTGTCCAGATGGGTTTTGAGTGTCTCCAACAACAGAGACTCCATCACCTCTCTGGGTAACCTGTTCCAGCGTTCAACCATTTGCACCATAAAAAACCCTTGTCTCTTTAAGCAGAATTTCCTGTGCTTCAGTTCCTGCCAATCACCTCTCCTTCTGTCGCTGGGCACCACAGAGAAGAGCCTGGCTCTCTTCCTTACTCCTCTCACATTGGGTATTTGTACACGCTGGTAAGACCTTCCTTGAGCTGTTTCTTCTCCAGGCTAAACACCACCAGCTCTCTCAGTAGGTGACAGATGCTCCATCTCCATGGCCCTTCACAGAACTCACTCCAGTACGCCCATGGCAGTTTAGCTGTACAGAAGCAATCTCAGCTGCTGCAGTTGGGCTCAAAAGCAGCTACTGTCCCTGCCCTAATTTACTGTTATGAATTTATGTTGCCTAAGCAACGGGCAGGATGGAAAATAGAGATTTCAGATCTTGATGTGCTCCAAGTATAAACTAAAGAGGAGTTTTAGCCAGTGGTACTGACCTGGATAGTTTAGTGTATCAGGTTACCTGCTCCACAGTTCATACTTCCCAAGGAGGAAGCATGGATCTCTGTCTATCAAGACACAATGATGCAATGTACAGATGCAGATCAATGCTCCCACAGTATGACATAAAAGAATCCAAATCCCATCATTCATATGCAAACAAAAAACACACAACCAATCTTGTTTAGTTAAAACTTGGTGTGTACTTGTGTATTAACAGGCTGTCTTCCTTGTCCTGCCACACCATGAACACCATGTTGCTGTTACAGGGGTAAATGTGCTACGTGTAAACACAGGGACTTTTTATAAGGGACAAGGAGTAATGGTTTTAAACTAGTGGTCTAGCAGAGGGTGTCCCTGCCCATGGCAGGGGGTTGGAGCTAGATGATCTTTAAAGTCCCTTCCAACTGTAAGAAGTGTATGAGTCTATGAAAATTAATAAATTTCTGCTGAAGATTCTCACTCAAACAGGTTGAGAGGTCTGAAATAACACAAAAGCATGCTTCCCAACATCTTGCTTCAGAAGGCTTTGCCCACTATCCCTGCTTAGGAATTAGTTCTTCAGACAGGAATGCATGCATAAGGTTTGGCTTTTCCATTTCCTACACTCTGTAGTCAGAGAAGCATAACTCTAGGCTGCTTGTGACAATCATACTTCATTTCACAGACTGGTTAAGAGTGGTAGGGACTGCTGTAGGTCAGCTGGTCCAATCTTGCTGTTCAAGCAGGACCACCTAGAATGAATTGCTTAGGACAGTAATCCAGGGAGCTTTTGAGAATCTCCAAGGACAGAGAGTCCACAACTTCCCTGGTTAACTTTTACTAGTGCATGGTCACCCTCACAGTGAGGAAAGTGTTTCATGACGTTTATTTAGATGGAGCTTCCTGCTTCGGTGTGACAGGACCAGAGGCGGTGGACACAATGGGCACATACAAGAGCAGCCTGGCTCTTTACACCCTCCCTTCAGGTATTTACACGCATGAATGAGATTTCCCCCCTCAAGACTTCTCTTCCGTAAGCTGAAGAGTCTCAGCTCTGGCAGGCAGGAGTTCAGCCATCCCCAAGAAAGCAGGGCCCCACCACACCTAACAGTGACTTGGGAAGACAAACAACAGCACTCCAAATGTCCCCCCTCTCCGTTCATCTTCCCCTGCTTTATGTGCTGAGCATGACACCATATGGTAGGGGATAGCACTTGGCTCAGCTGTCCCAGCTGTGTCCCCTCCCAACTCCTTGTGCACCCCCAGCCTCCTCGCTGGTGGGGTGGGGTGAGGAGCAGCAAGGGCCTTGGCGCTGTGTGAGCCCTGCTCAGCAGTGACAAAAATGCCCCTCTGTTACCAGAGCTGTTTGCAGCACAAATTCAGAACACAGCCCCATGCCAGCTACTGTTAAGAAAATGAACTCTGTTGCAGGTAAGCCCAGTACTCTCTCAGCCTTTCCTCACAGGAGGGATGTTCCAGTCCTTTAATCACCTTAGTGGCCCTTTGCTGGACTCCTTCCAGTATCCCCATGTCACTCTGGCACCAGGGAGCCCAGAACTTTATCCAGCACTCCTGGTGTGGCCTCACCTCCAGGAGACTGCTGCATGCAGCACAGGGAGGAGGAGTAGGAGGTGTGGTAAGGGAGAGCAAGGTGCTGTTTCCAGCTTTGCTCCAGGGTGCATGTCTTTCTGCCCCCTCAGTTTTTTGGGTCCATTGCAGAGATAATACAATTGAGACACGACTAAATGACAAATTCTCTTCCTGACAGCATAGTTCACAAACAGGCACCACAAGTCTGTAATGAAGGAGCTAAACACTTCTGAATAGAACTGTTTAATATCTTTGAAAATGCATCTGCACATTACAGACAATCTTAGGAACTGCTTCACCTTTCCCAAGGCAGTGGTCAGCATCTCTTGGGGAGGAAGACTTACAGTGACACCTATTCTTGTCAACACCCAGTATTTCTAAGGCACATGTTTGCAAACCACTTAGAAAAACACCACCACAGACACACATTTTGTATCTCATTACCATTAAAGTGTCTTTTAGTGAAGAGAAAGACTGGCTGTGTAACCTGAGGTTTTTCTAAAGCAACACAAAGCTCTCAAGCCTAGCATCTTAAAGCTGTAATAAGGGACACGGTGCTTTTTATTTTTGTACAGATGATACCTTTTGATGACCAACTGTCAGGCAGTGGAATAAGTGGTGATTTCTAAATTAAAATGCACTCTTCTATCCTACTGGGGAACAAGCATCATGACCACGGAGCGGTCACTGGACAAGGGAAAACAAGGGTGAACCTTAATTCACCTTTACACTAATTTGTTGAAATTGAGTGTTCCATGGCTGGAGCCCAGATAATGCTCCAGGTTTATGCCTGATGCTGTAATTTTCATACAAGGGTTCAAATTAAATTTCCATACCGGAGTGTATTTATTTTCTCTCACAAAATACAAAAACCTTCCTTCTAATGTTATTTCTGTAATTCTGTAGATGAGAATTATGTTCAGTAGCATCAGCCTTTCAGGAGAAATAGAGTGAATGCACTCAAACTTTCCTAAAGTGAAATCACTTACAAAAGCTGAGTGAAAAGACGTGTATCCAACATTATTATAAACACAAAGAGCTGAAAACCAGCAACAATTTCTCATTTGTACATATCAAACAGCAAAACAGTAAAAAAAAAAATATATATATACACATACAATAAGCTTAACAGAGAAACAAACCTGAAACAGTTCTCTGCTGCTTGTGGATAAATCAACCTTCCCTCCATTTTTAGCACATTCCCTCTCGTTCACAAGCACTAAAGCATTTTATGTTCTAAGGCAAACTGAAACTAATCAAATCTTTCTCCAAATCAGGAAGAATTGTGAACTTGTGAATTAATACACATTTACCTGAGATCATTGTGAACTACAAGATCAGTAACAACTAGCAGCTAAGGTGCACAACCATTTTGTCATCTTTGAGAGAGTAACAGCATTTACACAGAACAGTTTTTGCTACAGGACAGTAAAACTGCCTTGTGTAAAGAGAATTGTTGAAAACAGGATAGGAGAAGACAACTATTGAGGACCATACACAGTTTGCTCTTCTACTTTCTTCTAGTCAGGATTGTCCTGTTCCCAACTTTCTGTAAAGACAAAAAAAAAAGGGGGGGGGTAGAAAAAGCAGGAAAAAAATTAATGATTGGAAGTATTTCTTCTCTAACTTGGTTTATTTCATGCATAAATCACTTTCAAACCAGGTGACTTACTTCAAAGTAAACAGCAAATGCTAGAAGTAAATGCATTCATCTAGGTCAAACAACATAAAGTAAACCCACAAAGCTAAATGTAGTCTACATGTGTATCCAGCTCTGATTAATGGGTAGAATTAACCCCAAGATAAAAATATATAAGCCTTCTTTTATATCTGGAATTATTTAATCCTTTCTAGAGTAATTCTGTTGAATACAATTAATATCCACTAGTGACATGTTCAAACAAAATCAGCTTGACTACTGATAACTACTCAAAAGCAACACAAAAGTCCCATTCATCCGAGCACTGAAAAAGTCACAACTGCAATGGTGAGCAGGGAATCACCATCCATAAATTCCCCTGAGGAAAGCAAGGTGGAAGGGAAAGGGCCTGCCCTGTGCTACGTGTTGGTCTCAGGAAACTGCCACAGCGATGTCCAAAGGTGGGAAGGATCCAAGCAAGAGTGAAAAGGCACATTTGGCACTCTAGGACACGCAGCAGTACTTGCGCACCCCAGACCGTGGAATCATTTGACATTCTATTCTCTACCCTCATGAGCTGGGGATATATTATCATCTTTAGCACGTGGCACGTGAGAGGGAATAAGAAACTGAATATCACAGGAGAAACCCATGTGGCAGCTAAGGTCTCAACTCCAATTTCTAGCATCTCATGATTTTAATCATGCGGCCTTCAGGCAGAAATGCCTCATTCATACGCAGCCTCCATCACATCTTTGGCGCAGCTGCTTAGCGACTACGCCAGGCGAGAGGGATCCAAGCAGAGGGGAAGCTGTGTCCTGCTTACAGAAGTAGGTACCACACCAGCCCTAACTCCCATGCATCTGGGGAGGGAAAATAAAGCCAGACTCAGATCCAAGCCCAGATCCTGCAGGGGTCAGGCGGCCCCCAAGAAACAGGATCTCCAAACAGAGCGGAAATCGTGGCTGTCAAGTTTACAGGTAAAAAAAGCCCCAACCAACCCAACATCACTTTGGGAAGCTTTAAGGAAACAAAGCTAGAATTTTATAAAGCTGGTTTGTATCTCTGTCACTCTGCAGATTAAATCCAAGCATCTATCTCAGGATGTCTCTGTTGATTCAATGCATCAAGTGCAATTGCTGATGAATATTAAGGCAAAACAAAAAAGTCATGTCAACATGGTGTACTCAAAAAGTCAGCCAAACTTGGAAACTGAAGTAACAAGACCAGAGAATTATTTTTACATTTATTTTCCTTGTCTCTTCAAACACTAAACACAGTTTGATTTTGTATGTATAAGCTGTACCCAAACACTCAGTAGACTGTAATATGACAATTGCAGTGTTAAACAGCAGAAAAGAACAATTAAGCACTGCAGGCAAGGAAGAGAACATAAGCTCTCAGGATTTGAAACAAAAAGGGACAATCAAAATAACTTTGTCTCCTGTTTGAAGTCTAGAAGAGAGAAATGTCACAAAGTAGTATCAAAATGATTCTGTTTACCTCAACAGCATCATCCCTTTCTGCAATCTCATACAATCATTTCAGCTTGGTTCTGAACTAGGAAACTCTTTCTCTGGAGAGTTGTCATCACTGAGGTCACTGTAGCTGTCACTGTTAAAAGCAATACAGTCAGAAAGATCTAGAACAATTATTACATGTCAAACCCTCCAACCCAAATGATGCATATGACAAACACTTTCCTTAAATGCAACCCATTTCCATAAAACTATAGCTCTGTTGGAATCTTAGAACACCTTCCTCCACAGGAATGGGTTTAAGTCTGGAGTCTTAAGAATTTATGAGAAAAAACACAGTATCTTCCATTTAATTTTGCTTGACACCTGTGCATTCCTTCCATAGTTTGCTGGTGCTGTGTGCCTGCAACCATGATTAATAACAGGGAGAGTAACAGGTATTCAGAGCAAGAGCAAAAGGAATTTATCCTTTACAATAAAGAACATTATCGCTTTGATCAAACTAAAGGTTAAGGTAACTTCAGCTTCCTTTACTCAGAGTGCTTTCATTTATACTTAAAATACAATTCTTGCGCTTCCCATGCAGAATATGAATAATTTTCATTGCACTAAGCAATAGCCTGACAGTTTTTCCTGAGGTTTTATCCCCTTCTGCTGCTTCCTGAGAGAAACAGACTGGTTTTCACAGAACTGCCATGGCAAGTGATTGGTCTGTAAGCGGCCAGAACAAGTAAACAGTAAAGGACAGGAATCACGACAGAGAAAGATGTGCCCACAAGCCACATTTTTAGTCAGCTGTGAGGTCTATGGGGTCTCCAGGTTATATTAATACCAAGTGCACAAACAGCACCTCTTTAGAAATCTCCAGCCTCAGCCTCCCCTGACCACACATCACTTCTACAGTCTGTTTTGTATCTCAGAAGACAGCAAAGGGAGCTGACAAGTACACTTGAGCAGCAATAATTCCAGTCAGTTCTGTGGCACTTCAGAGAGCAGGTTACAGTTAACACAGCACCAATGGGGATCTCAGACCTCATTTGCACAGGTGCTCCAATGCCAGCCTTGGGTACCAACCCTGATCCAGCCACTGCACGCCTGTCTGGTCACATCTCAATCTCATCACATACATCTTTACTCCCCCACCAACAGGGCCTCAGTCACATCATGTTCCCCCTCTCCAGACATGATGTCCCACTGCCACATCAAGCACATCTTCAGCCCACCACCCAGGCAGACACTGCCGTCTCAGTTGATCCGCAGTGACTGCCTGCTGTGCAGTGTTCCAAGGGAAACTACAGAACGCCACAGCTGGAGATCTTTGATCTAGACTGCAATGTGGAACAGTGAACAAACTGCACTCAGCTCTACTGGTGCTGGTTACTGAGCACTGCTTTGTAGCCTGAGTTTCACTCTCTCTCCTTTTCAAAAAAAATAAGAAATAGAAAAATTGATGATAATTAAAGTGGCTGTGCTTTTACCTGGAGTGGGACAGGACAAGCAGCCCCAACAGTCATCTTATTTCATTTCTACCTCTGACTGCCAGGAAAACCTCCCACAGTTACAGCAAATCTCCAGCCTGCATTCTCTTTGAGGCAGAGTGGGTATTGTGACTGTTCAAAAAGCCACTGAAACTTTGCCTCCAGCGTTCTGCCCTTGATTCGCGTGACGCCCGTGTTGCTCACGCGGTTCTTCTCAAGAGCGTGTCACCTCAGGCTCCCAAGGAGTGCTCAGTTTGATCACTTCACCAGCTGGCAAACAACTACACCGCTCAAGTGAGGGAAGTGTTGTTAACAGTACGATCAAGCATGCCAGATGCACACAGACAAACACAACAGCGCTGACGTTGTACTTACTTCTTTCTGAAAGTACCCACGGAAACATGGAATAAAAATTCAGTGTTACTAAAACAGCTTTGTAGTTTTACATCAGACCAAAATACAAAAGAAGCCCACAGAACAGAAGGCAAAACTGTGGTTGCAGAGCTCTGTAACCTCATGATAGCCCTAGATTAAACCCAAAGTCCTCAGCGAGTTGTTTTGGGTTTTTTTTAAATCAGCCCTTCTGCCCAGTGTCAGTCCCAGTGCTCTGTATATGGCACAGCAGAGTGGGAGACAGGGGCTGAGTCCCCAGTGAGGTGAGTGGAGAACTGCCTGGCTTCATCTCACCAGAAAGGCTCTGATCCCCACCCAGCATTCTCATCACCAGTCCTCCCCCACTCAACCACGTGGGTTCGAGAGGCCCATCAAAGCAGTTGCACAACGCTGGATGCTTCTGTCATTTCACTAGCTTACCACCTCAAATTCTCAGGCCAGCTTCCAGTATGCAGAAGCTGAGTGCCAGGTCACTTGGATAGCCACTAGCCCAGAGGCTAAAACACTTAACCAATAATAATTTTGTTCCACTTCCCCACACTGCCCAGTTCAGTACAGGATTTGACTCCACATCCCAGAGTAGGGCTCTTGCCATCACACTGCTGACTTCTACAGTAATACAGCACAAGCTCCACTACTTTAGGGCTGTCCTGATGGGTGTAAGTCAGTGTTATCTCTAAAAGGCAGGCCACAGTGGCAAGGAAGAAAACACCGAGGTGAGGATCAGCTCTCGGGCTTCAGACTCCTGTGACTGTCAGTATCACAGTTCCAGCTGCTCCAGTGATCCCTCTAAGCACCCCCAGAAGCTCCATGGAAACCTGATCTTCTTCAGGACTTAAGCTGCCAGCAGACTTGAAAGCAAACAGGGACACACAAATCTTGGCACACCTGTACCGGGGTGCTATTGCTTCAAACCAGTGCTGGTGTCCAGCTCATAAGACCTGCTGCAAAACGAACTGTGTTCAACTGGTAAGTAATCTGAAGAAAAATTCCAGGTAGTATTAACCACAAATGAGTCACCACCTCTCTCTGGAGTGTGCACTGCTTTCCAAATCATGCAGATACTAAACACACAAAGCAAATGGATATTTTGTGCTCACAGTCACTAATATCAAGTAATCTTCCTTAAATGTGCTGGCTATGAAAGTAGGGGTGGTAGGAAATCAAATAAGCCTGGCTTTTCCTTTATGAAATTCTTTTTCACACTGAGCTGTCAACTGACAAAATCCACTTCCATTTCCCTCAGCAAGTTCTCTTCCAGTTTGTGTACAAATTAATTAGCAATTGTCTTGGGCAGGAGCCTGACGCACACTTCATCTTGATTTTTAACTGTTCCCACAGGAGAAGGCTCCCAACAAAAAGGAGGCCATCACAGCAGTTCTGTTCTCTCTTTCTTGGAGTTCCACATCTTTCTTGTATTGGGATCCCCAATACAAGAAAGATGTGGAACTGTTGGAGAGGGTTCAGAGGAGGCCACGAAGATGATCAGAGGGCTGGAGCACCTGCCCTACAAAGAGAGGCTGAGGGAGCTGGGCTTGTTCAGCCTGGAGAAGAGAAGGCTGTGGGGGGACCTCATTGCAGCCTGCCAGTACCTGAAGGGAGCTTACAAACAGGAGGGGAATCAGCTTGTTAAAAGGATAGACAATGGCAGGGCAAGGGGGAATGGTTTAAAGCTGAAGGAGGGAAGGTTTAGATTGAATATTAGGGGGAAGTTTTTTACGGAAAGAGTGGTGAGGTCCTGGAACAGGCCGCCCAGAGAGGTGGTGGATGCCCCATCCCTGGAAGTGTTCAAGGCCAGGTTGGATGGGGCCCTGGGCAACCTTGTGTAGATCCAGGCCTGAGGTTGGTGGCCCTGCCTGTGGCAGGGGGGTTGGAGCTCTATGATCCTTGAGGTCCCTTCCACCCTTGCCATTCTATGATTCTATGATTCTTTGTTTTTTCTCATAGGAGCCAGAGTATGAAGATGTGGACAAAAGATCAACAGAAGAAAACTCAAGAGCATGCAGTGTCACTGCATCCAGTCAGTCACTTCAGTGTTCAAGATGAAGAGTTCTGGTGACTTTGATCCTTATACCTAAAGTCTACCTGTAGTTAATGGAAATATATTCACTGCAAAGTGAAATACCAATCAGTACCTAGCTGGTATATCACATTGTAGTGAACTGCAATGTATTTCCCTGCTGGAGCAAGGAAAACACCCTCTGTGGAGAAGTTACATGATGGGGTTTTGTTCAGTTTTAAAGTTCACTCATCCTCAGATCCCTGTCTTCTCTAGAGGTAAGCAATGAAAAGAGCTTCCTCCTGCATGCGTTCCATTATTCCCAAATTCCCCTCTGTTGTCCTGACAGAGGTATCATCGTGCCTCTGCGATGAGCCAGCCTGAAGCAGGGAAGGAGATGAGATGAGAAGTCTGCCTATTGGTATGGCACAGAAAGCAGCCGAGAGGTAGCTGGGGCCACACTGTATGAAGCTGGAAAGCATCATCTCAGCAACCAATCTCAGCTACAAAACCACAGGAATGAAGACTCAAGATCAATTATAAACCTGTATTTCTCAAACAGCTGCCCAAAAGCACCAAACTATTTTTAGTGTTTTTATTAAGAAACACAGGCAGCTGTAAAATGGGCACCCCTTGACCATTCTGCTGGTATCATTTGGAAAATCCAGATGGACATTCTTTAAAAATAAAAGATTTCCTCCACTTTCCACTGAAATGATGAATTTGGCCAATGGCAGACTTTGATGCTGTGACAGATGTGTTATGCAACAGGGACAATGTATGGGACATCAGAGATAGCCCTACCCATACCTTTTATCCCTCATAAGCCAGAACACGTCACAGGCAAGTCTTCTGTGTTTTTTTGGTTTATGCACCACTCCTCCTATCAGCTAGCCACCTTTGTTCCTTGTCTCTCAACACCACTACTAAGCCAACTTTTATTAGTAGCCTGCCCAGGATGTAACAGATTACTCTGTGACTAGATGCTACTGGATGGGTGCCCTCTATTAGCATATTCACTGATGGCTTGCAGAAGTTTCCTAGTTGCCCACACTTTCTCCCCAAGGAACATTTGTTACTTCCCCCATTTCCTCCCATCTGCTGGACATTTGTGTTAAAATGATCTACATTTAGACCATTACTCTCTTCCTCCCAAGAAACACATAATTCCACTATTTTCAGCTCAAGTTCCTAAATTTCTTTGTAACTTCTAATGTTATTTCTTTGTTCTGAATACCTCTTTCTGCACTTCTTTAAATTATTTGCAAATATCATTAAGGTACTGCAGCCTACTCCTGCAGGCCATTAATAAAGCTTCTGGCTGAGGGACAAGAAGAAATAAAGCCTATAGATCCTAAGCTTGCTATGGAAAAAAGGCAATATGGCTTTATTGCAAATCAGTGGTTTGGAAACTGATGCAGCAACAGATAAGCCCTTTTTTATTACGATTTCCAAGTGAAATTCTGTAAAACTCAGTAAAAGCCAATGTTACATCTTAAGTTCCCCTCTTCTGCCACTAGTTTTCTATTAAAACCTGTTGGTTTCTCTTAAAAAAGCGGCATATTTGCAGATACTGCACACTTTGAGACTCCTCTGTCCTTTGAAACGAAGACAAACTGGCAGCCTCTCACCTTCCTCAGCTTCTTATGAAACGGTGACTTCAGTATTTCCATGGGAAGATTGAGGAAAGGTCATGATTTCAAAGCATTCACAAGGAAATGGAGGACATGGCTTTGTCTGGTGGTTAGACACTCATGCCATAAAGCACAAGAGGCTGACACCACAAAGGCAACTCAGATGCCAAACTACCACTTCAGGTAACTACGCAGTAACTCATCAGTGAGCTCACACCAACCTTTTGCTCAGTTCCTGACTGTCTCTGTATGCACAAAAGCTCCTTGGGAACTAAGTTTACCCGAGAGGATTCATTCCAGCCTCAAACTACGTATGCTCATGCCTACATGTAAGCACTCCCAGACTGCCTACCACACTAGGCATCCCAAAATTTTCAAGGAACATTTGTTCACTTTCACTTATTTAGGGCACTCTGAGACGTGTGATGCATCATCTTTAAGTTTACTGTTTGCTTTGCTTAGCAGCTAGGGCTTCTGTCCAGTTGTCAGGTGTTCTAAACTTGCATCCTAATCATGAGGCTGTTAAATGCTCTCAGGTAATGATTTACTATTAAGAGTCATGCTGAAATACATACTTCCTTTTGTCTCAGGACTTCACTAATAGCTCACTTTTTGGTGTTTTTAATACTCAATTTTAAATAACCTGCTCCACTTGCTGGCCCTCAGAAATTCTCTTTCAGGTTCCATCTCTGCTCTAGCCAACAGCGTGACTACTACTCATGCAGGCAGTGCTGGGCATGGCGCCCATCCTCTCCTCAGATATGCCTCAGTCTCAGCAGGATGTGCCTTAGCTTTACTGCTCAATGAAATCACTAGCCTTCTGGGATTTAAAGGTTTAAATTGGAAATCCTTCCCACTCAGCAGGTGGATGTGTTAATATGAGTGGGGGTGCCGTAATTAGCACTGAAATTCCCCTCCTGAACGTTCTTCCCTGCAAAATGCTCCTCTTGTAGCCTCAAATGTTTCTCTATTCCAATGCTCTTTCTCAAGGCAGAGGAGTCTGCTCGACTGCTGTGTAACCAGGTAAACGGTAACATTAGTATTTTTTTAAAATAAAGTTTTGGGGCATTAATTTTTGGACCTGCTAAATATTTAATTGCTGGAGCCATTAAAGGAGGAAGGAAGAGAGCTTGGTATACTTTTTCATTGATTAATTTAAGTAAGTATAAGCGTGGCACATTCAGTAATTGTTGAATCAAAGAAAGTCAGAGAAAGTATGTGCTATAATGCTAAGGTATTTAAATTAGCAGGGCGTACACAGATCACTCATTCAAAGAGGGGTTTTTGTCTTTAGCTCAGAGAGATAAGTAGGTATATTTATGGGAGAAACCAGTGAAAGAAAGGATACTAGGATCTAGGAAACAAGACGAACTGTGATACAGAGGGTGCCCACAAGGGGAAAAGACTGAAGATTATGGTGCTTGAAGACTCCATCCTGCCAAGCATCACAAAAATTTGACCTTTGTAATGCACTGACATAAGTTTTAAAAGGTTGACACGGTTATGACCACTAGCTACAACAACAGGCTATGGCAGCAGGAGCATTCCAATCAAGATGTGGTTTGCAGATCAGAAAGAAGTTATCTCTGCAGGTACATCACTACACAACTAGCATGGGTGAGCAAAGGTGAAGTGCATTTATGAAAGACAACTGATCCCCATAAGAAGAGTAGCAAACCAGATTGATCTGGTCTGGCTCGGCTGTTTTCCACTAGTGAAACATGAATAACATTTCTATTTCTTAAGGACCTCATTTTAACAGAAAGCAACAATCAAAAGAACCCAACCCCACAACAAAATTCAAACCATAAAACCAATAGGCTTGTTGCCTTGTTTGGAGGAAAAGCAAACAAGCAAGAGTTGGATATATTCTATATTACCAGTCAGTGATTATTTTTTTGGGGGTTATCTGACCCTAGACTTCCCTCTGACCTCTTTTTTATTGTTATTGTAATAAAACTGTTACTAGTATAAATGAAATAAACAAGAACGATTTAACACTGGGTAAAAACAATTGTTAAACTCAATAAACCAAAATTCTCTGTGTCCAAGGGACAAAGGCTTTTAGTCTGGCTGAAGCACCCATTTTCAATCTAGACCCAAACCCATAACTTTAAAGCCATCCCAACTGTTTTGTTTCAGGCTTGTCTCTACTAGACAGTATTCATTATTCAGCTCCTGCAAAATAAAATCAGTGGTGGTTTTTTGTTACTGTCATCATTTGAATACATCTAGATAAGAATTTCACTTCAGTGTAACTGCCATTGATCAAAGTGAACACTAACTTCACGTGATATAAAGCATTTTTTGCTTTTTTCTGGTAATAACATATGGGCCTGGCTTTAGTCCTAACAGCCTCTGAAAAGAAGGAAGTGAGGAACTGTGCTTTCTGCTTACAGATGCTTTTTACACCAGGGCTTACATCAGGCACGCACAGGAACAAGTAAATCAATACATGACCTCCTTTTCCCCTTCTGGGCTTCTGAACTGAAGCACAGGATAGTCCCTCTAAACCTGCGACTGTCAATCTGCAGGCAAGCAAGCAAGCAAGATTACCTTGGAGACAATTTACATCCACGTTGCAGGTATGCATTGAGTGTCCCAGTTGCAGCTAGCAACAGTCCAAGGTATGGAGGTGAAGGTTTCATAGGCCTTGAAGAAAACTCTGGGTGGAACTGAACTCCCACAAAATATGGGTGGTCTGCAAGACAGATGTCAAAGAAAATTATGAGACAGAGGAAGACTATAGTAGAACAACTGTTAGGGGAGAAAAAAAGTAGTTCATTGACACTTTCACACAGGAGTCCAAAAACAAGATCAGTATGTGTGAATTTAAGGGTGAGGCAGCAGGAACGTTAACTTCTTCCATGAGAAACAACTGACGACAGAGGCAGAAGGTTAGTAAGGCAAATTAAGGAAAACCTGTGATTCACTTTAATACGCCCAATGTTGCAATTAAAAGCTGAATAATAATCCTGCAATGACATGTAAAGGGGAGGAGGAAGGAATGACAACCATGAAGTATACAATTATGTTGCTATTTTCATAGCATTTGGGGTTTCAATACACATATATGCACCCATACGTATCAGTGAAAAATAAAACAGCTCCTAAAAGACTTTCCCATACTGCATCTATTTACACACTAAGAGATGGGTATGAAAGCAACACAGAATAAACTGGGGAAAATAAGTTCCACACAGTTTGGACTGGAAGAGAACTCCTGGGACATTAAGGCCCATCTCCTGTTACTGAACATAGCTACATCCCGTAGTGTTGGGCACAAAGGGTCATGGCTGTCCTGTAACACCCTCTAGGTGTAGCAGCCCCTAGCAGACTAACTGTAACAGCCCCTAGAAAAGCTAGAGAGCTCTTCTGATACTCTCCTTTTGCTTAGAAACCTTTTCCTAATTCACAGGCCATCTTTGTTACAGCCAACATCTATCCATTCCTTGTTGTGCTCTTGCTTGCCATTTGGCCTGTGTGATTAATGATGACAATATCATCATCATCACTCAACTCCACCTGCTAAGCTAAACAAGCCATGCTGCATCATCTTCCCTTCAATCTTCAGCTCTCTGCTTCCCAAAGCACCTCTTTACTACTGCTTCTGCCTCCCATCTGTCTTATTCACAAGGATAAAGAAGTATTTTTGTACTCTTCTATGCTGTGCGCCTGCTTCTTCTTCGAATACTGTTTTAAAGGAGCCAACATGAACCACTCCTGAGGCCAGGACACTGGATGAAATTAACCACAGATCTCTCCTGGTTGAACAATTTCTAAAATAATCCCAAATCCCGAAGGAACTTCCCTTCAGTACAGTATAAATGATACAAAGAAAGCTGGGGTTTTTCTTCTATGAAGACCAACTATATGATCAAGTATATTGCTCTTCTCTCCGCTGCTACGTCTTAAAGAGAGCCCGGATCCTAAATTTATCCCTTAACTTCTCTCTTTCTACCATGCAATTTAGTTATTTAAAGCTGTAAAATGAGAAAATGACAAAGCATCAAATATTTCCTCTGGGGATGTTTTGCTAAAAAAGCTTTGCCTAAGCTCTCTAGTGTACTGTTATATCTTTGCTTCCGCTCCAACCCACCCTCCTTCCTCTGATGATTGTTTTTCCTTAGTAACCAGAGTCTCCTTGCAGCCCATTGTGAAGTAATTCCAGGTTTTGCTGCTGGTTTTATTCTTTTCACTGTAACATGCAATTTTAAAATTCTGCCTGATTTCTCTCACGATGGTGTCTGTGGAAGCCGTTCCACGCAAGGCAGATGAAATAGCCTCCCAGCACCAGCATGAGTTAACAGAGATAATCTATTGGGAACAAACTAAGCAAAAAAAAACCATGACAGTTAGTCATTTATGAACTCATACATACCCTTTGCTCACAGATTACTCTATGGTGCAGCTGCTTGACATTATAAGCAGGTGCCTGTATTCAAAGCCTGGTTCAAAAGTACAGCACTGTTCTTCTACATATTACAAAGTACATAAACAAATTCTCAGGAGCATCATGTCACAAACAGCACTCCACAAGAGGACTGCAAAGCCTGTTAATAAATGGCTGGACTGCTGGCTTTTAAGAATAGTAGTCAGCAGCTTGAAGTCCATGCTTGGGACATACTCAAAACTTGCCTGATATGATTTTCAACAACCTGATCTGTATGTGAAGGCAGACCTATGTTGAAGAGGGTTGGACTAGATGACCTCCCAAATCACTCTACACAGCTTAATCCTACTGACCTAGAATTATGATCTTTTGGAAAAAGGGCATGTGTCTCTGTGATAATCAAATAAAGATGCAGTCCTTAAGAAGTGTACTCCTCACATCTTCCAAGTCTTCACCCATTGTAATACACAAGTGGAGGCAGCAGCATCCCCTAACACGATCTTGGCTGCTATGACAGCTAAATATTGTACCTACATGCCATTTAACAACCTGTAACTTACAGGGGTGTAATACACAGGGAAAGTGCTACGGATAAGACAGACACTCACTTTCCAGTTCAATAATTTCCATTCTGTTCCCTTCCGTATCCTGGCCAACAAATTTCAAACCTTTCTCTTCAAAGCAGTGAGTCAATTCTGGGTTCACCTGAAACATAGAAAGTAATAATAATAGCAGTTCTATTAATTAGCAGTAGTTAATTGTAAAGTTTTTAGTATGCATACAGAAAGGAGAGGCTGAGGGAGCTGGGCTTGTTCAGCCTGGAGAAGAGAAGGCTGCAGGGGGACCTCATTGCAGCCTTCCAGTACCTGAAGGGAGCATACAAACAGGAGGGGAATCAACTTTTTAAAAGGGCAGATAATGGCAGGACAAGGGGGAATGGTTTAAAGCTAAAGGAGGGAAAGTTTAGATGAGATATTAGGGGGAAGTTTTTTTACAGAAAGAGTGGTGAGGTGCTGGAACAGGCTGCCCAGAGAGGTGGTGGATGCCCCGTCCCTGGAAGTGTTCAAGGCCAGGTTGGATGGGGCCCTGGGCAACCTTGTTTAGATCCAGGCCTGAGGTTGGTGGCCCTGCCTGTGGCAGGGGGGTTGGAGCTCTATGATCCTTGGGGTCCCTTCCAACCCATGCCATTCTATGATTCTATGAAAAGAACTGAGAAAAGAGCTGGGAAGTTCTGCTTTCTTGTTTCAACAATTCTCCAGCATAAATCTGTAAAAGCCTGCATGCTTATTCAATAAGAGATTAATCAGTAATTTTAACACTTAATACTCAAAAGATTAAAGCCAGGGTCCCTTCTGCCTGCTGTCCCCTCCTGATTCCGAGCAGGTTGCATTCCTTTTTTTTTTTTTTTTTTTTTTTTTTTTACACAGCCCACTACAGTAGACATAAATATTGACCTTGCTGTTTGCACACTGAATTTCAGTGGTTATGACACAAGCAGCAGGGCTCAGCTTCTCCTTCAAACTGAGGAGCTCTGGACTGAACTGTTTCACTTCCTTAATGATGTTCTAACCACTCAGTTAACATTCCAACTCTGAGCATCTTTAACACCATCACATTCTGCTGCCAGTTTTTAAAGGAAACTTAACATTGGCTGAATCTGTTTGTAGTACATACACATCTCACAGCTCTGGAGATACTGATGGAGTCAGGTCCCTTCTGAACTATCTCAGAACAAGCCCAGCTCTTATGTCAATCCTTGAATGACATCATTTTTAAGGTACACAGGCACCTTTGCTCAGATATTCTCAAAGAGAGGAGAGGACACACACAAGAGGCCTACAGAGCTGGATGGTAGGAAGCAAGTGATCTCTGTATTGCACATGCCTTAAGCCTGCCTACATTTAGGCTACAAAAGAATGCACACTGAATATAATCTAAGCCTATAAATAAGCCAAATCAGCCATGGAGCAATGCATTTCAAGATTACAATCCTTTACCTTTCAGATATTTCATGGGAAGTCAAGTCATGTAATCTCAGACATCATTCTCCAAGACCATTTGCCAAGACACTGCACCTCCTCTACCACAGAAACAGTCCAGTACATTATTCCCCCCATACTGAACACCTGCAAGAACACCCCTGTGATACTGTGCCTAGTTTCAGGCACCTCAGTACAAGAAAGAGTGAAGAAGTGTTGTGAGTCCAGCTAAACCACACACAGCTTCAGAGAGACAGGATGATCTGTATCTGTTTAGCCTGGAGAAGACAAGGCAAAGAGAGGATTTCATTGCTGACTTCAACCATCTAATGGGACAGTGTAAAAGAGACTTGAACCAGACTGCTCAGAGATGCACAGCACAAGACAGAGATAAAAGATAAGCTGCCCAAGGAAATCTCCTACCAGATGTAAGGACAAAAAGAGGTTCACAATGAAGTGATTTAAGCACTGAAACAGACTGGTAGAAGATGTTGCATAATCTCTCTCCTCAGTGAGGTTCAAAACTAGATGGGACAAAATCCTGAGCAGTCTGATCTAAGTCTGGAGTCATCTCAGCTTCAAAAAACGAAGTTGGACCAGAGACTTAGAGGTCCCTTTCTATCTAAATTACACTACCTATCCACTCCTAAATTTTAGTTTACACTTATGTAAAAAATCTCTCACTGGCTTTAAGGAGAATTGTGCCTATCAAAAGAAACACAATTTGTTTAAGCTTTAACCTCTGAGCAGAAGCAGCACTTACCTCGTACCGATGCCTGTGCCGCTCCTCTACAAACATTTCATCACCATAAAGCTTCCCTGAATACACAACAAAAAAGAACACAGAAATGCATTGCCTTCACAGTTGTTAAAAATATTTCCTGCCATTTAAACCTCAAAAAGAGGTCACATGACAGGACACTATCCATCTCCATCTTTCTGTTACTCTGAATGACAATGAGTTTCTTTTCATTTACAGTTACCTGAGTGTATTCAGGATTCACATTCAATATTGCTTGACCAGAAATAGCTAAGGTAGGCTAGAGTCTGAAGGCCCTGCTTAAGCTAATTTAAATTGCAAAGGCCAAAATAATTTTGAGTGAACAAGCAACATAAAATCCCTTCAGGGTTTTACAACAGTTGTAGGTAAAAGGTGCAGGGAAGGAAGCCTTTCAGTAGCCTCTGTTCCATTGTAATACATTTTGAAAGGCAGCTGGTGCAACAGCTCCAATGAACAACAGGGAATACTGGTTTTCTCTTTTCCTCATCTCATTACCCAAATAACTCTTGAAGTCCCTCTGAGCCTGATCTGGAAGGCTCTAAATTCCAGAGTAACAAGGAGTTAGAGGTATGCAGTAAACTAGAATTTAATCATCTCTCAGTCACGGCTCAAACTGTACTCTCAATCTATCCTAGTAATCCTCATGACACTATCTTGCTTAGGGATTGGTACAAGAACCAGACTGTCAAGATGACCTCCACAAATTTTAGAGCATTAGTACTGAAATTTTACAGAAAGTCATACATGTGTTGATTTTGACCTTTGCAAAACCATTATTCCAAGTCGTAAAACTTAAGAAAGAGAAGTAAGATTTTCTGAGTAAACTACTGGGGCTTTCTATGTCTTTGATGAACATGGTCATCTAAACAGCTCATAATACTGGTCAAGAGTTACAGCACACATTGAAAAAACTTAACTTTTCCAAGAACAGTTTAGGCCACTTGTATATCGTGATACACACACCTGTATCACACCTAGGCAAAACATCTCCCAGGTCAGTCAGTTTACTAGAATGGGTGATCTCTTGAAAGGCAAGTTTTTCATTAAATGTTCTTATGCATTATACTTCGGTCTCCTGCTGAAGCAGATGTCATTTTTAAAACCTCAGAAGGATACATTCTGTTAAGTTCAACATCACTAAACACAGTAATAAGCACACATCAATGCCAGAGGCAGGGCAACATAAGAAGCACGTACATATTTACATACATGTATATATACATACATATATATACATATATTTACGTACATAGAGGGCTACGAAGAAGATTAGGGGCCTGGAGCATCTCCCCATGAGGATAGGCTGAGTAAGTTGCGACTCTTCAGCCTTGAGAAGACTAAGGGGGGACCTAATTAATGTCTATAATTACCTGAAGCAGGGGGTGCAGAGGGAATTGGCCAGCCCCTTTTCAGTGGTCAGTGGAGACAGGACAAGGGGCAATGGCTGCAAGTTGGAGCACAGCAAGTTCCGCACCAACATGCAGAGGAACTTTTTCCCAGTGAGGGTGACAGAGCCCTGGCACAGGCTGCCCAGGGAGGTGGTGGAGTCTCCTTCTCTGGAGATATTCAAGACCCATCTGGACGCCTATCTGAGTGATATGTCCTAGGGAGCTGCTTTGGCAGGGGGGTTGGACCCGACGATCTCTCGAGGTCCCTTCCAACCCCTACAATTCTGTGATCCCATTCTGTAAGAATCAGTGATTCTGTGATATTTACTGACAGACAAGAAACCACTTTAGACATTTTTAGCACCACTTATATTACTAATGTCCAATAGGCTGATTAATAGGAGATAAATCTTATTTAGATCTTAAAATAGATATCGATCCAATTGAACCATTTGCTCTATATTCTAGTTGCTTTTATTTTGCCTTTTGAAGCATCCTATTGCTGCTCAAGTAATGCAAATAATTTTCTTTTCCTATGACAAGTAATCTGCTTTCCCAAAAGAAGACTGTTTCCAGAGCCAGGTTAGCCCTAGGGCAGTGCTGGATCAGGACTGGAGCCAAACCAGGCCTGGCTATAATTAGGACATAAACTAGCAAGCACTGTCAAGACAAGGCGAGGACTGAGGCAGCAAGGCCAGATGACATTTAAGGCTGATGCATACTGGCACTCTAGGGAATTAAATGTTTAGGTCTGGCAAGATGGGTAAAATGGGTAGAAGTTTGGGTTAGTTCTACCAGAAAGCTTCAGGGCTAAAACAAGCAGCCCTGATTCACATGTTCTATCAACTCAGGAAGAAAACATGCTGATCTTCCCAAGAAAATAATTAATTGAACTATCACAGAATGCATTTCAGCTATCCCAACAGACTCCTCATTGCTTACTTGAGGCATTCAACCCTAACTGGACCTTTCTAGTGGAACTTCCAGATGTGTCTCATTTCTTTCTTTATGTTCTGATCCTGGGTAAAAGTATATGGGAACAGGATCAGGATGAACTTGCTCAGGGAAACTGTTACTCTACTACTTGCTTGAGGGCAGTCTTCTACAAAACATGCTTTGGCATTTTTGCTTTGCAACATTACAAAGCTCCTATCCAAAAGGCCAGTCATAAGAACAGAAATGTAACTCACTTAAAACAGAATTCTGTGTTTTGAAAACAGTCCTCCTCTTCCCCAGTCTCATTGTTCCACCCATATCTCCAGGATTGTGTTCTGGCATGTCAATAACCTGTAAAGAAAAAGTGCTTAAAGCCTGTTTCATCCAACAATGAAAAAAATGCAACAGATGTGTAACAGGCTGCGGAGATTTATAAGTGGTAACATGATTTATTATTCTTATCAAGAGAGTGGAAATCCTCTTTTGGGAGAAGTTGGCAGAAGGGGAGGGCATGCAGCAGCAAAGTGAAGAGGGCACTTGTAACAAGACTACAAAATAGTGTTGCAAAAACAGACTACTGGCACATATGACTCCAATATGCTTGTGCTATTTCAGATTGCACAGGTAGCTAATTTATCCCAGAGAGGAAACGAAAAAACCACCTCCCCCAATTCACCTTTACTAAAGGGTCTCTCAGATTGCCCAAGAATCCACAAAATACTGGGTTGCAATGTAGGAAGAACATGCTGTTTGTGTAACATGTAAAGAAGAGGATATAGAAATACTGGGTTTGGTACTGAAGTGGATGGGTCAAATGGCTGCTGTGTGGGTCAAGTGGAATTTGGGATGGTGGGATTCAATGGATATGAGAAGTGACAGCCTAGTGGAAAGAGTAGGCTTGGTTTTGCTCAGTTTGAAGAATCCTACTGGGTCTCACAGTCTTGTTTAGAGGAAATCTGTCTTGGAAAGGTAGAACGGTTCAAAACTGTAGAAACACGTGAGCTGAAAAACTCTGACCCTTGTGCCTGTGTTCACATACACAGAGCCAGCAAGGGAAGGAACTGACAAAGAAACGTTCTAAAAATACAAATATTCACACATGTGGGTAATCTGGAATTGGATTTTTATTAACCTTAATTTGCCCTCTGGGAATAATGAAAACAATTTCTGATGATACACTTCATAAAGTGAAGTTATTCAATTTAGAAAGGATGGTGGAAAGTGCTTAGCCTTTGGCCTTGTGCCAATGCATTTCAGCTGTGCAATTATCTCTGCATAACCTTATACCTCTGAAATGTTATTTATAAGCTATATGCTCATTATAAAATGTCATGAGGAGAAGCTGTGATCAAACCAGTGGGATATTACAAATCCTCTAATTACTTCTCAAATCATGAAGGTGAGGACTGTATATAGCACATTCAGCTAGCAAAAATCTCACCACAAAAATCATTCATGCTTATTACTTCAAACATATGAGACTGTCTGCTTTTACTCTATTTCCTTCCATATACTTTCACTCTTCCACTCTTTTTCTGAGGTAGTGGCCACACAAAAAAAAAAAAGGTATACAGCAGACTGTGCATTTGTCAACCCCCCTAAAATTAAAACACAAGTTTTCCATGAGGTGTTGTTTACTTGCCTACACACATATATTATGGATAACCCTAAAAAGTTGTGCTCCTGACTCCTGTCAAATGGAGGTGAACTGCTAATGAGCAAGTACAAGTACTTCAAGCATACCCATCTCTTCCACCTACAAAAATTTCATGTTAACAGCTGTATATGCAGTTGACAAGAAAAACAAGGATGGTTTTTTCAGGGTTGTTTTTTTTTTTTAAGTTTGGAGGCTAAAATCAGGAGCAGACATTGCTTCATTCTCAAAAGTATGACAAGCACCTAAACACTATTACTTTCCCTTAAGCACAACTTCAGATATTTCTTCCTAAAAATTTGGGGCAAGATGTTTTGGTCTACCTTTGCTAATGGTTAATACCCAGGTGTTTAGTTTTTTTAGTCAGGTTAGGAAAGAAGCTACTTATGAAGCAATACCTCACAGCTAATCTGACTCTGGATCTTCCTCTTTTTGATACACTCTGTGGCTCTGATCAACTTTAGCAACTAGCACAGCACCATCCTCAATGATTACGTATCACATGAGTTTCTGTGGAACAAAGTCTGTGCCAGAAGCTTTCAAAAGTAAAGTGGCACTGCTGCCCTGAAGCCTTAAGACAGAAAAAAACAACTCATATTATAGGACATTTTGCCATATTTTACAGAATTTATTTGATCAGATAAAAGACAAACCTTCAAGTGGGGGTTATTTTGAACAACTGTACAACTAAATAGATTCTTCAAAAAGCTTATGCTTCCTGCCACAGAACAAATCAGCTCTTACTACGCATTAGTTCTTTGAAGAGTGGAGACAGCAGAGAGCAACAGGCAGCATAAGCAACAAACATCAGTAGGGAGGGTACAAGAAGAGATAAAGCAATAATTAGGGTGGGTTTTTTTACCCAAGTCTCTGAAAACTGAAGGGATTTTACAGAGATCACACACTACACACCCGACAGCCAGCATGAAATTAATAATGAATCACTCTGGCATAACACAAAGCACATTCTAGATATAAAAGCCTGATCAAAATTGAATAGTGCCTTTCCCCACAAACTGCAATCTTGTTTCAGAAATCTACAGCTTGGATTGTTTCACTGTTGTCAGGAACCACATAAAAGCTAATGAGAAAAGCCCAGGCTCTCAACACAGAGCAGCCAAGGTCCTGAAAACCCAACACCTCTCACTGCAATAATCACAGCAGGGCCACTAAGTTTTGTTTACCCCATGTCCTGCAATGCCATTTTGAGAAATACATTTCACCTTGGTTACCCTGGGTAGGGTGCATGAGCTCTGTTTCAGGACTGGGGTTTTGGTTTTGTTGTCTGTTTTGTTCCTGGGTTTTAGGAGTTCTATTGGGGGGAGTGGGTGGGACGGACACAACAGATGGGACACCAACAGGGATTAAGACACAAGAACTGATAAGGGGGACAGACACATGGAGACAGCAGGGAGGGAGGCAAGCATGACTTGATTTGAACAACTCACTGGTAAGTCAGCTTGGGAAGCAGGTTTTTAGGATTTTGCCTTTTTACTCTGCCCTTGTCTAGTGAGCAAATGATTTGTCACTGCTGAAAGAAACTTCCATACACGTAAGTGTTAAAGCATCAGAAGTCCTAGACCTAAAGATTAAATGAACACTGAAAAGAGGCTCTAAAGATGCACGGCACACAAGAGATGTGCAGAGGGAAAGCTGACAGGAGCAGGGAATACAGTGACAGGTACTGCTGAATATTAATCCCTGCTGAACAGAGCTATGAAAAAAGCACAGCCACACAAGCTGACAAGGGCTCAAACCAAAGCTAGAACCACACAGTCTTTTATTGACTTTTGCATCATTTCTCTGAAGGATTCAGTTGCTAGATACCATCTCATTTGTTTCAATCCCAAATTTATCAGCAAACAGACCAAGTCACCTCCAAATGGGATGTCTAAACTAACATTTTAGAAACAACAGTACCTACATTTTAAAGAAACACATGGCAGATGCAACACAACACTAAGAGTGGTACCAACAGCTTCCAACTTGGCAAGTAAACCAACAAGAACCACAGTATCACAGAGATGTAGGGGTTGGAAGGGACCTCCAGAGATCATCAGGTCCAACCCCCCTGCCAAAGCAGCTCCCCAGCTCATACTGCACAGATAGGTGTCCAGATGGGTCTTGAATATCTCCAGAGAAGGAGACTCCACCACCTCCCTGGGCAGCCTGTGCCAGGGCTCTGTCACCCTCACTGGGAAAAAGTTCCTCCGCATGTTGGTGCAGAACTTCCTGTGCTCCAACTTGCAGCCATTGCCCCTTGTCCTGTCTCCACTGACCACAGAAAAGGGGCAGGCCAATTCCCCCTGCACCCCATACTTAAGATATTTATAGACATTGATTAGGTCCCCCCTCAGTCTTCTTTTCTCCAGGCTGAACAGCCCCAGCTCTCTCAGCCTTTCCTCATAGGGGAGATGTTCCAGGCCCTTAATCATCTTCATAGCCCTTCTCTGGACTCTCTCCAGGAGATCCCTGTCCTTTTTATACCAGGGAGCCCAGAACTGGACACAATACTTCAGGTGGGGCCTGACCAGGGCAGAGTAGAGGGGGAGGATCACCTCCTTTGACCTGCTGGCCACACTCCTCCTGATGCACCCCAGGATCCCATTGGCTCTCTTAGCCACCAGGGCACACTGTTGGCTCATAGCCAACCTGTCATCAAACAGGACCCCCAGGTCCTTCTCCACAGAGCTCCTCTCCAGCAGGTCATCCCCCAGCCTGTACTGATACATGCGGTTGTTCCTCCCCAGGTGCAAGACTCTACACTTGCTTTTGTTGAATTTCATCTGGTTTTTCCACTGCTGAAACAAGGTGCGAGGTTCAGAGATCTGTCAGAATCCTTTACTCCATTGTCCTGCAAAGATATCATAGTTCCAAGCAAACCCCACACTGACCACCTGTCTAAAGCGCTCAGCCAGCTAGGATGGAACCCGTTGCCGTAACGCCACCTGGGGATTTCAGGCTACTCAGTGCTCCAGGACTACGTACTGTTTGCTTCCAAAGAGATGATCACATCACGTAGGAGATCAAAGCAGGACTCATCAATAGCTGATTCACACAGCTACATGGTGGTACAAGTAACCAGCCTGAAAAATCCTGTTCTCTACTCTTTCTGCTAAACTGCAGCTCAGTATCCAAATATTCCAACAAATATCAGCTTAAATTTCTTAAACTCTTCAAATCCCACAGCGTGTCACTGTCAACATTTTCCAGACTAGGCAATCCTCTTTTCCTGAGATTTGTTGTTTTCCATTTTAGAACTAAGTAATTGCCCTAAAGCATTCATTTAATGAAAGCCTAAAAGCTCTCTAAGAAGGATTCTGCCCGAATAAGTAGACATTCTAAAGCAGAATATTTTGTAACATTTTCTTCAGGAAAAAGTCATAAGGGGTGTAACTTCTTTTCCAAACAGTGCTTACTCACTCACAAGCATAGTGCAGCAAACTAAAAGTTAAGGAAGATGTTGATACATAAAGCCCACATAGATACTGCTTAACAGCATTTTAGAACTCATCCTGGTTGTTCCAATCAGGTGTCCCAGAGTCAGCTTAAAGATTTAACCAAGCAGAAATTTCTAGACTCTTGTTAGTGAAAGGATCAGGGTCACATAGTGCTGGCTATAGAAATACACTGGAGTGCCAGTCATGCCATGCCAGAAAGGTGGGATTTGCCACAGACTTGGATAACTAAAAGAAAGTGGAAGAGCATTCTCAGGCTTTGGACTGGGCCAGCCTACATTACAACTAATGACCAAGTACTCAGACATTTCATCTAGAAAGATCCTGTAGCTAGGAGAAATTGATCCCTTCTTACCACATATGTCTATTTAAAAAAAAAAAAAATCAGAACCTTGTCACTGCCTTTGAGGGGGAACTCTCCAACTGAAATCTGCTAATAATTTTGCCCTTACAAAATTTACTTAAACCCACACGAGATATATATCAGGAGGAGGAAGGCATGAAGCAGGTCTGTGTCCCTGAGCATTCTAAAGCAGAGGGAAGAACTAGAGACAGAGAGTGCCTGTACTTTCTTCAAACACCCCAGCTACTAAGAGTAGATAGGGATCACAAACACTTCCAGCCTGAGACTGTTTAAACAGTAGTATGCTTGATGGTGTCTGACTCAGAAAATTAGTATTTCTTACAAGCAACTGCCATAGAAGACTCAGCCACCAGCAAGCAAAACAGCCAAAGAGATGTGAGATTATCCTCAGTAGAGAAAAGCACAGCGTGCTTTTCCTCACAGCTGCCCGCCGTGTTCTGCACTTCCTCTACCCTGACTTCCCACACCCCAGCAAGCACCCATTTGCCCAGAGAAGTGGTGGATGCCCCATCCCTGGAAGTGTTCAAGGCCAGGTTGGATGGGGCCCTGGGCAACCTTGTGTAGATCCAGGCCTGAGGTTGGTGGACCTGCCTGTGGCAGGGGGGTTGGAGCTTTATGATCCTTGGGGTCCCTTCCAACCCTTGCCATTCTATGATTCTATGATTCCTCGTATTTCTCAATCATTAACAACCTAGTGTTAGTTAGGATCACTTCATCATCAGTTATCCCTGCCTTCAGCCAGCTTACTTCCAGAAAAGTCAGCAGGAAAATTGCTCACGTCAAGCGCTCTCTACTCCAGAGCTTCACTGAGAATTTCTGGTATCAGCTTCCAGGCAATGCCCTAGAAATGCTATGACCTGTGCCATCCCAGTATTTCTAGGAATTCTGTTCATCTGCCATAACAAAACAAAAACCACCACTACCACCCACCACCAAAATCACTATCCCCATAGGGAGCACGAGGAGAAATAGCAACTGTTTTCCATCCCATTTCCCTACCACAATCAGACCACTTCCTGACTTGTAAGACAGACTGCCTGGATTCCAACCACCAAATTTTCCTCACAGAATGGTGTCAACAATCATCCTAGCATCCTGTCCATCCTCCAGATCTGCCCACTGATTTGGTACTTGACGATTATGGACACAGAAACTGAGTCACTTCTAGAAAGGAAGTGAGTGGGCAGCAAGTAGGAGATTACAGATTGCCCTATTTTCATTTCTATTCTAGTTAGAAGGTACTTTTGTTGTGGTATGAAACTTCCCGGCTAACTTCAGAGCTGAGAAGAAACCCCTGGAAAGGTCCTGCATCAGTTGAAACATTGCTTTTGAGTAAAGTCTCTCAAATGCTAATTAGAAGGCCAAGCCACAGCTCTTTGCTTCTATTTTTTTTAAGTCCTCCTTTTTCAGACCTGCCAAGACAAGTGCAGAGGCACATTTGCCACAATTTATTGAAATTCTGTGTGCATGTGTTAAAATATAACAAATGTTACCAGGGAAAATAAAATACATCTGTGGACTATTTTTTATTTATTGGAGATTGATAAGCATCTTATTGAAAGGATAGCTATTTGAATAGGAAAAAAAAAGGTAAGGTAATGGTACAATGTTGCACTTCAATGTTGAATGATAAACTGGAAGCTTTCAAGTAAGAGCTCTACTCCCAGAAGGAAGAAGTGCAAACACTATCTAGAGCTTGAATTCCATGTCAGTTACAAGAATACAAACATAAATATGTTCTTTTTGTGGTTTAACTTCTATATAAACAAAAATTGTTTTATGCTGTGATTCAGCCTGACAAATCATTTTTATCTGACAACACACACTTGATTGATATTAATAACTTCACAAAGTTTAAGACTATTTCACCAACCAACTTTGGTTACTGTAGGTTTGATTAATGCATCGTTAAATTGAGGTTTAAAACTCAAGGAAAAAAAATACAATCACATTGCTTTACCCTGCAACAAGAAAATGTCTTACTTAGAACTGGGAATAAATGAATGGAAGAGAAATAAAGGAGTTTAGCTCTGTAAGGACTTCTGTGCCACACATATGAGGAATCACAGAATCACGGAGTTGTAGGGGTTGGAAGGGACCTCGAGAGATCATCGGGTCCAACCCTCCTGCCAAAGCAGCTCCCAGCTCATACTGCACAGATAGGCATCCAGACAGGTCTTGAATATCTCCAGAGAAGGAGACTCCACCACCTCCCTGGGCAGCCTGTGCCAGGGCTCTGTCACCCTCACTGGGAAAAAGTTCCTCCGCATGTTGGTGCGGAAGTAGCCCTGTATCACTCTTTCCAGTTAGGATATCACATCCAGAGACCACTGGCAGACCATGAGCTTTAATGACTGATTGATCCCTTCTTGAAATGGACACCAGAATTAAAAACCTGACATTCCACACCAAAAAGAGAATTACCTACTAGCTGAACTAAACTACAATTCCTCTGAGAGGTGAACATTTTATGAAAGTCAGCTGAATATAAGGAAAAGAATACACTTACTCAGAAAAAAAAACAACCTAATGTTTAGCTTAGCTTCTAATGCAAAACCTCACAACAAGATGCAAGATCCCAAGTAAAGGAAAAGTAGTGAGAAAACATCGTGAGATGTTTTAAAGACACTGCTGAGCAAACATGTTAAAGTGCTACAAGGTATTCTGCAGGTTATAGATCTGCAGAAAAGAAATTTTTAAAAAAAAAAAACACTCTGAAGTTGTAAACAAGTGCAGACAGTTGTGAAAGTAAATGCTACTCTGCTCCCAGTGCCAATATCCTGTGCCAATCTAATTCATTTAACAGGCAGCTCAACTGAGTCCACTCTGTAAAACCACACAAACCCGACAGCCCATGCCAACCACTATAACCTTTAATTGAAGCAATTTGTTCTGATGAGCAAGCCTATTTTCCTTTAAAGTCTTCTTTTACATTTAAGCTGTAACTTGGTAGAAATGAAGATAGAGGTAGATAATTAAGAAACATAGATAACAAAGGCTAGAGTAGTTCTTGTACTAATTTGCAGTGCAGTCACGCTTCTTCCTACCTTCCATCTTCTCTCCTTTTTGGTTTTGTATTTTGAAAAGGCATCTCACAAAGGACCACAACCAAGAACAACACTGTACAAGCTAAAGTAACTTTTGAAGTTTTTGGAAGGCAAGCAGGATCACTTTAACTGTTTAAACAGGGATTCACATCTACTATGTAGGCATCTTGGAATATTTTATATGGATTTTTATATTGTTCTCTCTTCCTCTTCAGAAGCTTCTGTTTTGGGTTTAGCTTCTGTTTAAATGTCTTGCCAGTTCCCTCACCTCTACTCCCCAGAGGCATTCTGTGCCCCATAACAAAAGGATACAGTATAAAAGGACCTCTAGAGCTGAAACCGGCCACCTCATTACTTAGCAGTCCTCCCACTGAGTTTATTAATTTGAGACATTCTAGTAACAATAAACTTATGGACTAATAGCTGGACAGACATACTGTAGCAGGGAATTTCTATGCAGAAAGCCTCCAGCACAACCACTGCAATTTTAACTACTGTCTTCTATGGCATGCCCCAGACAATGAGAGTACACCGGCCAATCAGGAATTTCATGCCTGCAACTTTTCCTAAGTTAGAGAGCAATCGGAATGCTGGACTATCTCATGAAGTATATAGAATGGATATCTACTCCTCTGGGAAGCTCTCCTGCAATGAATAATGGGATTTTATTTCCCCATAAAGTGGATAGCAGTACTGAAGATTAGTTCCATGAGTCATCCTCCCTCCCACAGATACATCATAACATTTCTCACTGAAGCTGGAGAACTGGAAGAACTAAAGCCAAGTGCTGGATATCATACACTGGTAATCAAGGTACTGATTTTTAATTCTAGGATTTCCTAAGAATACTATAAACTATATTAGAACAAAACCAATACGACAGCACAGGGAGATAATTACACTGATGCAACTTTAACCAGTTAGATTACCTTGCAAAGAAGTACCCTGGCATTTTCATGACTGTCTATCCAACAACAGCACACGTCATCAGCTTCGGAAAACCAAAACGAATTATACATATTAATATCACAGCAGAAATTAATTACCTTGATCACCTCTGCCAGCCATTTCAGAGATGCTTTGAATCACATGCTCTACACTGCGTTTAATGCTGTCCTGTTTACACTCAGATAAGCTTCAGCTGGCCAAAGATCATCTTTCCTGGAAGAATATTAATTCTGGTAGAAGACTTACGACCTACAATCCAAATCCTTTTTATTTCAAGCAGAAACCACAATATCTTCCTTCAGAGCAGGGTCCTTCCTGCCTTGCTTTATCTGTCCTGCCCTCCAAAAACCTGACAAACATCACTGGCCAGATCTTAATTGAATTCTGCGCTCCTTGTGATCCTCCACCTGCACGTTATCGCTATCCCCCTCAACATCAAATGACAAGAACTCTTCAGAATCTGCTTTCTTCGAGTGTGTTTACATAGGTATCAAGGGTCAAGATCAATCTATGTTCTAAAAGACAAGTGGCTTGACCAGTTGCATCCATGCCACCTACAGCAGCAGAGCTCAAATGTTAGTCACTTTCTCTCCCAACAAGGCACCACCAGGATGCCTGGATTCAGCTACAAGGTCGAGAGTTAACACAGAATCATGTTAGGTTGAAAGGGACCTTTAGAGGTCCATGACGGTGCAGACACCCCTGTGCAGCTCTTGTTCACTAAGAGATCATAAACATCAGAATTTGTTTTTAGAGCTGAATATGGTACGCACCTTTAAAATGCAATCAGATAGGAAGACATAATGCATGAGGAAGTAAGAAGAGAAGAGAAAGGATGTGTGCATGCATGCAGGGAAACATCAAAAAGGCAACAGAGGAGAACAAATGGATCTTCAGATTTCCTGTTTATCAACAAGAAAGTGAGAGACCACAGGAAAAATGTTACCAATATAGTTTCTAAGAAAGCAACCTCTATAGAATCATGTCACCTTTATGCTACCACAAATCAAGCAGGCATTTAACTAGCATGACATCAGATGAACACACCCAGCATAATTCAGACATCCTCTGTGAAAAGCGTGGGTGGCCAGGTACCGATCAATGCAACAGATAACGCAGTGATCCACTGGAGTGCTACAGGTGTTTACCAAGCAACCAGCAAGAGAAATTGCCACACAGCAAAAGCTCTTGGCTGTGTCACCACCAGGCACAGCATCATACACAGCATGCAGCTAGCACAGCAGGTAGGTCACATGCAAAGCAACAACAAACTACCACAGCCCCGTAAGTCATCAGTTACTTAATGGTGACCATACAAAGATCATTTCTATCCTTCACCTGCACCTCTAGCAGTTCATGTCTCCAAAGGCAGAGTGAAGAGTCGGAGAGCAGGAGAAACAATTTTCAGTTAAAAAGTGCAGGTCTACAGTGAATTCCTGCCCTGTTCACTGCAGAGACAGTTCTGTTCAGTGCCTAGCTGCAGAGTAAGGAATAACTTGTCACATACAAGGATGGGAGGCAAATAAATACAGCATTAACAGAAAAACCTCATTCAATAAAAAAACCTCTTTCTTTTGGATAACTTTTATAGTATTTTTCTACTTTGCTTCCACCAGATAATGTGACAAGGGGACAGAATATCTAAAAAAAAAAACCAAACCACAAAGCAACAACAAACCACCCCAAACCTCTGGCTAAGGCTTTGTTTTTAATTAAAATTACATAGTTGAGAGCAGAGTGAACAGACCACTCGCAGCTCATTAAATCTACCCTCCAATGCAGCTATGTAACCGATTTGAATTCCTGTTTTTTCTTGTCCATGCTCTCTCAGGCACACATTTAAATCCAGCTCTCACTCCTGGATCACTACACGGCTGTCACAAAAAGGGTGGAAGCCCCCAGCCACCACACAAACCTTTCACAAAGGCACATGCATTTCATCACGTCCCTTTGGTACGAGCAAAATAAGGCAGATTAAGCCATTTGTTTCACCTAGCAGAACCAGGACTTTTCTGACACCTAATCTTGTTCCTACACTTTAGAAACAAGGCAGTTAATGATAAAGAAACTCATTCCCAGGCAAACTTCTAGCAAGATCAGTGTCTCAATGTAACTTGCATAGGTAGGAGAAACTTCTATGGAAATGGCATTCAGAATATAGAAGGTCATTTCGTGTAGTTTCCCACATACAAACATATAGGACATGTATTTCATGTTTCTTCATTTATTTGGGGTTTTATAATACATGATTCTGCAAGCTCATTTTCAAGGGTGTTATATTCAGCAATATAATCACAGTACTAAGGGACCTGGACAAGTCCCTTCCAGGTGTACTTTATTTCACTGATCAGCACTGCATATTTAACTTGCAAACAGGAGAACTGCAAGGAACTGCTCTACAACAGTGCTTCTGAGTTAGCCCCAGTGCATGTGAATCACCTGACATAGCTTTGTGTAACTTCAGATAAGTAACTTAAGGGAGCCACCCGAGTCATTCCCTCTATCCAGAGCAAAGCACAACCAAACACATTCCAGCCAGAGCTTCACCCCAGAACAAGTGGCAGCCTGAATTCCTCAGCTAAGCCATAAGGCAGGCAAGCACCGTTCTGCCCAAACACGTACAACCTGCTTGCACAAAGTGGTTTTGTGAACAGCCCTTCCACATTCAAGCTTTGCCAACACTATATGCCACCTCTGGAGCGTCCGTAGCTCAGAGCGAACCACACACTATGCAAATATACTGCAGCATTACCCAGACAGCCGTGGGCTTACAGCCCTTCCTAAAATAAATGTCCTCTGCTCGTAAAATCAGACACTGACAGATACTCACCTACATCCACTTCATCCAGAAAATTGTTTTGTATGTAGGAAAATTTATGCTATTGGATTTACAACTGGTTACACAATTCCTTATGTAAGTACTGGAAAGGTCAAAGACTTTCTGAAAATGTAACATATGATTCTGTTCCCAAAAATCCTTCTTATGACCAAAGCTTTAAAAAAGGAAAAAAGTGAGAGGTTATTAACAATGAGAAGGCACTCTTCACAAAATCTATCTGAAAATAAAACACAAATACTTTGAAGTTTTATATATAAACACCAAATCATTGTTTGAATATGTAAATACCACGTCATTCTCCCTCCCAAAAATAATGGTGAAGCAACTTGTAAAAAGCATCAATAGCCAACAGTAAATTAACTCATTTTCATTTAAGGAGAAAAATTGGGGATTTTAAAGCTAATCAATTATCAGGATTAAAAATAAAACTTGTACTGAAAGAAGCTATTACCATGGCATTAAAAAAAAACCCCAAGCATTTTGCTTGTGTGCACTGTCAAGGAGTTTGAAGGACTTTCCCAAGCTAAAAAAAATTCCTTCATGTGAGACTGATATGCTCACCTTAAATTGAAGTGTTGAAAAGCAGTTAAAAAAACCAACTAGACAAAATAGATAGTAAAAATTCACAGAAAACAGCTGGTACTAAATTTTGAAGCCACTGAAAGGTGAAATAGCTCATCTAATAACTGTGGTGAATAACCATTCATCAGCCTTGTCACCCAAGGACTCCAAAGTGGCAAATCCTTCAGAGGAAGAGGAGGCCTATAACCTGAAACACTGCATGTCCATGCCAGCAGAACCTTTAAGAAAAATGTAGAAGTAGGGGGCAGCTATAACAGGTTGGGACACTGCCAACAAAAATTTTGTAAAGGGAGGTTATCTGTCTCCCACCTAGCTACTCAAGTTCTTCAGAGGAAAAATGTGTGAAAAAGTGAGATTTTTGTTTTTATATATATAATCAATGTTCATTTTGATTTGTAACGTATGTTAAAAAGATATTGTAAGGGTTTTAGCTGGGATAAGGTTAATTTTCTCCACAGTAGCTAGTATGGGGCTTTTTTTTTTTTATTTATGCTGAAAAGAGTGTTGCCAGTGCAGGGGTGTTTTTGTCACTGCTGAGCAGTGCTCACACAGAGCCAAGGCCTTTGCTGCTCCTCACACCACCCCACCAGCAAGGAGACTGGGGGTGCACAAGGAGCTGGGAGGAGACACAGCTGGGACAGCTGACCCCAACTGACCCAAGGATATTCCATACCACAGAGTATCATGCTCAGCGTATAAAGCCAGAGGAAGGGAAGAAGGGCAGGGAGGGGTGGGGGGGATATGGCACACACAGATGATGACAATGACTATGACATTTGGAATTAAGCTGCTTGTCTTCTCAACTACCTGCTAGACATGACAGATCCCTGCTTCCCTGGGGATGGCTGACCTCCAACATGCCCATGGGCAGTGGGGAACGAATCCCTTGTCTTGCTTTGCTCGTGCCCGCAGCCTTTGCTGTGCCTATTAAATTGTTTTTATTTCAACCCACAAATTCTCTCACTTCTACTCTTCTGGTTTTCTACCCATGCAGGACAGGGGAAGAGAGCTAGTGAGGAGCTGTGTGGCACTATGCTGCTGGCAGGGGCAAAATCACAATGTAAGGCCAGAGCAGAGCAGGCGCACCTGAAATCTGCTGTGCCCGTGGCTATGCCTACGCTGCAGCAGGTATAGCCCTCCGGAGACTCTGGCTCATACACAAGGCTCCACGTGGAGCAGGTACAGACCTGAGGGACAGCCACCTGTGCACAGGCAAGTTCACAGCATTCTTAAACCTGATGGTCTGGTCCAAAGGGACCACAGGTGGAGACTGTAACAGAGATACCTTGGAATTGCTGTAACCCAGGATATGAGCTACACAATACAGAAATTACTAAAGCAGGAACCCCTTGTGGCTAGCCAGGCTGGGAGCAAGGGGAGGAGTTCACTGCAACTTTTCTGATTCTCTCCCCTACCCCACAGCAGGGACAGTGTGTGAGCAGCTGTGTGATGCTTCGTTGCCAACTAGGGTTAAACCACAACAGGCATGTCATAAAAGGCTCTTATGAAAGACTAAGCAGCTATGGGATTAACACACAAAATACAGCTAAAATATAAAGTACAAAAGTGTAAGAAAATACAATTTTTCCACAGCAAAGGAAAGTCACTAGTAGAGCTGAATAAGGCTCTAGGAACAGTACATTCAACTTACTTGATAAAAAGAATGAACAGTGGGTGACAGCCTGCTGATGACACCTAATTTACTGAGGATAAAAAAGATGAGGGCTTGCTACAAAGAATCACAAAGAGACCTTCTGAAATTTAGAGATCAAAGATTAAAATGTCAGGTGAAATTCAGGGGAATGAAATACAAAGCCATGCACAGGGGATAAAACAAGCTTGATTTCACATCACAGTTACTGGCTTTGAGCTGATCCCAGCCTCTGGGAAACAGGACCTTGAGATGACAGATAGTTCTGTGAAGATGTCAGCTCAACACTCAGTCAAAAGCTACTCAACATTATTAGGAATTGCAGAAGGAAGACAGACCACAACATAGAAGATCACTGTAACACTTCTTATGTCTGGGCTGGCCACTGTTTATATTATGCAACTTAGGTCTTCCAGTCTTCTCTGGCTTGACATCATCTGAGCTTTAAATTGTAGGAAGTAGAGAAAATATCTACTGGGGAAGCATCATTGTACACCTGCCTCACTCTCTTTTTCCAGATACTTACTTACAGAGGACAATGGGAGCTGTGAGGGCCAAATGGGCCTTTGGTCTCGATGGAGCTGTGGTAGGAGCCAGTGTGCTTTTCTTAAGTAAAGGTGACACCATAAAATGCACTAAAGAACACCAAATGCACTGCCTACCTGTGATATAACCGTAGGCATGCTTCAGTCACAAATATACTTCAGCAGTTCAATCTGGGTTTGAAGAGAAAAGCAGGGTTCAAATAAAGGTCCTCCCCCAGTGCTACCTGCCACTCAAACATCAGGTTTTACCAAGTTTGCAAAGATGCGTTGGAATGAAGAGGAAATTGAACAAATTCACTGACAAGAGAATTTAGAAACATTTTCAGATGTTTGCTTAACTACTGGCTTTCTAATGCCCACAAGAAGATAGAAGATAATTAAACGTGCCTTGTCACTTAAGTTCCAGTTCAAAAAACACAGGTAAAAAGCAGTTAGGTTGGGTGAGAAGGTGCTAAAACAAATATATTCATCACATAACAGTGTTAATGGTACTGAATTTCACAAATGGTAATTTAATTGGTGTTACAGAATTAAATCATTTCTGTAAACCATTACTTACAAATCCACAGTCACAGCGAGAGAAACAGCAAGACAACACAAACCTTGCAAGAACTCTAATTGTATCTACTTAAAATGGATTATTCTGAGGAAGTTTAGACTATTTTTCTGCCACAAGACAAAAAAGCTTTGCACAAATTCAAGCTGCACAAGAAAGCCGTGTTTGCCATCTGTGGTGTTTGCAGACACAGCATGTCTGCTGTGATTTGTGAAAACTTATTTTTCAGTTTATAGATTGAGCAATACCAAGGCTTTGGTCTTTTTGCCAGGTTCTTGGGCAACTGTTGGGCTTCCTTCTTACCAGTGAAGACCAATCTTAACAGTTTCAAGGCACGTTACATCCCTGATGCCTACACAGGCTCTTTGTAATTAGCCAGGTCAAATAATAATCCCAATGGAAGCCACAGCTAATTAAATCTATGTTATCTTTTAGCCACAACGCAATAATCACCAAGTAGTTTTATACATGTATTTTCATTATTTTCAACCATATACTTCCAGATTCATCATTCTTAGATAACAGGACTTCTTAATTCTAAAACGTGATGGATAGTAGAAGATGAGTGTACAGAGACATTAAGAAAAAAAATCAAGTCAACTTTAGTAATGTCTCAGAGGAAAACCAGCATTTCTCCTTTTTTCCCCCATGTTTCGGGGGTTTTAACATACAACAGCCACATAGTATGCACAGATATCCTGGGATTACACAGACCTCTTCCAAACTGATGCTACTGTTAAGGCTGAGCTCTACACGGCACACATGGTATACACCCTTGCAGGCTGAAGACTCAAAACTGCTCTATAAAGTTTTCTTCACTCCTGGTTCAGAATCAGAAGCCACTTAAAGCTGTAATTTGTTACAAGAAAGCTATGAACTTCTGTGCATTGCAGGAGAGAAAGAAAAGCAACAAGCAACGCCTTTTTGTCTTGAAGGCAAAATTAATCACCAACCTAAAACAAATGAAACTGGCTCTAAAGGTTGAATCTTAAATTCAACTTAATTGATAGTTGGGTTCCTCACCAGTAGATCTATTTACAATTGACATGGATAAACTGTTAATTTTATTTTATAACAAAATGCAAACCTATTTCTTTGAAGTTGTTTTACAGTTTCAAATGCTCATTTGATGCCAACGTGTAAATTAAAAACTTCTAAACTACCAGAGCTGCTACTTATTGATTTTACTAAATCAAAGCCAAATTATAATAATCACACTAGCAAATCTAAAATAAAGCCAGGTACACAACCACTAACCTTTCCTGACTGCATCTTTTGCTAAGTAGCAAAAGGTTCATTTCTTTCAGTGGGCCAAAGTAACATACAAAATTTCTAGATAACTGATCGCTCTGTACTTTTAGTTAGACAATGATTACTTTTCACATAAGCCTATCTAGATCCCTCTAATTAAATCTTTGGTTTTCCCTCATGTCCCATGGTTAACTCTTGACTTGGCCAAAGAGAGGTGGAAAGACTTCTCTAGCAGCCTTTTGCTTCCATTGTGCCAAACTCTTGTATCAGAGAGAAGTGAAAATAATTTACAGTCATTTCTTAGAAAACACTAGAATACCACTGTGATTTTATATGGCATAGCACACCCGCAGACTTCTGCCTGAGAGTCAGCCACTACTGGAGCTCAGCCAGTGCATATCAGCACTTCCTTCTCTGAATCAGTGAGAGCTCCAAGGTTCTAACCACTACGCTGTTTCTCTGCCTCAGCATTCTGTGCTGCTGTGACCAGGCCAGAAAGACTCATCTAGTTGTTCTTACAGAGTGCTGAAGGCAAAGAAACTGAAGAGAGATCCAGAGGTTGCTACCATAGAAGCCCTGAAAAGTTACCTCCATTTCTTTCTCCCCAGGAGTATCTCTCATGGCTGCTACTGTTTTCCACAAACTTACCTGTTCCTGGAAGAAAGGAGGTGGTCCTTTCCTAGCACACGTACCTTACTCAGTATTGTGGCACTGTCTCAATTATTCCCTCCTACCTCAGCAGCAAGGGCAGCAAAGCCACAGCAGGGTGACTGACATAGAAGATGACTGCAGCACAATTCTGACAAAAGACCTCAGGGCCCAATTTGTAGGGGCTTGAACACTGTAAACCCACAGAGGGCCCACTGTCCCTACCTAGTGTACAAAGACATGCACACAAGAGTGCACGGTGGTCCACGTGGTCAAAAATTCCAAGAGCTCATTCTCTGAACTCCTGCTGTTTAATGTAAAAGGCAAATCATTTTAGAAAGAGAAGCTAGATCCCAGAATTCTCCATCTTCCCCACACATACACACAAAGAATTATGAATATCCTATCACATCACTATACCACTTCAAGCCATAGGCCTGCTTTCAAAGAAGGCATTACCAGTCATATATCAGGCCCCTTTCTATCAAATCAAATGAAATAAAGGGTAAGCATACATAATGGATTAGGCCCTTTGAGGAGAGACACAAATAATGTGTCATTTCTGACTCACTAGCAGGACTGAGCTGAATTATTACACCAAGACAGTAGTCTTGGACTTGCATAAAAACAGATTATAGGTATTTCTAGGCAAGAAGTTGGACAAAAGAGCTTCTTACTTTCAGACTTTGAAATTTACGCACCTCAGCACCAAGTAATTCCTACATTATGTGCCCACGTGGTTTATTAGCTATACCTCTAGGCCCCTTCTGAACAGTCCATGAGGTCTTTCTTCACTGTTGAGAGCAACAATGCTTTGAAAACAAACTGCAGAACTTGATTCTCTCTTCCCCTCATCGATTTTGTTTTCAGGATGGAGAAAGGTTCCTAGATATGGCTGAGACATCTAGAGAGTCCAAGTATCTTCAAAGTCAGAAGAGAGCTGAGAAAAGGTCTCATCAGGAAAATAACAAACTTGCTAGTGCCCCTTGTAGAGCATTACCTTACTTAAACTAACTTTACCCTACCCAAAACTCAGCAAAGCATCACTCCTCCATAAACCCGTATGTGCCTTGATGGAATGGAGATTCATGCTTTTTTGAGCACTATTAAGAATTCCAACAAATAAATCCAAGTTTAGCAAGGAACAAAAAGCCTTAGGTTTTTAGACATTTCATTAACTGTACATTTCAGCTGTGGCAGGAACAACCCCACTGTGCTGCTGCACAAGCTGAGGTTCTGAAAGGGGAAGGATAAAACTTCTTCTTGAAATACATTCTCCCTCAAAACCAGCTCACATAACATAGAGCATCTGTATCACAGGGAGTTTCAGTGATAGTTCATCTGCTAGATCTGTACACCTGACAGCAAAAGCTGACACATAGCTACAATGAATAACACAGTACCAATTTAAAGCTAGCTACAAACAGCGCATCATATTAAATCACTCATCCCTGCAGCAGCCGCACCCAGCCCTGTTTAGAGACACCTTCAACATCTCATTATGTGTATGTCACAGTATAGAGAGAGCCTGGTCCTGCCAAGGTAACCCATATAGTTCAAGTTTAATTTGTGAGATGATACAACCCTTTTACACGTCACCAGTGGAGGTGTTAAACAATGGCAATTTTAACATAAGGAATGCATCATCTGTGAGACACAAAGGATTTTACAACCCATCCTCAACTTCCATCTAACCGTTCCATACCTTGAAGCAACACCTGGTTGTCCACAATGGCTGTAGGTGCAGTTTGTTGAACTTCTCACCCATCATTATTTGCTCTTTTCCAGAAAATTTGTTAACTGGATGTTCCCTCTCAACCTGCCCTTTGTCTACTCCTCGCCTAGCACCAAGAACTCATGGCACTGTCAACACTGAAAAGCTCTAGTGCTGCTCCCCTATTTCCTCTAAAGTGTTAGTTCCCCTGTCAAACACACACCTTGAAAAAGGTCCCAGGTAGTAAACTGTCTATCAGTATGCTGACATCAAAGCCCCTTCCTTTTTGCAGACAGCACAAGAGTGTCTGCAAGTGACTGTGCTTGAAGGATTGATTCTCTACACAACTCACTAAAGCCCTCATAGCCAACATGAACACATATCGTGGTAGCAGCAGACATCTCCACAGCCTTTCCTTTTATTATTTGAAACTTATCTACAGTACAACTATTAAAAAAAAAAAACATTCCTATTGATCTAGTATTGTACCTATCCCACCTTCAACTTCAGATGCAGCATGAGAATCAGCATTTTGCCACCAGTAGATTCATATGCATTCTTTATACTAGCATTGCCTCTGTGCAAATACTGCTCTCCTGCTTTATTCAGCAAGAAATTAAACTCATTTGATACCTGTGCAAGAGCACTGGGCAAATCAGGTAAGGAACTGCACGTTCCACACGCTCTGACTAATCCAGCCCAACTTACTTAAACCGTCCCATCTTCCTCTACTTTTGCACCAAAAAGTAACCAAAAGGCGGCTTTGATCTAGTGACCAATGTCCAGAAGCTAGAGATCATGCACAAGCTGTGTACAAGTAGAAATAGGTGAATACTAAGCATAAACCTAACTCCTGCTCTTTCTTTCCAAATGCATACTATCCACAAAGATCTGAACTCAATTGTAGCCAACTTTCTATACTGTGGTCAGGCTATAATGTGCAACTCACAGAAATTCCTCAACTAGTTTTAAAGTAGCTGGGTTCACATGCAAGTAGCAGTAGTGCTGCTACAGTAACATAAAAGAAGGTGGAAAAATACTGGACAGTTAGGGTGTTAACCCATCAGCAGAGGATTAAAGATGACCAAGATAATTGCTGCCCTCAGGTGACAGCTCCACCCTGTGAAAGGTGCTCTGACCCTTCCAACGGTGCCAGTGAACGGCACAGAAATCCACTTGTGCACCAACCCAATTTATAGTCCAGCACGTTAAGGTAAACAAGGAGCACACTCAGCCACCAATGGCAGCAGGAAGGATGTGAGATGGGCAAGAGATAGCACCTGAGTTACCACCCCACTTAATCCATCATTACACACGCATGAAGACCATGTGACCATGATACCACAAGCTTCACCACTAGCAGTGGTGCCTAAACTTCAGTCATCCCTGCAGCTTGTATTCTCTTTCTTCCCAATGTGATTGGAACTACTTGCTCCAAATATGCCCACAAACCATTTTATTGGGGCAACACTCAGCAATAGCAAATTCTGAGTGAATACTAAATCTGCACACCATCGCTGAAACAAAATGACACGCAATCATCACAGGGACATGTGGATGATGTGCACCCCTAAACAGACTTACAGCACCATAAACTTAGTTCTTTTTTTGCTAATGGCTAGCAAAGTCTAAGCTACAATAAAAATGTCAATTCCAAAAGGATACGGTGCTTACTAACATCATTTCTCTAGCCCAGGGCAAACCCCATTGAATTAGGTCATAAACGACAACAATATATATTCATACATCCAATAGCGAGCAGCAAAACACCATAACCAAATCTGGACTGCTGCTTCTACACTGGGAGACAGCTTGCACAGACAACAAAGCCTGATACCAAGTGCTGTTCTTCTGCTGCTCTCTCCTTGTCAGACATCTTCTAATAGCGGTGTATAATTTTCCTCTACTTTGGTTTGAATTTTTGGTAGGTAACCAGAATTCCTTACCCTGGGGTATCATTCTGCCATTCCTGGTTTGAGCTGGGTAAGCACTATTCTAAATCACAATTTATGTCTTACAAAGGGGTCTTCTGGTAAAGACAGCATGCTAGGGCCTGTCAAACTGAGTTCTGTTGCTGATTATGATAGAGAGTTTGGAGATGTCACACAAATTATTGGAGAAGGGCACTATGGTTTAAATGAGAGAAGACAGTTGAGAGATCAAACTACAAACTTCAAGTGTGCCACGTTTTCATTCAGACAGCTTCTTACAGATTACAGTACCCTGGGAATAAAACTGATCTGAGGAGCCTGGATTCACCCCCGGATTTGGCATCCCAATCTCATGCAACTCTTGAGCAGGGCACCTAAATTTCCAGACATTGGCGTTTCACTTCCATGGGAAGATGTTTCAGTAAAACTGGTTATGCTATTTTGCAATTAGGTGGTGTTCTTTAATGAACCCTTAACAAATTAACAAGGCTAATGTGCTGAATTCCTTGAGTTGCGATCCCTCGAAATACCATTCTTCATCCATAGAACAAACCATCTTGCTACTGTGTCTTCAGGACAGGAAAGTGCCTTTGGTACAACTTCAGTCATATCAACACTTAAATTTTGCAAATACTGACATTTCAACAGTACAGGAGACACACCAGTTTCCCAGCACTGCTTCCAAAAGGGATAAAGCATGGTGAGGCTACCATTGGGAGGAGCTGTAGGCAAGGAGAATAAGCAGATGGGGAGCAAAAGCCTTAGCAGACCACTCAGCCACGCTCTACTCCTGAAACTTCTGAAAATTCACCATCTACCAAAGGTAGGAAACAGGATGGAAGATGACAGATATGTTTGGTTTTCATTTTGTTTGTGGAAAAAAGGACTTATGATTCACATTGTCATGAATAACCACAGAGTTCATGCCCCAGTTTGGTGTACAGGGCTTGACCTAACCAACACAACGCCTTCTAGACCAGAACTCCCAGACTAGCTTGCACTACCACCACCATCCACTGCGGCACAAGTTCTGCTAGTGATGACAGCAGCAGCTCCTGACTTTCTGTTTAGCCAAAAACCAAACACAGCAGAAAGTGCATTTCCAGCTTTATCCCTCAGTTTTATTGGTCAAAGATTTGAGGATGTCTGACCTGAGTTCTCTAACAGTCAAGCTAATGCCAGGCTTTTGCACTGAACTTGAAATCAGGGCATGCCACCCCCACAAGAAGCTTGAAAAAGTGCTAAGAAACTTGGCAGTCTTCCACTATTAAAGAACTGCAGCCTACCACCTCCCTGTAAAGTGACATATAGATTCTCCCCATCAACCAGCACTTCAGGCACTATTTAAGTCTGCAACACCACGAGTGCCCAGAGCAGTGAACTATTAGGGCATGGCATCTCAAACAGATGGGAACCAATTGCAGGAAGTCAAGATAAGATGAGTAGGTCCAAGATGCAGGACTCCCAAAGGAAGACTAAACTAGCAAAGATTTTGAACCAAAAAAGGAAGACAGGATTTCTCTGATACATTAAAGGCCATTTTAAGAAGGAAAACAATAGGTCTTTTCTTCCTATCGTGGAGACAAAAGAAGCAAAGAGCTTAACTGTACTAAGGCATGTGGACATTAGTAACACTGTCTACTAGTAAGATAAGGAACCACACAGAATGGACCGGATAAGGAGATTGTGGAGTCCCCATTATTTAAGACACTTAAGAGTATGTTAAGCAGACATCCAAGATAAATACCCATGATCCCACTCTAGGGTAAAGGGACAAATGAATGGTATGATCTCTGAAGGACTCCAACACTCTTCTCTGACAGTTTGAGAACTGAACATAAGCACAGGCATACAGGCTGCTAACACAAGGTGTGTAAACACAAGGTGTGTATCTACATGAGAAGCCCAGGCTTCTCAAAAAAATCTTACTTACCTGTTATGACTTGTATGATACACCTGAAGTTCTAAAAACAGCCCTCCCAACCCATCTGCTACAGATCCACAAGGCTCTTGTAACTTTGAGCCAGGTGATACAATGATGATTGATTCTCAATACGCGATGCACAAGTTGAAAAGACACAGTAGGAGAGCCTGGAGCTAAGCACCAACAAATGACAGCAGCAGACATCAGGCAGTTCAGGAATCACGTGTAAAAACCACAGTCAGAGCTAGCAGCTCAGCAGTTGCAAAACCAGCAGTGTTAGCTCACAAAGCATCAGCTGAATGTCACTCCAAAAAGGCACTACAGACCACCAATGGGACATGATTTCGGAACCTGCAGAACATGATACTCAGTTACAGAAGTGCTCCCAAGAAGAAACAGTTTCTCAGAACCTGAGCCTCATCTTTCCATTTGAGAATGCTTCATGCTCTCTATTAACACCATGGAGTCTTTTGATTAATAACTAAACCCAAAACTGTATCTTGGGGGAAATTCGTCACTTTTGCTCACTAAAAAACAGCAAAAATTTGGAGAACTGGCCTTGGCACTAGTGATTATCAACTCATACATATGACAAGTAGCCTCTTCCTATTTTATCTTGATGTTTTTACAACAAATCCATATTTACACTCTTACCCAAAAGTCCAATATAATAACAATTGCCACACATATCCCCATAGAAACCTTTTTCAGGCCTCTCTGGGTGTGGTACATCTTGAAATGTGAAAAATACAAGTTTAAGAGAGAAAACCTCTCCACGATGGCCTAGAAAGACCAAGTGAACCTACTTCAAGTGCATAGGTGGATGCTGATGTCAACACATTTCAGAGAGAAAAAACCCATTACTCATTTCCAGTGCTAAAGTACCCAATTCCTTTGACCATTGAAAACACAATAAAACAAGTGCACTGACGCAATGACAAATGCTAGTTTCATAATTAGGGTGGAGCGTACAAGCAACTATAAAGGTTGTCCCAAACTGAGACTCTCACTCCTGCTGGATACATTTGAAAGGTCTGGATTTTGAGTGAGGTAAGCATAACCTAAACATATTGGGTGTTTCCAATCTTTGAACCTGATTTAGATTTTTTTTTTTCTTGGGAGAGTTGATCCAGATTTACATTTAAAAAAAAAAAAGGACAAACTCTCTTCATCTAGGTTAAGTATTAAACATTTCACATAGTAAACCAAGGAACAGGGTGTCAGATGTATTTTAAAATTCTGATGCACAGGATTGGTATTGTCTGCTTTGCTTGCAGTTATTCCTCAAGACAACAACTGAGAAACATGGATAAATTACTCGATGAGAACCTTATTAAGTATTTTACCCAGTATGCTTTAATGGAGGGGAGCACCAGTGCACTGTCCATCGGTGGGTTGAAAAATCTACTTCAGAATCAGTTTGCACAATACCTGAAGGTAAGGTTCACTTTTATTACTTTCATTGTGCTTCTTATGAAAGGGATAGGAAAAAGAAAATACAGGCAAGGATGCTGCAAATGGTTGTCCAAATGGTTTCACTGACCCTGTAAATAATCTTTAAATAAGGGCCAGCTTGTAAAACTTCAGCCAAATTAATGAACAGTAGCTCCAGATAAAACAGCTTCTTACCATATGAAATAAAATTAAGTTTATTTTCTTTATGTAAGCCAAAATATCACATAGATTATTGCATCTGAGTCTTACAAAATACTTTGTTTCAGTCTAAATAATAAATCTTAGAATATATATATATATAAAATATCTATAAAACAAGTAAATCCCTAGGACAAATTTAAAAGTACACAAGCCAATTTCTGTTGAAAATAATTTCCTACTAGCACAACCAAAACAGGTTTGCCATTCTGGAAAGCTGCCCAGTAAAGAGATGACACCACGCTAAAGAGAGAAATACCCATTTCCTGTAGCTCAGGGGAAAAAAAAAATCTAGTTTCTAATTTTATATATATATATATATATTCTCTGACAAATCTTTTCTGGATTAGGACTCTGTCTCAGCTTAGACACTTCTGCTCGACAAATCCTTAAATACTGTGTAAAAAACAAACACAAACCAGAACAACAAACCAACCCTAGTAAAATACAATTTTTACTTAAAAAAAGAACATTAAAAATTGCCAAAAACACAATAGGAAATGTGATGGCAAGTTCAGAAATATAATGCTTTTTACATTAGCTGTAGGCAATTTAGCATCATATCCATTTTCCCAAATATGTGGAAATGGAAGTGTTCAGGAAAAGTAATACCAATGAACTCTGTCTGGATGTCAGACATTTTTAAGCATCTACTCTGCTTGCAAAAATATATGGCACTGTAATATATCAACATAAAAGCAGGACAGGGCATAAAAAAACTCTATGCATAGACACAGAGTATGAGGAAAGAAAACATTTTAAATATTTAATTTAAATAACATAAACTCGATTTTGATTTATAACTACCCTGATCAGATATACCCACTGCATCAGGATGTTACATGTACTCTTATCAGACTCAACAAGTAAAAGGCATTAGTAATCTAAACTAGATTCAATATATCATCAATGTATTAAATTGCTAATTAGTCTAGTTTAATAGCAAGAATTTTTCAACAGTAAATAGAGTATTCCTAGTAAAGAAAAGGGGAGGGAAAGAGACTCCCAGGTCCTGATCCAAAGTAGGAACACATTTTCAAACAGTATATGGAGGGCCCAAATTAATATCTAATAAAGCAGTAGGTGGCATGCCTATAAATTAGGTGACTATGTACATGCTGCAGCTATTCCACCTGCTCCATTTGCTAAATTCCAAATTTTCTGTGAATTTTATACTCAAGCAATTCTTGATGTTTTTCAAATGATTATCATGTCTTTGTTAACATTTTTGGCAGGTAATAGCAGGCACTGTATTTCTAGTTTAACCAATAAAACCTTCAAGTAACACCGACTGTTATTGATTTTATCACTTGGAAATATTCCTCATAGGAAAACAACTGTGTCAATCTATTCATTTCTATTTCTTTTTTCTCCCCTTTTTTAATTCTTTTCCTATAAAACCAGGAGTCATTCTCCCTTGATAACCTAATTAAAACACTGGACAAAAATAACGATGGAAGTGTCAGCTTTGATGAGTTTCTGCTGATTGTAAGAAAGCTAACTGGTACAGGACAGTAAGGCATCTGCAAGAATGAGTATCACTGCTTTGAAGGAGAAGAGCCTGGCGCTTGTGTACATTATTTCTACACGTAAACCCACAGATCTGTTATGATTTTGAAACATACAGAATAAAGATTTGACATATAACGAAGTCTGTCTCGCGTGGTGTTTCCTGCATACTTGCCAGCCACACTTTCCAGCCAAGCTGCCTCACAAGCAGCTTGGTTTCTGTTTCACACTACATTGGAGAGAGCGTTGTTTAACACACCCTGCTTTGCCTGAGCTATCATTCTGACCACAAATCAAATGGCTTCTGACACGCACAGAAGGAAAGATGCACACGCTGTCTGAGGAGTGTCCCCTAGTGTACACACCGTCCAGCGCTCCTCCCAGTTCAGTTTCATCACCCACACAAGGCAGGCAATGCTTCCCTACAGTAAACAGCCCGGATTCTTAAAAGGTGAAGTACTTATAACCAGGCACGGTGACAAGCATGGTGACTGTAACATTCTGTGCCTATTTACATAAGTACGCACTGTTTTGTTACTGCTCCTGTAAATTGAATACTTACCGGTATACAGCAACAGAGTGATTGCTGCTGCAATTAAAACATCCAATACTTTTACTTTGTGCAGTTTTAACCTTTTCATTGCACAATTCCCTATTTTCACAGGCCTTACTAGTTACTTTAAGAGGAAATTAGTGAAGAGACACAAGAAGGATAGAAATTTTGAAGACAAGTAATTCAGTGGATTAGGCACTAATCCTACTAGAGAGCTTGGAATTTTGGACTGAATTTTAACATCAGCATCATTCATTATCCTGATAAAGAGATTAGATCTCAGAGTTACTTAAGGACTTAAGCTTCGCAATTAAGATGAATCTTTATTAACTGCGTTCAAGATCCCACACAACACTGCCTCCTGTCCCTGAATATCCCCTCCACGAAATGAGGAATGAAGTACTCTGCCTCACTGATGCAGTAATAGAAGCCTCAAAAACTATATTTAAGCATGATATGAATGTTCTAACAGGCTCCTGGGCCATTCTCTTACACAAAACCTTCAGCTGTTAAAATGTGTAATGTTTCTTGCAAATGTAAATGTAAAATAACAACAGCCCTTTTTTCTGGTTTACGAAAAGTAGTTTATTCTAAATTAACAACATGCTTGGGTTTCAAAAGTAAATATACCCCCACACACATTTCCTTAATAAGCTGCACTATATACTTTACACACAAGTAAAATCACAGAATTTTATGAGGTGTTTTTGCACGAATGGGACACACCTCCCTTTTTATCTCTCAGACAACCTCAGAAATGTTCTAATTCAGTCAGGTTACTGGCACACTGAATAGGGAAAGCGGGCATCAAGAAACAAACGTGTTGTAAGAGCGTCGCCTACTGGCAACTTCTATTTCTGCACAATTTGAGGTCATGGAAAACAAACTTGTTTTACCTGGTGCAATACTCAGTTTCATGACAAGACGCAGGAAGTCATTAAGAACAGTCACAATTAAAATTAGCTTTTATAAATTAAAAAAAAGAAACATTTAGAACTGTTTCTGGAGTTGTCTTTTTTTTTTTTCCTAGAGCAGTGTTAGAATGCAGCTGCAATAAAAGTGACAAAGGACGTAATTAAAAGGTCCATCCAAGACCAAAAGTTAATAATAGAGGAAGGAGGAGAATGTGGAACAAAACAAATAACTTCTGCCATCCAGTGAATCCAGTTCATTAGCAGTTGGCAAACTATAGTTTCCTTTTATAGGATTTCATTTTAAAGTTATAATTTGTAGCAGGAAACGAATACTAAGCAGTACTCTCAAGCAAACACGTTACTCTTCTGAACAGCTATCTTCCTACAAAGAACTACTTACTTAGCATTATTCTTCTTCAACAGGCTAGAAAGTAAAGCAGAAAGCTTAAGGATACCAGGAACTTGATCTGCAAATAATCAGCCAAGATGAGATCAAGAACTTGAGGGACTGTGATCAGTGCTCATGTACCTCTCTTACTTTCCCCACTGAAATCAAGCCGGTGTTAAAGAGGAATTGAAGCCAAAACCTTAAGGTGGTATTTTGATAGTGTAAAATGGCATGGTCTGGTGAACACAGATAACTGCCATATCAAAAGTCTTTGTTATTCTTTTTCTTCAAAGTACACATTTCTCATTTAAACCTATGTGAAAACATCGAATAGCAATTTCAAATTTCTCAACACTGCTTACAAATCACAGCTTATTAATATTTTCAAATTCTAGTTTTCATTTCTTTTACGTTTTTATCACATAGATACTCAGCTTTAGGATCCTCCTCTGCCCCCCAGTATTTTAAAAACACTGTTGTGCCTGTTTCACATTATGTCATTAAACTCAATTTTTTTTTTGTTATGCAGATACAACTATTTTTTCCAAATGTTTGTGAAATCTTAACTCCACAATGCCCGGGTGAGCAACACTGTCAGTAGAAATAGAAGGTCAGTACAGTCTACTGACATAGAAACAGAACAGCTGACATGAAACAGACATTCACCATTGCAGGGAGCTCTCTACATTTGCACATTCAGTTGTGTACTTGTTGTTCGAAACAGAACAAGTTACAATTGCCTCATCACATCAAAGCCTTTTACAACACTCAAAACCTTTTACTAATGCAGCCAATGCTCTTCTTTAGTACAGTAACTTCTGTATTTTAATTGACAGACAGATGCCAGTAGTATCGTTTCTTGTTATTTCAGCCATCTGTTTTTCCTTTGGAAGCCTAATTCTGAGTTGCATGATTACTCAACAATCTCAGGTTTTATTTCTAATAAAGGTTCAAATTTCCATAGGTGCAGACAAAAAGGAAAGCAAAGTACACCAAGATTTTTTATATATATTTTATGAGAAACTGTCAGCTGCAGTAAGTAGAGTTCTGAGTATTTGAATTCTTAGCAAAATAAGAAGGGAGGTAAGTAGCTGCATATTTTATGTCTGTCCCTGAGTTCCTCTGCCAAACTACCTATTTGTACTGCAGTGGGTTTTTTTTTTCCTTTTCCTCAAAAATAAAAGGAAATAGAACTTCTGCCTCACCAGTGCTTTTCTTTTCCCTTTTTCAGTTTCCAAAAGGGCAGGAACCAAAAGAAAAATATGCAGCAGGGGTCCTAAGTTATCTCTCAGCTGACCCACATAGTGGCATCACAAGATACTATTGGTGCTGATACAGTGTTTCAAATTAACTTCCTTGGATAATGAAACATCTACACCAGTCAGGTAGTTCACAAGCTTTGCTATCTGTCTCTATTCTAATCATTGCTATTGATCTGTTATTATATAGAATATCTAACCAGTTTTTAGAACTAGGTGGACTCTGTTAAGGCAGATAATTTAGCAGCTATAATTATTGATAATGTAAATTTCCCCCTTGGAATGCCATATATCTGTTTCTTGCCCAGAACTGAGCTGTCAAAGATCAGATTAAGATGCTGAAACATGAATGGTAATAACCAGTTTCAGAACCTTAACCTGGCTTAGAACAAAAGAATATCCATTATACATACTGCAAGCATACTGCTTCCCTTGTAAACACTGGATTCGTCTTTCATGGCACATACATTCAGTGCATTATTTTCCTAATCTTCTGACCACATTGTTTTCTCTTTAACACACATAACCTTACTTGACCTCAGAATGCAAACCACAAACCCCTGGGTTAATTACTTGTGGAACAGAAACTCATCCTAGATAGATTGTTACAGAAATAGTAAGGTGTGTTAGTACAATAACCAGCTGCATCGGGCTAGCTGAAGTCAGAACACAGCTGCTAAGTGAGGAGCTCTGCAGCACAACCAGCTACAGTGAACAACCCTTGAATAATGGACAGAAACTGGCAGTTCAAAAGGGTGATTCACACCCCCTCCTGGTGATCTGACCGCACCCTGAAAAGGTACCTGAGGTGACAAGCTGAAATGTAGTCATGAGAAGTTAAATACAACTGGCACTACAAAGCCCTCGAAACAAAGGTGACCCAAAATCAGTCATCTTAACTCTCTCTTTTACTTCCCAAAAAATTTACAATAGCTTTCAACATCTTCCACGTTTTAGAACATATTCCTATCATTAAATTGATCCCTCCAGAGAAAGAGTATGTCCTCACAAACATTCAAGAAGAGTGAAGGAAGAGACCTTTTACAATGCCAAACCCACAAATTTGATACCAAATGCAAACTTTACCTTTGTCCACCTGAGGACATTTCCAGATGCCACCAAGTTTAAGTAGCAAATCTTGCACTGAAACTCAGAAGGTTTCTAATTTACCTTCAAAAGTTTCAACTAGATTTTCTCTCCTACACATATAAACAAACTTGCCAAGGGTCAAAATCCTTTAAAAACCTCCTATTTGCATCCTTCAGACCAGCATGATGGAAAAAAGAAGCATTTTACTTATCAGACCCCACAAACTCTTCTGAAGGAAACTGATTCAGAAACAGTAGGTCACCATAAGCAACCCACTTAATTTATCACTGAAACAGATGTTTGCATCTTACACCAACATACTACCTTATTTCTGGCATGTAGTTTTCAGTTGTTCTTCATTGCCTTGAAAACCCTCTCTTACTTACTGTTACTCAATTTTACTATCGTGACAATGTGATACCATAACATCCTAAACTACTGGATGCCTGGAAGAATTTCACTCTACAATTCTACCACTGGCACAGGATATAGAGAGTCCTGTCACATCTACAGCATTGACATTTTCTCAGAAGGGCTGAGAGATGCATGGGGAAGGAAAGGTGTAGTAGTTCTTAGTACGATTTCTATGAAGTAAAGATGAGTTTTTCAATAGCTTTCCATAAAATCCCCATCCTTTTGCATATATTAAGATGTTGATAATAGTCTTGTGCTGCACTTACCAGCTTCCCTTTACATTTTATTCTCTAGTAAAGCCATCCTAATCATTATTGTCCACTCCAAGCATCAGTCTGCAGCCAAGGAAGCTACTAGAAAAATTATTTTTAAAAAAGCTAAGGCAAACAACAAAAAGCAAGCAGGTGTAGGCAAAATACTTTAAAAAGATTAAATCTTTTTAAACAATACTGAATAGGGACAGCAAACACCTCTCCATGTCCTACCATGTAAAACTATAGAGACCAAAACACATGTAGAAAGAAAAAAAAATTAGTACTTACAACAGGGTTTTTGGTGTCTGGGTCAAATTCTGTGGAATTTGCATCTGAAACAGAAATTCAAAACAAGTGAAGTAGATATCCCCTGTTCTACGTGCATTCCAAAAAAACTATTCTAGCAGTTCTGTGGCATTTTAGGGCTCCTCTGCATTAACAGTACAGTTGCACGTGCTGAAACGCACACCGGAACCCCTTTTGAAGCAACCACAAAAAGCATATGGCCCATCACACACAATCCCTTTCCTACTTCCAAAATCTTTTCCTCTCAGCTCTTATTGGTAGAAATTCATCAGCAAGCTAATTAAATCCACTGCTGCAATGGCTCTTGGTTTGGCTGTAGAACAGCCAAAGGGAAGGAAGGGAAGGAAGCAAGTTTACCTCCCCACCCGCACACTCGGGAAAGAGACTACAGAGGTGAACTGTCGGCACACTTTCTCCTACGATCAAGAAGCAGGTTTCAAGCAATCGGCATAATAAAGTGGATGAGAAACTTCACATGAGCCAGCAGTGTGCTCTTGCAGCTTGCAAGGCCAATGGTGTCCTGGGCTCCATCAGAAGAGGGGTGGCAGCAGGGGCAGGGAGGTGATTGTCCCTCTCTACTCTGCCCTCATGAGGCCCCACCTGGAGTTCTGTGTCCAGATCTGGGGCCCCCAATACAAGACAGATGTAGAACTGTTGGAGAGTGTTCAGAGGAGGCCACGAAGATGATCAGAGGGCTGGAGCACCTGCCCTACAAAGAGAGGCTGAGGGAGCTGGGCTTGTTCAGCCTGGAGAAGAGAAGGCTGTGGGGGGACCTCATTGCAGCCCTCCAGTACCTGAAGGGAGCATACAAACAGGAGGGGAATCAGCTTTTTAAAAGGGCAGATAATGGCAGGGCAAGGGGGAATGGTTTAAAGCTAGAGGAGGGAAGGGTTAGATTGGATATTAGGGGGAAGTTTTTTTACAGAAAGAGTGGTGAGGTGCTGGAACAGGCTGCCCAGAGAAGTAGTGGATGCCCCATCCCTTGAAGCGTTCAAGGCCAGGTTGGATAGGGCCCTGGGCAACGCTGGAGCTCTCTGATCCTTGGGGTCCCTTCCAACCCTTGCCATTCTATGATTCTATGATTCCTCTTCCCTTGCACAGAACGGTAGCACAGGGTGCTTAGCTGATAATCATCATGTTGCAAGAGCTAAGTGCCTAACGATTGTAGGATCTGTGTAACAGTTCTAATAATACACATTTCACGTAGGGAATAAAGTTTCTTCTAAGTAAATCACATTCACAGTAGCATACCGAGCTCACCTTTCCAGTTCAAGCAGTTCCTTGCAAATTCCACAACTGCTAACTGCATTCCCAGGCAAACTCCTAGAAAAGGAAACAGAACCCTCACAATTTAACAGGGCAAAGAACAGGACCAAAAGCACTTACTGTTCTGTCTGAAACTTGACGGCTTAGAAATCTTGGTAACCAAAAAGCTGAAACAAAAATGGCTGCTCAATTTACTTCTCAAATGTAAAATACGTGTAACAATTATGCACTTAAAGCCCTTTCAAGTTTCCCCCCCCCTCTCACATCTATTTTTACCAATAATAAAAAAATTAGGTAAAAACAATCAGAAGCTGAAAGCCTTGTATATCCAGATTCAAACTGTGCTCTGGCAACTTGGCAAAATAGCCACTTATAAAACTGTAGCAGGAGACAAGGTTTCAGAGGCGCTTACACCAACAGCACTTATTTTACAGACCAGATGGCATCTTTAGATGCCACCATATGGGGTGGTTCAGCCCCAGCCGAGCACCCCGCAGCCGCTCACTCCCCACTCCCCGGGCAGGACGATGGGGAGACAAGGGCAAATCCTGGGGGGGCTGGGATAAGGGCAGTGTGCTGGGGCTGCACAGGGAAAGGAGCGCAACAACTGGGCTTAGAACAGAACATACACAACAAGACAATACAACTTACCGACCCGGCGTCCGACGGACCAGGCACTCAGAACCCCCAGCCACTCCTGGAGCCGCGGGGACCCGTCCCCGCCCAACCAGCCCCTTTTCGTGGAGGCAAACAGCCTCAGCTCAGTTCACCTGTGCTGGCTCCTTCTGGAAATTAACTCTAGCCTAGCCAAAACCCGGGCACCAGAATAAAACATACCACTGAACGGATAAAAATCATTTCATATGCCACAAGTGTCCAGAGACACTTGTTTTCTACGGGCATTTCTAATGATGCTGATGTAATTACAATAGGAAGCCAAGACTCCCCACACAGAAGGTGAGTATTGCAAATAAAACCTTTGGAGTAGGGATGGTCTTTTTCTTCCTTACAGGGCAGATGCAGGACATGACTGAGACCTTGGACATTACAGACAAGATGAATACAACAGCCCCCATACCTCCCCAAGACTGGATCCTTCCCTAGTGTGTGTTGTTTTTTCATGGGTTGCTGGTTTGGGGGGGGGGGAGGGGGGGGGGGGGGGGGCATGTTTTGGGTTTTTTTTAAAATCAAAGCAATAGCTTGCTATCAATTAGCTTGCTATATACCTCCAAAACACAGAAACTCCTGACTCTAACAATCTTACCAAGAAAAGGTTTCTTCTTCATTCTTGCCCAGGAGATAGCTTGGAGTTTGCCTTCTGTTCCCCTAATTCCAAACCCTCCTGGGACCAGAATGCCACTGCAATGACAACCATAAATAAAGCAACCCACACGTAGAATCAAGCCAGCAAACAGCAAACTGCATACAAAATGCAGAAACACTTTTGAGGTTATAACAAAGCAAGTACAACACATGAAAGGCACATTTTGTGTGAACATTATGAATACACTTACTCTAAGTTTGGAGATTTATCTCATCTACCCATCCCAATTCTCACCTAATCAACCTCACACTTCACAATGAAATCCCTACTGCTTAAATAAACTATCCAGATATTCTCAACTCTAGGATCTCAACACAAAAAATGTGTGTCTACTAATTGATACTGACAAAATACCTTTACAAATACAAACTGAAATCCTGGCAATGATTCTTAACAGAGACATTTGCAGAAGGGTCATCAGCATTTCTATAACTACATCTTACTATAATGCATGTTGACAAAGAAAAATCTTTGACGACTGACCTGCACTGTAATGAAAGACTAGATATTCATGGAAAAAAAACAATCAAATAACCCCACACCAAAAAACCACCACACCAAAAAAACCCACCCCAAAACAACAAAGGAAAACCTGCCACTTGTCTATAAAGAAATTAAATCAAAGTTTGAGGATGTAAGCTGATGCTATTAATTTTTCCACGTCCAAAGATTGTCACCAACCATGCACATTTATCCCTTTACATAAGTAACAGAAGTTTGGATGCACTGACCACTGATAACACAACCTGCATCTGGGATACAGAACACTAAAAGGCACTTACTCTGCTTTGCACAGTTTGTGCCATGCCTGATGATACTTCACTGAGTTTTCCACTTCTGTAGAATGCTCAAGTTCTGTAGAATCTATGTACTAATAAAAAAAATATGCAATAAACCAGTCATTTCTTCCACACTATATAATCAACTTTTAATAACATTAAGACAAATATATTAGAGTTTCAAGTGAATTTCCCAATAAACCCATAACAACTTCACTGAAGACCCAGTATTTGCTCTAGTTCCAGTAATGCATGCCCCATTCTTTGCATGCTGTTCCAGAGCTCTGCCTGCCTCCAGTCCTCCAGGTGAGCAGACTCAGTAGAATGCTCCATAGCTCTGTACACAGGTTTTTCTTCCTATAGAAATCAGGGTACCAATCAAAGGACAGTGCTGATTTTATCCTGACACCCACATGAAACACAGCCAGAGCATTCATATCCCTGGCTTTTGGGTGTCACAATTTTTCTTAATCTTACCACAGACTGGACAAAGAGGCATTGTCTGGCCTGTGAGAAAAGCATTCCTGGGGACTGAAGTGAAAGCATCAGCTGTAGAGAGGGAGGCATGCTCATTATCTATGTCCGACTGGCAATACCGCATGAGAATCTCAACTGTGGTTAACAAGCCTGGCTCCGAGCTGCCCCTAGAGCAAGGAAGGGAGGTGGCTACCTACTGCACTGGGCACACAAACGGTCAGAGTTTCAGTCTCAGTTTTGTCAGGCTTTTTCCTCAGAATAACATCATTAATAGCACCCTGCTATAGAGTCCATCCCCCATAAAAATGGGATCATCTTAAGCGACAGGACTCATTTGTGTGCAGAGAATTGAAATCAACAAGAAGATTGCAGGAAGTTTTCCAGGTAAGACTGCCTTCTAGCAAACATTTCCTACTTTTTCCAACTCCAGAAGACATCAAAAATACAACAGAAAAATAATTATTGATGAATGTTGTTATTCTATACTAGTATGATACTACAGGATAAACTAAAAGGACACTTTATCATGCTGGGAAGTTGGAAAGAGAAACTAATTACAGTTGAAGTTAATTGTGGTTTCCTTGCCAAACATATTGAGCCAGCACATTTATCCCTTCAAGCAGCATCAACATTTCCTCATTCAGACATGTGGACAGTAGGCTACAAGCTGGATGCCATACACAGTATTAAGCAGCTCCTGTACAACACAGGACTATCTAAATATCTAAACCCTCTTTCAGTTTAAAGCCATTGCTCCTTGTCCTGTCACTACAGTGTTGCTATATTCCTGGTGACCTGCATTCTGAAGCAAACAGAAGTATATTACAACATTTCTGATCCAAGAAATTCCTCTTTAATATTCTGTGTTCATGGTTTAGGGAACTTATCACCTTCTCCCCAAAGACACCAGAAATATTACTGTAAACAAGACTCCCATACACTCATCACTCTGTAGTACACATGCACTCCTGTTGTTCTAGGTGCTCCCATTGCTTCCTTCTGAGGTAGATGGACTGAGACAACAGAATGGTGGCTACATCTTTGCCTTGCTGCCTTTAGTGACCTTCTCAGCCATCCTGAATACCAGTGATCTTCCTCATCAAGAAGTGGTTAGTTCCAGTGAGAAACTGTCTAGAGCTCAATGGAAACAGCCTTGCACGAGCATTACCTAAGCAACCCACAGAGAGCTTCTGACACAGAAATTTTCACTCTTCTGGTTTTTATAACACAAAAAAGGAAGTGATCAAAGGTCACAAGGTTCAGCAATTTTCAGCAGTCATCGAAGTACATAAACACACAAACTTGTCTCCATCAGAGACAGGCAGAGACCAAAACCTATGGTACAGTACAGCCTGCAAGCACTCACTTTGATCAATTTATCCTATATAATTTAATTAACCACTCTAAAGCAAGGTGTGGATGATACTTTGTGACCATTAACTACTGCAAGTTGCTAAAGTGTCCTTTGTACCCAATTAAGTGATAAGAATATACACTTTCACACTGCTGCTTTGCAACAAAACTCAGCAATGGAAGCTGATAGTTCCACCAGTGAGAAAGCTGATAACAGTTTTTCCCTGTGTAGCTCAACTTCCTATTCACATTAAAATGAGACAAAACAGATCACTAAATAGTCCTTTATCCAAAGAATGACTATGTTGGAAACTATGTTTGTGGCCCAATTCTGACTAAATGGACAGCTCTAAGAATATTAACTGAAAAGAGGAGCAACAGCTTCTGGCACCAGATTTTTAAAAGAAACTCAAGTACTTTCCAAATTATCTATTGTCTCCTGACTTTAAGATAATCTCATTAACACGATAAGTAGCCCCATGAGACCAAGTGAAACCTACTTTTCATAATAAATATAAATTTGCAGGTAAAGTCTGCTTTTTCATCAGATCCAGCTTTGGGTAATTGCAGCACTCCTTTCAGACAAGTTTCCTCCAAATAAAATAACTAAATCTGTAAAAACTTCTTTAAAAAAAAAACAACCCACCAAACAAAACAAACAAACAGAAAGATGTTTGACCAGTCTGTAGTTATTTGCATGACTCACTTTCTAATTTCCACATGAATTAAAACTGACTCACATGATCAGAACTACTAGAGTATATTCAAAGTATTCCTGAAAGCAAAATCCAGAAATATCCTCACCATTAAATCCAGTTTGTGATTAATGGCCAGTGCAGAGTGTTCCAGAGCCTTGAAAACAGATGCATAGCAGTCACTCAGTTTGGTGTACTTGCCAACGAGCGCTATGGAACACACCTTCAGCAACCTTTCATATCTGACAAAAACATTTTTTTCAGTTATCACACCAATTTTCACAAAGAAAACACTAACAGCATTTGCCTTTTCTTTAACTTCACAAAACATCTTCTAAAAATCTCAAAAGTGACCACGTTTTAAATCCAAACTATTCCTAAGTTTTGATCAGCAGCATGCTATTGACCCCAGTCCAGTCTGGTGACTTCACCATAGCTAAAAGCCTAACTGGAATGAACACACTCGTGGAAAAAGCAGCAGGAGTTAGAATACCTGTCAGCCATTTTCTTCCATTTCATCAGAAGATCACTGGGTTGGTCATCAATAGGTAAATTTAACCTCTGTTTAAAATATTTAATGATGCCTTGCTCCTCCAACAGGATTGGTACTCGATAAGTGGAAGAAACATCATGGATAAATATCACCTAACAAATAAAAAAAGAAGCATAACAGAAGGCTTACCTAAAAATTTTCATAGGAAAAATATTTTTTGCATACTACATGCATTCTGTATTCTATATTCATTCTAATCTTTAAATATTTTTATTTTGGATGAGCAGGCAGCACAGACAGTATTTAAGGTACCGCTAAATCTACAAGGAAAAAGCTACCCAAAAGATAGTGTTTCCCTTCTGCACCACATCATCATACCAAAATAGTTCATCAAGCCCATCAATGCATCAGTTTTAAAAAAATATCTGGCCACACAAGCAGTCACACTTGCTAACACTTTTCTCCCTCTCTCACAAACTTGAAGAACAAACATGAACGGAACCTAACGTAACAGACCCAGTTAGGTTGTGATACAGTCTGCTGAAAGAATTTTGATAGTGAATTAGGTTATGTAATTAATTCCTGTATATAGTCCATTCAGAACACATTCATAAACTGCATCCAAGCTGCTGGCAGTTAAGTTCACTGCACTTGGCTTACATGAGATCAGGGAGTTCAGAATCCTGAGCACAAGTGTTCTCTCCCCTGATACACATGGGACGTATGGGATATTCACTTCTCCTTGAGTTACTCCTGTTCATCACACCAGTATGTACACACACACACTGCCTGGCGCCTCTCTAAGTGCCCATTCAACAGCAAAAAGAATAAGGTAACCACAGCCCTCCTACAGCAGGAGCAATGCTTGTCCAACTGTTCTTCCAAACTTGGCAGCCGCCAATCTAAGGATGAAACCTAGTTGCCCTATTATACAGCCACACTGACTATGGAGACTGCTATAATCCTGAAACCAGCTGAAGAGGCTGCTTTCATTTTGTTGGTATATATGTTGAAGTGAAGACAGAGGAGTCACTTGGTAACAGCTAAATTAACAAAAAGATCCACTGGGAAGAAGTCAGTGGACAGAAGAGCACGTGGTCTTCATGGACTAGTTACAGCAGTCTTGGAAACCACCTCCAGCCACACAAAAGACAATAAAATAATCAGGAGCAGTGATTCACCATGGGGAGGTGACATTTGATCAACTCGATAAACTTCTATCAAGAAGCGACTGGCCTAGCAGATGAGAGGAGAGCAGTGGGTATCATCTACCTCAAATTCAGGAAGGCTTTTAACACTGCCTGCTTTAAGGTTCCCATAGACAACCTGCTCGTGTATGGGCAGGATGAGCAGACAGTGAGGAAAACTGGCAGAGTGGCCGGGCCCAGAGGGTGATGATCAGCAGCAGAAAGTCTAGTTAGAAGTCAGTAACTAGAGGAGCATCCCAGGGGTCAGTACTGGGTCCTGTCTGGTTAAAGATCTTCATTAATGATAGAGGCAGCATGCACCTTCAGCAAGCTTTCAGATGACATCCAAGTGGCAGGAGCGGCTCATACGCCAGAGGGTCACACTGCCACCCTGCCAAAAGGCAGGAGAAATGTGCCAACAAGAACCTCATCAAGTTCAGGATGGAAAAGTGCAAAGGCCTGCACCTGAGGAGGAACAACTCCAGGCACCAGTACACTCTGGGCAGGGACGGACAGACACAGGATGGGACAGACACGGGACAAGGGGGACAATAAGCTGGAAAACAGCTTGGTAAAAAAAGACCTGGGTAGTCTGGTAGACACCAAGTTGTGAAAGCCAACTAACAGTATCCTGGGCTGCATGAGGAGTGTTACCAGAAGGTCAAGGGAGGTGTTCCTTCCCCTCTAGCCAGCACTGGTGAGGCCACAGCTGGACTATTTGGTCCAGTTCTGGACTCTGCAGACTCAAGAAAGACATGGACATAGTGGAAGGAGTCTATGGTCCACAGAGGGTCATGATCATATAATCATGCACTGATTTGGATTGGAAGAGACCTTAAAGACCATCTTGTTCCAACCATAGGCCAAGGACACCCTCCACTAGACCAGGTTGCCCAAAGCTCCATCCAACCTAGCCTTGAACACTGCCACAGCTTCTCTTGGCAACCTCAGCCAGCACCTCACTGCCCTCACAGGGAAGAATGTCTTCCTTATACTTAACCAAATCAGCTTAAATCCATTATCCCATTACTATATGCCTTTGTAAGCTGTCCCTCTCCAGCTTTCCTGTATGTCACGTTCAGGTACTGGCAAGCTGCTACAAGGTCTCCCTGGAGCCTTCTCTTCTTCAGGCTGAACAAGCCAGGCTCTCTCAGCCTGTCTTCACAGGTGTGCTTCAGCCCCTTGGTCATGACCCTCCTCTGGACTCACTCCAACAATCCCATTTCCTTCTTATGTTGGAGGCCCCAGAGCTGGACACAGTACTCCAGGTGGGGTCTCAACGACCAAGGGACTGGAACATTCCCTCTATGAGGAAATGCTGAGAGCGCTGCAACTGCTCAGCCTCAAGAACAGATGGCTTAGGAGTGGGGTCAGAAAATTTCATCAATGCACAGAAATACCTGAGAGAAGGCTGCAGAGAAGAAAGTGACAGGATCTCTTCAGTGTTGCCCAGTGACAGGACAAGAGGCAACAAGCACAAATGCAGGAGGTTCCCTCTGAACACCAGGAAACACTTTCTCACTTTGAGGGTGACCAAGACTTGGCACAGGATGCCCAGGGAAGATGTGGAGTCTCTATCCTTGGACATATTAATAAGTTGTCCAGAAAATGGTCATGAGTAACAGGCTCTAGGTGGCTTTATTTGAGCAGAGGGAACCAGATGATTTCCCTTCCAATCTCAACTATTCTGTGACTCTACACCAGCAAACAAATAGGAAAGGTGGTCTGAAAAGACTGATCACCTTGAGATTGTAAAGCCCTGTTCTAGGCCCAAATTAAACTGCAACTTCTCTAATGGCACTGCACAAGGCTCCAGGAAGAGGACTGATGCCGCATCTAATCCTTTGGGTCACAAGAAATCCAGGATCATTCTAAAGTATCTATGGACACGTGGCCAATGTTTTCTGAAATCCAGAAGCAGTTCATTAATTTTAAGACACACAAGGGACTTAAGAAGAGCTTTGCAGAATTCTGATGAGTAGAGTTATGAAAAGGAAATTTAAAAAAATAAGGCTACACCACAGGACAGCACCGAGCAGCACTTCAGTCCAGTCCCCTAGGTATAACCCCTAGGGACACACGTATATTAGACAATGCTGGGGAGAGACATCTGAGCTAGCCAAAACAGTGTAAGAGAAGTGCAGCACTCCACCTGGGATCATGCACTCAGCCTCTCATGAAAGCTGTGACTGGTGCAACTGCTGAGCTTCTGCTCTAAGAGGCAGAGCTTGGAAAAAAGGTGCCATGAAGACAGCTTCCTCCCTGCCAGGTGGCTCTTGGGGAAGTTCAGCTGTGCGTGGGACTCTTGGCCCAGTTAGACTGGCGTAGTAAGTGCAGTTGGAATTTGGGTATGTGTGTGCTCACACACAGCCTGAAGCTGCCAGAAAGCACAGGCCATTTTTTGTTTGGCTCAACTTCCAGTTGTCTCTTTCTGGAGAGGAACCACAAAGACATTTCTGAAGGGTTTTCCAGAAGCTAGTGCAAGGGTGTCCTCTGCCACAGAGAGTATGATGGAAGGGGGAGGCTGACTGGGGGAGAGGCAGAGGGCAACACTGCCCTCTACACTCTCATCTGGAATCTTACTATAAAAAGCTTTTTCTTACACACCTGCAGAGAGAGGGGCCAACCCTGATGCATGCTGGCAATAGAGCATAACTGTTGGCAACTATTATCACTTTAATATTACCCATTACATTAAAGAGTAAAATGCTCTCAACTTGGAAAATACTAGAGTACTTGATTTATCAAAATTTATATTTTAACAGCAATTCATCACAAAGGCCAAAAGCAAATATGAATTATAAAAGGATATAACACTACACAGTAGATGTTGTAAGTATGTTAAAAGGCATGAATATCCTATTACACTATCACAGGAAGTGTTCATGTGCCTGTGATACTCAATGGACATAGCAAAGTCCCCGGCTTCACCCACCTTTTGCTGCTCATCTATTGTAACCACTTGAGATGGTTTATGGAAAATAACCAACCATATCTTGAAACTGCACAGTTTTCACAACTACATACAACAATTAACCATGCACTCAACATCTATTATTTTCATTAACTTCACACACAACATGCATTCAAATTGTTAACGACTGTTTGACATAAAATGTAACATATAAACTCCCAATATTTTTCAAGTGCTATGGTGTACGTGACAGCAAGAGAAAAATTATAAGAACTATTACATATTAATGAAACAGTCTGGAGTTCAAAATAGAAATGCAGAGAAATATCTGCATGATTTACCACATCTAAATAATGCTGAATAAAATATTAAAGTACTGACCTGCTCAGGCTCCACATGGCAAAACATGGAAATCTTTTCCTTCACTGCCATTTCTATAGGTTTTGCACTTCTGCAGACAATCTGTCGTAACAGAAGGGAAAATCTTAAATATTTACTAGGCAAACAGAAGATCCTCCATACTGTTCATGGACAAATTAATCTCCTTTGGAAGCACAGTACAAATATGCCTTTTTTTTCCTCTTCCCTTCTTTTTGGAGTTCTACAAATAATCTGCTAGTACAGCAAAAGTCAATCAGTCACCTGCCCACAGTGACACGCTTCTATTACTCTTCCGTTGGCATTCTCTGTACTATTGCTTTGTCATGTTCTCTTTTTTTATAGCTACTACTGTAAAAGTCTTTGCTTAAAATTTAGCAGCTCTGTAAGTATGAATAATAAGATGAATCAAAAGAAATACAGTGATCTTAGCAGCAATTAAATCCTAATTATTAACTTCAGCAACTAACTCCAAATGCAGAACTGCACTATCAATGTACCCACTGATTACTCAGTCTACTACCTTGTTATTTTGAATCCTGAGAGTATAACAGAAAGTAGGACGATCCTGTTAAAAGATTAATTTGTTATTTCCCCTATCTTTAGCAAATGAAACTATACTTAATGCATTAAGTTCTTTTTTTGGTCTAGAAACTTGTAACTGATCTTTGATCACCTTGCTAGAATACAGCTAAGCTACACTGATATTGATGAGCTTCTCCCACCCTTGCAAGAAATTTACAAACAGAAAAACGATGGCAAGTATAAGGAAAAATTACTGCACATTCTAATAATAAAAAAGAGTTATGACACAATTTGTACATTATATTCAATTATGCATACCATATACTTAAAAACTGGGTACTGTTTGAAGATAAAATTCATAAACCTTGATAGTATGAGCACAATTAAATTCACTTTGAATTCCATCATCCATCTTACTGAGACACATTTAAAAAGTTAATGAAGTCACAGAAATCAAAACATCAGAACCAGCATGAAAATACAGAACCACAGTAACAGTGAAGGAGACGCTTCTCAGAAGAGCATAATGCAAAGATGAGGAACAATTCAATTGGTGTCCTGGTTTCAGCAGGGATAAAGTTAATTTTCTTCCTGGCAGCAGGTATGGTGCTGTGTTTTGAATGTAGCATGAGAATTATGTTGATAAAACTCTGATGTTTCCAGTTGTTGCTAAGTAATGATGATACTAAGTGAAGGACTTTTCAGCTTCCCATGCTCTGCCAGTGAGAAGGTACATAAGCATGTAACTGGGGGAAGCAATCACTGCTTGGGAATGGGCTTGGCATATCAGTCAGTGGGTAGCAAGAAACTGCATTGTGCATCACTTGTTTTATATATTTTTATCATTATTGTTTTCTCTTTCTTCACTGTCCTATTAAACTGTTTCTGTATCAACCCATAAGTTTTACTTCCCCCACCCCCCACCCCCAATTCTCTCCCCCATCTCGCTGGGGGTGGGAAGAACAAGCAGGTGAGCTGCTGTGTGGTGTTCAGCTGCTCGCTGGGTTGAACCACGACAACCGGGCAGCACTGACAAGCAAATCATCAGTTTTCAAACTGCTATAACAAAGTCCCTTCAGCCTGCAGACAACATTTTCATTCAGCGCTGGTAACACCCCGTGGAGAACAGAAAGGCTGCCGTATGCACACACACAGCTGAGAGGGGCCCAGCCTGCCACCTCAGGGCAGCCTGGGACCAGATGGGGAGGCAGTGGGTATTAAGAACAGGCCCAAGCAAGCTTTGCTCAGCCAGCCTGGCAGCACAGCTTATAAAAGGGAGCACTCCCAGCTGCTGTTCTAGGAGCTTCCCCACGCGCTGTCTTGGCCTTGGGCCCCTGCCCAAGAGAGCAACCATTTACAGACTTTCTTGAAGCAGTGCCCAAGCAACTTGACAACAGTTCCAGGATGCTCAGCTCAGAGTGCAATCTCCCTGTTGCTTTAGTGGTCAACAGCAGGGGTTTTAAAGAGTAGTGTGTTTCTGGCAGTCCCTGAACTGCCCCAGGCAAAAACACTCAAGATGTGAGAAAGTGACTAGATAAGTCTCTTTTTTCCTTTAATTCCACACACACACACACATTTAGGGAGGCTTTTAAAAATTAATTGGGGGTTGGGGGGAGAGGGAAGGAAGTCAGGCACTGACAATTATCTTAAATACCTTCAAAAATTGAATGCAACATTCCATATGCAATTAGCACCTCAGGAGGGATTTTGAAATTTAGACCCTGAGGCTTGCAGTATACAGCAGCATTGTCTTTCCCTCCAAAGGCTGATTACTGCTAGCAGGTTGCAAAAATTTGAAGCTACCCAACACATTCCTCACATATGCTATTTATAAAGCCATTGGGTTTATAGGCATAATGCTTTTTGATAAACATAAAATGCAAGAATTTAAAAAAAAAAATCAGAAAGCAGCACAAGACTTAATTGTGTGACTGTCCTTTTAAGAACCATTTGTCCTTTTTGAGAACATAAGTATTATATAGAAGCAGTGACTATTCTCACTGCTCTCTCATTACTAAGGCTAGGAAGCTTTTTATCCCAGTAGACTTTATGGGAATGGAAACTGCTCAACAACTGCCAGAATCAACTATGGAAAATACTCTTTTACTTAACACACAGGCTCACACAAGAGAGCAAAACTGTCCTTTTCTGTTCCTGAAGCAGCCCTCGTCTTCAGCTGTAGCTCAGGGTGATACAAAGCATAAATTTGAACTACCAGCACTTGACCAAGCAGGTTAACATCTCCAATGGCAGACAGGTATCACAACAGGGAACAGCAGTCTACTCTTGTTTCCTCTCTGCTCTCAAGAGGAAGTGCCAGGGAGGCCAACACTGCATCCACATAATAAGCACACACTCATTACCAGAGCACTGGGGAGAAAGAATGGAAGGCATTGAGCATTTGTCATCATTGCTAACTGGCACGAGGTGAAACTTCCTGGCTTTAGGCTCACTATACCACACAGACCAAGTCCAACACAAGAAAGGAACTGAGAAACCTTACTCTGAAGATTCACCCCCACATTCTATATTTGCAAAGTATTTCAAATGTAGGATTGCTCCTTCTTAATTATGCATAAGAAGAAATTTGTAAGAGAATGTTAGAAGTCAGAAGCATTCCAGGTCTTCCCACTAAGTGAAGTGAGATTTTAAGTTATTTTTAGCAGTGCAGAATGAATTTTCTGCAAAGATTGCTTTAGGAGAACACAGCTACAAGTCCCAAGATATTGCAAGAAGTTAGTTGAATTAAATGAACTTAAGAGTAAATCTGAGTAAACTGATTTCCTGTGGCATTAAGTGAAGCAGTGCAGCATATACGTGGCACATCATCTAAAACTCTTCTCTCAGGAGAGACTAAAGCTTACACTTTGAACACAGGTTATGCAAGCACAATACTAGATGACTGATAAATATCTATCTTTATTTACTTACCAAATCTGGAGACAAGCCTAGACCTCTCAGTGCTCGAACACTGTTCTGTGTTGGTTTTGTCTTCTGTTCACCAGTGGCATTAGGCTGGAAAGACAGATTTTGAAAGCTCAGATAGCAACTAAAATCTACTAACAGAGCAGTTATGGGTTAAAAGAGAAAAGTCATCACAATAATACTTGCAGGAAGTAAGCATATCCAAACATAACCACAAGACACCAGAAAGAACTGGCTCTTATATGAGAAATTCTGTGAAGAAACCAAATGGCCCTAACTCACATCAGGGTTATTTTGGTTTTTCTCTTACAGAGGAAAAAGAAATTAATATAATTGAGTCAAGTAGGAGAACAAGAATATCTTAAAAGTTGGGGGTTCCTACCAAACTGTGAATGTCCAACTTAACACAAAGCCTCCAGTGACTGTCCTTGGAAGTAATCCGTTGTAGTAAATAGTTCTGTTCTCAAATACACAGAATCAATCCCACTGATTACTCATGATTCCTCTAACACATACTCACAATGGTTAATAATTCTCTTTATACCACCAGATCAACATCACCATCTTTGCTTACCAAATTCTCCCATTGAATACTTACCTCTTAAAATAATAAGAAAACCTATTTGTGAAGTAAAATTTAGAGTCTGAATGGGAAAATACTTTTAGCCCTGCACAGAAAGTTGATATTGACTGGAAAACCATTGTATATGGAAGAGTTCACCTGAGGCTGAGCAGGACCATGCTACACAAATCCTTTGGCCACAGGACAAACCCAGCCAGCCCCTTGCAACAGAAGAGCCTGTTAAAAGCAGCACCCACCCACAATAACATCATCTGCGTGGCCTTGCCTTTACCTAAGGATGCGGCGACAAGTTCATCTGGGACCATCCTTTCTGTTTACAATAAGAAGGATGCAGTTGTTTTGTTGAAAGAAAATGATCTGTTAGCTCAAATGCCCGAAATAGGGGGGGGGACACACTCATCTACAGTACATGGTCTGCCCAGCACTCTGCACGTCAGAGCCTTCCAATGCTATGTCACCGGGGGTTCCCACCACCTAGAGGGACTTAAGTATGATCTTATAGCTTTAGCTCGAAGACACAGAATTTTAAATCATACCTTAGAGAGACTGAGTTATTTTCTTACTGGGTTCACAATATACCAGCACTTTCCAGTGCTAAACACAAGTATATTTAGCTTTCCAGATAAATTAGTGCTGATAAGGTTTGGAGTTTTTTTTGTAAAATAGAACAGTAAAACAGATTCTCACATTGATGATAATAATAATAATTATCAAAACCTTCATTTGCCCCAGTGTGGCTGTATGTCCCTAAAACCTTTCAACACAGAAGTGTAAAATCTACTTGATTAATTTTAATAACTTACCTGTGGTACTAGACTAACATGGATATTACAGAAGTTCTCTCTTTTTGCTTTGAACTGAAACTGTCTAAACGCTTCAATAAATGGCATTCCTTCAATGTCTCCAATGGTTCCACCCAGCTGAAAGAGAGAGGTTGGATCTGTCAGAGAGGCAGAAAGAAATAACCCACAGTCTACATCTCACACATTCAACAAGTTTTCTGAAATCAACTTAGAAAAATGACAATTTAAATTTGCAGGCATACTCTGCAGAGAATCATCACCTATTCTGCACATTTTCCTGTTCTCCTATGCAGCTTTACACCACAGAGATGAGCTTCCCGTGGGAGACGAGTGGTGCTACTGAATAATAAACACTCACAGGTTTTCTCTGCCTTCAGAGAGGTGAATGATTAAGTAGTAGTTAAGCTGATGGGAAGGTTTTCTTTCTATTTTCCTGGCTGTCAGATTAAGGAACCATTGCAACAAATGAGATGCAGACATGTAGCAGTATTATCATAGCTTTCCAACACCAATAAATGCCATGTGGACAATATGAAACAATATTTCCAGTTACAAAATTTGTAATATTACCCAACCCAAGAATAAGTCCACGATAAAACTTACTTATAAAGATAGAAATTAGAAGTCTTTCAAATATACAGAGACTATAATAGCCTAAGCACTGAATAAAGTCTTAGGAAGTAGTTGTATTTCAGAATGATGTTTCTGCGCCACCAAGTGGCTTTTGACAGAATTGCGTATTTGCGTCCATACAATAGCAGAAAAACTTCTGGCTACATTTGTATGGGACACACATATTCAGCCTAACTCCTTCAGAATTTTACCATGGAAAAGCATTAAATGTCTGAAGAAAAATAGTTTATCAGGCTAGAGCTGTAACAAAAAAGAAAAAAAAAAACCCTTACACGAAGAAAACAGAGAATGAAACTTGAAATTAAAGCACTGACAAGCTTATCACTTATTAATGTTCTTGTAGAACTTGTATTCACTGTTTTTATATTTTTTTAATTGTTTATGTACTTGATAAAAAAAATAAACCTATAGCTATCTCAAAAACTGTATTTTAATCAAGGGTGATTCCCACGTGCAAGAAATATCAAGCAAGTCTGTTGCCTGGGTCTCAAAGTTTCTCACACTACTGATGATGGTGGTCACTTCTACCATTAAATCTATGACCTATTCGGCTGTCAAATCCTCAGGCATAACCTTTTCCTGTATTTTGCACTGTAACAGCAATACTAGTAATTACTGACTGCCTTGCCTTTCCTCCAGTTGCTTTAATGCCCCTCTAAGGATGGGTGAAACTCATTATTACTTCCATTGATAATGACTTAACTTGGTGATGCTCTGCACAAAGTTAAAAATAACTCCAGGAAATGGGAAAGTAACCTATGTTAAATTTCATGCATATTAAATGTTATGTATAAACAGGTTAAATATCTGTAAACATTAAATGTCTATCTTGTTGCTCATGGTGAAGCTAGAGTGTTAGAAACTCTCCTACCAACCGTAGAGGATTTCAGACACAACTTTCATCAACACAATTAACAGCACACAGCTTCAGTCAAACGTCTGTACCTCAGAACTGATACTTCACATTACAGTAACTGGCTGCTTTAATTTTATGAATTAAACTCTCAAGTAGCTCAGTTTCAGCAGTATTCTAGAAGGCAGTCAAGTGAAAAGAAGAGCTGTAGGGATAACAGCCATCTCTCTACAACTACCTGAAAGGAGGTTGTAGAGAGATGGGTGTTGGTCTCTTCACCCAAGCGACAGGTGACAAGACAAGGGGGAATGGACTCAAGCTGCACCAGGGCAGGTTCAGATCAGACATGAGGATAAAGCTCTTCACTGAAAGGGTTGTCAGGCACTGGAACAGGCTGCCCAGGGAGGTGGTGGAGTCTCAGTCCCTGGAGGTATTTAAAAGACGGGTGGACATCTTAGGGATACGGTTTAGTAGAGGACAGGTACGGTTGGACTTGAGCTCAAAGGTCTTGTCCAACCTAGTGATTCTGTGATAAGACCCTGCCTGTCATTTTCAGAACACATCAAAGAACATAAAACACATTATTTGCATTGCTGCCCTCTGTAAATTTTCAGCCTGACCTACAGCAAGTAGCAAAGAAAAAGCAAGCTAGTTCACTGTGTTTGCTGTAGATACATCTCCTACAAGGTTCCATACTCGCCTCGATTACACAGATCTGTGGTTCTCTTCTGTCATCGTCCACTGGAACTTTTGCCTGATTCATTACCCATTCCTGAACTGCATCAGTGATATGTGGAACAACTACAAGACAAAGCAAGACAAGCATATCTCAGTTCAGGCCCACATAGCAGGCTTTGCATACAAAAGGGGCAAAACGAGCACAAAGCCAAAAGGAAACTAGGAAACTACTAGCTCCTTTTTCTAGTCCTCCCTCCCTTGAACCCCAAAGCCCAGCATTACAAGAATGCCCATATTTCTTTCTCCTTCCCAAGATGTAAGACTATGCAGCAAGGAGCTGCTCATTCTTGATGAGTCTTTTGTGAAGACTGAATAGTCTACTATCCCACAGAATTAGAAGTATCACCTTGAACAGTTTTTCCCAGGTAATCACCATGTCTTTCTTTATTAATGACATGCTGATATATCTTCCCAGTGGTGATGTTGTTATCTTTATAGAGACTGATGTCCAAAAATCTCTCATAATTTCCCAAATCTAAGTCAACTTCTCCACCATCATTCAGCACAAAAACTTCACCTAAAAAAAAAGAAAGTGAAAACTTTAAAAAATACTATGAGAAAGTTTAGGAAAACCTTAACAGGCAGAAAAGTAATAAAATAATCAGAAAATATTAAGCACACAGAAGGAATATGACAAACTTATCTTGAAACTGAAGGGGTTTTTTTAAATTACATATTGCAATGACATATCAACAAAGCACATGCTGCAACTAAACCTGCACTGTCCTTCTGCATGACTTAAGATCAGTCATTACTTTTACACTGAATGCCTACCTCTCAGTCACAAATAGTTTTGCAAATGAATTGAAGTTATATTCCCAAAATACTTCAGTGGATTCAAAGTATTTAACCTGAATTTCAACAATATGCTACAATCCTTGATCAGGAGAAAGCAGTTTCCAGGAATCATAAATCAACAACAAATAAAATATTAATTTATACATGGCATCCAAATCCTGTGCTTTTGTAAGTACAAATTATTAGCCATGTTCAAAGTGCTTCACTATAAATAGCTGTTGTTTGGATCTATGTGTTTTGGGTTTGCATGGCTAGGTCATGGGGGGGACTTGCTGTTAACCAAGGCTGAGCCCATCAGCAACAGCAGTAGCACCTCTGGGATAACAGAGTTAAGGAGGGGAAGGGAAAAAAAAAAAAGCAGGGGGAGGGCAGGGGGGGAGAAACCTAGCAGCAGTTTTTGCAGCCAGATAAAGGAGCAAGGAGATGTGAGAAACTGCAGCAGACAGCAAGGTCAGTGAAGACTGGGGCTGGGGGGGGGGGGGGGGGGGGGGGCAGGGAGGCAAGGCAGCACTGCAGGTGCTGGAGGAGAGATTCCTCTGCAGCCCACGGAGAAGATCATGATGAAGCATGCTGTACACCTGTACCCCATGCCATGAAGAGACCCCAGCTGGAGCAGGCAAAGGCACCTGAAGGACGCTGTGACCCAGTGGGAAGCCCACACTGGAGCAAACTCCTGACAGGACCTGGAGCCCACACCAGAGCAGGTTTCCTGGGCAGGACTTGTGACCCAGTGGGCGACCCATGCGGGAGCAGCCTGGTCTACACTCCATGGAAGGGCCCCACGCTGGGGCGGCCTGTGAAGAACTGCAGCCAGTGGGAAAGGAGAAGTTGATGGAGGCCTGTATCCTGTGAGAGGGACCTCATGGTGCAGCAGGGGAAGAGTGTGAGGAGTCCTCCCCCTGAGGAGGAAGGAGTGGCTGAGACACATGATGAACTGACTGACAGAAACTTCCATTCCCCATCCCCCTGTGCCGCTCAGGAGGAGGAGGCAGAGAAATCATTAATAAAATTGAGCCCAGAGATAAGGGAGGTAGGGGGCATTGTTTTAAGATTTGGTTTTATTTGTCACTATCCTACCTATCCTACTCTGTTTTGATTGGGTAATCAATTACATGAATTTTATTTCATGTTGAGTCTGGTTTGCCTATGACAGTAACTGGTGAGTGATGTCTCACCTAGCTACTAAGTTCTCATTTAAGCCAACAGACACAGAGTGGAACCAGCAGTTCGCATAAGCAGGTCTTTGAAAAGTAAATATATATATATATATATATATATATATATATATATAACACGTCAAAAATAATTTAACTGGAAATCACCAAATCCAAAATTTTACCAAAAGAAGCTTGCCATTCTGACTTGTGTGAATTCCTACATACTACCCAGCAAGAGAGTATTTTTTTCACAAGCAGTAAGGAATTCTTAATCCAAAAGGAAAAGAAGGTTGGGAATCACATAGTTACATGCCATTGTGTCTCCTCTCCCCTATACCTGATCCAGGAAGGAATACATCCTTACAATCTCAACTGATCACAGAAGCCTCACCATGGAAGGTAAAGGCCAATCAAGTGGCACCATATGCACTTCTGAAAGTGCAGAACTACTGCATTAGTTAAATTTGGCTTTTTGAGAACCTTATGGTGTGCAAAGTGGTCTTTTTTCAGATCATGAGATAAACACATTTATGTCCAGTTCCAAAAATTCTAGTCTGAACTAAAATTAAGCAAATAAATAAAACACAACTAACCAACCAAACTAAGCATCTACTTTAAAATTACTAGTTGGCTCTCTAAGCTTCAATGTTGGTTTTGACTAGATCCTCACTGACTAAAATGGGAACCGAATCTGACTCTCAGGAAGACACACCTAGGGCACTGACATGTGACACCCAGGTAACAGCATTCCCAAGTAACCACTGAGAAGTTTCAAGAGTTGTATAGTATTATTCCAATCCTTTTTTTCCCATCAAGTTGAACTGAAGATAGTATTGACTGAACAAGGCCTACAGCTAGAATTTTCTCAGCCAAGTACTACTTTATAGGAAGAAAGCATCTACTCATGAAAGCGCCTTCACCAAAGAGGCTTCTCCTCTTCTCTTAGAGCAGACAACGCCCCTGAGACATAGTAAGGGATGAACTTGTACTGCCAAATAGATTATCTGGCAGTGTCCAAGGCCAGGCTGGATGGGGCTTTGGGCAACCTGGTCAAGTGGAGGATGTCCCTGCCCATGGCAGGGGGTTGGAGCTAGATGGTCAAGATCCCTTCTAACCCAAACCAGTCTATGATTACATAATTATGAAATGGCTAATAATGACTATACTATTGTTTTTCAAAAACAAAACAAAATAAACCCCACCACATTACTGTGAATACAAACATTTCTCTAAAAGGAAACAGCATTGCCCTTCATACCATGCTCATATGGAGAAAAGGTTCCAGCATCTATATTTATGTAAGGATCAATTTTGATTGCGGTGACACGTAGACCACATGACTTCAGTATGGTGCCAATGCTGCTTGCAATGATCCCTTTGCCAATGCCAGAGATGACACCACCAGTGACCAGGATGTACTTCATTGGTAAATCAACACAAGCACACTGCTCTCCAGCTGGCAACCTAAAATGACAAAGATGTACATCTGATGGATGCAAATTCATGCCAGGGAAGGACACAGTATGCAAAGAATCCAAGCTGAAATGACCTTCAGAAACAGACAACAAATTCAGCATTCTGGATCTGGGAATAGGATTCACCTCTCCCAGTTTATATAGGTACATAAGGCAAGCACTCTAGTCTACTCCAGAATCAATAGAAAAACAGATACACTGCCCTGAGGAGATGCCAAAGAGGTACAGTTCATCCAACCTACTCCTCTCCTGTGGCAGGAGAAGCCAGTTAACTCTTAGAACCACATGTTAGGCAAGATGAATCTCACCCTGCATTGTTTCTAAATTAAAATATACTAATCATTTCACTACATTTTGAGAAGTGGGTTCAAAGATTGTTCTTGCTACATTAGCCAGAACACTCAACATTTTCCACACAGTAGCTTTACCTTCAAAAATAGACTGTAGTTTCAACCATCTATTCAAATCAGAATGTTACACCATCCACTCAATTTTTCAGCTGTTTGCATTTCCCCAACTCACAGTATATTACACCAAAAGTCTTACAATACTGTACTGATCAACAGAACACGAGATCAGGAACGAAAAACTGAACCAAAATTCCCATATGCTCAAGAGCCTATATTCCTTTCTTCCCATGCCTACTGACTCTTCCTCTCCACTTAATTACTGTCAGAGAAAAATCAGAAAAACCATGTAGCATCTCTGGACCAAGATGCAGAGTTGAAGCTGTTCTAGACAACAACATTGTATCTGCTTTAAGTTCCAGATTTAGAGAAACACCTGATGTTATGACACTCATCACCATCACCCATTCAGAACAGCAACCCTGGATAGAACAACTCCAAGATCTGTGACATGGCCGACTTGGGAAGGTCTCTGCTTCTCTCTCTAGGCTGAAAAACATTTTTCACAAGAGGCAATTATAAGTAGGCACAAATACTATACCCTGAAGATATAAACATGATAGATCACGCTTATTGTGGTGATGAAGCCTTCATCAGATGCAACATGGTGTTTCACACTACTCTACAAAAGTACTGCAGCATGAGCAACAATGGCTATTCAGATACAGAAACTTACTCTTTTGAAAATTTGGTTCTAAGAAGCCTGGATAATTAAAGCTAAAAAGACTTGCTATGAATCAAGAGATTCAAAGGCAAATACTAGGCAAATCATATTTGGGGGGAGGGGAGAAATAACCTAATAGGTTCTGGTATGTCGTTGCCACCTTGCACTGTGTATGAATATGAGTGCCAAGAGATTCAAACCTAGTAAAAAAAGATGGATCACCCCATAAAAATTCTCAAAATTACTCTCCTAATGAAAAATTCATCACCCTCCTCGTTGCTGTGATCTGCTGTTTTCATCCATTGCTGTTGATATTGTCCCTGCAATTCTGCCACTTCAGCTGTCTTTCACACAAGCACAGATTTGGACACCATTTGTCCACCCCATCTGAAATGGGATGATGTAATTGTATTCGCATTACATTCGGGCAGCTGTGGAAGCTAATCACTGGAGTGATTTTTGAACAACTGATGGCTCGCCACAGAGCAAGAAACCTAGGGTGAAGAAAACCTTAACTTGCTTAAGTACCTAACTCATCCAAAACAACAAGCAACAGCACACAATCTAACAGTACATACTAGAAATACAAGCAGTGTGCACCTTCAACTGCTGAAAACAAGCAGCAGCAGCTCGTGAGTGGGTACCGTAGCTCCTCCTCTTACTACACTGATGTAACATAAATAAGGCCTGGATCTTCAGGAGACAGAGTTCAAGAATATAACAATGCCCTTGTATTTCTCAATAACAGGAGTTAACAGATTATTATTTCCTTATCAATGCGGACAAAAGGAAAACAGCAGCCATCAAAAGCATTTAACTCATGAGAAAAGGACCATCAGGAATTAACTTTTCCCTGCCACTTAACACATGACTTCTTACAATAGCATAGATTGCAGGATCTGCTGCCTACCTGCTCTGCTTCAGACTCTTACTTCCTAAACCAGCTAACACAGTTGTCAACATCAACATTCTGTAGTCCTCTAAGCCTCTTTCAAAGCTATTTTCTCAAAAAGGAGGAGGGGAGGAAAAGTTATTTCAAGAACAGGTATAAAGCTCGGGTATAAGCCACTTCCAACGCTCTTAAACCCCGTCACCTTGCTTACAGGAATCAAAGCTCGCTGTGCTTTTAGCAAGGAACAGCGATTTCCCCAGCAGCTGGGGAAAACACGGTGTTTACCGGCAACTAGGCACTCCAGGTGGCTTGGGAAGCCACTTGTAAAAGAAGGGAACGGCGTTAGAGGAGGAAGAGGCAAAAGAGAAGGCTGGAAGGAAGCATTCTGCTGGGAACGGAGAGCCAGCGCAAGCAGAGAGGGGCACGAACTACTCCGTTCGGCCCCATCAGCAGGGGCTCGCTGCCTTCAGTCGGCGTTTTCGCAGCAGCGCTGCGCTACTGAGGTAAGTCGCCGCTGAGCTCTGGTGAGGGGCTGCCCCCACCCTGCCCCCACCCTGCCCCCACCGCCGGGCGGCCGCTACCTCAGGGCAAAGGCGAGCGGCCCCGGCGCGGCCCAGGTGCCGCCTCAGGAAGAGCCGTCCGAGGGCGACCGCTAAGCGCGGGCCGGGCCGGGGAGGGGGGGAGGACAGGACGGCGGAGCGGACGAGGGGCGAAGGGGGAAGCTGCCCCGTCCCCAGCGACCGCAAGCCGCCGGGCAGTGCCTACCCGCCCCGCCACCGCCGCTTTGCCTGTAAAGGCGGATACCCCAACCGGCACCCTGAGAGCGAAGGTGAGGTGCGCCCGCTGCCCGGTAAACGCCGCGCCGCCCCCTGCGACCCACCCCCCGCCGCGGGGGCGCCGCCGGGGACTGCCAACCTGAAGCCAACGCCTGGGGGGGGGAGGCGGCGGCGGCAGCGCTTCCCTGAGGAAGGCGAAGCTCCGCAGCAGCTCCCCTCACCTCCGCCCGGCCCCGAGCCGCAGGCACGACGCCGGCGAGGTGAGGCGAGGCGAGGCGAGGCCAGCCCGCTGTTTTCCTCGCCGCCTCCCGCGCAGGCCGAGGAGCGAGCGGTGCGCGAACGCCCAGTAGCGGCGGCGGCCCCGCGGGACAGGTGCCCCAGGGCGGTCCCGGTGCCCCCGGGCGGCCCCGCACGCCTCCCGCCGCTCCGCCAGCGGCGCTCTTCCCACCTCGCACGCCGGCCCCGCCTATCGCCCACCCCCTGCGGCGACGCGAGAGCGAGGAGAGAGGCCGGGGCGCCGCCCTTCGCCGCTGCGGGCGGAAGCGGCGTATGCGGAAGCCGAGCGCGGCGCAGGTTTCCGCGTAGGGCGCTGCTGGCCCCTCGGCGTTAAGGGCGCTTGTGAGCGGCCGGCTGCGGCCGCCGCTGCCGCTCCTGCGCCATGTTGCGCGGCTTGGGCAGCTGGTTGGGGCTGGAGCGGGCAGGCGAGGAGAAGCTGCTGTCAGCCGAGGAGAGGAGCAGCTCCGCGGAGGAGGAGGAGGCGGCGGCGGCAGCAGCAGCATCAGGCGCGGAGCCGGCCGTGCAGAGCTCGGAGCAGGCGGAGCTGGGGGTGGACTCGGAGGCGCTCCTCAGCCAGGCCAAGGGACTCGGCAGTGAGTGTCCTGCCCTCGCACGCCGGGGGGAGTGGGGCCAGGGCGGCGCTGCACCGCCGGCCCCGGGGCACGCCCGCACCCGGCACTTGGCGCTGCCCTGCGGGGCGCCCCGGGGCCGCAGTGCCCCCGCGGTACCCTGGGCGGCGGCGCGGAGGTGTGGGGCTCCTCCTCCCCATACCGCTGCTGGGGCCCTGCGTGCAAGGAGAAGGCTGGGGTGGAAGAACAGCTTCTCTCGGTGGAGGGCTGTGCCGTGGCCGGGCATCTTCACGCGGGGGGTGCTGCTGTGGGCCTGTTTAAAACGTGCGGAGGGGCCGTGTTAGCAGCAGCGTTCCCTTAGCGCGGTGGGGGCAAGGCAGGGGCTGGAGAAGCGAGGGCAGGCTGGTTTAACGAGCGTTCAGGGTTCGGTGGTCGAGCTGAGCTGCTGTAGGTGGGCTTTGGGATGTTAAGCCTGTTTATTCGCCATCCGCAGAGTCACAGAGTCGTGTGGGGGCGGAACATCGAGTCCAACCGCCTTTCCTTGAGGTGCCCGCAGCTCCAGCGTGGATGTGTAGGGATGCCAGTTGGGAAGCGTAAGTTTGAGGTGATCACAGAATCATAGAATGGCAAGGGTTGGAAGGGACCCCGAGGATCATAGAGCTCCAACCCCCCTGCAGGGCCACCAACCTCAGGCCTGGATCTACACAAGGTTGCCCAGGGATCAGAACACTCTTTCTAAACAGCTCTGAAGTGCGTCTTTCCATATGTAAGTGGTAGTTTAAGTGAGTTTAGCTGGCATGGCAAGCTATCCTAGTGAAGTGCTACCCTTTTTTCATTTTATGCTTTCACATATCTTTATTTTTGCACCTCTTGCAGATGACATGTGTTTAACTGTAGTCTGTGGCCTGCGCCGCTGCCACATAGGTTTTCGTACAGCTTGCCCAGCCTCTTCCCCAGTTTTGAAAAGGTCTGATGTAATTGCCAAAGCTGTTGGTTTGGAAGCATCCTAATTCTTTTATTTAATCATCGTTTTCCTGCGTTTCTGATACTCTTTTTAGCTAGCAGTTACTGGCAACGTGAGGTGTTTTAGTAGGTTGCTAACAACAGTTCCATGCATTGCCAAAGGGTGTTGTCTCACTGGAAATTGAAAAAAAAAAAGTTAAAAACTTTACTATTTAAAATGTGAACCAAGTAAATGGCTGCACATGTTCATTTCAGTTACTCTTATTTTCAGAATCATGATTAAATGAGCAGTATCTCTTTAAGTATCTGTACCATTGTCATTGTGGGAGAAGTGATGTATACCTGTAGAATAATGTAATCCATGATTTGGTTTGCAGTTTAGTGACTTTTCTCCTAAGAAAGAAATGGGTTTTGATTATTTTGTTGAACTCGTGTAATGAGGCAAGGCTGTAATTTGCTACAGGTGGGAATGCTGTAGGTTAAGTAGGTTCTCAGATAAAATTAATCCAAAGTACAACTCCGTGCTATTTTCTAAAGTGCTGGATCAGTATCATCAGAAAGGTTGGTTGGAGATGGTTCTTTACTGTGCTGTGCTGCAGCAGGCTATCTCTAGTTTGATCAAATATTTGTCTGGTTGTTGTAAATTGACCCTAATCTAGTTGTTACTCTGTTCAGGAAGGAAAGAAGAGTTTTCAGGGAAAGAATAAGTATTGAGTGTAACAGATATGATTTGCTTTGGCAGTGAGAATTTGGTTTAGTAGTCCATGGATTTTTTTATCTGTGACACCAGGGAAGAATCTGGTAGAAAAAGGCTTTTTTGTTATGATTTGGATGTCGCTGTTTTAATGTGATCACTCTAGAAACATCTGCATGACTAATAACCAGAGTAGCTGTCTAGAAAGACTCCCCTAGCACATGGAAGAATTTTACTGATAAATCTGAAGCCTTGCACACATTATTTTTTGCTCTTTATCACATCATTACAAAGGTTGGGAAAGTTTGTCAGTGTAAACTAATAATATAAATATTGCTAGGTACATAGTCTTACTCTGGCAAGGATTTATAAGTGGGGAGGAGATCATCTTGGTCATTTGAGAGTGGAAGAGTTACTTTTTTCCCATCCCTGTTCTATTTTTCTAAGGCTAAGTGCCATCTCTTACTGAGGTTTTATAAGTACCTTGGCTCAGAAGAGTATTTGCCCTTAATGGGACTAAAAAGCATTTTGTTCTTCAGAGTGGTTCCAGGACTGGCCAGAACCACTTTGCCCACCAATACCAAATCATTGCTGGACAGCAAATATTTTGGCACCTTTTGCACCTAAAACAATTGCATATGAGAGTTTCCAGGGATGCATAAAATGACAAATGAAAGCTGGTAGGGAGGAAATAGTTTGGTAGGCTGCTGCTTCTTCCTCTGCTGTCATAAGGGGGACAGTATCTCTGTCTGTACAGAAAGTGTAGAAGAAAAGCTTTTTCTCATACAGTGCAAAGCGTGTGGTGGGCTGTAAAGCCTGGTAACAGGTATGAAGGATGCTAGCAAGTACTTGAAGGAAACTTGGTTGCCACCATTCTGTGGCTTACAAATGGAAGTTACACATGAAAAATTGGCTTGCTTGAGGGATGGCTGGACCTCTGCGTTTGTCAGTATTGATTTGGTGATGTCATTAAAGAGAGAATGTTTTATACATCACAAACAGTCAGCTTTCCAGAAGGTGATGTGAATGTTCCAAAGTAACTCTACCAGTGGCTAACAATGGTGTGTCACCTTTTCTTGTTTAATGTAAAGGTTTTCTTACATTTCTGTCCTGTAGGGAACATGGGATTTTTCTGATGCCTTGAGAAGGAAGGTGTTTTTCACTCTGTTTCTAAACAGCAATGCTGATTTTGGTTTTTTTTAAGCCCTTGTATAAAAGCTGTCCTGGTTCTGACCAGGCCAGAGTGAACCTCCCCAAGCAGCCAGCCCAGGGCTGTTTCCATGCCACCTGACACAGCTCCCCTATAAAAGGGGCTGGTTGGGGAGGGTCACTCCTGGGTGCGTATGGGCTGTTGGTGTCACAGTGTTGGTGCAGTACTCTGTCACCACAGGATCACTAAGGTACTCTGTGTTATTACCAGGTGTGAGTGACACCTGTCACGGCCTGTTACTGTGCCCCTTCCACTGTGCTTTTGTCAGTACCTGTCCTTATCCCGACCCAGGTTCTGTCAGGTTTCTCCTCCAGGTGTGACCAAGCAGCATGTGGTTCCCAGCCCCTGTTTGGGGCTGAACCACCACAAAAGTCAACATTGGTTTTTTTTCTGGAATAACTAAAATATTCTTTACCATCCCATGTGCTTTGCATTCTTACTAATGCCTCAAATACATCTTTGGTAGGTAGAGTACAGTTTAGATCCACCATTGCTACTTCTGACCCTAGAACTAAATAGAATATTTTCAGCTGGCAGTGACCTACAATGATGACCTAGTCCAACTGCCTGAGCACGTCAGGGCTGACTAGGAGTCAGAAGCATGTTATTAAAGGCATTTTCCAAGTGCCTTTTAAGCTCTGATGGGCTTGGGGCATTGAGCACTCTAGGCTCCCTTTCAGTGTTTGACTACATTCTCAGTAAAGAAACCTTTTGATGTTTCATAATGGTAAGTCTGAGCCTCCTCTGACTGATGCAGTTTTGAGCCATTCCCACAAACCTCATCACTGGATCCCAGGGAGAAGAGTTCAGCACCTTCTTCTCCCGTTCCCCTCCTCAGGAAGCTGCAGAGAGCAATAGGGCATCTGTCTTCTCTCCAAACTAGACAAGCCCAAAGTCTGCAGTTGGTCCTCAAAGGACATTCCTTCCAGCCCTTTCACCAGCTTTGTTGTCCTCTCTGGACACATTCAAGCACCTTCACACCCAATGCTGCACACAGCACTCCAGGTGAGGTGGCACCAAGGGACTGTCACCTCTGTACTGAGCTGGCTATGCTGTGTTTGTCTCCCAGGATGGGGTTCATCCTGTCCTCCTCCAGTGTGCCAGGGCACACTGCTGGCTTATTCAGCCAGCCAGCACCCCCAGATCCCCTTCTGCAGGCTGTTCTGCAGCCACTCCTCTCCCCATTTATACTTGTGCCTGGCATTGCTCTGTCCCAGGTGCAGAATCCTGTGTTTGTTCTTGTTAAATTTCATCCCCTTGATGATTGTCCAGTGCTCCAATCTATCTAGATCCCTCTGCACTTGTTATATTTACCATGGCTCTGACATTGTAGCATTGTATGCACTTAACTGTGATATTACAGTCCTAACACAGCTGTTGAGATGTAATAAAGTGCTTGTGACATGTCATTGTCTGAGAAATAAACCATACCAATGCCTTTAAGATCCTTTGTCAATAAAGTGATATTTAATATTTCTGAAAGTTTGTGATAAACCTCTTGCTGCTTAGTTAAGGAGCTTGTTCTCCTTAACTAAAAACAAACAATAAAAGGCAAAGGTTGATGTACATAGTTCTTTCCCTGCCACCTTTCTTCACTTCAGCACTGCTAAGATTAAAAAAAAAATCTAGTTAGGCTATGGAAGTATCTATTGCTGCTATTCTGACACTGACCATGTTCAGAAGAACCTGCAAACAGAGCCACAGTGCTTCCCTGGAGCTAAAAACAGGAAGACAATGCAAAATAGAAAAGGGCAAACATAAAGAGCAAGCTTCTGTCTCAGGGCTTTTGATAGAAGTCAAGTGTTCCTCACCTAAAATTTTTCCTGCATCTGCTGCCCGATTTCATGAGACTTTGTTGTGCATGTTGATTTTCTTAAATATAATTATGGTTTAATATTATTGCTACTTTATTGCTGGATGTCTCTGAAAAGCTTAAAGGAGGAAGGATGTGTTGCTTCAGAAAATGGATAGGAAAGCAATATATTAAGGACCATTTGGAATGTTTGATTTAGTAAACAAGGTTCATGTCTAAAAGCTTGATTTACAGAAAGTTTTGATCAAACATACAGTTTGATCATCATCACTTAAAGAATATGAACTAGAAATGGATGAATAGGATTTTAGCAGTTCTTTGTACATCAGAAGCTGGGTTAAATTAATATGAAAGAAGGTTTAAAGTAGGTATCTGAATGTCCAATGAGAAAGGAAACTCTTGAGTGAGAGAAAAGGATGTAGAGTGAAATTTTTTTCAGCTCTTTCTTTCTCTTCTTATCTGTGAAAGGTTACCTCTTCAACTTTGCCACTGCTGCTACAAAAAAGATCTCTGAATCGGTTGCTGAAACAGCGCACACGATAAAGAAGTCTGTGGAAGAAGGAAAAATCGACAGTATCATCGATAAGGTATTGTATCTCTAAATACTTGATCTGGAAGGTCTGTATTGCTTGTAATGTATAGCAAATTTGGCATGTGGTAACATGCCCAAAGCCAGCTTAAAGAAACAACTTTGAAAGATTAGATATCTCCTGTCACTGATACATGATCACAGTATCACAGAGTTGTAGGGGTTGGAAGGGACCTCGAGAGATCATCGGGTCCAACCCCCCTGCCAAAGCAGCTCCCTAGCTCATACTGCACAGATAGGCGTCCAGATGGGTCTTGAATATCTCCAGAGAAGGAGACTCCATAACCCCCCTGGGCAGCCTGTGCCAGGGCTCTGTCACCCTCACTGGGAAAAAGTTCCTCCCCATGTTGGTGCGGAACTTCCTGTGCTCCAACTTGCAGCCATTGCCCCTTGTCCTGTCTCCACTGACCAAAGAAAAGGGGCAGGCCAATTCCCCCTGCACCCCATACTTAAGATATTTATAAACATTGATTAGGTCCCCCCTCAGTCTTCTTTTCTCCAGGCTGAACAGCCCCAGCTCTCTCAGCCTTTCCTCATAGGATAGATGTTCCAGGCCCTTAATCATCTTCGTAGCCCTTCTCTGGACTCTCTCAAGGAGATCCCTGTCCTTTTTATACCAGGGAGCCCAGAACTGGACACAATACTCCAGGTGGGGCCTGACCAGGGCAGAGTAGAGGGGGAGGATCACCTCCTTAGACCTGCTGGTCACACTCCTCCTGATGCACCCCAGGATCCCATTGGCTCTCTTAGCCACCAGGGCACACTGCTGGCTCACGTGATTGAAATATTTATTCAGGGCAGACATGCCAAGAATTGGTCACTCTGCTTTACTCAGTACTGCAGCTGCTTTCCATTCCTTCAGGGTGCAGACACACTGGGGAAAGGCCAGAAGAAAATACAAAATATGCTGTCACAGGAGGAAAGTCTGGCAGAGTTAGGGACAGGCAGCTGGGGGATGTCTGGGAGATGGTGTGGGTTGCGTTTCTTGCTCGGTTTATTTAGCTGAAAAGAGGAAAGCCATAGCCTGCATCTTAAATGCATCTCTGAAGCAAGATTCAGAATTAGTCCAGCTTTGTGGGTAGGGTGTGCTAAGACCCTGGAGCTACATGGGGAGAGTTCCACGAGACCCAGTGAGTTACTGAAACAGATTGCTGGTGTCCTGTTCCCTGCAGCCCTGGCCCTGCTACCTATCTCTTGCCTTCCCTGTTCCTGGGTGTCAGTTCCAGCTGCTTAACTTCTACCAGCATTCTTCCAGTGTTTTAAGTCATTAATTTGGCAGGAAGAAGAAGAAGAGGGGAAAAAAAAAAAGAAAAACAAAAAACCCAGCAATAAGCACTATATAGTGTTCTGTGTCTCAGGGTTTTGTTTTGTTTTTTTTTTTTAAAGGGTAGATTGAAAGGGGAAGGGATCTGGCCAAAACCAGCCCAACTGTAGTGGGACTGTGCTACATTCAGGAGTGCCAAGACATGGGAGATACAACCAGACCTCTCCTGCTTCTGTCTTAAACACCCCATGAGGGGAACTGAAGTGTTTCTCTTTTTTGTTTTCTTTTAAATATAGTAAAATTTATTTTCTTTATTAGTTTTCATATTGTCTTCCAAATTAATCATCAGATGAATTTGTTACGATTGAATTTTGTCTCCAGATTTCATTCACTTCTTAAAACCAGCTGTGTATGTATCAGAGCAGCTTTATTTCTTACTACAGTATATTAGAGTCTAACATAATTCTGATCCACATCAAAAAAGAAAAATAGAGTAAGAAGGTTATTTGGTAATTTAAACCACAAATAATGTTGATAAGAAACTGTAGCTAAGTACCTGCCTCGTATTTTATGCCTAAAAGAGCATTTTCTTTTTTCAGTGAGTGCCTTAGAGTAATATGAATTCCTTGTTTTGACTAGTAAGTTTACATTGGGGAGAAACAGATTATATCTATATCATTGTAAATGTCTTGCAACATATAAATAACTTTATTCCATTAATACCAGAATTTCATATAACTTACAGCTGGGAGGAACTGAGATGATCTGCTGGTATAACAGGCACTACACAGTTCTCTTACTGATGTTAAACTGAAATGCAGGGTTGTTGAAGGGGAGGAGGGAAAAAAAAGGAAACTTTATCAGGATTTAGCCTGAAGAATTTAGCATACCCTTTTGGCAACTGGTTAAGCCATACACCTTACTGCTTAAAAATTGTGTTTTGCTAGTGGTTGTAAGTATTGCTTTCTAGCTTCATGGAGTTTTGCCTCTGCTTTTTACTACAAACCAACATTTGCATTGTTACTTCTAGATTATGACATCCTGACTTCTGATACCATTCTCTATCTTTTAATTCTAAATTCAACGTAGAATATTTCTCAACATATTTTTAGTGAAAATCTGCCAACATAAACAGAGAAATTATTTCAGTTTAGCAGATGTTCTGAAAATCACACTGAACTATTTTGTCAGTCCAATTTATTGCAATGGATATATAATTCCTAAGGCAACTATTGAAACTTATAATAAGGCCAAGGTGTTTAATGTTTAATCTTAGTGCTTAATGCTTTAAAAATATGCTTAAACAGGTCTAAAGAGTTAGACTGTTATCTGTATTTGATATGGTAAGGCAGTAAGTGTATTTGCCTGGCATGCTTATGTTCAAATTACCAGCTAGGATTTTCCTTTTATTTTGGTCCCCTGAACTTGATAAAGCTACAAATATAATTTTGAAAGCACAAGCAGTAGTTTAAACTTTTAAAGGCAAAATGGAATGTTTCAATAAAGGGGAATATGATTTACATGCAACACTTTACATGGTCCTTTTTGATGATCCTGTAGTGTATTTGAAAGCACTTTCAGAGTGAACATGAAACAAAAGGAGTGACTTTCTTTTGTCATTTTTATTTTAGACAATTATTGGAGATTTTCAGAAGGAACAGAAAAAATTTGTCCAAGAGCAGCAAACAAAAAAATCAGGTAATGGATGATTTCTTTTTTGATAATGCATAACATTACATAAGCTAAAACTTGCTGGGAGCTGGATAATTGAGCTATACCTAAACCTAATCTATCAAAACTCTGCTTAATGAAACCTGTTATGGCAGAACTTAACATACAGTGTGGAATAGGATGATGACATTTTAAAGTGAGGTCAATGTCACATTAGCTAGTTTATTTAGATTTGGGGTTTTCTTAACAAATTTCTGCTTTATGAAATTAACTCAAAGATCACTGTGCTAGCAGTTGTTTTGACTCTTAAGCCTGTGTATTTATTGAGAACAGGCATGCCCATTACCTTTCTTTAGAGCTTTAGCAATCATGTCACATTTTCATAATGAAATTAAGAACATGGGTTGGTGTTTGCACTGTAGTATTTAATTATCTTCACTGTAGGAGTTGCTCTGCTTACATTAAAGGTATAATTGCTCTTTTGCTTTTCCATCAGTCATTTACTTTATAATTATCTGTGGTCTAAATCCTTTGAGTTATCCACCCATGTACTATTGACATCAATGGATCTGTTTGAGACTTCAAAACAAGCACTTTTTTTTTTCTACATTACATTTCATCATTGCCTTTTATCTCTTTTAATGTGTTACATGAATGCAGTAATTTCTCACAGTTTGAATAATTAGTAGCTCTGTTGTTAATCTTGAAAATTAAATGGGTTTAAATGGATTGTGATAAAACTTTTCATACTGTCTGTAGCTACTGTGTTAGTCTGGTTTCTTCTTGCAAGACTGTTTATGTGATTGTGTTGCCTGTAGTCCTTTTGTCTCTGTTAGTAAACTTTGGCATCTGTTAATGGATTTCTGCAAGTTTCATGAAAACAAGTAGCTAGGCTGGAAAAAGGAGAACTAGCAGATGGCCTAACTGAAAGAAGCATTAGCATCAGATGTGCATCTGTGTGGGTGACAGCTCTTGCTGATGTCAGGTGCCTAGGTAAAAAAGCATTGTCAGCTTTCATAGAAGCATAGAATGGCAAGGGTTGGAAGGGAACCCGAGGATCATAGAGCTCCACCCCCCCTGCCACATGCAGGGACACCAACCTCAGGCCTGGATCTACACAAGGTTGCCCAGGGCCCCATCCAACCTGTCCTTCAACACCTCCAGGGACGGGGTATCCACTACTTTGCTAGGCAGCCTGTTCCAGCCCCTCACCACTCTTTCTGTAGAAAACTTCCCCCTAATATCTCATCTAAACCTTCCTTCCTTTAGCTTCAATCCATTCCCCCTTGTCCTGCCATTGTCTGCCCTTTTAAAAAGTTGAATCCCTTCCTGCTTATAAGCTCCCTTCAGGTACTGGAAGGCTGCAATGAGGTCCCCCTGCAGCCTTCTCTTCTCCAGGCTGAACAAGCCCAGCTCCCTCAGCCTCTCTTTGTAGGGCAGGTGCTCCAGCCCTCTGTTCATCTTTGTGGCCTCCTCTGAACCCTCTCCAACAGTTCCACATCTTTCTTGTATTGGGGGCCCCAGCTCTGGACACAGTACTCCAGATGGGGCCTCACAAGGGCAGAGTAGAGAGGGACAATCACCTCCCTGTCCCTGCTGGCCACCCCTCTTCTGATGGAGCCCAGGATCCCATTGGCCTTGCGAGCTGCAAGAGCACACTGCTGGCTCATGTGAAGTTTCTCATCCACTATGACACCCAGGTCCTTCTCAGCAGGGCTACTCTCAAGAAGCTCTTCTCCCAGTCTGTATCTATGTCTGGGATTCTTCCGGCCCAAGTGCAACACCTGACACTTGGCAGTGTTGAACCTCATTAGGTTCACCCGGGCCCATCTTTCCAGCCTGTCAAGATCCCTCTGGATGGCTTCCTTTCCTTTAAGCTTTAAGTGCTCAAGAATTATTTGTCACATCACAATGCCTCTGTAGGCTGAATTTGCATTTACAGTGAAGAGATCAATACATCTCTATAAATCTGCAGTATTTTATTTTCCTCTCTTTACAGCCTACAGAACTATTTTAGAAGTATATGTGTAAATATAGAAATCAGCTGAGCTCAAGTATAGTATGTTGTAAGTTTTAAAAAAAATTATAACTTATTTTTCTCCATCATTAAAGAATTGATGTCTTCTGGGTATTAGAAAATTAACACAATAATTCATGATTTTGAAAGTTTAAAGTGAATCTTGAGTTTCTATTTGCAGGCAGCTTAAGTGTTAATACAGCACTACGTCAGTAACTAAACCAAGACTTTTGGTTTTATGATGACAGAAATCAGTAACAATATTTTTTTTTTTACTTCTGATGAGCAAAGATCCATTCCTAGAGTTTCTCCCTTATGTCATAAACTTAGTTTAGAAGAAAGGGACAATGAATTGGCATACTGATGCAAACCTGCTTTTTTGTTTTGTGACATTAAACATTTCTTTAAAAAAACCCATCCACATGCACTCACAAAAACACCTCACATAAAGTCATGAGCATAAAAATATTTTCCACCTCTCAATAACAGAAGCAGCAGTGCCTCCCTGGGTAGACAGCAATGAAGAAGAGACAATTCAACAACAAATCCTGGCCTTATCAGCAGTAAGTATTTTGTTTCCTGTAAGTGTTAATTTTTTTCTGTTGGAGAGGTTAAAACTTTCTTCCTTCCTGCCTGCCCCCCCTCCCACTCTCACACCTTTTCCCCCCTCTTTTTTTTAATTCAAAATAAATTTGGTTGGCATTACTGAATTATGTCTTTTCACTATACTTCTTTTAATGTGTCTGTCACTGCACTGATCAAGGGTAAATAGTTCTTGCAGTATCAACTTGAGCCAAAGTAAATCCTTAATATAATTCTTGATTTATTTTTTTTTAATAAAAGCTTTACAGATTTGTGATATGATAGAATTATATGGGAAGTGGGATTGCTTTGCTGGTCTTGTGTGTGAAATAAGCTGTCCTTTTTCTAATATCAGTTAATTATTCTAAATATGTTTTTCAAAGGATAAACGAAATTTTCTGCGGGATCCTCCAGCCGGTGTGCAGTTTAATTTTGACTTTGATCAAATGTACCCTGTTGCAATGGTGATGTTACAAGAAGATGAACTCCTTAATAGGATGAGGTTTGATCTCGTTCCCAAACAGTAAGTCATTTCTGCTGGTAACTATGTGTGGTTGTACTTTTAATGTGTCTGTAAATATTCATAAATGACTCCATTTATTTTCGGTTCTTTCCTTACGTACTTCCTCTGTATGTATTTTATATCTGCTAATTTCAGATGCACAGAATATTGCATGTTCATACAGAAGGAGATCTGTTAGGAATTCAGAGCCAGTAGGGCCTGTTGGTTTAAGTACAGAAGAGGCCTTAAATTTATCCATATCCAGTGTGCTAAATTAATTGAAACTCTTTTTTCCCCCAAGATAAATCCAGCAACAAAAATGTCTCTAATGCTCTGTCTTAGGCCTCTGCCTATCCCATCCTGTTACCTAATAGGGGTCTTTTTTCTGTTGTTAATAGTAACTGCTTGCCTGAATGGGCAGGAAGGGAACTTCACTCTGTCCTATCTCTCTCTCTTGACTGATACACATTCCTCTCCACGGGCCCTGCCATTTCTGGCTTCTCTTCCCCCCAAGTTAAAACTGGGTCTTTCCTTACTTCCCAGAGGATTATCAGACAAAACTGTTAGCTGAGAAATGAGAGCCTCATGCTTATCTCAGATAGTCATTTCTGAGATGGCAGTTTCTACTTACTAAGGGTCCTGTGGACATGCTGAAAGATATGAAGATAGTGAAATAGTTCAGCTGCAAACTAGGAATGGCTTGGCTTCTGCCTACAGATCAAAGACATTCCACCTGAGGTTTAGTTAAGATGTAGATGAATATAGTTTGGCAGTAAAAAAATGTTGGTTTTAGAGAGTAAGTGAACAGGGTTATTTGGGTTGTTTAAATAATTTGGGAAGAGAGATGGAACAGCGTAATATTGTTCCAAAATAGGTATTGTTGCATGTTGTTAAGCTTTTTCTAGAGAAATAACTGTTGTTGTTGTTGTTGTTGTTGTTTTTACATGTGCAAGTCTGTTGTAACTATCTTTTAAGAGATAAAGAACTTCTACAATGGTGGAATTTTTTTTAAACTGTGAATATCACAAATTCCTAAGATTTTAGTTGGAAGGCAGTTATGTCTACTCCTTTCCCCTGCATACTTAATTTTATTTCATTGCTAGATTGTAAAAGGAACCATATTCCCAAATGCAGTAACCAAAATCTGTTTGTTCTCTGTAGCGTAAAGGAGGAGGTGTTCTGGAGAAATTATTTCTACAGGGTGTCCCTAATTAAACAGTCTGCACAACTCACTGCACTTGCAGCTCAACAACAAGCAGTTGGAAAAGAAGAGAACAAAGGCAGAGAAGAGGATAGTCAACTGAAAGGTATGGAAAGGATTCCTTTTAGCACAGCTCATTAACTTGGTGTTATGTGTACTCACTACATCAGGTGACAGTGAATTTTTATCCTGGATTTCTTATGAAATCAAACCTTCTCTCATCATATTTGGTCTGTTTCTCCAGCTGGGGGAGGAGGGAGCTGTTAGTGCCTTGAAGAGGGTTTCCAATTTCAACCAGCTGTCAGAAGAGTGGAAATCTCAAGAGGTGGAATTTCGGGCTTGGCTTTAACAGCTCAAGACCGCTAGTGGTCTCTGCCGTGCTTTTTGCTTCACCTGATAAGACAGCAGCCAACCCAGCCAGCTGGCATGTGGTCTGCTCTTGGATTTTACTTAGGCCTGGGGCCAAAGGCAGTTAGTGATAAAGGAGTAGGATTGCTCTGGGGGTGGAGGCAGCGACGCATTCAGAATGTGGAAAGGCACACAATCTGCTATAGAAATGAAGGGAGATAGGGACCAGGAGGCTACCTCAGATCTAACCTTGAGATGAAAAAGCCACTTCAAGGTAGGCAACTTCAGTTATGCTGATCAGTTTATGCAAATTATTCTTACCGACCCTCTTATGAACCACTGGGGATCTTTATCTGCATGCAAAGAAGTTATGCAACAGGAGTGTATCCAGCTTAAAGAGTAGGTACTGGCTAAGACACAAAAGATAACTAGTAGCTCATTAAATCTCAGTTTAAGCTAAGTATGCTTGAGAAAGCCTTTGCTGCACATTGGAACAGATTCTTTTGTCCCAAATATGAGTAAATTGTCATCATCCACAAAATCCATGAATGCTGATGTCCTCTTGACACTGCTGGCCTGACTGACAACCAACTGATCACTGCCAAGTTGGCTTCTTTTTCCCCTCTTTCAGATATAAAATCTTTCCATAATGACACTTTTTCCTTTTGGGTCCTTGCACAGCTCATGATCCCATCATCATGGTCCTACCTCAGTTTCTAGTATCACCTTTCTTATCTTTTTACAGACTTTCTCACAACCCTTTAGCACAACTTGGTAACTTTCTGCACAGCTGAGCTAAGGTTACTCAGCTGAACCTTGGCTGCTTGCACACAGGCAGCTGGACCTTGGTGCGAAGGGAAAATTACAGGAGAATTAGAGCCAGGCTTGCATGTTGCATAGAAGAGACCTTTTCAAAAAGGACTGTAGTAGTTTTCCACAAGGTTGATTTTTTTTCTCTGTGTGTGCCTTTGCTGTCAGTTTGTCTCATTCTGTTTCTCATAGGTTCTGTTCAGGATGTGCATTCAATAGGATAGGCAAAGTCCCCATCTAGAATGAACAGAGCAGTTTTCCTGAGTGTGGTGAGCTGACCCAAGCTGGAGACCAGGTACCCCCCAAAAGCTGCTCTGCCATTCTCCTTCCTCAGCTGGACAGGCAAGAGAAGATACAACAGAAGGCTTGTGGGTCAAGATAAGGACAGGCAGAGATCACTCACCAATTTTTGTTGCAGACAAAACAGACTCAACTAGGAAAAAAAAATTATTACCAATCAAATGAGAGTAGGATAATGGCAAATAAAATCAAATCTTAAAACGCTTCCCCACTTCTCAACTTTATTCTTGATTTCTCTGCCTCCTCCCCCCAAGTGGCACAGGAGGATAGGAACTGTGATCAGTTCATCACATGTTGTCTCTGCTACTCCTTCTTCCTCCTCAGGGGGAGGACTCCTCACACTCTTCCCTTGCTTCAGCATGGTGTCCCTCTCACAGGACACAGTCCTCCATGAACTTCGCCAACATGAGTCCTTCCCGCAGGCTGTAGTTCTTCACAAACTGCCCCAACATAGGTCTTCTCCATGGGTTGCAGACCTTTAGAACCAGACTGCTCCAGCATGGCTTGCCTACTGGGTCACAAGTCCAGACAGGAAACCTGCCCGTGGGGTCCTCCATGGGCTGCAGGTAGAATCTCTACTCCTCATCATCTTCCATGGGCTGGAGGGGGCCATCCTGCCCCACCATGGTGGTCTCCACAGGCTTCAAGGGAATTTCTGCTCTAGCCCCTGTAGCACCTTCTCCATCTCCTTCACTGACCTTGGTGTCTGCATAGTTCCTCACATCTTCTTACTCCTTTCTCTGCCCGCAAAAATCTGCATTTGTTTGTTTTATGAGGTTATTTTTCCCCTCCTTAACTCTGTTATCCCAGAGGTTCTACCACTGTTGGTGATGGCCTTGGCCAGTGGTGGGTTGGTCTTGGAGGTGGCTGGCATTGGCTCTGTCGGGCCTAGGGGAAGCTTCAAGCATCTGCTCACAGACACCACCCCTGCAGCCCCCTTGCTACCAAAATTTTGTCATACAAACCCAAAACACTGAGTTAGAACCTAAGCAATGCTGATGGGTCAGGTCACACCAGAATGCTTCAAACCAAGAGGCACCAGTTCTGTGACTTCTTTTATCCCGGACAGTTGTCTGCTGGTGGGCTATGTACAATCAAGCATTGCAGCGTGTCCCTGGGTTGAAGAGCATGCTGTCAATGGCAGAAGCACTATTTCAGGCTTTGTAAGCTTAAAAAACTGTCACAGCCTCACTTGAGCTCTAACATGGAGCACAGAAGGGATGTGAGGTGACCACAGGCCATGTGCCTTCCTGAGTATGCTAGCCTTTGAGGAGCTGTTGCCAGCGCACACCAGTGGGCTGTGAGGACCAGGCTTCCCTCCATGGGAAGACTGACACAGCCAGTATAGAAATAGCCAAATGTGATTCATGTGTTTACTAGAATGATGTCATTCCTTTGCTCAGTATAGTTCAGAAGGCTGCTTTAAACAGAGAAGTGCAGAACTTGTGTTTGGGGTTTTTTTTTTCTGTACACTTAATTTAAAATGTGCAGGTAAAAAATGAAGCTGGGAATTACATCATAGTGAAACTTCCTACTGGTTTTTGTCGTTTTGTAAGCAAGTACAGTTGGACTTGATGATCTTAAAGGTCTTTTCCAACCTTGTGATTCTGATTCTTTTCTCCCTGTAGAGGAAATGTGACTTTATGGAGAAAATAACTGATCAGTATTTTATAAGCTATTTTCCATGTGTAAAAGAAGCACTCTTAAATGTCCCACACTAAGTCTTTCATCATAACAGAAAGCCTTTGTCTTTACCTTTCAGTCCAGGCTGTATTTAGGCTCACTTCCTACTTACCTGTTCATGTCTTATCACTTCTACAGTCCCGCTCTAACTCCGCTCCCATTTTTGTCATTTCTTTATGAGCAAATTGTTGCTGTCACCCTGTGCAGGTGCCACCAACTCAGGAAATCACAGGGACTGTCATGACTTCATAAGCTTTTTACCTAACGGACATCTAAATCCATCTATCTAATTTTCTCTATTTCTTGGATTTCTATAGTGTTGTCACTTTTTTAATCGTTTGGGGATTTCTGTTCCTGTGAGGCACTATATTTTGGCCCGTTGCAGGTCTTGTACAATTCAGATGACCAGTATAGGATTCACAGTCATTAGGGCAGTAGATTTATCTGCATATTCTGTAATGGCAAGGATACACTTAAGAGACTGTAGTAAATACATGTTTTGTGCAATTAAAAAACTGCATAGATTTAGGAAGCTCTGAATCATCTGTGTTATTTTTGATTTAAATACCTTTTCGAAGGTTGGATTCCCTAATTGGAGGCTAAAACTGGAAGTAATTGCCTGTTGGTAACTCTTCACAATGTTCAGAGTTTCTTCTTCAAGCTGACTGATGTCTATAAAATAGAGTTAATTGCTTTCCATTTTTATCCCTGTCTCCTCCTCCTTACCTGCTGTTTTCACGAAGTCAGATTAGCATGGCTGACGTGAAAGGAAAAAAGTAGGGACAAATAGAAGGCATTCTTTGTTGTAATGCAGAGACTATATGAGATCTGTAAGGAAATGCCACGTTCTAGCCCTCCTCAGGGTATTAGCTAAGTTACCTCAGGGGCAGAGAGCACAGCAGTGGTGGAAGAGATGGTGCCAGGCCAGTAGATCCAGAACGGTGCTAATGGCGTCACATCGGCCTGGTGCTCGGCCCAGTGGGGAGCTGCTTCTGCATGACAGCAGCAGATGGAGCTTGAGGCACCTCTCCTGCCTGGCACTTTGGGCACGTGGTGCTGAGCTGGGAAGAGCCGGTGCCCTGTTCTGCAGCCTCCTTGAGCAGGGAGTGCTGGAGCCTCTCCAGCAGTGCTGTTGGGTGCAGTGACGAATCCTCCGGAAGAGGAGAGCATGGTTCAGAGCAGTGGGCATTGGGTGGATGAGCTGTATCAGCAGTGACAGCTACAGTTAGAGAATGATTTTAATGAGATCTGACCTTAATTATAAAAATTAAACCTGGAAAAAAAAAAAAAGAAAGAAATCCCCCTTCAGAAATTGCTGAGTAAGCAGGAAGGGCCCACCTGGGCCCACTGCTGTAAGCAGAGCAGCAAGCTCAGAGCTGCTTTGCATGTTTAAACAAATAGAACTGCTGAGCAAGCGCTGCAGGACTACCATAGCCTGCCCAGTGTGTTAACTGTTCTTGCAGCCACTTGGCTCTGTACTGTGACTCCTGTACCCTGCTAGTTGCACGAGGAGGAAAGCTGGGGTGCTCTGTTACCTGCCAGGAAGAAAGATCTGGCCTTGCTTGTAAGCAGTCATCTTACTTGTACCATGCTACTAAATACAGAATCATACAATGTTTTGGGTTGGAAGGGACCTTTAAAAGCCATCTAGTCCAACCCCCTTGCAATAAGCAGGTACATCTTCACTAGATCAGGTTGCTCAGATCCCCACCAAGCCTGACCTTGAATGTCTCCTGGGGTGGGCCCTCCACAAGGTCTCTGGGCAACCTGTTCCAGTGATCTACCACCTTCAGTTTGAAGAAATTTTTCCTAATATCCAACCTCAATCTCTCCTTTTCTAGTTCAAAACCATGACACCTCATTTTATTCCTACATGCCCTCCTGAGCAGTTCTTCTCCAGCTTGCTTATAGGTTTTCATAGGAAATTTGGAAACAGCATCTAGGGTTCCTGTTTTTCAGTGCTTTGCCTGTGCGAAAGGTAAGGCTGCAGAGCACTTGTGCTTGTGTGCATCTAGGGGTGTGCATACAGATGTAGCCTGGTGTACCTAAGAGTACTTGGTGCCTGCATCAGTAGTTGTAGCCAACTGTGAGAGTTAGGGAGCTTCTGAGGGGCAGGGGCTAGATATTTCATAACGAAGTTACACCTTTGTAACTTTAAAGATCTTGTGACATGTTGGTGCAATTTGTTAAGTGTTTATAAAAGGCATTCTTTCTGATTCCCAACTGTTCTATTTACATAGTTCTTTCTATTGTTTTGAGGGGCAGAGGGTTTTCTGTGAGTTAACTTTGGGGTCATAATGAGGAGATAGTTTACTAAATGGGCCTTAGTTCTGAACAGAAAATTGCTTCTCTTCTGTTGTTGCAAACACTTCACCTATGGCTGAATTAAAACTTTCACCACCAGGATTCCTTAAAACTTAAAATACAATATTGCCTTGTACATTTAATAGCTCTGCAGAATAAATGAGATCTTTGTATATTGAAATGTAATCTATCTTTCTTTTTTTCCCCCTCTTGACAGAAACAGTACGACCAAAAACACCACCTGTTACAATAAAGCCTCAAATAAAATCTCAAGAGGTAAAAATGCTGCTATATTTTATCTGGTATTTAATGTTTGAAACTGTTAATAAGTAATTATGCAGCCTTTTGAATAAGGTGTGCTGTGAAACAGTAATAATATATTACCTGACAGTCCTAACCTGCTGCTGTTCTGCTTTGATGTTAATTTTTAGCACACACTTTAAACTCATTTTAAGTAGAAGAAGCAGCAGGTTATGGGAAGAACGCTTCCATTAGTATCCTCTGCATTGTAATAAAACCTGGTCTTACTCTGAAGAGTGAGGTTTCTAACATGTTTGGAGTAGAAGGTTTGCACTGTGTTTAGACAGGAGTGATACCTTCACAGAAACACATTCGTGTGCCATGTTCTGTCCCACTCTTCAGGACTTGTCCAGCTGAAGTTTAGGAGATCTAAATGATGCGTTGCAATGGCAACGTTGTTTTATTGCAATGGCAAGGAGAGTTTTGCTTGATACTGCAAAACCCTTTAGCTTAGACAGGTAGTGACCCTTGTTCATTTCTGGATTGTAAAATCAGTGCCAGAGAATACTTTTGGCAGCAGCAGAGCTGCACTTTCACTTGCCAGTAATACATAGCAGATGAAATTAAGCTGCAAAGATTTGCAAAGAACAGCCCTCTCTCTATCTTTATTTCAGTCCTCTTATTTGTGTGTAGAAAAGAGTTACTGAACTGTAGTCAAAGTTAATACTTAGGTACTGTTCTAAGCTACTTAGGAGTTTGTTACTGCTTCTGAAGATTACAAAAAGAGAATTGAAGAGAACACAGAAAGGAGCCTAGACTGAAAAGCAGATGGTTTTCAGTGTAGCTGTCTAACGTTTGTCTGTACAAATATACTCTTAAATAGTTGTAGGAGTAATGCATTTGGTTTGTGACTGGTGGCATTTTTTCTCACCTCTTTGGATAAGCTTATAGAAAATTATCTTACTGCAGGATGAGGAAGAGATTTCCACAAGTCCAGGTGTATCAGAATTTGTAAGTGATGCTTTTGATGCCTGCAATCTGAATCAGGAAGATCTAAGAAAGGAAATGGAACAGCTGGTGCTCGACAAAAAGAGAGAAAAGACTTCAGTAGTAGAAGGTAAAGCTTTTATTACCTCTGTGTCTTAAGTACAGCAATTCTAATGTCAACAGCATCAAAACACTCTGGTGTGACTCTGGCCATACACAGTGAGCTATTTCCTATGAAGACACCTGTACATGTAGATGCTTATCTATGGATGTAGCTGAAATGTTGTCTGAAACTCTTTGGTTTTTTTCCAATACACACACAAACTTGAAGAATGACTATCTGTTCCTTGCATCTAGCTTTTTGACAGAAGTGTTACAGTAAGTCATTAATGTGTAATTTGTTCAGAGAGATCTCAGCTGGCCTTACTGACTTGGACTATGGAATTACCTACCTTCGTATCGAGGCTGAAGTACTAACCAACGTGCAACATATCCAACACCCATCTCCTCCCCCGTACTCTTGCGTGCACGAAGTAGAGCTAATTAAACCAGAGATTAACAACGCAGCAATGACTTCTGACTCACATTTTTGCCCTGAAGTATGAAATATGATTACCTTTAACCTTGATTCAATGAGCTTGCTTACCTACAAATGTCAGTGAGGAGAATACCTGCTTCTTTTTTTAAATTACCCACAGTATTTGATCTTGATTTTTTTTTTTTCTTTTTTTACATAACTATATTCAACCAACTTAGGAAGATCATTTTTTTTCCCCAGAGACTTAAAAGTAAATAGCATGATTCAGTTGATAGTAGATGGAAAGACTATAAGAAATGAGTTTGCAAAGGGACACTTCTTATAAATAAGCTGTGTATTTGCATTTTATGTCTCTATTGTAATATGCACGTAGGAATATAGACTTGTATGTTAATTAATTCCTATCTTTGTGAAGATTTCTGATTTTGAAGGTTTTTTTCGGTTTTCAAGGAGAATTGTCCATAAAGTTTGTGGGATATAAAAGAGATTAAGTGCAAATTAATCTCATATTATATAAATACCCAACATACTGTATTACCAATTTAATTTTTACACATGGTTTCTCTCTTGTAGAAGAAACTGCTGATTGGGAAAAGGAATTACAGCAAGAGCTTCAAGAGTATGAAGTGGTGACGGAATCAGAAAAGCGTGATGACAACTGGGATAAAGAAATTGAAGAAATGCTGCAAGAAGAAAATTAATCATTTTCATAAGATCACTGTCACCTGAAGCTTTTTCTGAGGACTGACGTGGATCTCTTCTTTCATATTTTGCTTACAAAAGTTCTTCAAAAGACATAAAAGTATCTAGGATCATTATAATTCCATATAGGGATGCAACTGTTGTTTCTGTTCTTTATATGAGCAGTTTCTGAACTGGTCTTAAAAAATAAAAACATAAAAAGAGGAGACAGACACTGCAGGATATATGTCATAATTAAAAGTGATAATGTTACTACATGAAGCAAGAGTTTAGTTTGAGACATTTTCAGGAGGTCAAGAAGCTCTGCAATGAGACTTCTAAATCGAAGAATCTCAATTTGTCTACAGCCTTTCTTTTTGGGATGTAAAAATGGATGTTGTAAGTAACTTAGTTCTTGAAAATAATCCTCTCATCACATTTGCACTCTGATCCCTGTATAATCTGTAAATGTGTACTATTTTTACAGTACTTGTAGCTAGGACCTTTCAAGTGTATTTAACTTCCTTACAATGTATGTAGCCAAAGAATTTGCAGAAGAGCCTATCAAATACTGATAATCTGTTAAAATACTAATTCACATGCCAAAAGAAGTACTGATTAATTATTGATCTGGTACAAATAACTGACAAGCATTTAAGTAATAACAGAGTTATTAACTGCTGGAATTAAACTGTTGGTTTTGTTAAATCATCATATTAAGAATACTGCCTTTCCCCACAGAGAAAAATTAGTTAGTGCATTATTTCTTTGTAGTATTATTATGTTTCCCTTTAATTTTGCTGTCAAATTAAATGTTTCTCTTTATTTTAATTGCTGAAACATTTATGTAAAAGCTTTGTCTGGTTTGGACATTGTTATTAAATACTGTAGATATGTATAAAATCGGCTCGTTTATTTGGAGGGAGGGTAGAGCGAGGGGCAAACAAATGTCAGGCTTATACAGATATCAGAAATATTCTCTGTCACAGTGCTTAAGACATGGAATTTGAATAAAAAGAGTTTTCTTTAAAAGATTTTTTTCATTCTTCTTAAGCATCTGGATGTTTCCTGTAGTTTTACCATTAAGTCAGTATCTTTACGTATATAAATGAAGATTTGATGTTCTGTTTGTCATCTGTTTCATAAACTGGTGTGACACAACATTTGTGAAATCCCAATTATGAAGGAAAATGGGTAAAACGAAGTAGGTAGGAGCCATTAAGCACAATTGAATTATAGGCATGTTACATACAGTAAGCCCTGTCTTAATGACACAATTCTGCAGGAAACTTGTATAAAGAGACTGAAAAGATTATAGCTGTAATTACTCAGTCAATATTCATCCCGTGGGAACGGAGGAGAGCTAAGTAGTTTGCTGTTAAAGCTCTAAGAAAAGACTATTTAAAATTGTCTCTATTAGCAGCTTGGACAGAAAGCCCTCCTCTCTCATCGTGGGCCAGCAAATTGTTTTAAGCCTGCATACATTTGACTTCTCCCACTAGGTTCTTTGTTAGCATATGCTTTCTCAACTACAGCCTATCTTAAGCAAGATTCGTGGTCAGTAAGAGCTACTTTCAGAGCTTTTTACACCTGGGACTAATTAAAGGCCACAAAAGCTAAATCTGTTACACTCATAAAGATCAGCCTGTTCAAAGCCTAATGTTTACTCTCAACAAATGCAACTGCTCACAGATTTAAGCTGGAGACATTAGGCTCTGCCTACTGTACAGTTTGAGTAGCTCTGTTCTGAGAGGGGCACATCTTCCCTGTGTGAGTCAGAGCCCGAAGTCGCTGCTCCAAACATCTGCTTACTGAAAACCCAGCCAGATGGCTCCTACTGTCTCCAGGTATGTAACAGGCCTGTTTGTCTGTGGTTTGTACGTCACGCCCTACCTTCCTTCTCATGCAAGCACAGCCTATATAATGGTAAGCGCTATGAAACTCCCATCTTTTGGAAAAGGTGACTCCTACATGTGAAACCTTACTTTTCCAAGTGTCATGAAAAGCTGGTATGCCTAAAAAAAAAAAAAAACCCAACCCCCTGTTTAAATTTGCATTTTAAAAGGCAGTAATGGAGCAAGGCTTAATCTGGCTGAGCTCTGATATTTAAAGTTTCTTATGAAAAATCATCTCACTGTTTTCAAAGCTGTGTATTTAATGGGGGAAGCTGAAGTAAGTTTAGTGGAATCCTGCAGAGTTTGGTTTAGATCAGTGCTATTCAAGGACCTAGCAGTTTTTACCGTGGCTGCCAAGAGGGGAAAATGCATTCTGCTTGTCACACAAGATGAATGCAGGTGACCTCTTCATGTTCATGGTGAACGTTGTAGGCCTTTGGGGCCCAAATATGTCTTAAGAATACACTTCGGAAGCAAGTGTGCTGGTGTTTTCTGACTGTTCCAAGGACTGGGGGGGAAAAAAAAATCCACTGTGCAGATGCTGAAATCTGACAAAATGGTTGCAAAATCAAGGACAAAACCAGAGGAAACCAAGAGCGGGTCTAAATATTGCATGAGGAGACAACCTAACAGAAAATGCAGTTGTTCAAAACATCAAGGAAAAGCAAACAGGCAAAAAGATTGTTAACAGGCTTGCCTAGAAGAAACTAAACTTGCAGATTTGGAAATTAAACTTGCAGATTTGGGGAGAAGGTTGCCCAAGTTCTATTTAGGGTAGCTGAGATCACATCAGCTCTGGTCATTCTGTGCACCAAAGCATCTCACTCAACTATTATCTAAATAGTCCAATTGCTATTAATATGCACGTGGGATTTTTTGACTCAGTGATATGTGTGAAAGGTCATAAAAACCTGCAATAAAAAAAGTGTAGCAAAATGCTCCCCTACATTTGCTACTCAATCATTTAAAGCTGTTCTTTCCAGAAAAAGAACATTAACCAAAGCTTTCCATCTCCTGAATTGTTTCAGTAAACGTGGAATTTCTTTACTTTCTCACTTCAGTTGGGTCATAAAATGATGGTCTCTTTTTCCTCTCTCCCGTTGGTTTGGTGGGGTTACGTGTGTGGTGCCAAATTGCAGGATGTCATTTGTGACCTTACGCATTGAAAAAAGAACCCAGCATCAGGAACGTACCACCTGACTGCGAGATGCGCCCTTGAACCCTCGGCCCCTCACGTACTGTTGACTTTTACTTTGCAATAGCTATTAGTTACGTAAAAGGGAACGAAGTATGTCTGGGTACTTCCCAAAGAGTCACAGCTGCATCGGGCCCTCGGTCCATGTGCTGTATCTAGAGATGAGCTGGACAATGACAGAGCTGAGACCCATGCTGGTAACGCTCTGGGTTTCCATCCAGCAGAAGTTTAGAAGTAAGATGCATCACCTGAATGGATAATATATGTCACAGTAAGTGCCAATGGATAAATCTAGAGCAACAATAGGCCAGGAGCCCAGCCTTAAATAAAGTTATCCCTTAGTAGGTTTTTGGTACCAACTACTCACATTCAATACTTTTTTTCCTTTGTTTTGCACATTACAGGCAGTTTTTAGATCAGTGTTGAAATTTTCTTACATGAAATGGTGAATTGATTTCTTGCTGTGTTTTATTTGCATTATTTTGAAGCTAATTATTTCAGAAAATAACAATTCCTACAAAAGTATCAGAAGACATGCAAAACCTCACTTCCTCCGTATAGCCCTGTATTGGCTCTCTCCCTATATAGACCTTGCATATATGTAAATACAAACCCACATCTATTAATGTGTCTGAATATATTCAAGGAGTCACAATGTATGTTTCCTTTTCAGCTGTTACTTTTAGCTAGACACCATCACAAGAAGAGGAGCAACCGAAATAATGATCATTAGTTTGTCGCTTTATCATTTTTAATGCGACAGTGCTCTGGAGAAATTATCATAGAATCATAGAATCAATGGTTTTGGTTGGAAGATACTTTTAAGACCATCAAGCCCAGCCATTAACCTAGCACTGCCAAGCCCATCACTAAACCAAGTCCCTCAACACCGTATCTACACATCTTTTAAATGCCTCTGGGATAGTGGTGGCTCAACCACTTCCCTGGGCAGCCTGGTCCAGTGATTGACAGCCCTTTTGGTGAAGAGATTCTTCCTAATGTAAACTTCCCCTTATGCAACTTGAGGCCATTCATTTCCTCTCATCCTACCACTTGTTACTTGGGAGGAGCAATCAACACCCACCTCCCTACAACCTCCCTTGAGGTAGTTGTAGAATACAATAAGCTCTCCCCTCAGCCTTTACTTCTCCAGGCCAAACAACCCCAGTTTCTTCAGCTGCTCCTCATACCACTTGTGCTCCAGACTTCACCAGCTTCATTGCCCTTCTCTGGACACACTCCAGCACCTCAATGTCCTTCTTGTAGTGAAGGACACAAAACTGAACGCAGCACTCGAAGTGCATCCTCACCAGAACTGAGTACAGGGCGACGATCACTTCCCTGGTCCTGCTGGCCACAATACTCTGATACAGGCCAGGATGCTGTTGGCCACCTTGGCCACCTGGGCACACTGCTGGCTCATGTTCACCCAGCTGTCAACAAACACCCCCAGGTCCTTTTCTGCTGGGCAGCTTTCCAGCCACTCATACGCAAGCTTGTGGTGCTGCACTGAGTTGTTGTGACCCAAGTGCAGGACCCAGCACTTGGCTTTGTTGAACTTCACACAGCTGGCCTTGGCCCATCAATCCAGCCTGTCCAGACCCCTCTGTAGAGCCTTGCTACCCTTGAGCAGATCAACACTCCCACACAGCTTGGTGTTGTCTGCAAACTGACTGAGGGTGCACTTGATCCCCTTGTTCAGGTTGCTGAGGGAGGTATTAAAGAGACCTGGCCACAGGACTGAGCCCTGGGGAGCACCACTTGTGACTAGCCAACTGGATTTAACTCAGTTCACCACAATTCTTTGAGCCTGGCCATCCAGCCAGTTTTTCACACAGTGAAGAGCATGCCTGTCCAAGCCATGAGCAAAGTTTCTCCAGAAGAATGCTGTGGGAAATGGTGTCAAAGGCTTTACCAAAGTCTATGTTGAAGAATGAATTGCTTCATTTCATAAAAGTCTGGTTCTCATCATAGCAGAGACTGGAAACGTTTTCATTTGCTAATTCAGGGATTCATAAAGCTATGACAAACGTCTCCAGACACACTTGGGAGGTATCCTTAATCCAAAACTACTTGAGCAGAAAGTTCACTTTTCCTCAACATAAATGATCCTGACAAAGTAGGGAAAAGAAGTAAAATGCAGGAAGGGAAAGGTTATATGTAAAATCAAAAGAAGAAAGATTTGATGCCTGCTTTGTTATACAATGTTCTAAAGAAAACCATGTTTATTGGGGAGAGATTAATTGTATGCATGAAAAAAAAAAACCAAACAAACTTAATTCTGCAGTTACTTTGATTTATCTGTTCTCTTAGATATGGTTTCCACACTCAAATGTGAAGGTTTCAGAGCTGGACAACGCTACTGTTCCTCTGCATTTTCCTATTCTTCCCAAGGATAAACGAGCCCAGTTTACCTCACAGTCAAATAATGGCCAGTGACTAGATTGATTACACCCAGCCTCTTCTCTCAGTGAATAGATTGATTACACCCAGCCTCTTCTCTCAGTTATTTGAGAAATGTTTTAATGCTGGCCATGGGCCCTTTCGTGACTTTGATGCCTGCAATTTAAACATCAAACAGTTCTGCTTTTGCTGTATCATCACTGCTTTACATCCTGGATGATGCGTAACAAGACTTTCAAGCCCATCGTGTATTGGGTGGATGAAAGAGCTGCTGTAAGAGCATTACTGGGTGGAGAGGAGCCTCCTCAGACATTTAGTGTGGATGTGGAAACAACAGTAGTCTCTCTCAGTGGCATGTGGTGTCCAAGAAGTAGTGGCCTTGTGAGGAAAAGAGAGGAAATCATTGCCTAAACAGGCAAAAATACTGGTGCATGGGATCTTTCAGGTGGAGGAACTGATGTATCAGACACACTTTGGGTCCCTCTGGCTATGGATATACTAGTCAACGGACATGTTTGAGCATGTGTTGAAAACCAAATGCCTGCAAACACTTAGCTCTAAAGATGCTTGCCCTGAGCCAGCCAGCAATCTCTCCATCAGCTCCTGGCCACGGAGCTATTCCCAGTGAAGCTGGTAAGCAACCCAGCTTTGGAGTTCAAGCACCAAGGGGTATGTCAGAGAATGGCCTGCATCCCCTTGGTCTGGGTGCCAGAGGGCAGGCACTGTCAGATTTAACTCACGACCACCAGCACAGCCCCTAGCTGGTGTGTCCTGCCTCCAGTCCTGGCTGCTGCAAACAAGGCCACGAGCAAGACGAAGGTAAGCAGCGCCGGGCTCAAAGGATCCCCAGACTGACCACCTGCCTCACCACGGGGAGCAGCGGCTCGCCTTCAGACCCCAGCGTCTGGCCTCCAAATTCTCTTCCAAAGCATGTTTGCACGAGGCTGTAACTGGCTGTCATTCCTGTGTATGCAAACATCCAGTTCCTTTCTTTAATCTAGTTTGTTATTTCATCGGTACTGTGGGGTAAGAAGCTTCTTAATGCATGAGGGTGAAAAATCCTTTTGTTGGCTTTAAATGGGCCGCTCTGTAATTTAACTTAACTCCATGTGACACAAGAAAACAGAAGGTCCTGGCTTGGCCTTCTTTTCATCAGGTCTCCCTTGTTACTTTCCTGAGCCAAGCAAACAATGCCAGGCTGTTCACTCCTCATACAGATTGGTTCTTTCCATGGCCCCAGTAATTTGTGACAGCTTTCCTTTGAGCTCATTTACCTTCAGAGTTTGTTTTCAGAGAGGAGGGGGTGTGACACGTGCAACAGGCATGTAGGAGAATGCCCTACCCAGTTGACACACAGGTTTCATTTTCTGCACTGGTCCTCACCCCATTCCATGTGTGCCCCAATGTCTTGTTTGGGTTTTATTTATGGATGTTAAACCACTATGAGTTTACAATATTGTCCATGTTGGGCCCCAGGCAAGTTCCCTAGTAGCTGCCATTGAGTTTTGGGGTGCTGTGAAGTAGAAGAGTGGTGGTTCAGGCTGTTTATTTTGGTTTGTTTGTATTTTTCTCTTTCCCTCCTAGCTGCATTTCCATTTTTGATTGGTCACTGTGCAAAACTGTCGGGGAAGACAGCAGGCCTGCTAGCGGCCTAGCTCTCTTCACCCAAGACACAGGCCCTGACAATATTCTCCTATTTCCATGAGAAAAGTTACTCATGCTGACAGGATCCTAGTAATCACATTCTCAAAACACAGCAGCCTTGCTGATAGGTGTACAGGCTGCCCTAAACCAAGAAGCAGTTATGGGAAGGTATTTGGGAGTAACGGAACATGTCAGGAACCAACCATAACAAGAGGTTCAAAACAGCAGGTGTGCAGATGCTTTTAGGTATTAAAGGTAAACTAAGAATATTTAGCTATAAGATAGGTTTATCAGAACTCGTTATAATTACTAACCAATCAATATGGTGTGAACAGTGTGTGTAACCAATTAGCAGTTTTTTAGCTTGCCACGTTTGCAGTAAGAAAGGTGTATATAATCTATGTGATTTCACCTAATAAAATGGCTGGCTTCCTGGCTTCATGGCTTCACCTAAAATTCATATATTGAAATGCGTGTTGCTCCCTGCTAGACACCACACAAAACACCATGGGAAGAATTACAGTTCCTATGCAGTGCCAGGGGGAGCAAGCCTGCCAAGAAAAAAAAAAATCTGGTAGCTCAGAGCTTCTTGAAATATTTCCCTGAAAGCAATCAGGATGAAAAGGGCAACACTGAATCTGGTGTTGCATTTCAACAGCTTCCTCGCTGCCTCTCACGCTGTACCGCTGCTGTTAGGAAAGCACACCATCTTTACTTCATTGTTTCACGACTGCCACTGTTTTGTTTCAAGTATCTCCTTCTAGTTGTCACCCTACTGATGTGTTTAAAAGAATAAAGAAGCAGACCCAACCCCAGTGAAGGCAGTAAAGTACTAGAGAGAGGTGTCAAACTGACTGCTTATGTGTACAGGGTTCAGGAAGTTGGACGACTCTTGAGCATGACCACAAGTGCAGAACTTGGATGCAATTCATAAAAATAAATTACCCTGAAAATTGATGGAAAGTTGCTGACTGAAGATTTTTACCAAGGGATGCTCAGTTCTAGCATAAATAATAATCATCATCATAATCATCATCATAATTGTCATCGGCATCCTCACAAAAAAAAAAAAAAAAAAGGACCTACTTTTCCATTTGGGTGGAATATGTGACTGTCCCTTCCTGGCATGAGCAATCTCCAACGAGGTCATTAGCAGGGCATGACAGCAGAGAATTCCCATCCTCCTGCCTGCACGTGTGTTCACTTGCAGGAGTGGGCTGCACGTTTCCAGTACTGTTGATGCTCACTTTGGCACTGTTGAAAGTGCTGTTCTGAAGGAAAACCGTTCACAAAGGCACAGGGAGACACAGGGAGAGAACCATAAAGGTAGCTGGTGATGCTGAGGGTAGTTACTCTGTTTAGTCTCACACGTGTGTTCTTCGGGGTACCACAGCACAGCAGGCAGGCAGCGCCGCCACGATCTGTGACTGAGTTTGGAAGAGGATGGCACCTCTCTCACTACACCCACATCACCTATCCTCAAAAAACCCCACCCCTAAACCTAGGCAAAACCTGACTCATTAGGAAGCAGGGTCTTCACAAAGCAGTTATAATTCTTCTCTGTCACAGTATCAGCAGAAAAAAACCCCAAATCCTGCCAGTTCAACTGTGAAAAGAATTACTGCCAGAAGGATATTCTCCAACACCTGGTAGGCTTTGAAGAAAACGTTGTCCCCCTTGATGGAATGGGCTTGTGCCTGCTTCTGCTGCACACGATGTGCGCTAGCCCCTCTGGCACCTCAGTTCACCAAAGCAGAGCTCACAGTGAACTTTATTGCAGGGAAGGCTTCCAGCCAGCAGGAACTCTGAGAGTCTTTATTCCATTGCCTCTCAAAGTAGCTCACATTTGTAATTAATCTTCCTTTGGTTTCAAAAAGTTCCTGTCTGGGGGAGGGCAAGGATGGAGCAGGAGTAATATATGTTTACATCTATACTTACAAATAATGTTTGGGAGAAATTAAAGGTAATCTTAAAGGCTTAAGGATCACATGAGCCATCCTGGGATCAGTTGGAGCATACTGGTGTGGCTCCCTTGCTGCTCTCAGACAGAAGGGATGCATGGGAGAAATCCTAAAGTACAAAAATTCTGCTGTTTGAGGGGAAGGGCCCTTTTTTTCTTTTTGCAAGAGTTGTACCAGTATTACCATGGAATCGTAGACTCCCAGACAGGTTTGGGCTGGAAGGGACCTCAAAGATCATCTAGTTCCAACCTCCCTGCCATGGGCAGGGACACCCTCACTAGACCAGGTTGCCCAAAGCTGCATCTAACCTCACATTTGTAATTAATCTTCTTTCGGTTTCAACTCCTCCAAGGATGGGGCTTCCATAACCTCTCTGGGCAGCCTGTGCCAGGGCCTCACCACCCTCACAGGACAGAATTTCTTCCTAATGTCTAATCTAAACCTTCCCTCTTTCAGCTTGAAGCCATTGACCCTTGTCCTATCACTTTATCAATGTTTTTAAAAAGAACAAGTGTCATTCTGGGGGAGAAAAACTCCCACCTAAAGATCAGGATGGTGCTCAAAACTGTAAAATTGTTTTTCATCTTGAAATTAGCAATGGAATAGTTCTGATACAGATTTAGGATGCATGGACAAAATAATTTAAGTAGGCACTGCCTCTCAGAAGCTACTTTACTCAACACAAATATCCACTTTACCTATTCTCTGAAGCAGTAAGCATCTTGGAAGGTTTAGAGTGATATTACTATTCAGTAAGGACATAAAAGGACGTAAGGTTCCCATTGTTTCATAAAGAGGTCAGGTTTATTTCCCTGGAAAGCAGGAACACACGTATTTCCAAGATGTTTGCTTGTGCAGATTTTCAGCAATTCCTCAGCAGTCCACCAGGAAGGCAAGGCCCAAGCGTGCACGTGAAACGGGTGGTGGGCTCAAGAGGGCTGCATGCATATTCTCGGTAGCTTCACTCCTTCCTTCATCCCTTCTTTGGGGAGCAATCCTTAGGCCTCGCTCCAGCGGGAGCTGTGCTGGAGAGAAGGGCTGGGCAGAGGTGAGAGCTGAGGCAATGGCCATGCTGGAAAGGAGAAGGGCTGGGTGGAGGTGAGGGCTGAGGCAATGGCCATGCTGGAGAGCAGGGGGCTGGGCAGAGGTGAGGGCTGAGGCAGAGGCCATGCTGGAGAGCAGAGGGCTGGGTGGAGGTGAGGGCTGAGGCTATGCTGGAGAGGAGAAGGGCTGGGCAGAGGTGAGGGCTGAGGCAGAGGCCATGCTGGAGAGCAGAGGGCTGGGTGGAGGTGAGGGCTGAGGCAATGGCCATGCTGGAGAGCAGAGGGCTGGGTGGAGGTGAGGGCTGAGGCAATGGCCATGCTGGAGAGCAGAGGGCTGGGTGGAGGTGAGGGCTGAGGCAATGGCCATGCTGGAGAGCAGGGGACTGGGTGGAGGTGAGGGCTGAGGCAATGGCCATGCTGGAGAGCAGGGGGCTGGGTGGAGGTGAGGGCTGAGGCTATGCTGGAGAGGAGAAGGGCTGGGTGGAGGCGAGGGCTGAGGCAGAGGCCATGCTGGAGAGGAGAAGGGCTGGGTGGAGGCGAGGGCTGAGGCAGAGGCTATGCTGGAGAGGAGAAGGGCTGGGTGGAAGTGAGGGCTGAGGCAGAGGCCATGCTGGAGAGGAGAAGGGCTGGGTGGAGGCGAGGGCTGAGGCAGAGGCCATGCTGGAGAGGAGAAGGGCTGGATGGAGGTGAGGGTGAGGCAGAGGCCATGCTGGAGAGGAGAAGGGCTGGGTGGAAGTGAGGGCTGAGGCAGAGGCCATGCTGGAGAGGAGAAGGGCTGGGTGGAGGTGAGGGCTGAGGCAGAGGCCATGCTGGAGAGAAGAAGGGCTGGGCGGAGGTGAGGGCTGAGGCAGAGGCCATGCTGGGGAGCAGGGTCTGGGCGGAGGTGCGGGCAGCGGCGCAGGGCCGCGCTCACAAGGCGGGTTTCTGACTCAGAGCGGATTCTCCAGCTGCGCCGGCCCAGGGAGATGCTCCACCTGGGGCGCCGGGCTGGGCTGCAGGCGCGGAGCCGCTCCTGGCGCCGCGCCCTTGCGCAACGCGGCTTCCCGACCGACGGCCTACTTTTTCTGCGCGAGAAGCGGCTGCGGCGGCCGCCGCCCGAGGAGCTGCCCGCAGGAGCCACCCGGCGCTCGGCCGCAGCGCTGAGCTGGCCGCGTCTTCAAAGCCATGACGGGCGCAGCGATAGCCACAGGGGAGGCGGCGGCTGGGAGGGGGCACGGCCTCCCGCGGCGCCCGGCCGCCCGTAACGCTGGGTGTGTGTGACCGCTCCCGCCTGGCCCCGCACCCCGAGCCGGCGGGACTACACCTCCCGACGGCCCCCGCGGCGGACCCGACTACAGCGCCGGCCTAAGCGCGGGGCGGCCGCGCGGGGCATGCCGGGGCCGGGGGGTGGTAGCCTCGCCGCGCAGAGCACGCTGGGAAGCGCAGTCCGCTTCTCTCCGGAGAGCTCGCTCCGGCAGCGCCGGGGGGAGCGGCGGGCAGGGCGGGAGCAAGCCTCCCACGTGGGGGAGGGGAGCCGCGCGGCGATTGGCTCTCGCGGGGAGAAGGGGCGGGCCCGCGGGGAGAGCTTCCGGTGTCCCCTCGGTTCGGCAGCTTGTTTGGATGCTGCCGTCACATCATGGCGACGCGCGGAGCGGAGGCAGCGCGCGGAGGAGGCAGCAGCAGCGGCGGCAGCAGCGCGGCGGGACGGAGCCGGCGCCGGAGCCAGAGCGGCGAGGAGGCGGCGGCGGCCCCGAGCGGCAGCCCGGAGGTGAGGCGGCGCGCAATCGACCCCCGGGGGAAGGGCTCCTTCTCTCCGCCCCGCCGGCTTGTGGCGCCTTATTCCCCGCCTCCCCCGTCCCCATGCGGCCTCGGCGCTCCGCGGCCGGCGAGACCGTGCGCTCGGGGCTGGGGCAGGCAGTGCCCCCGCCGCCCCTCTCCCCGCCTCCCCCGGGACCGGGACCGGCGCTGCAGCCGCGGGTGTGTGTTGGGAGGAGGGGGTTAGGGGAGAGGCGTGTTTCGGTATGTCCCCCCCCCGCCCCCTTACCCCCAAGGCTTCCCGGGGACCCGCACTGGCCTGGCGGGGTGCGGGCGAGGGTGGCTGCCGGGTGCCCCCGGGGAGCGCGGCGGAGGCGGGGCGATCCCTGCCTCGCGTGCGCGGCGGGCCGCTGGGGGCGGCGGCACGTGGCGGGGCTCGGGGCAGCGCGGCGTGAGAGGGGCCGCCGCGCCCGCCGCCGGCCCGGACGGGGTCTGGGCGGCCTTTGGGGACCTTTCCCCTACCCTTCCCCGCAGGGCTGCCTCTGCAGGGCCGCCCCGTTTGTCCTCCGCCCGGCGGAGGGGCCGCGGCCCGGCAGGGTCGGGCAGTCCCGCCGCCGGCACTGAGCGAACGGCCGGTGCGAGCGGCGCGGCTGAGGTGCGAGGAGGGGCTGGCGGGAGCCGAGACTCTGCCCGCCCGCTGCGGGGGCGGCGGGGGCGGCGGGAGCGTTTCCTCGCCCTCCGAAATCGATAAAAACTGGCCCGTGCTCTCTGTCCCCTTCCTCTGCCCGAACCGACGCCGAGAGCAGCGGTGTCCTCGGGGCCCGCGCGGCCGCGTCTGCTGGCGTACCCGTGTAGGAGCAGCCTAAAATAACCCCTCTGCTCGGGCGCGGAGCAGCAGCCAGGATTTAAACCGTGTTGTAATTCGGCTCCTGTACGTGATACCGCCGGTACGGCGTGCTCCGCGCTGCGGGGCCGCCTCGGTGATCTCCCGTGCCGCCGCTCTAGGATCTCACCCCGTCATTACACTCAAGGGGCTTTTTTTCTTCTTATTTTTTTTGGTGGTAACTTTTCCCCCCCCCCGTGGTACGAAGAATAACAACACCCCAGAAATAGTAACTTGGTGGTGGTGGTTGTTTGTTTTGGCTCTGGGAGAGAGGTTTCTGGAGGCCGTGGAGACAGTTTGCCTCAATGAAAAGCTGTCTCCTCTGCCGTGCGTTTGTTTTCCTGAAGTTCCTTACTGGGAAGCGGCTGGTAAGTCGCTTCAGTGTCTGCCGTGAAAGGTGACGCTGATGGTGTTGCTTTAAATCAATAAAATAACCACCAACAAAACCCAAGCAGGCGTTTACCTGTTATTTCACATACCCACAGCCAAGTGGAATTTAATTTTTCAAAAAGATTAAGACGTGGCAGGGATTATTAGGCAAGTTTTACCTTGAGCTTCTCTTCTGCGAATGAAGAAGCCTTCAGCAGTCTCTTACAGCTTTCCCTCCCCCTGCCTTGGTACACAGGAGCTTCTTTATTTTTAGGTTCCTTGTGACCTGTTTGCAGGGAATTCAGAGCCTGTCTACCCTGCTTTTCCCACAGATGTACCCTGGATGACTGGAACGCTATTAGGCTTATAGTAAAGAGGAAGTGAAACCTCACTGGCGGAAGTGATTCATGCAATCTTAAATGTTTTCTTAATTAGTACCTGTCTTGGATGCTCTCATTAAAAAAAAAAGGGCTGATGAAGTGAGCAGCCCTGCATGGAAATGCATTGAAAGCTTCCATTTAAGCTTTGGGGTTCCTCCAGTGAAATTTTTGCTGGTTACAGGAAGTGGGGTTTTAGTGTGTTAAGTGAAAACAGGGAAGAGATCTTTCTAATTTATTTTTTTTTTTCAGAGCTCAGAGAAGAAAAGTGATACAAACTCTAACTTTTTTTTTCCCTCCCCCTTGTAGATGATGTGTGAGGTAAATAAATAGCTATTTTTAAAAGCAGGAATGTCTTCTGTGTCGTGAGGTTGCTAAAGGCAGGGCAAGCAGCGTGGAAAGGGTAACAGAACGAAGTAAGACCCGTAAGCAAGGATTGTGTGAGAACATAGGTGTCTGAACCAATACCAAAGACCGTATCTTGAATGTAAAGCCAGCAGTATTAGTAGTGGAATTCTATTAACATTGACTCTGTATTGACTTTTATGAAGACAGAATACAGATTTCCAGAGTAGATCTTCCTTAATTGTCTTTCTGTTGTGTTGGGATTTCTAACCTTGGAACGCCATGAAACTACCGATGAGCAGCACTGCAGGTGCCTCAGTATTGTGTTTTGAAAGTAGATGAGTGCACAGAACATAATTTTTAAAGTGATGACAGGAGAGGGTGAGATGTTTGTTTGAAAGGACTTTCTGATCTCACAAGTAAGATCTTAGGTCAGTAGGGAAGCCACATCAGAGGCCAGCAGGGTTTCAGACAGGTATAATTAAACTGCGTGATCGTTTAGGTCAGTGAGGGTAGTATAGAGAAGTATTGCATGGAGAAATAGCCTTAGTAATCTGGCCTTGTGGTCACAGGCACCTGAATTACTGTGTCTAGACCAGTGAATGAAGGTGTACCTGCCTTAAAGCTCCAACACAAATTTTTGTGATGTCCCAAAATGCTGGCTTTCATGAGAAGTCATGAATAGAAATACTATGGAGAAATGACTCTTCTTCAGCACAACACTGTTGAGATAAATGAAGTGTGCTGGAGTATCTGCACAGAGAGAAAAATACATCACATGTATGTTTTCAAAGCAAGTTTTCCCTTGCTGGCAGGTCAAAGTAAATTGCTGGGATGCAGGGAGCCTAAAATTTGCTGTAAGCTGTAAATATCTATGAGAAATATACTTTTTATTGCAAGTTTTTTATATATATATAACTGGTTAGGATAAGGGGCATAAGGCTTTTATATCTGATTGCATATATGATGAGTTTGAAAACGTAGTCAGCTGAAAGATGTTATTAAAATGGTCTTGTTATTAAATGGTCTTGAGTGTGATGCTGAGCAAGTGATTATGCATCTACGTGTATATTTCAGTTGTCTTAGAGCTGTGGAAATCTTGTGTGTACATATGTTTATTCCAAAGCTCCCAGGATATCTTTCAAAAGTATTAGCAGTTCTGAGGGCTCTCAGACTTACGAGTCTCTTCACAGCTTATGCTATGGGGAATATAGGAGATGTTTTGATAGATCAATGCTAGTGCTTTTTTTTTTTTAAGGGTAATTTGCTAACTTAGGATGAAAAGGATGTGGAAAAAGTCTGTTCACGATGGATTTTGGCCCAGTAGGCTAAGTTTTGCCGAGGTGTCTGTTTTGTCCTTATGTGCAGTGCATGTTACTGAAGCAGTGCTGTTTGAAGTGAGAGTTGGCTTGGGCCCTCGTGATTTTAGCCAGTTTCCTAAATAGGGTTCCTAACCTGTTTGTCTTTTAGGTATGAAGTAAGGTAGAGTTATTCTGATGTGCACCTTTTTTGGTCAAGGTACGAGTTGAGAGAACAGAGCAGAAGACTGAATGAAAAACGTGGGGTGAGCAGGAAAGACACTTCCAATAATTTTCCTACAGGCACCCTCAAGTTCTTTAGCCTGTAACTCTCACCTTTACTAGCTGGGAGATGATATGCTAATTCAGAACTGTCTGTGTCTGGTAACAGCTGGTTTCACAGCTAGCTTTTTTTTTTAGTGCTAGAGTTTTGAATTTTGTTAAATAATTTTGTGATCTTGTGAAGTGGCACGTTATCTGTGCAACATGCTCTCCTTTCCTCTCTCTGAAAATCTTCCTAGGTATCTAACAATCTCATTCTGGTCCATCAGATTAGCAGCTACCTATGGTTAAAGCTGGCTGGAGGTTGGAAGCCAGCTGGAAGCTGAGAAGGCATGGTAGCAGCTAGAAAAGGTGTTGGTGATTGCAGTGGAAGGTCTTTGGTTGGGGTGGTTTTGTTTTGCTTTTATTCAGTCAGTACTGAATCAGCACTGTTATACAATGTGCTGTTGGAAGGGCTCTGTTCAGGCTGGAATGTTAAACTGAGAAGTTCACTGGTCTGATGAGCAGGCGTTTGAAAAGACAGAGGTAATAGCTGAATGTTCTGATCATTGTCTCAGCAAGGGAGGGGTGTGGGGGGTGGGATTTCAGTGATACTAATATGGTTTAGTACTTAACATTCTCATTGCAATGTTTATTATTGCTATATTATGCTCCCAACTTGAAGCTTGATACAGACAAAATCTGAAACTATCTGTAGTTAAAATGCTTCAAGAAGAAAACTGAATGCAAGAAGGTTCTTCAGCCTTACAGTTATGTTTCTACTATACAAAGTGATAGCTAATACAGAGAATTATTTGCTAGTTATAATCAGGAAGTCATCTAGCCATTAGTGTTTCTAGCAGTAGCAGACTTCTCTGTTGAAAAACAAAAACCTTCTAATCTGAGTTAAATGCATTAGAATTTTACTGTGTTGTGCCACTACTGTCAGTTTGGCTAGAACGAATGGGCTGCAGCTTGATAGAATTTAACTAGGGGTTTGGGTTTTTCAGTTGTCTGTTATCAGGTAGTTCTAGCTGCTGGTAGAACTACTGTTTAAAATACAGTATTCTAGCCTGTGGTCACCAGTTTTTGAATGTATTTAAACTAAGAAAATGGGATATCATTGCAAAACCTGCCTGCTGCCACACTGAGCTTGGGCTTTTGCAGGGAGCACGCTTGCTTGTCGGTAAGCTTAGATTTGTTCTATGTTGCATGGAAAGCCAGAAGAAAGTTGGCAAGCTCTGTAGGCTTTTTCACCATTGCTGTTATTTTCAAAAATATTTGAGATGTACAAAACACTTGTACAGAAACCTTTTCTCTTCGGTTCAGTATTCTGAGAAGTTCTTTCTACCTCTCCTCTGTTAGATGTTGGAGGAGGAGACTGAAGCTCTGAAAATCCTTGTGGGGTTTTTTGACGAAGGATGGAGAATGCTCAGGGTTGAGAAATTATTACTGTCAGTAAAGAATTAGACTGACATGTAATTTGACTTCTACAAAAAGCTCTGCTGAATTAATGAGGTGGTGGTGGTGGTGTTCACTCCATGAAACTTCCAGATGCTTTAGAATATGCGTGTCAGTTGCCATCTCTGAAAGGAGAGGTGTTTAGGTTACTATGACGGTTTGCTTAAGTAGAGGTAGGCATTTGGTGGCTTGCTGGTCACGTGTATGTCCCTGCCTGCAGATTCTTGTTTTGTTTTCCCAAGGAATGGCAGAGTTTTCTCTGATGAAAGCCAGTTAAAAATCTCTGGTTTGTGTAAATTTGAAGCAGTGCTTCCTCATGAATGTCGTCTTGGTGACGGTGTTCCAGTACCTCAGTCGTCAGCGTTACCTACGTGCCTGTGGTGGGGATAAGGTTGTTGGTTTGGGTTTTTTTAGCTCCTTGTGCTTTTGCTGTGATATTTGATTGACTAGTTCAGTGACTCTTCGTGCTTTGGCTTCTTTCCAACCATCGTGCTAGCGCTTCTGGCTGGCGGGGCTGCCTTGTGCTGTGCAGTGACCTGGGTTGAGGTACTGATCTGGCTACAGACCGTGTTAGAACAAGTTCCTGAGTGTTGCAGCTGGCACGACAGGGGAGGGAATGAAACGGTAGCCAGAGATGCTTGGGTGCCATGACCAAGTCCATGTGCAGCCACAGTTAGTCAGGCCTTCCCAGCTGCTGCTGGGAGGTGCTGCAGTTTTGTGCTCTGCTTTCAGAAAGAAATTATTTGGGTCTGTTTAGGGATTTCAGGAAGTCTGGAAATACAGTGCCCAACCCAAAACTTTTGAGCTTAGAGTTTTCCTACCTTTTGCAGGGTGTCTTAGGCACAGGTACCCGAGTCAGAAGTTCAGGTTCTGCATGATGGAAAAACTGCAACAGGTTTCAGCTGCTGTGTTAGTACTGCAGTTTTATGCTGGTATTGTGTTGTGTGTTCAGATACCCCTGATCTTTCCTGTCTTGTCAGTGTAATCCGACACAGTGTCTTCAGCTTCCCTATGAATTGTGTTTTTTAGAGAAGATCTCTGCCATTGTTTCAACCATTGGTGCTTAGAAAAAGGTTAGCTGAGCTCTGCTCTTTTCACATCTCTCCTGTTTGTTGGTTTGTGGGGTTTTTTTTTAATGAAGCATCTCTTGTTTGTTTAGCTGTCCCTAAACTTGGGGTTGGGGTAAGTCTTTCATGTGCCAGTGGAAGCCCTGCAGCTTAAGGGAACCTAAGGGGGAAAAAACATGTACTTCAGAGTCCTAAATAGTCAAGTGTTAAATGTTGTGGATCATTTATTGCGTTACATCATTTATCGGGCATTTATCAAGTACATCGTCTGACATGATTGGAGAGTGATAAAACTGCAGTGTGTTTTATATTTGTCCATCAAGCAGGTGCATCATTTCCACAGTTGTAAAGCTCAGTGCAAAGTGAATCTTCTTTAAGTCAAAAGTTGCTCCTTAATGTCTGTACAGATTATTTGCAGTTAAAAGCTTATTTATTGTCTTTCATGAAGGGTACTGTATGAATTCTGTCTTAAGGCAGATCAATTCTTGAGAATTTCTAAAGTGAGGGACTTGATTTAAGTGTAGAGAACAACTTAGCTGTTTTATATTAATGCATACTTGTTTAATGGTTTTTAAATAACACTTCCAAGCATGCTGAACAAATTGGGAGCTGAAATATATCTCACAATATATTATTGTTGGCTGTGTTCCTTTTGATGTTGACTAAATTCTTTTGAAGAGAAAAAATGATCCATCTGTGCAGAGTGTAAAACCAAGTGCAAATTCTTGGTTTTAAGAATTAGCACATTTTTAATATATTCTTTTATATGTGTATATAAAGATAGGAAAATAATTTCTGCTCAAATAGCATGACTATGTACAAACAAGCCCTGTTCTTATAATTCCTTGGGACTTTTTAAGGAAGCTCATTTTCAGTGATAAATAAATCAGTGAGAGTGATCTCTTTGGCAGTACAGTGACTTCAGTTCTGCTTATCTTACTTGGAATTGCATATTCACCTTGCATAGCAGGATTGCAGATGGACAGAACCGCCCCCCCCAGCAACTTCCAGCTCTTGTCCTGAGTCCCCATCTCTGGTGTAACAAAACACAGTGCCACCCAACCAAACACCCTCAAAGTTCCCATCAGCCTTAAGCCCCTCTAGAAACTGTGAATGGTCTGGTAGCTGCTCCATACGCTATGAAGTGGTATCATCAGGGGTTCCACTCCAAGATACGAACCTAGCACTGCAGTGTTCAAACAGCTGGTGATGTTTAACTTTTTGGTTAAAAGATTAAACCTTCTGGGGTTTAAGAAACCTTTCAAGAGAGTTGTGTTCAGTTGATCAGAGATAACGTATTGTTCAGAATCCTAGGTACTAGGACCCCAAATTGGAAGCCAGTTAATAGTCACTGTTTTGTGTGGTTTCATAGATGGGAATGCTACTGTTTAAAGAATCAATGTGCTCTGGTCCTGTCTGTCCTTCTTGTCATAACAACAGATTTTTTTTTTCCAGCTATGAGCTGATAATCATATTTGGTGCTCTGATTGAAGCAGTTAAAACCCTGACCATGTGTATGTTTCATTATGATTTATATGGATTCCCTTAGACTTCCTAGCGGGTTAGTTTTCCTCCCTCTTGTAGTATGTCTCAAATTTAAAAACCAGTTTCTTCCACTCTTCTGAAACTAATATGTAATAAAGCTGTTCTAAATAATGGTGGTGTCCTGCCTCCAATTTTTGTACCTTATTTTTCAAATAACAATAGGTAAAGCTAGTGAAACTCTTGCTAGTGTTTTGATTCAGTGTTGATTTGTGAGAAGTTTTTGAGAACCGCAAGGGAGAAACCGTTTTCCTTTAAGATTCTGTGCTGAGATGATAACTGATTAGTTTTGGAGCTCTAAAAACAGCTTTCCTTGTGAACTTTTAATTTCTAGAGCATAAATGTTTTTTGCAATGACAAGATATCAAAGATGTTTCATAATAGTGTAATAATTTGGGCTGTTGTGTGCTGTTTTCTTCATCACTCTCCAGGCGTGTTCTGTGTACGGTTATTTATGGACCTGTCTTAACAACAGTGATTAGTAACTCCATCAGCTTGAATGATGGTGGAATCTTACTCATCCATGCAAAAGAAAGGTAGAAGGTTTCATTTTCAATGCAGTTGTCTGAGTGTTCACTTCCACTCCTTCCTTCCCCTTCTGAAGCTGGTTGGTGGTGCAATGGAAGAAGCTGGATCTGGGGAGATGATGGGAATGAACAACCAGGATCAGCTGGTGAACAGCAAGTGCAATGAGTTGTCTGGTACAGCGCTGCAGCACGCACAGCCCAACTGTTACAGCCTGGGAAGCAGGGGAGCGCTGGAGGAGGCTGAGTGTCTCACCAGGGCACCGGGGTCCACGCGCTGCGCTCAGGAGTCTCGCGAGGAGACGCCGGGGCGGGAAGAGGCCCGTACGGATCCTCCCGATGGCCAGCAAGATCCAGAGAGTGAGAAACACAAAGAGAAGACTTTAGGTACGTTCTCTTGGGTGTCCTGGTTTTTAAATGGCTTTATTATTTACGTTGAATAGCTATGCTTTGCTTTTTGGTCTCAAGTTTATAGCCAAAACTTGTCATCTTTACCAGGATGTTCTGGAAAATGTGTACTTCTGCTTAGGAAAAGACAGTTCTTGGTGCATATGTAGGAATCCATCCACTCATAAAGCTATTTTTTTACAGGAATAGCAACAATGTGATAATCACTAATCAGCTTCTTTAACTTCCCAGTTGTTTGGAGTAACTTAAATTTGGGATTGTGTTGTTCCAGGGCAACTAAAGCACTGCTGATATTTGCATTCCAAGAGCTTATCAAAAAACAACTTGTGTGAATATCCTTTATTAGCAAAATTTCGCCTTTTAAATTTCATTCTTTCAGATTTTTCTTTTTCTGTGCTACTATAAACAATAAAACAAAAATACTTTTGTGGATTTAAGATTAGAAGTAGCTTTTGCTATCCAAATTGTGTAATGGCACCTAGGCAAGGCAAATCTAGTCTTACTGTCTTACTTCCCATTTGTCCTCTGTTCAGATTGTGTAGCTATCAAACCAGACAGCAACTTAATTCACATTAATTTCTCATGGTTCTGCGTTGTACTTCTAAAGACAGGATGGGTTTTTTTTCTCAATTTGGTTGTCTTTAATTCCTAGGAAAAGAAGTGCTATTGTTAATGCAAGCCTTGAACACGCTTTCTACTCCAGAGGAAAAGCTGGCAGCTTTGTGCAAGAAGTATGCTGATCTGGTAAGTAATTTGTAAAGATAGCAGGAGTTATTCATGTGTTAATATTAACTGTGGAATGCAGGAACTTCTAATACAGGACAGTTAACAATTTTGAATGTTCCACAGTGTTGGTAGGGGGGGGAAAACCCCCAACCCAACGCTTATTATGAGCATTGCTTCAGCCAAACTTGCATGTAGTTGTTTCCCTTCTACATGACTGCCTAAATCCAAAGAAAAAATAGGTTATAACTTTTTGATAACTTGGTGCTGAAGCATAACACTAGGATTAACAGAAAAGCTAAGGGTTTCTTTTGGGACTAATTATTTTCTTAGGTTTTGTCTGCTGATAACGCTTTTGTACTAGCATTTTATAATTTATCCCCTTTAGGATAAAGGGAAAGAACATACTGTTGGTAACAAGATTTGGGGAGAGAAAAAAATTCAATTATACTTGACTAGTGGTTTTTTGGGGGGGGCAGGGGGTAAGGGAAGTTGGAAATATCTAGGTTTAATTTTGCTTTGCATTTTCTCATCAGAGGATTGGGTAGAAAAGCGTGAGTTTCTTCAGTAATGAACTGAAAAGGGAAAATGTTAGTAGTAATTGTTCATCAGGTGGATTCCCACTCCAAGGAGGAGAAGCAATAATTTATTTTCTAAATTAATTGATGGCAAAATCTGAGGGGTGTGAGGGCTCATAAGTTGACTTTTCAGAATGTGCTTGGAGACAGAAATGCTTCACTTGTTCACCTTGAGATGGGGACAGACAGAGTGGAACCATTGGAAATACTGTGTGTATAGGTTTTCCCACCGTATTTGTAGATACACAGTGAATGCAAACCTAAAGAGAGAACTTAATAGCTTTAAAAAAGCATCGTATTTGCCTTCTGCACGTGTCAGGTGTATTACATTTGAAAATGTTTCTGAAAATGTCATAACTGCACACTGCATAACTTCTGAAATAATAATTTTAGTTTTCCTTTGAGATTAATAACATCTTGAGCTTTGAGGCTGAGATAGAAGGTAGCCTTTTTACTCAGAGGCAGTACTCATTGCTTAAAAGTAGACTTAGATTAGTTCTGTTTAGGAAATCCTGAGTCCTCCTTGGAGGCCTGTTTGTGCTTACTGCTTTTTCTTCGCTCTCTTGCATGCACGCTCTCGTCCAGGTGAGTGGATTTCCTTCAAAGCCAGCAGCTGCTCAGAGAAGTCACTTTCATTTAAATGAGTAACAGAAATACTTCTACAGTGCAACTCAAGGGTGGGGACCCCACCTAAAAACAAGCTTTGATATTGTGAGAGAAGTGTGGTAAACGAGTTGGTTCTTGTGAGCAGTTGTTTGTGCATGTGATGCCTTTCTAGTCCAGCAAAGTGCTCCCATGTCAAATCGCAGTGGTGGTGGTGATGACCTGCATGAGGAGCCAGGTTGGCATGAAATCCTGGCTTCTGCAGAAAGGAAACAGTCTGCACCATCTTAATTTTGAGTTTTCTTTTTGAAGGAAAGATAGAGTAAGCATTCACAGTCTGTAGGTAGTCACCGTGCTAGAAAACCAGTTGATTTCCCTGTGATGCTCAGAACTACTGGGAAGTTGGGTGGGAGCTTCTCCAGTTCTAACAGTAGCTCTGTTTTAGTTGAATGAGTTTTAGAGTTACTCTGTTCCCCTTAAAAAATTTAGGTTGGATCTGGTTGTGTTCCTTTTAAGATGCATTCTCTTCTTCCTGATAGTGGTGGTGAACCACTGGCATAGGTGTCAGCTTTAATGCCAGCAGAGGTTTGAACTGTTTATGACAGTGCACCTACAATGCTTTTTTTCTTTTTTTAAAGATTCATCATCTTTAAAGCTCACTGTCAGGTTTTTCAGTGGTGTCTCATGAAAAGGACTGTACAATAAAGGTAGGAATGCCTCTCTCCTGGCAAAAGATCTTCCACAAGTTTTATTTTTTTTTCCTAATTTGGAATCTTATCAGGAGATTAATTTGCTTGCATCCTCAGTGATCTCTCACTGGCATACTTCTGCAGAGCTGAAGATTCATAGGTGTGCAGACAGCACAGCCAGCTCAAGTGGTTTTTTTTCTGGCAACCCAAGAAAAGGACTTTTTATGTTTGGACATTAAAACATTTCCTTAGAATTCCTTTTACTCTAAGCTAGATTAAGTATACATTTAATGTACTGTTGTCACAGAGGTCCTTAACTTTGTTCTTTCTTCTGTGCCTCAGCATTACTCTGAGCTCTTTCAGCAAGCCAGCACTGTGTGCTTCTCTGTCAGGGCCACCTTCCTCCTTGCCAGCCGCCTCTTCCTGTGGTGTACCGAGGCTGCTGCACTACCTAAGAAGGAGCAGTGTTCCACTTGACACTGTTACCTACTTAACCATAGAAGAGACTCTAATATGGTTTCTTGGGGAGCCCAAAAATCATCCGTAATGGAACTTTGTCTCAAGTAGATAAGGCAAGAAACTTCCATTCACTGGGTATTCGTAGAATAGATTTTGAAGTCAGCACTGTGTACAAAGGTTAACGCTGCCACCTACCATCTAGACAGCCTAAAGGAAATACAATTAAACAATTGTTTTATATGGTTGGGACTGCAGATCTCATCAAAGCCTGGGCTGTGCAATTTTTATAGTATTTTACTTGATTTGTCAGGGCTGCTGATTGTTGCTTTTCCTTTCTGAAACCTTAGCATTTTACAAACTTGTACCAATTGCTGCTTCCTTCAGTAGGAGCTCCTGCTGACAAGACAGAACCTCTGTACCAGTTCAGTGGGGGTTTTCTTTTTGATGGGAAAAATAAGACCTATTGGATAAACAGCTGTGTGTACCTTAGGGATAAGGGGGCAGAAATAGTTGTGACTTGTTGAGAAGCCAGTTGCAGTTGGCTTTTAATTGTATCAGCCACATCCTCCTTTCTCAGGGCTACTCCTACGCCTGTAGCTGAGTGAAAGCTGATAACCCATGGTCAACAGGTCGTGGTCCCTGTTCCTCAGTCAGATGTTTAAGTTGGAGTTTGCATATTTTTGTCTTCTGTCCTCACACGTTTAGAATCGTTTGTAGGATAAGGGGAGTTTCTCCTTAAGATCAACTTGGGGGGGTTTAATGAGGTTATTTTACTTCCTTGCTTTCCTCTGAAATGTGTAAAAGTTTGTTCAGTCTCTCATCTAGATGCATAAAGATAGTTTCACCTGTGTTTAATGTGCTCTCTAATGGTAGTTGGAGGAGAGCCGGAACGTTCAAAAGCAGATGAAGATACTGCAGAAGAAGCAAGCACAAGTGGTGAAGGAGAAAGTCCACTTGCAGAGTGAGCACAGCAAGGCCATTCTGGCACGTAGCAAACTGGAATCTCTCTGTCGGGAGCTTCAGCGTCATAACAAGACATTGAAGGTTAGTTTACCTACACAGATTACAGTGCCAGCAGTGGTGGAAATCTCACATGTTCATTACCACTTAAAATCAGGACTGCTGCTTTTTACTTACCACTTGCCTCATTACCTGCACCTAGAGAATATGAGTGATGTGTGGCATTAGTGTACCTGATGCTAAGGTAAAGAATATTCATAGAATCATAGAATGACAAGGGTTGGAAGGGACCCCATGGATCACAGAGCTCCAAATCCCCTGCCACAGGCAGGGACACCAACCTCAGGCCTGGATCTACACAAGGTTGCCCAGGGCCCCATCCAACTTGGCCTTGAACACTTCCAGGGATGGGGCATCCACCACCTCTCTGGGCAGCCTGTTCCAGCACCTCATCACTCTTTCTGTAAAAAACTTCCCCCTAATATCCAATCTAAACCTTCCTTCCTTCAGCTTTAAACCATTCCCCCTTGTCCTGCCATTATCTGCCCTTTTAAAAAGTTGAATCCCTTCCTGTTTGTATGCTCCCTTCAGGTACTGCAAGGCTGCAATGAGGTCCCCCCGCAGCCTTCTCTTCTCCAGCCCAGCTCCCTCAGCCTCTCTTTGTGGGGCAGGTGCTCCAGCCCTCTGCTCATCTTCATGGCTGGATAGTTCGGCTCACTAATCTTTCCCTCTGGTTCATAAGTCATTGTATTTGCAGTATGTGATCTTACCACATTTGTTTCTGGGAGCAGTGCTGATGGGGAAAAATAGCACAAGCAAAATAGCAGTGTGAATGAAGGCAGAGTATCAAAAAGGGCTTAATCCTGGCAGAATATAAAGGATGGGAGCAAAATCAAACAGAGCAGAGGGCCCTTCATCTATGTCATCACTGTAGAAAACTTTTTTAGAGCATCAGTGCTGTTCTGAACATCTGGGTAATCTTTATGCTGGCAAAGGTATTTGAGTAGTATCTTACAACATCAGCTCTGAGTAGTGCAGTGGCAAGGACAAGATTCTCTGAAAGGTGGAATTTGCAGACTCTTCATTCCATGCACTTGAGATGGGCAGTCAGTGTGGCACACTGCGCTGGTGGCTTGTGTTACCTCTAGAGCTTGAGACTGCCCAGCAGTGAACTGCCACCGTTGTGCCTGACCCAGAGGGGAAAGGTGTGTGGTTTGGCTTGAACATCTCACTGTTCTCTCCTAACAGGAAGAAAGCATGCAGCAGGCACGTGAGGAGGAAGAAAGGCGGAAAGAAGCAACTGCACACTTCCAGATTACACTGAATGAAATTCAGGCTCAACTGGAACAGCATGGCATACATAATGCCAAGCTCCGGCAGGAGAACATTGAACTGGGGGAAAAACTGAAGAAACTTATTGAGCAGTATGCCTTGCGAGAAGAGGTGCTTACCTTGTGCTTCTAGTGGGGTTCTGCTGGTTCCTTCACTGCAAGGGTCAGAGAATTATTTTGGGGGAGAAAAAGAATACCAATACTTGGCAGCCATTGTATCTGTATTTCTTTTTACTTTGCTGCTGTGAAGAGCTAAGTAGCTGTTTGGCCCACTGGTCCTGTCTGGTCTTGAACAGAAATAAGTTGTCCAGATCTTGTGGAATCTGTCTTTAGATACTCAGAACTCAGCTGGGCAAGGTGTGAGCAGCCAGATCAGACTTTGAAGTTGACCCTGGCTTGAATGTACCAGATGGCTTCCAAAGGTTATTTCCAACTTAAACATGTAGCAGTATTTGAAGTTCTTCTGAACTATAATTTCATGCTGTAATGGGAGGGGGTATAAGGGTTATTCTTTCTCATACTTGCTCTGGTTTATTACGGTTGGGGGGTTTTGGCAGGCTCCTTTGTGTATCTAGGTCTTCTTGTTGGCATAGAATCAAAATAAGCTATCAGGCTTTAAGAATATATTTGGACTGGTGTCATGGAAATGAGTGTGTTTTAGGGCTAATGGAGCTAGTTTTTATTGGCACCAGTGTGTGAGCTAGCCAGTCTAAGCTAAAGTAATGGAAAACAGCCAATTCTTCCTGTCAAAGAGAACTAATCTTCAAGAAGTTCTACAGCTAAGATTAGTTCTTAGCTGACATAGGAGGTTTAGAATATTTCTCAGCTGTCTTTTGTCCTTTTTTTCTTTTTTTTTTTTTCTCCCTTTAAATCTAGATCAGGTAGAAAGCTTTCTGTAGCTCTGGTTGTCCCCCCTGTCCTCCCCCCTTTGTGTTCATGGAATATTTCTATCTACCATGAGATAATTTGGGGAAGACAAAAGGTGGGAAGCTGCCTTGTGCTACTTTCCAGGCAGAAATAGGACTGCAAAATTCAACTTGTGGATTTTCATCAGCCCTCAGACCTCACTCATTTTGAGCTCTTTTAATTGTGGGCTGGAGCTTTGTAACAAAATACAGCCGGGATTACAGGTAGATAAAGAATTTTAGAAGAAAGGATGTAGGCTACTTGTTAAGGGCTTCTTTTAAAGCCTGGTGTGAATTGACCCATTTAAAATACCTGTCTGGCTTCCTGAAAGACAAAGAACATGTAGCTGTATTGTATAGTGATAACAGGAGGGGGAGGAAAAAGCATCTAAAAGCCTGTTGTTGTTTTGTCTTTTACCTGAAGCTCCTAAATAATATGCATCTCCCTATACACGGTGCAGCTGCCTTATTTGATCAGTGCAGTGTTTATCATAGAATGGCATGGGTTGGAAGGGACCCCAAGGATCTTAGAGCTCCAATCCCTCTGCCACAGACAGGGACACCAACCTCAGGCCTGGAGCTACACAAGGTTGCCCAGGGCCCCATCCAACCTGGCCTTGAACACCTCCAGGGATGGGGCATCCACCACCTCTCTGGGCAGCCTGTTCCAATTTATATTTTGACTAATGCCATTCTCTTCCTTCCTTTAGCACATCGATAAAGTGTTCAAACATAAAGAGCTGCAGCAGCAACTTGTGGATGCCAAACTGCAGCAAACAACCCAGCTTATCAAAGAAGCGGAGGAGAAACATCAGCGCGAAAGGGAGTTTGTAAGTGAATTCTCTGTTCAGAGAAATAACAAACCCTCCCAACCACATTTTTCATGATGTAAAGCAGATACAGCAAGCTGAGAGGGCTGTCCTTTGAAAGTTAGGATAGATTTCAACAGCAAGGTATTAAGTTTTTCATACATGTGTATGATGTCTCCAGTATTAATGTCCATATTTCCTGGCAAGTGATACTGTTTGCACTTTCTCAGCAAAAGCAATGGGCATTGTTTAGATTTTTCTTAGGCTGGGCAGTATCTTCAGCTGAAACACCAAAGGTACTTCCTTACTGTCTTCTAACTTCTGATTTTATGCTGTAAGAAATAACAAATGCAGAATAAAACTTCTGAACTATGTCCCCAGAAATACATCTGAAGTTTTACAAATAAATTGCTGCTTACCAACATACTGGTGTTTTTCCAATAAGTTAGCTTCCAATTAAAAATACTTAAGTGAATATTATTTTTTCATATTCCTTAACTTCTAGGAAAAAGCCTTGCTTTTCCTGTGTAATCTTAAAATGATCATCCAGTGTTGGATTGTTGTATATAATTAAAACATCATTTTTGGAATCATAAGACCATGAAAATACCTTCAAAGTAAATATAGAAAATGGTGTTTTATTGAGACAAAAGTGAATGAGGCTGTAGAAGTAATATTAGTGACTGGAGAAATGGAGGTGGAAAATAAATTTGGGAGGTTACAAAACAGTTACATATGACATACATTTCATTAATGAACTACTCATATAAAGTTGTGGTTCAAACTTTCTACAGAAATAGTAACATTGACTCATGCTACCAATTAGATAAATGTCTCAAAAATTCTGCATGCTAGTACATGCTTTAAATTCTGCATGTGAAAGTGTAGTATAGTCATGGAAAAACCCAGGTGGAAATCATGGCTGAATGGCCCTGAGGTGATGTTAACCTTTCCTCCTTTCTCATCATAGATCATGTTCTTTAAGCCAGTCTTAGGAGGACATGCTTCATTATGTGGCTTTTTGTGATTGTTTTTTTAGTTGCTAAAAGAAGCTACTGAGTCCAGGCACAAATGTGAACAGATGAAGCAGCAGGAAGCTCAGCTGAAGCAGCAGGTATTTTTAAAAAATTTTAAGTGAATGATCTTCAATAACAGTTTTTTTGAGGAAAAAATCCCTGCTATATTTGTTATTCCAATAGCATAAAACAACATCTGAAAAAGCCCCACATATTATGATGCATTATACTACTTGTGAAAAGTTCTTGGGTTTTTTAATTAAGTCTTAATTTTCAGTAGGTAACTTTTCAGTGGTGAAAGGTGAAGTCTAAATGGCAAAGATGATGTAGATGTTCTGTACTTGTGTTCAGTGCATCTGGAGAGTACTGTTACTAGAAGATGCTAAATGTGGAATTGCTGCAGTTAGTGTCCTTTTCTCAGTCAGTGGCATCAGTGTTACAAAGAGTGGAGTGTAGGAAAGAGTCACAGAACTGTAGGGGGTTGGAAGGGACCTCCAGAGATGGAGCCCAACCCCTCTGCCACAGCAGATTCCCTAGGACAGAAAGGTACACAGACTGTAGGCATCTGCTTGCTGTGGCTACTCCTTCACTGTTCTTGGTTTCTCTGAAACTGTTCTCTCTTCCAGAAGTGTTTTTATCTTTTTTGATAACTGTTCAGGACCAGAGAGGCCCTTGTTTGTGACTCTTCAGAGTTAGGTGGGGATTTTCACCTGTGCAGCTTTTAGAATTGGTTTGTTACTGTTCCACCCCAACCTGTTGTGGAGGATTGGGGACAAGTAATGTCATATTTATTCTTGTAGTTATTCGGGTTATTTGGGTCTGTTTAGCCTGGAGAAGAGGAGGCTGAAGGGAGACCTTATCACCACCTACAACTACCTTAAGGGAGGTTGTAGAGAGGTGGGCAATGGTCTCTTCAGCCAGGTGACAGGAGACAGGACAAGGGGAAATGGCACAAAGCTGTGCCAGGGCAGGCTCAGATTAGACATTAGAAAAACAAATCTTACTGAAAGAGTTGTCAGGGCCTGGAACAGGCTGCCCAGGGAGGGGGTTGAGTCACCTTCCCTGGTTGTGTTTAAAAAAAGGGTAGATGAGGTACTTAGGGATATGGTTTAGCTTAGGATGGGATTGGTTTGACTTGATGATCTTCAAAGGCCTTTTCCAACCTTGTGATTCTGGGTTTAGTACCCTAAAACATGAGTGTCTCTGTCCACAAAAATAATTCCTATCTTCAGACTGTTTTTGTGCTGTAAATGCTACAGCAAAATCATCTCAGAGTGGAGAGATGGTCCCTGGGTTTTGTGCTGAGGTTCTGGACCAGCTGCACTTGTTGGCCAGGTGTCAGCTCAGCACGTAAGGCAAAGGGAAATGGTAGGTTCAGCTTATGGGACAGCGTCTGAGATGCAGTAGCTGCTCTTTTGCTGTATGCCTGTTATTCCTTCAGTGCTGTGAGGTTTCGTGTTGTCTTCCTGCAAGCTCTGTTTTGTGCCCTTTTTCCCCCCCACACACTTGCTGTCCCTAGTTCTTTTTCAGGCTTTCTGATGGTTGTTTTTAGAGTGTGTGTTTGTGTGTAGGTAATTTGCAGACGTACACACAGAGAGCCCCCTGCTTGGGGTGTCCAGTGCCTTGGACTCACTAATATCCAGATTATGATTATTTATTTCCCAAGTTGGTTATCCTAAATTTAACATCCCACCATTACACTTTTTAATAGAACAATAGGTACAGTTTAGGGACCAATAGATCTTATTCTTGGGTTTTTTTAGAATGAGTTGAGCTAAAAAGCTCAGCCACAATAATGGCAGACTGTCATGAACTACTGTTGACAAGCTAGGTTAATTCCTGTTAGGAAGTTTCCTCTACTAGAGGAAAATAAAACTTGAAGCTCAGAGATACTGTATTATCCTGCAGCCCCCAGTGCAAGAATGGGAAGAACTGGTTGCTCTTCAGATGGAGTAAGAAGTTACTAGGAAATGGGCATATATTCTTCAAAGGTCAACAGCATGGATAGTATAAGTTGCTTCAAGAAGAAGAGTAACATTTTTATGTGTGGAAAAACTTTGTTAATTAACATACTTTGCAGTTCCTTCTTGATTGACCTTGTGATGCAGGGCAAGAAGGTTCTATCAAATACTACTCTTCTCTTGTTAAAATGTAGTGGTTTTGACAATGAAATCAATTTGGAGTCAGTCCTCAGTTTCCATTATTTTTCCTCACTGGGAGATTTCATAAGTTGTGATTATTGTGAGTTTTGATTTCTGCAGTCAGTCATGTTTGTTTTGTCCCAGCCTTGGTTGTTAGCTTTGACTGGTCAGGGTGGAAAGGTGGGTCTCATCTAAGTTTAATTTCATTAACCATCTGGTCAATTTCCTGTATATTGAAGTCCACAGATTTTATTTTTCTTCAGTGGGAAAGGAAGAATGAGGTAGTGAAGAACTGTGGTGTCTTCCAACATTTTATTTTACATCCTGCCCTTTTTTCTTTAGAATATATTACTCTAAACACAGATCTATATTTATTCTATAAACACAGATCTCTCCTTTTATATGTAATTTGAATAACATGTTTTCAGACAAGTCCTGCATGTTCCTCAAATGGAAATCATAGGAGAGTATTAAAAAACCTTTCTGCTATTTTGAGTTTAATTTTCACTCATCCCTAAGTACTTTTTATTTGTATACAGATGTTTAGAATAATGCCCCTGCCTCTTTCCCAACAGCTTTCTCTTTACATGGATAAGTTTGAAGAATTCCAGACCACCATGGCAAAAAGTAATGAACTCTTTACAACCTTCAGGCAAGAAATGGAGAAGGTACTTAACAGGGTTACTTAGTTTCATAAAAAGGAATGGGAAAATGTGTGCTCTGAGGGGGGGTGCATTTTAGGTTTTATAAGAGTGTTTGCCTTCTGAAAATATGTGGAGTATTTTGGTGTTTGATTTGGATCATAAGGTGAGGCATAAGAATTTGTCATGTTACAGAAAGAAACAGGGTTTTTTCCCCCTGGCTTTATTACATATCTAAACACAAATTTGCATGTTTTATCAAAGGCATGCAGGACTTCTCTTGTCTTTTTTGCTGTGCTTATATACCTTATTTTCCTGGAACTTTTTTGAGTTAGCTATACTTGAAGGTTGTTCATCTCTTAGGTATCAAGTCTCATTTGCTTTGAACGTGGAGCCTGTATTCCTGTGGCTGCTTTTGTGCAGAAAGACTTCACTGTAAAACAATTTGTTCAGACTGGACATGGAAAGTAGCACTAAGAAGTTGAGTTGCTCATCTAAACCTATTTACATTACAAAGCAAGGCACAGAATTAAAGTCTTATATCTTTTTTAGATGACAAAGAAGATTAAGAAACTGGAAAAGGAAACCATAGTGTGGCGTACAAAATGGGAAAACAACAACAAGGCTCTTCTGCAAATGGCTGAAGAGGTGAGTAGCTTTTGAGCAGCAGCATGGCTAGCCTAGAGTCTGTGTCCTGGAGACCTTCATACAGTCTTTCAGGTTTAGAGAACTGGAAATGGGGCACAGTAGCTGTCTCTTGGATCATCCACCTTTGTTTTCTGTTGTGTAAACAGTACTGTTCTCCCCAGACATGGACAGTAAATAGCTGCTACATGGATCAGAACTCATAGAATCACAGAATCTCCTGAGTTGGAAAGGGCCTATCATAAGGATCATCAAGTCCAACTCCTGGCTCCACACAGGGCCAGACAAGTCAGAGCATGGGACTGAGTGCATCGTCCAGATGCTTCTTGAACTCAGCCCAGCTCAGTGCTGTGACCACTTCCTTGGGGAGCCACCCTCTCAGTAAAGATCCTCTTACCTGATACCCAGCCTAAAGCCTCCCCTGTTGCAGCTTCATACTGTTCCCTCAGGTTCTATTGCTGGTCATCAGAGAGGAGATTGGCACCTGCCCCTTCACTCCCCCTCCTCAGGAAGATGACACGCACAAAAATTCAGCCTCATCTTTCCTTGACCACTGTTGAATTGGTGGGATAATATGCATGAAATAGTACAAACTGAATTAATTGAGTCCATTTTAATATGCTGAGCAAAGTTTAATCAGTTCAGGAATAAAATTTCATTAAATAGACAAGACTGGCTTGAAGGAAATAACCTGTATGGAAGGGATCAGTTACTTGGTTTACGGTTGGACTCGATGACCTCAAAGGTGTGTTCCAGCCTTGTGATTCTGTGATTCCCTGCATTGCTGCTGATTTTGGGGTCCTACGGTGCCAGTACTGAGTTGTAGTCCAGCAGGAGGGGCTGAAACAGGCATGTATGGTTCTGCCTACCCTGCCTAGTGTCTAGTTCAAGTATAGTTGCTACAGTCTTGCTAAACCATGCTGGGTCATACAGGTTCTGCTGCAGCACTGCTCCTCTTTCCCTGACCTGCTGAAGAGGGAGGTAGGAGAGCCATGAGTTGGGTACCTTCTGACCCAGATTCTGCTGCTGGATCGCAGATTTCCTGCTTGCATGCCCTTTAGTTGGGGTGTGACTGACTACTTGATGGATTTTGTATCAGGATCCTCACTGACACTCAGCCCTTGGTTGCAGTTGGTTTTATGGAGCTAGATAGTTCTCAGTGCTTGTTCCTGAAGGTGTCTGTTGTCACCAGCTTAGACAAACCACCTGAAGTGTAGTGGTTGAGTGTGCTGAGCGAATTTGCTCTACTGGAAGTGAACTTGACCTTCTGGATTAATCAAGACTTAATATTCAGGTTCAATCAGTAGTGATTCTTTTCATTCATTTAAGAAGAAAAAAAATCATTTGGATCACAGAGCTTTTATTTTCTTTTGTCCTTCAGAAAACAGTAAGAGATAAAGAATACAAGGGCTTTCAGATAAAACTGGAGCGTTTGGAGAAGCTATGCAGGGCCCTTCAGACAGAGAGGAACGAGCTGAACGAGAAGGTGGAAGTCCTTAAGGAGCAGGTTTCTCTCAGAGAAGCAGATGTGGATCTAGCTGTGCAGGTGTTGCAGTCCTGCACGCTCAATTCCCACGAGGAGTTGGGAACCCCCACTGACACGGAACCAGGAATCCAGCCCCACGTGGAGTCACGTGTGGCAAACAGCTCCGAAAAGACTCTCTCGACAAGTCCTGTTCCTGGCACTGAGTCTGTAGACTAAAATGAAGTGTAAACACTGTATTGAGAGCTATATTTTGTGTATAACTTTCTCTGTCGGTGGTAACTATTTGGTTTTGTGGTGAAAATTTTCTTACTTTTTCTACCATATCTGTATTTTCTTAGAACTACTGGACTTATGTGGTACAGGAAGCTGCATAGCAGCTTTAAATAGCTTAAACTATAAATTTTCCACAACTGTGTTGCACATCTGCCTCATTTTTTAAAAAGAAAAATATTTTTCCATAAAAGGATGCATGTGAGTTTCCTCCCCACAACACAAATCACTGTCGTGGAAGACCGTGTACAGAGACGACATCGTGCCGGGGACGCCGGGGATGGCCGGTCACTCTCTTTTTTGACTGAGAGAAAGAAACCAGTGTTCTGGTTTTACCCATTGATTTGCCACTCAGTATACTAAAGATTGCTGATATTTCCAGGAAATTTATCAAACTAAGGATGTCTAATGGCCAGTAAAACCTGTCAGCTTTCCCCTCCAGTATGTTTTCATATATATATATATATACATATATGAATGAAAAAGGTAAAGGTCCAGACTATAGTAACAGATTTGTTTAAAGGGTTTTATGTATTTTGTGGTATGAAAAAAGAACAAACCCAACAGTGGCTTTGACAGACATTGATTTGCAGCTGGTGAAACAGGGTGTACAACTTTTTTTTTTGCAGACTTCTCAGGGTTGTGCTGTAAAGGTCAGTTTGGACTGTTTGCCCTGCCTGTGAGCGCGGCCAGCGCAGACGGGTGAGACAATGCACGGCAACGTTACCAAGGGGGGAGTCTGGAGCCCTGCAGCCTTCTGCATGGGCCTGGGGTGCAGCGTGCCCCTCAGGTGGTCACCCTGGCCAGGGAAATCCTTTCCTGTCCATACCAATCTCTGGATTATCCGAAGGGCTGGAGAAACAGGCGGTTACTGCCATAGGTGTGGAAGAAGCAAGTGTGTGGCGTCCAGGCTTTCCCCTGTAGCCCTGTATGCAATGTATTTAAGGGTTAGTTAAGCGTATGCCGGTTGTAATTGAACATGTAGCTTCAGATACCTTTCCTGTAGGACAGTGTGGAATTGCTTGCATGCTCAACCTTGAAGCTGTACCATTTGGCAGAGTGCCTTCCCAGATGGGTGATCTGGTAAAGATGGTACTTCAAGTTCTTACACTAACGTGCTGCAAGCAAAGCTCCCTTGTTAACCTTAAACCACATAGTCTGTTCCTAGGAGATTTGATATCTGTGTTTTGACTTCTTTTCTGAGGAGAAGCTAGGACCAACAGGTTTGGTTTTTTTTTTGGTGAGACGAGGTGTGAAGTAACTGCAAGCTGCCCTCACCCCTGGTTCCCATGTACTGACTTCCTAGCTCTGGTCACTGTCCTTGTAAGAAATGCAAACGTGTGTGTAGCCATTCCTGGTACTTAAAAGTTCTTTGCACTTAACTCGGGGAGGGGCTTTCGGAACCGAGCATGTCTCAGTGAGCTTCCCACCCTCCATGGCCTGCGGTGGATTCGTGGCTAAATTACTTGAATGTTCAGGCTGCACTGAGCTCCCGAGCCTCTTCCTGTAGTCATGTACTTCAACGTGATGTAGCTGTCTCTCTGAGAGGGAGAGAGTGAGTGAGTAAGGCTGTGTGAGGCCTGCTAAATCTGTCTTGGCTCATACTGCTGAGAGGAACCCTGCAAAACTGACTTTAAGTGGTGTGGCGAGCGGGAAGCTGCCATCCTCTGTCCCAGGCTTGTGCCGCTTCTGTGCTTGTCCTCTGGGCGCGGTGCAGGGCTGGAAAGGAGGGTGTGGGAGTGGAAAGAAGGTAGCACTGAGCAGTCAAGCCAGGCTAGACTTGGAGCTTTGAGATGTTAATCATGCTAACCATACGGCCTAACAATTTACTGGAAAGAAGAAGTATTCCAGGCTTGGCTCTTTAAATGACTTTTGCTTTGTAGAACCAAACTCTTCAAAAGTTAGTCGTTGTGAGAACCAGTTGTCAGCTAACACTAAGCATGAAGTAATTTTCCTGAGGAAAAGCAAAAACCTTTGGCACATCGTTCCCCTGGCAATGTAGGACACGCAGGTTTCTGTTTTTAAAGTGTATTATTTGGAGGCTTGTATCTTCAGTTCTTTCTGTAGTGCCCGTTCCGTACAGAGGCGAGAGCGGAACTTTGGGCCCTGCTGCAAGAGTATTTTTCAAGGGCTTTTAGAGACATGAGAGATGTGTAGAACAGCAATACAAATATATTTGTTACTGACTTAATATGTAAATGAAGCAGGAGGCCCCAAGTTTGAAAGGCTTTTAAAATGGGGATATCTCTTCCCTTTCCTTACCCTTAAAGCACCTGTCTTATCGCACCACCCTCAAGGTGAGCTAAACTTTGCTTCTGGAAGCTGGTGGGTACCGTTTCATGCGTTGCTTAGTGTGGGTTAGTAAAAGAAAAGACAAAACCAAAACTGCCCCATGAATCCAAAACAAGACGGAAGGGGTAAGCTCAGCACGTGTAACCGCTCTGCCGTACAGCAGCCTCTCGCACTGCCAGTCTGCAGCCAACTTGGCTCCAGTTGAGGGGTTTTTAAGTGAACTTGTATTAATGCCTTCCACCCACCCAGCACCACGGACTGTTTAACCTGGGTTGTAACCTGACATAGCCTGAATTGAGTGTGTCTGACTGTCAAAACTCTGGGGCTTGATTGACAAGTTTCACCGTGATTTAAGCTGCAAAAAAGCTAAAATTCTGTGTGATGCAACGTGTACAAGTGAAGTTAGGGCTGTATCTCTGACGTTTCGTCCTTCCTTTCATTACACCTGGTTACGTTACAGTTCAATTCTCAGGTGTTGAAGAAAATCTACCTCTTTGGACTGTAGATGGAAATAACTGTGAAAAAAGTGATGCAGAAATCTAGTTTGTGCTAAACACACTGCTTTATTTTTACAACCCATGTCTGCTTTCATGAGGAAAAAATGATAAATGAACAGGCAGTCTTTGTTTTGCTTTTCAAAAACATTTTGTAGAGATTTTTCACTAATGTGAATCTGAAATTTTATCTACTCAATTCTGTATAGATTAAGTAAATAAGTATGCTTAATATCTCAGGCTCTGAGTTTTTCTTTGACGTCCTACCCATGTCTTCTGATGGGATCCACCAACCTCGCCTGATCTGTTTGAAAGTTGATTGAAGGATGTGAAATTTGGAGTGTAATCACAGTTGTGCCAGTGCAATGCCCCTGGAAGGGTGCTATCACAGGGTCACGACGATGACATGACATCAGTGTTACTGGTGGTAGCCAGTACAAGCTGCATGGGTGGTAGTGTGGGCTCACTGAAGCACTGCTCCTCCAGCAGCAGGATTCAGTCTGGGGGTGTCTGAAGGTGGAGGGTAAGTTGGACTGCAGAGAGCAGGAGTTCTGGCCAAACCCAGGGCTTCTGTGCTAAAATCTGCCTGTGCCACCTGCCCCTGAAAGCTTGCCTTCTGTCGTTCAGCTGAGCGTGGTGTGACGTGTCACAGGTTCTGTTTGAAAACCAGGTGGTCCGGTTGCTGAGCACTCCCTATTCTGTCACACCAGGTCCTTTGTTACCGATGCAAGATTCTCTCCCAGTCCTAATGATGCTGACCACTCTGTTGGCCTCTTCTGCTGTATTCCCTGGCATTTGGCACCTTCCCTGAGCTTAAGAAAACTCATTCTGAGTTCAGGTTTCCATTGTGTATACTTTCTTCTAGGTGGCACATGGAGTTCTTTTACAACGACGTGCTATGGTGTGCTCTGTGACTCCCTGAAGGCAGTATCAGTTCACAGTTCACTTCTCTGAAGGTGGATTTTTCTTGAAGCTGAGTGATGGAGGTGTCCTGGTTCTGGCCAGGCCAGAGTTAATCTCCCCAAACTCGGAAGTAGGTCCTAGCCCTGAGCCTTTGCTAGAGCTGTGCCAAGCTTTTTTGAAATCCAAGAGTGTTGCCTGGTCTGAGCCCCTCTCATCGTTCTGTGTGTTTGCTCCTTCACAGTATTGCCTCACCTTTGGGACTTGGCACCACTAAAAACACTGCCTCTGCTGTTTCTACCCTCTGTTATGGTGCCTGCTGGGCCTCAAGGAGAATCTTCTGTTGGCAGTTCCATGGATCTCCTCAGTTCCTTAGAGAAACGGGTCAGAGGGGCAGACTTTTGCTAGAGAGAAACCTGCTTGTGTATCACACTTAGTGGCTGAGGAATTTTGACTTTTAAATCGTTTTTGTTAGGTGCCAAGTGTCTTGTTAAGGTACCTGCACAGGCACACGTGTGTGCATGCATTTGGGGCCGCAGGTAACTCTCCCCTCCTGAAGAGCACCTCGGATGGGAGAACCTCTTTCACCAGTGCGTTCCAAGCCCTTCAGTTCCCTCCTGCAAGGGCTTCCTCTCCTGCCAGGCTGGCAAGGCTGCTTGATGTACTTGAGAGAGAGAGAGAGAGCCCTGCTTATAGGCCTTCAGTAAGTTACACCTCACGGGCACGTTTTGCTCCTGGCTGGAGATAGATATACATATTTTATACTTAAATTTCTGTTGCTCACATTTTCCTCTTACTCAGACATGCCTTCTTGAAAGCAAGATGTATTTTCCACTAGCAGCTTCACATGGTCTCACCTAAGCCCACACAACTTTCGGTCCATCTCGCCAGCCCTGGCACCCAGTGAGCCTGAACTCTGAAGCCATTTAAGAATATTGTGCTGCCTGTGAAGGCTTCATTCTAAAAAGAGATTAAACTGTCTGTTAGCCTCTAGCTTTGAGGCTGCACTCTATTTTGGCTTTCTTGTGGGGATTGCCTACCTTACAGCCTGAGAGGCCTGAGTCTTGAAGCAGGCTGCCTGCATCATTCAGGAGTAGGCCAAGAGCTCTACTGCTGCTCCTGGAGCTCTATGTGAAGGGAGCAAGCTCTTACAGAGTCTAAAAATTTAACTGCTGCCACAGCTTGTGACAATCGCTCGAGCTGGAGAGATGAATTCAAGAACATCTTTAACCTTGATTAATCTAGAGCCACGTGACTCTGTACTGATGTAGGTTTGATGCTTAGGGCAAAGAAACTTTGCCTTTCAAGGGGGAAGAGTAGTTGTGCAGCCCTCAAACACTGGGTTACCATTTGTTATGCCTGTGACTTGGGGAAGCTCTGGGTTTGACATTTACAGGACAGAAGCAGCTGTTGAGAGCATTAAGAAGAACCTAACACGCTGGACTTCCAGAGGCTGGAAAGTAGAAGGTCACACTGGGTGTTGGCAGAGACCTTGTTCTCTCTGTAGAGACTTTCTGCAGCACTAATGAAGTGGACATTTCCTCTTGTCCTTTTGCTAGTTACTCAGAAGAGATCAACACCCACCTCACTACAACCTCCTTTGAAGTAGTTCTAGAGAGCGATCAGGCCTTTCCTCCAGGCTCAACAATCCCAGTTCTCTTGGCCACTCGTAACACCAGACCCCTCACCAGTTTCGTTGCCCTTCTCTGGACATGCTCCAGCACCTCCATGTTCTTCTTGTAGAGAGGGGCCCAAAAGTGAACATAGTACTTGAGGTGTGGTGTCACCAGAGCCAAGTACAGGAGGACAGTCACTTCCCTGGGAAGGCAAATGCCAGATGTCCTCCCCTCTTCCTTCTCCCCCAGCTTTACATGCTGAACATGATGTCATATGGTATGGGATATCCCTAGGGTCAGGTCTCAACAACTTGTGCACCCCCAGCCTCCTCGCTGGTGGGGTGGGAAGCAGCAAAGGCCTTGGCTCTGTGTCAGCACTGCTCAGCAATGAAGAAAACATCCCTGTGTTAGCAATGCTGTTTGCAGCACAAACCCAAGCTAGAGCCCTGGACCAGCTACTGGTGTGTCACAAGTGGGGTCATTACCCAGTGTGCAGCACACCAATACACACACAGAGGAGAGGTGTGGGATCTATTCCATGTCTGTGCAGAGATGGGCACTGGGTGGTAACTCCACCAAGCCAGCACAACACACACAGAACTTAGAACCTATTTATCTTGTTACAGGATTAGAAAAACCCACCTAAATTTACACAAACTGGTCAGGAATCACCTCATCATCTACAATTGGTCAAGCATACTCAATGTAGCCTGCATGCTCCTTGCAGCTGGGGGGTTATTTGCATAGTCCATGAAATGGGTGGGTGGTCACCATCTCCCCCTGCCACCTTTACCTTTCCCCCAGTTTCTGCTGCCCTCATTCCTCTCTGGCAGTGCCCCAGCCCTGGCACCCACTGGGGCGGGATGTTCCCTCTTTATCAGCCTTCCAGCTCCTCTCCAAGGACACGTTTCAGCAAAGCATGCTGCTTCCCCCTCCCTCAGCCCTTCTTCAAAGGCAGAGTTGTTACAACCAGCCCCAAACTGAGCAGCGTGTAAGCACTGACCCACACACATCTCTGCCCCCAGGAAGTGGAAAATTCTACTCCATAGATATCACTACTGTGAAAAAAATAACTCTATCCCAGCTAAAACCATCTGCATCTCCTTACTATGGAGATCAGCTTTTAAATCTTAAGGCACTCTGACTTAAAAATTACAACCTGCCACTGTTTCACAAACATTCTACTTAAGCCATAACCCCCCCCAAGACCCTCCACAACCTCAAACTAAAAACCCCAACAGCACATTCTCACTGAGTTAACAAAAAGGTGTAAGACAGGAGATATAGGTTAACCCTTAAATGACACTGTGGCCCCAACCAAGCTGTCCCACAGCTACCCAAATGCGGCTTGTGCAAGGCTGCCCCTGCTGAAGGAATGACAGAACATTAGGAGCTGGAAGAGACCTCGAAAGACCATCTAGTTCACCCCCTCGACCAGAGTAGGATCACCTGGAGTAGATCACACAGGAAGGTGTCCAGGCACACTCTGAATGTCTCCAGAGGAGACTCCACAACCTCCCTGGGGAGCCTGTGCCAGTGCTCTGCCACCCTCACAGGGTGAGGAGTAAGTTCCTCCTTCTTATGTAAGGAAAGCTGTGCCTGTATATGGAAGCTGTGTCTGTATATTTATGTGCAGACGTGTATGTGGTTACAGTTTTGACCCAGGGTGGGGGGCTCAGTACAGAGGCTGTATTTACCACAGCTCTTTGAACTACAAATACACTAAAGACAAACTTACACTCTCCTTTTGTTCCATGGTAAATTACCACTTCTGGCTGCCTTTCAGCTGCATGCAAGCAGGTGAGGAGCACATCCCTAAGCCCGGCTAGCTGACTCTACAGGGGAGCATCATCAGGGCTCTGAGGGACAGGGAAGGTGCATGCCAGGTGCTGGCTCAGAATGCTCCAGGTTGGAGCTCTCTCTTGGCATTTCAGTGATGGGAACTGGGAACACTGCTGGCCCCTTAAAGTGAGGTAGATGGGTCTGTACAATAGCCTGGCATCAGCACTAAAGTGTTTCATGTCAGTATGCCACTGGTCAAATAGGTATTGTTTTTGCAGTAATTTAACTTCACCTCATTAACTGGTCATTAAAAAGAACCCAAGTGGTGATGTGTCTTCGTCTTGTCAGCCCCAGTGGTGCCTGGGCAGGCATCCCACCTTCTTCAGGAAACCCTATTCCCAACAGGGCTGAATTCAGGAAAACCCCAAGTCCAAGCCCCAGGGACTGACTTTGGTGTGGGCCTCCTGCAGCAAGACTCCAGCTTCCCAGGGGAGTGGAGACATCTGCAGAGCTGGTTACAGCCCCTGCATGGACTCTCAGGCCAGATCACACCCTCCCCGCTGCGTACCTGTTACTCCAACCAAAACCACACTCAGAGAACACCTGCCTCTCTGCTTCCAGGACTGCAGTGTTTCTACACCCATGAACACCAGCCAGACCGAAGCATGGCTCATCAGGCAGTGTGTCCTTCAGAGGCTTTGACCTTTCACACTGTATGTCCTCTCCAGCTGCCACCTACCTGCTGAACTCCAACAGCATCCATGCCTTCCATGGGAATATTCCAGTGCTTTGCAGCTGGCAGCATCGCTTTCAGAGGAACCACTCTGGAAAAAGGTGTGGAAAGAGCCATGTCTGTGCATGACAGCACCGTGCCTACAACTTGGGGGTGGGGGTGGGTGTGTCCTGGTGACAGCAGGCAGAGAATAAAAACAAGCAGTGTAAGAAGAGAGATGGAAAGAGAGTTGCAGGTAGCAGTTCATCCCTCCTTCCCACCTGTGCAGCAGAAATTAATACACACACATTGCTGAGATCACTGATCAAAGGCACCCAACTTTACAGCAGGAGACATTAAACACACCAACCACTTTTTTCTTTAATAAATTTTTATTTATGCAAAGCCAATCCAAAAGTGTTGTGTAAAAGTGAAAAGCTCTTTTTACATATTAATAAAAAAATTTGCATGTGCACACTTTACACTTTCTGTGTGGGAAGAGTGAGGATTTGGCTGGTTTATTTACAGGGTGCCACTAAGTTTGTTTAAAAATATAGACATAGGTATTAAGTCTTTACCACTTCCCCTGAAAGCTAACTGCTGTACAGTATACAATGGCTCAAAAGTGCCCAAAGAACCAAAGGCAGCTCATGACTGCTTGACTTTCATGCCAGATAAAGAGTACTCTGGGTTTGATGTAATGCTGCTGCCCTCAGCATGGTTGGGGGTTTCTGGTTGGTTGGTTTTCTGGGGACTTTTTTGTTTTGTTTTGGGCTTGTTCAATGTATACATTAGTCATATTACTATGTCACACTCCACATTTCCTTAAGAAAGAAGAGTTACGTCCCTTGACCCTCCAGTTCGGCCGCTGCTATATCAGGTTCTTCATCGTTGTAAATGTTTTCTGCCTGAAGACACAAAGTATCACAAGTGGTAGAGAGAATTATTTTTAAACAATCCATGGTAATACCAAGCAAGCATCTTCTCTGGAGACATTCAAGACCTGTCTGGACACCTATCTGTGCAGTATGAGCTAGGGAGCTGCTTTGGCAGGGGGGTTGGACCCGATGATCTCTCGAGGTCCCTTCCAACCCCTACAGTTCTGTGATTCTGTGACATCACCCCCTCCTTAATGGGCCCCCCCTCCCTGTGCCTCTCAAGGGGCTGCCAAATTTGGGAAGGTGCATGCAACAGCTAGACTCCAGTAACTGTCTTCTTGTGTCATTCGACTGCAGCAGGATAAGCCTTGGCCATTTAGTTCCTTACTGTGAACGTTTTGTTACTTGGGCTTATCTCAGCCTCAGTCCGAACACACCAAACAATAACTGCTGCTGAGAACTACTGCATCACTGACTTGTGAGGCACATTTAAGTCTGTTAGAGTTGTTGAACTCATTCCCAAGTGATTTGATCTCACATCCCATAGAATCACAGGGGTTGGACATGACTTAAGGTGATCAAGTCCAACCGTTAACCCAGCACTGCCAAGCCCACCACTAAACCACGTCCCTCAGCACCACAGCTACACGCCTGGGTGGTGGCTCAACCACCTCCCTGGGTACAACCAACCAAATTCCTGCTGTGCAAAACAACAAGGGGTGATGGTTTTAAATTGGAAGGGGATAGCTTTAGATTGGATATTAGGAAGAAATTCTTCCCTGTGAGGGTGGTGAGGCAGTGGCACAGGCTGCCCAGAGAAGCTGTGGCTGCCCCCTCCCTGGCAGTGTCCAAGGCCAGGTTGGATGGGGCTCTGGGCAACCTGGTATGGTGGAGGGTGTCCCTGCCCATGGCAGGGGGGTTGGAACTAGATGAACTTTAAGGTCCCTTCCAACCCAAACCAGTCTGGGATTCTATGAATTAACAGGAGAATTAAAAGGCATCTTGCTTCCCTGTCAACATTCAGGGTGAAAAAAAGAGTAAGCCTTGGCTAGTACTGGGTAAGTTTGCAACTGCCACATTGGCAGAATTGTCCAGGAATTGCATTTATTCATGTTGGATCAGCCTTTCTTTCCTTTTGGAGGTCTTACTCTCCAATGCACTAGTAGTGGAAGTAGTACAGGGGACACACCACGTTTGGTCACTGAAGGCACACACGTGCTGCCCTAAGAACAAGCCCTTTCAGTTTCATTCACACAACATTCTTCAGAGCGACGCAAGAGCTGCTGTGACACTCACCATCTGCCATATCTGCATGATGTTGTCCTCCGACACAGAACAGATTACCCAAGGCTCGTTAGGGTTCCAACTGAAGTCTGAGATTTTGGCAGTGTGTCCTCCGTGAATGAACTGTTAAAAAACCCACAAGCTTCAGTAAGCCCTTTCATCTCTAGAGAGAAATCTGTTAAAACCCGAGGTTCAGAGGTTAAACTCATCGTGCTGGTGACTCCACAAAGAGGAAAAGCTTGCTGCAAGAGACTGACAGTAGAGGTGGAGGCGTGTGTGAAACAGCGTGCTCCTTTCACTGCTTACAGACAAGGATGCAATCACCCAGACAGCATTTAAGGACAGTTTGTATTGTTAGAGCAACAGCTGACCGACATCCTCAAACCGGTGCTACTTCACCTGTGAAACCTAGTGAAGTCTACCCATACTCTCTACCTTGTATCCTCATCTAACCTTGTGAGCACTTACACCACCACACAGAAGGTAAGGAAACCAAACTATCAGCATTTTAAATAGCTTCCTAAGGAAGCAGAACAAAACATAAGGCTCTGTACTTCCCACATCAGCAAGGTTACCTATGTGGGACCAACTGGCCCAGTGCAAGATAAACAGCTCCAGGCCTTGGCTTTACACACATTCAGTGATGAAAAAGGACTGACAAGCACATGGCCAAACTGTAAATATGTTCAACAACAGAGATGTGTAAATCACGACCAGGACAGCTTTAAGAACGGTACCACGACCTTCAGAAGTGAAGGAGGGAAGACCAGCACAAGTGAGAGCAATGGACTGAAAACTGGAGAGGTGAAAGGATTTATCAACTGCCACAGTTTTCAGTAGTGGACTGAAACCTGACCAAGAACGTACCAGCAGCTCCGGAGGCCCATCTTCTGCATCCTCCGCAGACTGCTCTTCTCCAATTTTACTGGAAGAAAGTAGTTCATACTTGTTATTAGTAATGAAAACTGCATCTCCTATCAGCCTAACAGTTCCCAGCCTTTGTTTCCAGTACTTGCTCTTGTTTTTTCTCCCTGTCAGACAACTAAAAGCCTCGGGTGTCAAACATCAACTGCCTGGCATTACCATGACCAAGACAGAATTTGGCTCGAGGCCCACGGAGGCAGAAGCCACCGATTACTAAAAACAACAGAAAAGGAGTCTGTCAGCACGAAATCCCCACAGAGAAGTAACAACAGAGTCCTGTGCTTTCCTATACCCAGGAGACCAGGTCTGAGCTAAGCAGGCAAGAGACCAGCACAGATCAAATCTTCCAAATACAGTGGGTCTGCAGCCTTTTCTTTTTAACATCTGTTTCTACACACTAAAAGAAACGAGTTGCTCTTCACCTTAGATCCCACACATTGAGCCGACGATCGGTACCACTTGAAGCGAGAATTGTTTCATTATGAGGAGACCAGTGAACCTATGGAAAGAAAACAACTTGACTGGAGCAGTCCTAAAGGCACATCCTAAAGCATGTCCCAAATAACCAGCACCTAATTTTCAACACCTATACTCAACAAATCATTTTCTCCCAGTGCAAAGGCCATAGCTCAGAGCACTTCAAAGTCTTAAGGTTTCTCAAACTGCACAGCCAGCGTTATTTCACTGTTACAGATTTTCCATGTTGTGAAATGCAATTGACTAAAATTCACTGTTACTTGTACAGGCAGAGTTGATACTATCAGATTTGAACTCTCTAAAGCACAACATTTTAGAGAAACCTTCTACCTGTACTGAAGGTACTTGCAAACTCCCAGTATCTTTCGAGCAGTAAGCTGCTGACTACTTGCTTCAGAGTCAAGTGGGGAAATGGAGAAACTCTGTGGTACCAGCTGTATTTGTTGAACCAAAAGTCACCATTTTATGTTTAAGAGAATTATTTCCAGTGGTTGGTCACCATATGAAAATCTACATGTCAGCACTCTTCTAGGTTTGGGTGGGGTTTTTTTCCCCTTCTAAAGCTTGTGAGAGAAGTTTACCCACCTGAAAAATTTCATCTTTATGAGACTCAAAAGAATGCAGTTTCAATTTTAGGTTTCGAAGATCCCATAGAGCCACCGTCTGGGAGAAGCAACAAGAAACTGTGTTAACTAGAACAGTGACAGAACTACCACCTAGAAGACTTAAGAATTTAAAGTACACACAAGTAACAACCTTGTCAGCAGAACCAGTTGCCAGAATGAACTCGCTGTAAGGATTGAAGGACAGACAGTTGACCTCGGCTGTGTGAGCATCTACAGAATGACTTGGCTTGGACGTGGTGTTAGATCTTGTATCCCAGCTGTTGCAGTGAAGGGTTTGGAGGAGGGCAGGGAGGAGAGAGCAAGAGTGAACAAACATCAGTTTACACAGGAGGTTCGTTTTCACTACACTACACAGTAACTGAAGAGACTGCATTATGACCAAACCCAAGTCTGTAGCTGCAGTTTTTACTTCACAGCCTTTCACTATTTTGTGCCTGTTGCACACGAGCAGTTAACACCAGGAAAGTGAGATATGTATTAGCTACATCTTATTTACAAATTACGTGAATGCATGAAAGGGCATGCAGACTCCAGTGATTCTGCAGCATTTCTATGGCTGATTGCACCACAGAGCTACACAAGATCATTCCAGAATTCAGATTTTCTCATCCATGTGTTCTGGGCTGGTCCCCTGACAGAACATAGCGGGGACTATCCAAAAAATACTTAACCCCAGCTTACATCATAAGCTTCTGATCATCCGCCACGGATCCAAACAGGGACTCATGGAGCAGGTGCCACGCCACGTCCTCGACGACCGCGGAGTGCCCAGTGAAGATCGCTTTCGCATCCACAACTTTGCCTTCTTTTGGTCCAGCGCTCACATCCCACAGGCACACGGTCTGTAAACAGGAGTCATAGTCCACTGTCATGTGGACCCTGACTATGTTGTATTTCAAATAATCCCATTTTACATACAGACAGAGACCACACTACTCCTGAAACAGCTCTTTTGTTTTTGAAAAGAACACTTAATATGCCGTGAGAAGCGAGCTAAGTTATCCATCAGCTTTCTGGAAATTAAAGGCCAAAGGATCACTTATAAGGTCACAAAAGCAATTTCCACTTTGAAAACACACAGAAATCTATAAGCTATTAGTTCAATTGATCTCTGAGAGTCTTGCTAATTTATGGTCTCAGACCCAAGCCAGTTTAAAGGGTTGTAATGCGACAGTTTCTTTCAGCAAACAACTATAAAGACGTTACCTTCTTCATCAAGAATGGTACAGTGCACTGGTGGTTGGTTACAGCCTAAAGTCACCTGACAGCCCTTACAAACATAATTACATATGCAAGAGCTTCCCCACCGAAAAATACCGAGCTACACTAACCTGGCCGCTCTCTAATACCTATTACAGCATAAAATAGGAGGGGTAGGGGAAAATACGTGGTTTTTACATGATCATCCGATGCACTGAGAAGATGTCCACTCAAGTTTGAGTTCCATGACAAGCCATAGCCTTCCTTCTGGTGCCCTCTTAATCTTAGGTCAGGATTACACTCGCCACTTGGGTCTGAAAGAGAGGAAATTTCTTCCATCTAGTTTCACCTTGCATGTCAATCCAGAAGAGCATCATTATCACCCAAGAACTTTGTTTCCTTTACAACAGTCATATTTTATCCATCAGCCTCTTAGGAGAGTGCTGCTTCTACCAGATTATCTCAGGATATCGAGCATGTTAAAGTTACCAAAGATAGCGGCCTTCTTACTGGGATTCCAGAGCCCATCACCTCTCCCCCCAGTTATGGTTAAATACAAGTTCACCCCTCAATGACAAGAGCCTGACCCACCTGGTTTTGAAGGATGTTTAGTGTAGTCAAATACCAGCACGTCAGCAGACGGTGTTTTTGTAGCGATGATGCAGGGGTTCTGGGGCATGTAACGGGCACGGTTTACTTCGCCTTCGTGGTTAATTTTAATCTCCGTTTCAATTTTGCCAGTCACAGATCCAAAGCCACCAAACTCTGCATTTGTCAGGAAAAAGGTCAGTTTATCACAACAACTGTTTTAAACAGGTGAAGCCACATTTCAGGACACCTCCCCCACTTCAAGAAACAGTGGCAAATATCATAACAGAATAAAACCTGTGGAGAGAGACTGGCACCACGTGACAGAACAGCGCTGATCTTTTAGGTATCTTGAATCCTCTACCCTTTGGGAAATCCAGTCTCTGAGGCAGATGTTTATCAGTTTTCCCCACAGGTAGAAACACTAGGAGGATAACTTAGCAATACCCAAGTTCTTCTGAAGTAAGATGCTTTGATTCAGTGATGTAGCTTAAGAGACAATTAATTAATACAGCTTTAACATAAGGAGATTTTGTGTGTTTTGAGAATAGAAAGTATGTATATGATTTGGATTTTAGTAGAAGAATAGGGCTGTAGCCATTTGAGCTGTTTTGTTAGAGCAGCCACAAAATTTAACCATAACAGTGGAACAGCCTTGAAGCTAAAGAAAGTGAAGATAGGGGAGTCATAAATAATGAGACCAACAACCAATTAAGAGACAGAGTGTATCTTGTTTTCAGCTAAAAGTGGTTCCTAACTAGTTGGTGCAGGAATTTGTTTTTGAGCTCAGGAATGTGTTTTGGTAACTGTGGAGAAAAAACACGTAAAGAGCATGTCCTGGGAGAGAGGAAGACATCCAGCCTTCATCCCTGAAGATCCCCAGAGTGTCACTTGAGCATGCTCTATCTGGGAGGACTTAATGTAAATGACTCCCTGGAAATAATTTGCACAACCCTGCCTTTTCTTAGAAATTATAATGAATATGTAGAGTTAATCTGTGTAAATATGAGAAATTTGGCTTTAAAGTTTTTGCTTAACAGTCACCAAAGCTCTTGAGCTTTGATTCTGGATTTTTGAGGCTCCAGTTTCCCCTTTTTAGTCACAATCTAGATTTAGAATTAGTCTGCACAGGTAAGTATAGATCAGCTTTAGTATTTAACAGCATGTTAGAATAGCATTGGACAAAGCACTCTTACTAAAGCATAGAATCATAGAATCACAGACTAGTTTGGGTTGGAAGGGACCTTAAAGATCATCTAGTCTCAACCCCCTGCTATGGGCAAGGACACCCTCACTAGATCAGGCTCCCCAAAGCCCCATCCAACCTGGCCTTGGACACTGCCAGGGAGGGGGCAGCCACAGTTTCTCTGGGCAGCCTGTGCCAGGGCCTCACCACCCTCATGGGGAAAGAATTTATTCCTGATATCTAATCTAAATCTACCCTCTTTCAGTTTAAACCCATTCCCACTTGTCCTGTCACTCCATGCCCCTGTAACCAGTCCTCCTCCAGCTTTTTAGTAAGCCCCTTCAGGTACTGGCAGGCTGCTATAACATCTCCCCAGAGCCTTCTCTTCTCCAGGCTGAACAAGCCCAACTCTTTCAGCCTGTCTTCATCAGAGAGGTGCTCCAGCCCTCTAATCATCTTCATAGCTCTCCTCTGGACCTGCTCCAATAGTTCTGTGTCCTTCTTATGTTGGTGACTCCAGAACTGGACACAGTACCCCAGGTGGGATCTCACCAGAGCAGAGGAGGAGAATCATCTCCCTCAACCTGCTGACCATACTTCTTTTGATGAAGCCCAGGATACAGATGGCCTTCTGGGCTGCAAGTGCACACTGTCAGCTCATACCGAGCTTCTCACCCACCAGCACCCTCAATTCCTTCTCTGCAGGGCTGCCCTCAATCACCTCATCTCCCAGCCTCGATTGATGACAAGGATGGCCCCAACTGAGGTGCAGGACCTTGCACTTGTCCTTGCTGAACTTCATGATATTCATATAGGCCCACTTCTCCTGCTCGTCCAAGTCCCTCTGGATGACATCCCATCCTTCTGACGTGTCAACTGCACCACTCAGCTTGGTGCCATCTGCAGACTTGCTGAGGGTGCACTCAACCTCAGCATCAATGTCACGGATGAAGATATTAAATATTATCATAGTATATAATAGTAAATACAAAAATAAAAATAATAAAACAAACATAATCTAAGAATGCACATGCTGCCCACCTCCTTTCTCACTGTCATACTGCGAAGTATCAAACTGATCATCATTGGGAATCTGGACTCTTGCAACAACCAGGTGGTTCTGCTCATCGGACGTGTGCGTTCCCAAAACCAGCCAGTGCAGAGCATAGTCCTTTCCTTCTGGCCTGTTCAGAATAATACATGCATGGAATATCATCCTGAGAGCAGTTCCAGGAGCACCATAGCTAGCATCAATAACACTCCCGATCCAAACTTCTTCAGAGAGCTAGAAAAGAGATGCTCACACAAGGGACCCTCTCCTTTGTCACAAGAGACTTGTGAGCTGGACTCTGACACAAGCAGCCAGATACACCCAGGAAGGCTGGAGTCCCAACACAAGCCCGTAAACATTGCCATGACAGCTCGAAAGTGACAGCTGCAATTTGCACAGTACTTAAAGGTGACACTAATACCTCCTTCTGTCTCTAATTCCCCTAGTGGTTGCAGGGTATTGATTTAGAAAACAATCAATACTACTTTCTATAGAACACAAATCCTGAGGCCAAAGCGGCAACCTATTTTGGTTACTTCTTTTAGCAGCTTTTACTAGTTAACATTTTATTCCAGAAGCTTCAGTTTTAAGTGCTGTACAAATCCTAGCTAACTAGAATCAAGTTACTCTTCTGGTGGCTAAATGCAACGTTTAGTAGTAAGTCAAAGGCTGGACGGACACTGCCAGTTATCTCTGAAAGGAAAAATTCTGAACAGTCAAATCAATCAAGTGCTGCATTCTTGAAAGCAACAAATTAATAACATTGTCTGAATCCAAGCAACCAGGAGTCATTTGGGCAATCATAAAGCACCATTAACCAGGTACGACCCCACCACCTCCAAGGCATCATCAGATTTTGAGGAGGGGGCAAAAGTACGAGACAAAACAAAAAACACACAATGCACATGCACTTACTTGCTTCAGGAACAGGTGTCCCATCATGTCAGGTGCCATACAAAGAGACAGTCCTTGCCTTAAATGGCTTACATATTTTGACACTGGATAATTGGAAATACCAGGGTTTTAAACTGAATATTAAGTCAATCTGCAAAATATGAGGCAAGCAGAAGTGTTCCTCATAAGGGCTCCACACCCTCAAATCCCCACTTCATTTTCTCCATGCCACGACTAGTTAGCTCGCATCTCTCAACATCCTCCCCAAACATTCTGGTATAGAAAATTAAACGACCATCTAACCACCAAGTGGAACATCAGATACATGAGGGGGAATTTTAAAGAGGAAAGAGACCATCTTCTGATTATTCTGCATGAGCTTTACACGCAAGGTATTGTAAAACCTAGCCGTACCCATTTCACAGCTATGTGAGCAACCCAGTCTTTGCCCACTACCTCAGTGGAGCCCTGAGTGGTAACTGCAACAATTTAAGCTCTACAGCAGCTGGCACACAAAAAGAATCTGTCCCCATCTTCAGAATTCTTTAAGAAATTAGTCAGTGAGACTGCAATTTTCAGGGGGAGGTGGAAGAATGGGAGAATTAAAATATGTGTGAGGTCAACTGTGAGCCAGGGACAGAACCAGGATGTGAAGCACCAGTCTTAGAACAATATCCTCTTGTGTTCAGACTTCAAACGAATAAGAAATTATAGATATTACAGCCTCTATAGAACAGTAATCTGTAGTGTCTATGAGGGAAACCAGTCTTGAAGAAAAAGCTAAAGTAATACCTAAATTTCTCTGATCAGAATTAACTACAGAAGAGTGTTAGCATACCATGAGAAAGATTTCTCACCTCACACCTCACAACATCTAGGCTACACTGGAGTTCTGCAAAAAAATCAACACGTGACATTTTCCCCCAAAGCTTCTGCACACTCACAAAGATGAGCCTAACCCAAATCATCATCTTGTGTGGCTTTTATTCTCGAGTTACTTAGCAGACATGGTTAAGAGACAGAAAGAGCAGTGGAACAAGCAGTTGCACAGAGCCTCAGCTCCTGCTTCTCGAGCTACACAAACAGGCTGCAGAGCCCTGCGCATCCCTGGCACCTGCCAGGCCCCTCGCCCCTTCTCCCACCTGGTCACGTCAGGCAGCCACTGCACCGTGAGGCTGGGCCACTCCAGAGCATGTGTCATCACCAGGTCGTACAAGAAGGGGGTGTTCTTCTTCCAGATCTTGTACTCCTCGCTGATGACGCGCTCCTCCACCGTGTCCTCCAGCACTGCGGGAAGGAAGAGAGCTCAGCCAGGGCCTCGACTCCTGCCGCTAGCGCCTCGACTCCTGCCGCCACGGCCCGGCGCCGTGCCGGGGAGGGCGTGGAGTAGTCGGGGTCTGAAGCGCGCTCAGGGGCGGCCGGCGGGAGGATAACCACAGCCGCCCGGCCCTCGCCACCACCTCAGCGGAAGCTCCTTAGGGAAGAAGCGCGGAGCGCCTGGGCCCCGCCACGCCGCCCCCCCGGCGCACGCACCCTCACCCCACCGCCCAGCCAGGAAGAACGGGTCTCGTACCTTCCTTGCTCGCCATCGCGGGCGGGCGCGCAGCGGCGCGGCGCAGGGAGCAGCGGCCGCCGGGGCCGAGGCGGGCAGGGGGAGGGCGGGAAGGAGCGAGGCCGCCGCCGAGGGGCCCAACGGCGCTGCCGCCGCCCCGCCGCGCGCGAGCGTCCCAGCTTCCAACCCCCGCCTCGCACCCCCGCGCATGCGCCAACGACGGGCCCGCGGCACCGCAGCCCACGGCGGCAGCCAATGAGGTGGGCGGAAGCGCCGAGAGGGCGCGCGCTCGGAGGGGAGGGGGGGGTGATGGATGGTGGGGCGGCGCGCTCCAATCAGGCGCTGGCGCGCGCTGAGCCCACGCGGAGCGGGGCGGGGCGGGGCCGCCCTAGCGGCCGGGAGCGCGCAGAAGGCCTGGGGAGAGAGCGGGGCGAGGGCAGGGCGGGGCGCGTCAGCGCCGCGGGGCTTTCACTGCCCCCGGGGCGCCCGGACTCGGCGCTGAAGGGGCCGGCAGCGTCCCGCGGCCGTGCGGCGGTCACGGGATTACGGGGTGGGGCGGAGTGGACTGCTTGCCAGCGGAGAGGAGGCGGGTCGGCCGCGCCGCCGCGCCGCCGCCAGGTGGCGCTGTCGGCAAAGCAGCGCTACTGAGCGAGCCGAGGCGGGCGGCGGCGGGCCGGGCCGTGCTGCTGCCTCGCCGCGGTTCGGGGGCGCTAACGGAGCCAGCTGCCCGCCCGCTCCTCACACACTGCCTCACACACGGCACGGCAGCCGGAGCAAGGCCGGCTCGTACCGCAGAGCCGCAGGCGTGCTGAGCGTCATCCCATCCCCGAAGTGTTGGCGTTGCCCCAAAGCCCCGGCCTGTGTCGAGGGGCGGCTGTGCCGCCGAGGAGCCTCTACCCGAGCTGCGTGGGGCCGCCCCCCCTTCACCGAGGTTAACGTTCCTTTCTCTTCTTGGGTGGCACTCCCTGGCCACACGTAACTGCCCCACCACAAGCCAAACTGGGAAGCACCCCTGCCAGCCCCGCTGCGGAACGTCACAGCGCCAAAAAACAGGTGTCACGAGCATCATTTGTGCTCAACTTCCTTGCAGGGGGATAAAAAAAACCCCAAACCAAACCAAAACCAAACCAAAAAGCCATTCTGGAGGTGTTAAATAGAATCCCTGAAACAGTGCATGTAGAACAAAAGCATTCTTCTGTCCCCCCCTCTCCAAACTGCCCCGCTTGTTACTGCCACTCCAAAGCAGATTTGCCAGAGAGGGCATCAGTCATTGTGTGCAGGGAGTAGAAAAGGGGAGTATTTCCATTGCTACTTAAATCACTCATTAGTTTTCATGGACAGTTTTCATGGTACGTTCTGAAAGGGGCAGTCAGTGAGAGGGAAATGAGAACAAGTTGGCTTTTTCGACGGAAGCACCCGAAACACAAAATGCACCATCTCCATTTCCACCAGCTGGAAACACCGACGATTCAACCACTGGAAGAGGGAAGAAGATCCTGCATCAGTTAAAAAACCATGCAGAGCTGCTTGCTGCGTGGTGCTCAGCCCCCAGTGCAGGCTCCCAGCGCGGCAGCACCTTTTTCTGATCCATGCTCTGTGGTTGGTACGCTGAGGTTTGAGGCTTTGGTGTTAAAACAGAAATTGCTTTGGAGAACCGGGAGCTACCGGGTGGCCTGTCTGCATCTGGAACATTCATACGTTTAGCGGGGAGGAATGGCAGTTGGCCTGCATTTAATCTGTCTTAGCTAATAAGCCCTAAATTATATTAAAAACTCCAGTGTTAATCGGTATTAATTAATAGAGTTTAATATTAATCCCACTTCTGACATGAAGTAAATGGTTGGGGAGGCCGCAACTGAACAGGAACTGTTTTTCAGCAGCGGCGCTCAAGATAGCGGAATGGTGCTTAATTTTCGAGAAGAAATGTGTGTTTTAACTATTTGTTAGTTGCAGTTAGGGCATGGAAGGCGCTGAACTGGGTTTACATAACGTCAGTCAGTCTTAGAAGAGTTTTTATTGTCTGCTAGGGTGAGCGGTGTTGTCTCAGCACTGTGGCGAGTGACACAGCTTTGTGTAAGCAGTCACAACACCGAGCTTTGCCACCACAGCCTGCCCAGCCTTTCTGTTCTCTCCTTTCAGCTGTCCCTTACCAAAAGGCCATTTAATCTTAACTGCTTTCTCTTCAGCTTAAATGAGCAGTGCTTTCGGCGGGTAATAGCCTTAACCATAAGGGGAGATCACCCTGGCAGCTAATGCTGCTTTCTGGCAGAATATTGGAAATGGAGGCAGTTCAGGATCAGGTTAGATTCTCCTGAATCCCCCTAAAGATGCAGAGGAACTTTTTGCCTCCAAATGGCACGTGTTTTCTTACTGCCTCGTGTTTTAAGATGAATTTTAAGATGAATTCTTGCTTCAGTGTCAGACTCGGGGAGGTGAACCCTGTCTCGCTAAGGCTCATAGGCCTGGAATCTCTGAGGGGGAGGAAATTGGCCCTGTGGCGCAGCCAGAGATAGTGGCAGGACAGAGAGGGTAACACGCAGCCAAGTGAGAGGCGGCGTCTTTTTTTAATCTCCCTCTGTGAGGACACGGTTCGCGGGCTGAGCCTTCTATGGCCTGAACTCCAGTTTTTCAAACAAGGAATCCAGTTACGGAAAATGTTTATGTCTAGGAGAAGCTGGAGAGTCAGAGTCGGGTAATGGCAGCCAAAGGTTGTAGCATGGGAATCGGGGACGAACGCTGAGGTAGGCAGCCAGCTCCTCAAAACAGGATGCCTTCCCTAGCCAACTGTTGCTTTTTTGGCCAGAGTGTTGAAAACTAGAAATCTTTTGGTGAAGTTAAATAACTGTATATATTGATCTTCTCCTTAAATCTGCACAAACTGGAATTAAAGTTGTACACAGCTTACTCCTTCAAAATGAGAATCTTGTTAAATTAATCGGAAGCTGTGAAATAATTCGCTATAGGGGTGCACGAGTGAGTGTGTTAACACAGACCCAGAGCCTTGATCATGTAAGATGTGTTACCAGCTTGGCTTTGGCAATGCTTTGAGTTGTTTTTGCTATTTGCTGCCAAGTATATGTCTACTCCTACAAAGTGCTGAGGCCTTCCAAAAACATTGGAGAGCAAAGACTGAACCTTTCAGAGTCTACATGTTGTTACAGAGCGTTGATCACTTAAACCTCAGATACTGGATAAAGGAAGTCTCTGTCAAGCTTCCCAGCTGTAGGTGACCTCTGTGAGCTCTCACTGAAGGGTAATTACATGGCCCCTTGCAAGATCAAGGCTGTGTGAGTATTTGGGTGGGATGCTGTTGGTGCCTTTTGCAGTAAGCAGCAGTAATTTTTTGCTACAGTTTACCTGGAATACAATGGGGTAAATGCAAATTAATTCTGGAAAACGATAAACAAAATTGTCCTTCAATGATGTCACATAAGGCTTGGCTGTACTGTAAGTGAAGAGAGGAATCACTCCCTGACCCTCCACAAATTTTTGCAGGCTCTGTTTAGGATCTGCAGATTGAGTTGGATTCCAGCGGGCTGCCAGGACTAGTACTAGCTTTGGTGAACAAAACCTGTCACGTCTATATGTCAAAACAGTTGGTAAGTGACCAGCAGAGTTCTCTTCTCTTTGCTAGCAATTATACTTACACACAGCCAAGTTTTAGTTTAATTTAAAACCACGCACCAGAATCCCTAGTATTACGTGCTTTTCTCCCATTGAGACTGTAATTGACTCTCAGGTTGGTTATTTGCAATTCATCAGCATGGTCATACCTGTGACCACACATCTAAAACATATCCTTTGATTCCTACACTATGTGAGGAAAGTAATTATCTAAGGCTGTCGTTCATCACTTGCAGTTTGGGTAAGATGTGCGATAAATTAGTTTTGAAGTAAAAGATTGACTTGAATCATAAGCTTTATTAAACCATACTTCCTTCAGACCTTAGCATGAAATACTGCATTTCAGTAAAAAAAAGTCTCCTGCAACCTCTATTGTTTGTGCTGTATTGTGCTTCAAATTGCCAGACACACCTATGAAGAATTATGTGCACTGACTAATTTTCAGCTTGAAGACATGTATGCTGATTTATTACCCTGCAAAGAATTAGGTGGCTCGCTGATGCTTGTGCCTCCTATACATTACACAGAGCTGATGGATGCTCATAGCACAACTCAGCACGTAGGTGTAGGTATTACTGTGAATGACCATCTCAATCAGAAAATTGTCTAAAGAAAATCAAGTTTGCAATAAAACTCAAAATTACCCATCAGAAAAGTAAAGTATACCAGCCTAAACATTTATCATTCTTTAATATATTTGCTATCATTGCATAGTCTCAATGGCCTGTTTGGAATAAAGCATCATTTTCATCAAACATGCAGATAAAAGCACACCTTAGTTTAATTAATGCAAACATCCACTCCGAATTTCTTGAAATGTGGCCATGTTTATTTTCCCACTGCTTATCCAATATTTCATTGCCTTTACCTAGCAATGATTACCTCCCCAGTATAAATCACACCCAACTGATACCCCGCTGTCACAGAAGAATCTCGAGCTGTAGCAGTGTCTTGGAATTTCTTGTTCTCTGTGACAGAGGGTTGAGGATTTACCTCATGACAGCATGTCTCTGGGGGTTCACTTCTCAGGAGGCTTGGCTTCGTTACATCCTGATACGCAACATACGTAGGCTGCACGGCCCTCGTGCGAACCATCGCTCTCGCCTTAGGGTGCCTAAAGTGCCTTTGTGGGTACTTGGGGGAAGGTGTCACTCGCTTGGATTACATCCAGCATCCTAAACGAATTCTCCTCTTGCACCTGCCAGGTGGGACTGTTCCCAGTGTTGGGATGCTGCAGTGGGAACTCGGCGTGTTCTGGGTATCTGGCCCTGTTTGTCACACTTTGAGCTAAACCGTTGTAGGTTGTTCTGAGCTTCACACTGTGAATGAGAAGGAACCCTCCAGCATTCCCTGTGCATTCCTCCAGCATTTGGGAATATGCAGTGTTTTACCTTTGATGTAGAATGTGTTTATGTTGGAATGTACGAACTGAGCTTGTTCTGATATAACAAGCCCCCCTTTCCCCTCACAAAATAACATTAACACTGCCCTAAGCCCAGACTAATAAAGCCAACCCTGCTGAACACTTTCCTTGCTGCTTGGCAGGGACGTGGCAGCATTCCCTCAGCACCTAGGCTCGCCAGGCTCTTTCTGTGCCCTGCAGCATTTGCTTAGCATTTTCTAGGCATTTGTTTTAATAATTCCACACAGAACGGATGGTAAATTGTTTGAGACATAGATACCAACATTTACGTAACTGGCTTGGTATACTGGTATTAATTTTTTATAGAGTAGTGAACTGGTAGAATTACTGAGGAGCAGGGAAATAATGCAAGTAGCTTTTAAGAGGCTGTCTTATGAAGCAGTGCTGCAGCATGTGCTGGTTTGCATGCTATACATTTCGAAGAGGATGCCAGATGTGCTTTTCTTGTATGTACAGTCTGCTGTGGTTCTGCAGCCTACTGGCCTGGATGGATTATTGCCTCTTTGTGGAGTTCACAGACCTGTAGGGATATTAAAAGAAATGGCAGAGAATATTTTGCTTGGCAGAAAATACTTTGGCTTTTTGATAGAAGAAACAGGCATGCAAATTTTTACAATAAAGAATCTCTTTTCCTAAAAGTACAGATGCTTAAATGAGTGCCAGTGGGTGGATTTTCAGTAAAATGGAAGGAGACATCTGACTTCCAAAGCTTCCACCATTTGGCTGAGCAGAGTTTCTTGTTGCTATTTGCCCTGGGCTCCCTCCTTGACACCTCAGAGGAACTTGGGGAGCAGGAATGGGGTAGTTCCAAGCCTGTATCTTGGTCACACAAATCAGAGCAGACTGTAATCCAGAAGCTGCTGGTTTTGGTTATATGGAAAGGAGTTGAGGCAAACTGCTGCTCTCAACGATGTGCTGATGCATAGTGAAACACAGAAACCTCTGAGCTTTCTGTTGCAAAGAGGGTGAAAGGGAGATGTTCATTATAACCCATTTCCTCTTCTTCTTCCACTCTAGGGCTTAAAAGCCTCTACGAGTGATGTCTGCTTTGCTTTTTAATCTTTGCGAATGTCTTTTCCCCACCTGCACTGCCTGGCCTTTTTCAGAGACTTCCCTGAGGTCACCGTATGGTTTCTTTCTTTGTTCTTCACTCACACTCTTTTGAGACTTGCAGCAACTGATAAGAGCATTATCTTCAAGCTTCAGGATATCTCAGAGGTGAATCCACTGGGACAGGGACCGTGCCAACTGTGTTTTCGCTCACTGATCAGCTTCCGTGGTAATAAGGATTTTTGTTTGTTCTGTTTGATTTACTCCATGGTTATGGCAGCTCACCCTCAGGTGCAGCCTTTGGAACCCCTAGAAATCTTGAATTTTATATCCTCCCTTCTTTCTGAGTGTTTTGAGTACCAAGAGCCAGAGTGCTGCACAGAGTATGCAGTGATGGATAGGGGTGGGAGCCAGAGGCTGAGGCCAGATTAACTATGGATTCACAGTGTGCTAGGGACGTCATATAGGAGGAGGAACAGGTGGACAGAAGATCTGCTGAGACCAGGTTGGTGCCTGTAAATGTTTCTGCAGTCAGTGCAAAAAAGCTGGTGGGTACCCAAGCATCTTAGGAGTATCTGGCACAGAAGCTTTGCTGCTGTTTACGCTAGTTCCTGCCAGTGGTGTCTGCAGCTAAAGCAGCACAGCTGCATGTTCAGAAATGGGAGAAAAGAAGGATAACCACGCTGACCTGTCAGGTCAGAACTGTACTTGAACATACTCTGCAATTAGTGCTCTGTCTTACACTCCCCGTGGGCCAGATCCAAGTTCCTTATGCTGTTAATGTCATTTTGTAGTAAGTGTCAGAGCGTGTTTTTATGAACAGCTTAAGCCAATCTAAGACCACAGTAATGCTGAAAGGAGTAAACCAATCTTCCCTCTTGGTAGCCACTCTTCTGCCCATGCCATTGTGTCAGCACTAACATTCATGTGGTCACTGGGGAGCTGAATGAGCTCCTCAGTCTACTTGATTTATTTTAGCAGAAGTGTTTGTAAGCCGGGTGATAGAGCTGAGCGTACTCACTGCATGTCTTCCTGGTCTTAAACCTGGCATGAACAGGAGCACACGGCCAAGGGCAAGGGCAGGGATGGCTCCATTCAGGCCCTGGTTTCAGGTTAGCTCCCACTGGTTGTGGGACTGCTCCACAGGCCGTGCAAGTCAGTAGCGTGAACATGTTTTTGCTAGTTCACTGCTTTGTGTCTATTTAGTTCCCTGAACATCTAGCTAGTAGTATTGTCCATCTGCCATTTGTCTGTCTTCTGTATAGGAGGAGATTAAGAAGGCAAAACCTCCACTGGTGTGCTTTCATTTATTGGCATGGAGGAAAGCATTAAAATTCCTCTTTAGTTACTGGTATAAATGGATTACATAAGTAGGACTTCAGTGGGAGATGGCTGAGCTAAATATGAGTACAGGGACTCCCAGTATCATGGGACAGTGTTTGGGGCCTTATTTGACACGCAATTCAAATATTCTTCAACAGAAGAAGGTATTAACAATCTTGCTGCTTTGCTGAGAAGCAGTACAATGGATTGAACGAAATAAAACCTGAATTTTTAAAGCATCTTGTGATTTGAGATACTGCAGAGACTCTCTTTAAAAGGTGTCTGAGACTGAGCATCCATCAACTGAGGAAATCCCTAACACCAGGGGCTTTAGAAAAACCTAAGCTTTCCTATTTGAACTGTTTCTCCATACAGCTGGAAATCTAATGTAAACAGGGCCTAAGTAACTTGGTGGAAGTAATTTAGGGAATCGGAACTGCTGGTTGCTAATCCTAGCTCAGGTTTCTAACCACACGCCTGGAATGCTGACACTTGGCTTTACTGGGTTGTGTTTTTCCTCCAGTCCCTGCTGTGAGGTACACTGGGGGAACAGTAGAGCAGTGGTTATTGTTAACATCACATCTCTGCCCTCATAGAAGAGGTAACCTGGGCTGGTTTTGCTGAGGCTTAGAGAGATGAGTACATGCTACATCATAACTTATTTCTGTGTTAGAAGACCATTTTGGCAATCTCTCACATTAAAAAAAAAATAAAATTGCACATGGGAGGTTAAGGAGGGTGTGAATAACCTTGTTTCTTTTTTAGAAGAGTGACGTGGATGCAGCACATTGGATGCCAGGGCAGCTTTGTGATTCGGTAAGTGTTACCATTACATCTGCACGCCACAGTCACAGGTCAGCATCTGATTCTGTCAGCACTCTACAGACACCATAAGGTGTCAGTTGTTGACTTGAGGACCTGTCTTTCTTGTAGATTTTGAGAATAAGATATACAGGAAGATGGGACTGTGCCAGCTGACAATTGTTGGTAAGCAAAATAAGTCATTCTCATCATGGTTGCACCCTCCATGTTAGCAGGGATAATGGAGAAAGAATTTGAAAGAGACAGTGTCTTCATCTCAGCTGGGGCAGAGTTTTCTTCCTAGCAGCGGGTGTCGTGCTGGGTTTTGGATTTAGGATGAGAATAATGCTGATAATACTCTGATATTTTGGTTGTTGCTAGGCAATGTTTACACCAAGTCAGGGGCTTTTCAGCTTCTCACGCTTCCCTGCCAGCAAGGAGGCTGGGGGTGAGTAAGACCCTGGGAGTGGACACGGCCAGGACAGCTGACCCAACTGGCCAGAGGGATATTCCATGCCATGTGATCTCATGCTGAACAAAAGCTCCCAAACTGCAACTGCAGCTCATGGACTGGCTGGACATTGGTCAGTAGTGGGTGAGCAGTTGCACCACTTGTTTGGTATATTCTTTTATTATTATTGTTGTTGCTACTGTAATTATTATTTCCCTTCCTTTTCTGTCCTATCAAACTGTCTTTCTTTCAACCCATGCTTTAATCTTTTGGTTTTCCTCAATTCTCTTGCCCACCCCACTGGGGGAAGGAGTGAGCTGGGTGGTGGTTAGCTACCTGCCAGCTTGAATCACGACAGACACAAAGTGTCTGGTAGTTATGGTAGAGCTGTGTCCAGCTGAAACAAGAATGTAGGGAAAAAAAGGCTAGATAACTTTTCAGATATTTTTTGTTGTTGTTAATTTAGACTTGCTCCAACATTATTGGCATTTTAGTTTTGACCTTGAGCGAACCTTTGAAGTAAATCTGATTGTCTCCACTTAGTGCACATTGGCTTACACTGCAGACTGCTCACATAGCACATGAATTGGATTTTTTTGAGTGAAAGTAAATCAGAAATATGTTCCATCTACCAACGAGGGGGTCAGATGTACAGAAACAGGCAAGAGAGAACCTAAAAGAATTTTTTTAATCCCCCCCAAATGTCTTTAGCATGGAGTCCTCAAAACCAATTGCTTTACAGATCCACTACTATTTCATGTGCTACTTGCTAGTGTAGACATAAACTATCTTGATTCTCTTCCCTTCCGTTTCCCTCTCCTCTCCTCTCCTCTCCTCTCCTCTCCTCTCCTCTCCTCTCCTCTCCTCTCCTCTCCTCTCCTCTCCTCTCCTCTCCTCTCCTCTCCTCTCCTCTCCTCTCCTCTCCTCTCCTCTCCTCTCCTCTCCTCTCCTCTCCTCTCCTCTCCTCTCCTCTCCTCTCCTCTCCTCTCCTCTCCTCTCCTCTCCTCTCCTCTCCTCTCCTCTCCTCTCCTCTCTCTTTCTTCTTCCTTTTTCTTCTCCAGGAATACAGCTTTTTGATAGACTTTCAAGTGCTCTTTGCTTGTATTTCTTAAGTGTGTTGATATTCAGTCCTGTGTAATGCCTCAGTGGCATTTGCTCAGGTAGCATTATATGCTTTGCTTAGTATTTGCAGTGACATTGCACCTATTTCAGGACAGAGTTTCTAGATTCACAGTGAGCACCTTGAAGCTAAATTGGCACAGTGAAGGTAAATCTCAAGTGCCTGTTCAGCATTTGGCAGTGGCATGTGTGGAAACAAAGAAAGACAGTGAAGGTAAGAAATTATGTCTCAGGGCATTTTGACTTGACAAGTGAGAATTAAATAAAATCTGTTACAGGTTTTAAAAGAAAATTTGGAAACACTTTTCCTTCTTTCCCACATGTGACCAAAGGGTCATTCATATGCCTCTTCTCCCCGCTTACTTAGCTCTGCAATGGAAATGTCTAGGGGCAGTGTACTGCTGACCTTGCATGTGTTTTAGGGCCTCGCATGTTTTCAGATCCTACAGAGGAATTCAGAAGAGAAGTGTTCTGGTAACGTGGAACACAAGGAATGAGGTGATGGGCAGGAATGTGGAAACATTTCCCTGTCTCCATATACTTGAGGAGAGGGAGAAATTTTCCACTCTCACAATCAAGCACAGGGAAAAGGAGGGCTCCAGAGGGGTCAGACCTGCTTCTTCCCTTGGGCTTTACTTGAACTGGTGCAGCTACCCTCAGCCTCTCCTGTAGAGCTGTCTTTAGGGCTTATATATTACAAGATGGTGGTCAAAGAGGGTGGCCAAAGAATCCCTGTTTCATTGGGCCTGAACTCCTATGAGAATTAAGGATGATAAATTTCATCCCCTGTGAACACAAATCCCAGGCACATTTATGCAGCAAAACCTCTGTAATACAATAGAAGTAGCAACATAGGCACCAAATAGCAACAACAGCAGCAAAAAGTCGTGCTGAAATGCAAAGCCCAGCACCCTCCTCCCAAGAAGGATAAAAAGAATACTAAACCGCATGTTGCAGGTGTCAGGTCACACTTGTAATTCACTCTCAAAAGGTCTTAAAATGTGCTATGAGGACAACAAAACTGTTTTAATAAAATAGAATCCTTAAAATACATTATATTTCAGCAGCGTTTTTCTAAGCAACTGATAATGGCACTGTTTTGCTCAAATAACAATACCAAGGTAAGTCTGTGTAAAGACCTGTTCCGAGTGGAGTGGGCCAGCATGTGGCAGAATGCCACGATGCAGTATTTTTTCCCAGACATCAGCTTGCCCCATTTCTGATTTTTGGGGTTTATTTGGGTTGTTTTTTTTTGGGGGGGGTTGGGGGTGTTATTGTTTGTTCAGTTGTAGGGTTTTCTGTTGTTGTTTGGCTTTCGTATGGGTTTTTTTTTTTGGGAGTGGATACCATCAGCTTTCAGCAAACCTGAAGTGCCATAGTGGCTGCTGCCTTAGAGGAAAGCAAGCGATCAGCTGCTGCCACTGAAGTCCTGCAAGTGCTGGGCAAGCAGACTGGTTTGGGAGTTGGCCCCGTACGGGAAGGTGCAGTTTCTGTTCAGGAGTCTCACTTCTGTATGTTCACGGTGCAGCGGGACTTTGATAAATCCTGCATAAGGCACAGGCCTCCACTGGGTCTTGGAGCAGAGCCCCGCTAACAAGGTCAGGATTGAGCACTTTGGAAAGGCTAACAAGCCCAGAGAATTTGTGTTAAAAGAAAGGAAAAAACCCACGAACCCTTTTTGGCACAGTTGTGGCTGCTGAGCTATGAGAAAAGACGAGGAGGAGACTCCTTGCAAATGTCAGTGAAGGTGCTGCATAGTGAGTAACGTTTGGGTGACTGCCTTGAGTGATGCTGAAACACACATAGGGGTTACAGCCTGTGGCAAACTGATCTCCCCATTGGAAAGTGAAGGCTAGAAGCACTCAGAGTGTATCTGTGCCTGCAGCTGGGTGCAGACATACCCATCCAAGCTTTGCACCAGCAAGTGCTCTGGAGTTCTGTGGGAGTCAGCAATTGGCTATATTTCTAGATTTTTTTATAGAAATGGACTATCTGAGTTTGTGTGTGTATGTGTGTATGCATTGCTTTCCATGAAAATTGTCTGCTTCTCCCCAAAAAGAAGCAGAAGTGGAAAGGGCAAGCAAAGAAATGTGGAAGAGGTACAGCTCCCATAGCTAAAAGATGCTGTCTCTTGTGATGTCCCAAGTTATGGTTTGTTTGCAGGAAGGGTGAGCTGTAAGAGAATTTCTGTGCCGTTTTGCCCAAGAGAAAGACAAACCCATTAAATAAATTGGTAACACCATATTGTGCAGTGAAAGATAGTGATGCTTCCTACCAACACTGAGATTATCAAGGAGAGGGAAGAAAGCAGTTTAGCAGAAAGATGAGGCAAGAGACTGCTGTAATCACTGTGTGTTTCCCAGGAATCTTGTTTGGTAGCTTTCAGGTCAGCAAAGATTATCCTCTTTAGGACTGGTCGTGCAACAGGGACTAACAGTAAACAGGAGTCTGATGCTAATGCTAATAATGTCCACTGCAGACGCTGTCAGTTTGTCAACAACATGATACAGTGAGTTTGTTTCCTCTTGGTCTTCTGCTCTTGTTATTCTTTACATCCCTTTGAGTAAGGACTCTTCCCTCTCTGGTTCCAGAAGTAGGGTTCGGGTACATCCAGGGACCTTCTTCAGCACCTTTAATTAGACCTTAAGGGTGTTCTTTTACGTAGGAAGATGCAGATGAAGTCACTTCTTGTTTTGACAAAACAAAGGCAAATTAAATGAAGAATTAGCTTAAAAACATGAAATTTTTACTTCTCCTGAGCTAAATCAGGTGCAATCTTTTCATCTTAAATATACACTATAATGGCTTTCATCAGTAGCAGTATCACCAGCATCAGTACTGTGTCAGCAGCATGGTTATTACAAGGCAGCCTTTTTGCTCAGCATCTTGTTTATTTTTGCCTCCATATGTCTTTAACAAGGTTACTGATCATCCTGTTTGCTTCTTCATTTCACATATCTTTTGCTTATAGTCTGTCTTAGTTTTGAGGTAACAGGGAGAGGAATGGCTCTTCCACTGTGACGTAGCTTTGCTCCATTGTTTCTTTCAGTGCTTTTGTATGCACATTTCCATCCAGATCAATTCTGGTATTTCAGTTACGTATCTTTATACCCTGTAATAGCAAAATGTTTTTCGACCATTCACTGCCAAAAAACTCACAGTACACCTCAGCTCAGTAGAGTACTGAGAATCCAGGGATACAGTCCTGGAAACCTTGGTGCTGTGTGCAAGGGTTGCATCAAGTGCATTACCTCAAGGGACTTCATTTGAGCGTAAATAACTCTCACTTCACAATGAAGTCAAACGAAGATCATTTCACTTGCCTGGATACATACCTCTGAGCTAAGGCTACTACTCCTACTTTCCAACCAGTATTCCTCACAGTATTACAAAGATGAATCCAGGGGCGGGTGTGGGTGTGTGTGTTAGGGAAGCCTCACAGCTTATTTGAAGATTCAAAGCTTATATGAAGAAGTAATACTTTGTATTAGTGCAACAGGGAAAAAAAAGACACATTCAAGCTCAGAGTTCTTCCAGCAGGTTGCACAGGGTATAAAACCACTGTAATGATTATTCACATGCATCTTGCAAACACTTGGTATTCCAAGCTGTTTCTCCTTCTGCCTATACTTAGGGACAGATGTACTGCAAATAGAATGAAACCTTTTGTACCTCTTTCCAAATTGTCCAGTTTTAATTCATTTGAGGAAATTTAGACAACGACCTTCTAAAATCTATCCTTTATTATCTTCTGCTAACATTAAACTCACCAGGTGTTGATGCTTTTTCAGTTATTACAGGTTATTGACAAGCTCAAGCCATCACTGAAAATAAAGACTATTCAGTTCAGATTCCAACTAATTGTAGTCACAAGACCGGAGCCATAAATATGGAAAGGATCTGTCTCTGAAAGGCATATTTTTTAATATATTAATTTATTTGCCTGATGGAAAGTATTCTGTCATCTGGAATATGGAATGTGTCATCTTGGCTTCAATCAGTCTAGTAGAGCTCTGTCTTCAGCAAATGCAGCTGTCCAACTAATGGAGGACTGTGGAGCCAAAGGGAATAGTTTTTCTTTCATGACTCCCATGAATGATTGGTTTATTTGCTTAGGTTTATTAATTATTAGAGTGGGTTGCAACCAGTTGGTAGTCATCGAAATGACATAGTGCTAAAAAAAGGTTGATGCAGTAACTGACTTGGTGATCAGCTGCTGAGTTTAACTCTGGATTTATTCCTTTTGGAATTGTAAAACTGTAGTTTCGATCTTTGATACACGTTTAGTGAAGAAATAGCTGTAACAGTATAAATTGCTGTTGACCAACTGTTTGTTGTTGTCCTTCTGCCAGAGGTGGACACAACCACATTTTCCACATCATCCCTTCTTGAACCAGTAAAGTAAAATGCTCCTTCAGCCAGTTTGGTGTGAAATCTGGTAGCCTGGCAGCTGAAGCCAAATTACTGTGAGAGGCAGTTGATGCTGAGCCTCCAGATTTCATATTATATTGGCTTAGGAATGCTCAAACCTTACCTGCAAGAGGTTTGGAAAAGATAACTGGGGCTGGACAGGGAGGGGAGTGAGGACTGGCAGCATCTTAAATCACTGCAACTGTTTCTTAAATGAAAAAACACATGAGCCTTGGAAATCTTGTCTGCTGTCACAGTAATTACTGTACCACGGCTTTTCTTCAGCCGTTACAAACACCTTGGAAGTGCTGATAAGAGTGTTCAAAACAGATAGGCTGCTTGCTTACATTTGTTCCAAAAGCATGGCCATTAGTCACTCAGGAGGCAATGTAAGAAAAAGTTTGGCTTTTCCACTGTGTCAGAAAGGAGATGACTTCTGATTTCTGCCTTGACATGTGGCTTTCAACATGCCAACTCAGGAGACCTGTGTGAAGAACACAAGGCTAGAAGTTCACTGATTCCAAAATTTAACTGGTGCTATTTTCTTCTCCCCAAAACTGTCAGCTGTTCTCAGTGAGAGGTAGCAGAACGTGTAAAGGTCTCCCTAGGATTTAATAAATTGCAACTGACAGCATCCTGAGGCCTTGAAACACCTTCACAGAAATGTAGTAGCTAGGAGCAAAACCACACCAACATCAGTCCAAAAAAGTTTTTAGCCTGAATGAGAAAAGAGGTGCTGTACTTCCCATTCAGCACTCAATAGGCACAACATAAAATCCACAGAAAACCAAGGAGGAAAGCTCTCCTGAAAAAAAAGAGCAGTTATCTTCCACGGTATATTTAGCACGGGAGCATTGCCAGGCAGCATCACTCAGCAGCCTCCCATAGCATTCTTTCCTTCAGCCAGACACCCTGAGAACCCAAAGCATGACTCTGCACTTGTGTTTGCACCAAGGAAGCTGCGGGAAGTTTTCCACCCTTGCTTGGCACAGTCAGTGCCAACAGCATTGCATTATTGCTCCTGGCATCACGACAGCCATCCCTGCTCCCAAGGTTTCTGCTGGCAACACTGTCCGTGCTAAAGCTGCAAACAGCAGTACAGCTGAATCACTGTGAGCAGAATTCTTCACAGAGCACCAAGCTCGAGAGGACTCAAAATAGCACCGATGCACTGTCATCACAAAGTGTCTGCAAGTAGCAGAGATGCCATTAAAGCTGGCCAAAAGCTGCCGGGTGCGAGCTCCTGTGTGTCTTGTGTCTAGCTGGGATGGGGCACAGAGTTCTCTTTTCAACGCAGCAGCTTTGGCTAGAAGGCTGCAGGTATTTGGGGTATGCAGAAGCACACACCACCAGGATTGAAAATGGGGAAAAAAAACCCTCCCAGAGATGGGTTTTCAGTGGTGCTATAGTCACGGTATTCACCTTTCCTTCACCAGCCAGGGGAGCACGCTCAGGTCACACAGCTCACGGCATCTCTACCCTGAAGGCAAAGGCGTTAAGCATCACTTAGGCAGATACACTGAAGAGCGCTTGAGGCTAGCTACAGACACTGCAGAAGGTGGGTGTTGCCACATAGGTCAGTAGAGGCTGCGAAGCCCTTTTAAGGATCTATAGCTTGATTGCATAGCTGGCCACACCAGGCTGCTGCAACATCTTTCTCCAAATCATCTGCCCAGAAATTAACTCCAGACTGTCCCTGCAAGCTGCAGTCACATGCTGTTCGCAGTATGGACACATACTGTATTTTACTCAGTACTTTTAGTGGTCAAGGTCTCTATGCATTCCTGGACTGGAAATCCAAAACTATTTGTTAATGAGGATTTTATCTCCTCTCCTTAGGGGGCTCTATTGGCACAGGATTATTCTGAAACCAAATGTGGGATAGGAGTGTCTTTTTCTGCATTAGTATATTCATCTTTGCTGGTAAGTAAGGTTAGCAGTGTGTTTGTAATGCGGTGGTCCTCACTGTCCACACAGGGAATTCCTAGGACCTATTCTGTGGATTCTCACCCTGTTTTCCTCCAGGTTCATTTGCAGGTTACCTGCTTGGAAGTAGGTAGGTAGCTCACTGTTACATCTCAAACAGGTCCCCAAAACTTTTTCACTTCTTCATAAATACCTTAACATGGGTTCCTCCATCTATATTCCCCTTGGCAGACCCCGACTGAAAAGCTATGCCTGATCTGCTGGCAGTGCAGGACGATTCTTTGCCCTAGGCCCTGTCCCAGCTGTTCTGTCCATGTGGTTTACTAAATACATCACTGGCTACCCAATTAAGGCATTTGTCTGCTCCCTTAACACCTGCCAGCGGTCGCTCTCCTGTGCTGTAGGAGCTCTAGGATGTTGCTTGAGAACTGAAACACATTTCTGGGGCCAAGCGCACAGGCTTGTTGGAGGAGAGCAGCAGGCTCTTGTCTCATTCCAGATCCCTGCAGCCTCCTCCACCTCCAGAGAAAGACCCTGCGCCCCCCACACTTGCCCTGTGCTAGACAGAGCTAGATCGGCACCCCTGCTGTGTGTCAATTAGCCAAAGTGGCATCTCTCATAATGCTGCCAGTGAGACAGCATAGAGGACGAGGAATACCTGCTCTTTATGCTGTTCCTTGGGGGGAACGGGAGGGATGAGGGTCTTCCTGGATCCCCACAAAGCAACTCACAGCACAGGAGCAGCACCACCCACCCCAGGGCACAGGACCTGCTGAGCCAGCTTAGGGATGGGGGGACGGAGACTCCCAGGAGCCTCTCAAGTAGGACTTGGGGGTGTCTAGCACCACCTCATACTAAAAAATGGATGTGATGCCTCGTTTGCTGCAGGATGTGATTTTAGCTGCCCATATAAACAGGTGCAATCTGTCCCCTTCTGCTGGCTGTCAGCATTTGCAAACCACACGCCCGCTCAAGGCTTTCCCTTTGCATTACTCTCCAGAGTGTGGAACCCAAGGGATTTTTATTTTTTTTTTATTGAAATGATCTAAAGGGTAATGATGAACAAAAAGTTGCAAAATGATGCTGCCATTAATTTCCACCTTGCCACCAACTGGCATTTTCTGGGGTTTCGTGTGGAAACAACTTTGCCTTCCTTCCAAGACCCTCTCGCTGACGGGAGGCAATTTTATTTAATGAAGACAGCAGTACTTCAGTGTAAAGGTGTCAAGTGAATTATTCATGAGCTCCTTTATCTCCAAAGCATTCCAGCTGCTCTATCTCATCATAAAATTGTGAAAGAAAATGCAAGTTTTTTTGTTGAAGTGCAGCTGTTGCTTTGAAAAGTGTCTTTTTACTAATAGTGGGAGACAGCAACATCCGCAGCTTCTGCTGTCGAAGCAGCAGAAGGAGAAGACCAACAGAACTGAGGGAACGGATTCGCTGGAGAGACACGAGCATAACTGGTAACATCAGCACTGTGAGGAAACCTGTATTCAGATATTTTTAGGCACCTCATTTTCTGCAATTAATGTCTTGAGCAGTATTGAAAAGAACTGGAGCGGCTGAGTTTTCTTCCCTTCCATATTCCCCTCTCCTTAATGTGAGGTGTCTCATCGCAGAGCAGCCCTGTCACTGGTACAGCGTGTTGACGGGTATCTCGACTCACAGGGAAACCAGCACAGTGAGCATGGCTACTCCTGAGCACAACAGTCCTGGCATTTCATCTAGCTTCAGAGCTGAGATGGGCATAGGCTAGCTGGGAGCATCACTCACTGCAGCAACTGTGGGCCTTGTTCTTACTTCGCTGTCTCCGTTTTGTGAAGTTGCACAGATGTGCAAAAGCGTTGCGAAGAGAAAACAGACGATTTTTGTTCTTGCTATCATTTCAGTACTGTGGAAGTACAAGCAAGTTGCATTTGGAAACATGGTTGAAAAATCACCATACCCTTAGAGGTCAGACCAGGGCACGTATAAGCAGCCCGCTGAGCTTGTTGCAGCACTCCAGAGGGTTGTGAGAGCCAGAGCACTGCAAGCTTTTGCCCTTTATTTTGCCAACTGCATCCTTCGACCTTATGGAGAGAGCTCTGGTTTAAAAGACAGGTTCCCATCTTTTATACTTTTGCATCTTCCTCTTTACAATCTTGTAGCTAAGTATTTTCTCACAACTATTTAATGGTAAAGAAAGCACACCATGGTGCCCGTGCATAGTATTGCAGGGTAAGGTCACGTCAACCAAATGGCAGATAATCTGCTATATTCTATCACTACTTAGCAAATACAGCTGAATATTAAAGAATCACAGAATCACAGAATTGTAGGGGTTGGAAGGGACCTCGATGGATCATTGGGTCACAGAATCACAGAATCACAGAAACTTAGGGGTTGGAAGGGACCTCAAGAGATCATCGGGTCCAACCCCCCTGCCAAAGCAGCTCCCCAGCTCATACTGCACAGATAGGCGTCCAGATGGGTCTTGAATATCTCCAGGGAAGGAGACTCCACCACCTCCCTGGGCAGCCTGTCCCAGGGCTCTGTCACCCTCACTGGGAAAAAGTTCCTCTGCATGTTGGTGCGGAACTTCCTGTACTCCAGCTTACAGCCATTGCCCCTAGTCCTGTCCCCACTGACCACTGAAAAGGGGCTGGCCAATTCCCCCTGCAACCCATGTCTAAGATATTTATAAACACTAATTAGGTCCCCCCTAAGTCTTCTTTTTTCCAGGCTGAACAGACCCAGCTCACTCAGCCTTTCCTCATAGGGGAGATGGTCCAGACCCCTAATCATCTTCGTAGCCCTTCTCTGGACTCTCTCCAGAAGGTCCCTGTCTTTTTTATACCAGGGAGCCCAGAACTGGACACAATACTCCAGGTGGGGCCTGACCAACGCAGAGTAGAGGGGGAGGATCACTTCCTTCGACCTGCTGGACACACTCCTCCTGATGCACCCCAGGATCCCATTGGCTCTCTTGGCCACCAGGGCACACTGATGGCTCATAGCCAACATGTCATCAACCAGGACCCCCAACTTGCTCTTACCTTTCATGTGCCTTTGTGCCTGTAACAGCACAGAAGTAACATCAGGTAGGCTATCTTACTTGGGACCTTTCCTAATTTTCAGGCACTTCATTTTGTAACCTCAATATTTAATTTTTGTGTAGGCTGCTTTATCTAGAACAGCCCTAATACATCCGTCCTCAGATACCATCTCCAGTTATCAAACCAAAGTAACATTTCAAAATGTGATCATAATCTTAAAGCCTCAAACATAAAGATAAGAAAATACATAATCATAAAAAAAAAATTGTTCTCTTCAGTGCAGAAGTAGATTGCAATTACTCCTAATTAATTCTGGTGCTGCTGAGATTAGTATCTGGTTTAATATAGCTGCCCTGCCAACTGGATGCTAATTTCTTCCTCCTGAGCTTGAAGTTTTTCCTCGGTTTTAATTTAACTGATAACACAGGATTTGGCTAATAGCTGCTATGGCAGCTATAGTGCTTTTTCTCCCCGTTACGCAGGATGCTGAATTTCACAGATGATCAGGAAAAGCTACAAGCAAGCGCTTCTTGAATTTGGGCAATACCCATCTGCCCAGCTTGTAGGACAGAACTCAGGGAAGGAGGGACCAAGAGGCCATCGGTGGTCATCTGGGCTGCAGAAAAGCAAGAGAAAACCAATGGATTTACCAAGGAGGAAAAAAATATTTCAGTAATGATGTTTTGAGATTGCTGTGCAATGGCTTGAGTGACTGCAGCAAGTAAAAGGTGACTGCAGCAAGTAAAAGGTACTGCCAGTGCTTTCAAGTCTTCAGAAGAGAAGAGCCTTTCAGACTAGGGCTCTCTGCCAGTGTTATGAAGGTAGAGACAGGCCAAAATAGTGCTCTCACTGGGGACAGTCGATGGTGTTCCTTCAGTCCTTGTGGGCAGCCAGGACAAGACAGAAATGTAGGAAAAGAGCACTTCAAACTTTGCTTCTCACTATTATTCTTGTTGTTGTTGTTATTATTGATGTTGAAAACTAAATTAGCTTACATCTGGGTGTCTCTTCTGAATTTTCTCAGAACAAGTTATTAGGAATTTTTGTCAATCTATAGGAAAGGGCAAGAGTCAGGAGGATGGAGCCAGGCTCTTCTCAGTGGTGGCCAGCGATAGGACAAGGGGCTACGGGTGCAAGCTGGAGCATAGGGAGTTCCATGTGAATGTAAGGAGGAACTTTGTCACTGTGAGGGTGGCGGTGCACTGGGACAGGCTTCCTAGAGAGGTTGTGGAGTCTCCTTCTCTGGAGACATTCAAAACCTGCCTGGATGCCTTCCTGTGTGGTTCAATCTGGGTGATCCTGCTCTGGCAGGGGGTTGGACTAGATGGTCTTTTGAGGTCCCTTCCAACTCCTAATGTTCTGTCATTCTGTAATTACTAGAACAGGCATGAAAAAAAAAATCCACACAAGAGAATCTGTCCTTCCTGTGCACACCAGCAGCCATACAATTTCTCATACAATTTTGATTTGTAAGTACTCCCAAGCAGCAGGCTGCCTCTGAACATCTGTTCACTGAACATCCCAGAGAGACTGGTTTTGCACTGTAGTTTTCAAGCACTTCTAGTAGTACCGTGCAATACTCCCATCTTTGCTCCCCCTCCTGAAAGGTTTTTAATGTGTCTGAAAGCTGGTGAATTTCTACATATCTTTTAAATCTTGATGGATTTTACAGAACTCATACCCGTTCACCCTGCTTAGCTATTCTTCTTAGCTTTCCCTTTTCCTTGTGTTTAATTTTCTTTCCGTGGCATTTCTTATAACTGGAAAAGTCGTTTGACTTTTTCAATTATGTCTTTTCATGAAGACCCTTGCCCAGGATGCACTCTCTTCCATTTAAGCTTCAGTGACAATTCATTAAAGTAGAAAACTGTGTTTTAACATTTGAGATCAGGCCTCATCTGGCACGCTCATTTATTGCAAACCTTTGCAGTGCTGCCTATCTTGCAGTGAATTTTTAAGGCAGTTATCCTGTATGCACCTTACTTTGCAACTGTGTGTAACCCTGTGTAAATTCAAAATTCTTTCAAGGATTTTAAAATTAAGCACCTACAAAGAGATCTGCCCATCAGAGTGTAGGATTACCTGGCTGTGTTTATCACAGCAAGGGTCAGCACAAGAAGGACTCAGTTCTGCTGCAGAGCATAGTAAAATTCCCCCCAAAACTCAGCATAGCCATACTCTGGTTTTGACTGTGGATCTTTACACCTTATGAAGTTTTTCATATGGTTTTATCCCAATTATTGCACCTTAGCAAATATGACACCGATAGCGTAAGCTTTTCTAGAAATGAACATGCTTGTCTGTAATCATATTAGGAAAGACATTGCCTAAAATTTTATGTTGTTTACTCTGAAAGACCAAAATCAGCAACCGAAAAAGAGGAAAAAAAACCCACAGGACCTCTCTGAACAATTCTTACTCCTTCCAATCAATTACACTTTGAGAGGAGACTGAGGGGTGACCTTATTCATGTTTATAAATATGTAAAGGGCGAGACTCAGGCAGACGGAGCCAGGCTCTTCTCAGTGGTGGCCAGGACAAGGGGCAATGGGTGCAAGCTGGAGCACAGGAAGTTCCACGTGAATGTAAGGAGAAACTTTTGCACTGTGTGGGTGATGGAGCACTGGTACAGGGTGCCCAGAGATGATGATGTGGACTCTCCTTCTCTGGAGACATTCAGAACCTGCCTGAACACATTCCTGTGTGATCTACTCTAGGTGATCCTGCTCTGGCAGGGGGCTTGGACTGGGTGGTCTTTTGAGGTTCCTTCCAACTCCTGATGTCCTGTGATTCCATGATTCTATGAAGTACAGTCATTAAATTATAACAGACACACTGGAAATGCTTCTCAAGCTATCCATAGTTTTAGAGAAGGCAAGACTTGCTGTCTGCATATTATTTAAACTACGTCTACAGTACAACAGTGTTCAGAAGTGCAGCTGTTCAAACAAGCTGTCCTGCTTGCTGAAAAAAAAGTGAGGGCCCATATTCACTAGGAACTCACTTCTAGAGACCAGGACTTTGCTTTCGAACAGTCCTCATTCAAAATAGATCTTCTGTGGCTTCACTGGATCCCTTTACTGCTTCCCCAAGGCTGCAGGACACCATTTAATCGGTTTATGTGGTAAAGCAAAGCCACCAGCCATCCCTAGGAGTTTTAATACAGAATGGCAACATTTTGTAAACCCTTATGTCTCTAGCTGTGCTTTTTTAGGATAGCCTTATCCCAAGTTCCCCTGCCTTCCTTCCTGCCTTCCTGCCTGCCTTCCTCCCTGCCTGCCTTCCTGCCTGCCTTCCTGCCTGCCTTCCTCCCTGCCTTCCTGCCTTGCCTTCCTCTTGCCTTCCTTCCTGCTTTCCTTTCCTCCTTCCTGCTTTCCTTTCCTCCTTCTTGCCTTCCTGCTTGCCTGCCTACCTTTCCTGCCTCCTGCCTTCCTGCCTGCCTTCCAGCCATCCATCCTTCCTTCTCCTTTTTACTGCGCCATGGATTGCTCACACACATGGAACTCTCCTTGCAGGCATTGTGTTCCCATGCTTCTCCTGTGCAGTCAGCTCCTGACACTTCTGAGTGACACTGCAAATCTTGTACGTAGTACCAAAGAACTGGTACGTCACCACAGCCTGGCTCATTGCCCTTCACAGGTGGGAAACTGGACTCCAGAAGTGTGATTGTGCCATTAGCCTTCACGTAGGCTTGTCACTGTGGCCATGGGCAGCTCTACCACTGTGATTTGCAGGCTGGCACGTCTGGCTCCTGCATGGGATCTCTGGACTTTACTGTATTATGGAGCCTGGTCGTCTGCGCAGAAAACTGAAATAGCTTCTGAGCCATGTTTTCAGAGCCTGCACTTCCCTCACTGAGCTCCTGCTAGTCACTGTCATCGCGCCTCAAGTCCTGACTGCTAGTCCTTTGCGGAGTTTATGTGCTCCCTGGCACCCCTTCAGAGCACCTGAATGCCCTACAGGCATTGCCTGTGTCTGGCAAGACTGCTGGACAATTAGAAAATATTTCCCTTGTGCGACTTACAAAGAATGTCTACAGGGTTGCACAGCAAATGCAGTGGAGGTAGGAGATGTACCAGATTTTTCTGAGTCTAAAGATACTCTCCTTGGTCACAAGACAGTAATTTTTCTTCCTTACACGCACCTTCACTCTTCAGAAGGACAAGATTTAATATGTAATCTCTCTGCTGAATAATAATATCTCAGCTGTCAACTGCCTGGAATTCTCACACCAAGAGAAAAAAACTAAGAACAAGTGCAAATGTAAAAGCAAACAGTATTCTAACAACAGTGAGTCTTTGACAGTCAATACGGGCAGTAAGAGCACATGTAACCAAAGAGATAAGATTTTATTTAATAATAGGCATGATGTTAGCTCATTAAGAGAAGATGTAGTCTATATTTTAGGCCTGATCCTATTCCTATTTGAAATCCTGGCTTTGGATACCTCAACAGCAAATCTGTAAAGGGCTTGGAGCGCATCGAGTTGCAAATACTCCAAGGCATTTATTTTTTCACACTGCCACAAATGCAGAATACCTTCATCGGAGCTGCTGTGGCGCCAGGAAGGACAGTGAGGAGGTGCTCAGCCGGCCCTGTTCCCTCCTCAAGTCTGCAAGCAGCAAACAAAGCTGGAAGAAGGGGTCCCTATACCACAGTGCACGCTCCCGCAGAAAATGCCTGCGATGCTGGGTACTGCAACTGTGAGGAACTCGCACGATGTCATCAGGGCTGGGGTTGGTCTGGGAAAATCAGACGTAAATAGGATTGACTGCTGGTGTAGCTCCACTGCCTGTGCTAACAGCAGACACTGTGGTGTGTTGCAGCTGATGTGTTTGGCTCTTTTACATTGAGCTCATGAATTAGCTCAAGGAGCAGGTGAACCCTCTGCTGTGTTACAGTGTAACTAGGAAAGTGGCATGAGAGCCTACCGCTTGCCTTACTGGGAACTCACACAGGCCAAAGCCGGGTGTGAAGCAAGAGACTGCAGTGGCAGCATGGAGACCCCCTTTTTGGTCAATAGGTTATCTCATAAAGGAACCCTTAGATTTTTTTTTCTAGATGTGGAAGCAACACTTTTGAGAAGCAAATAAGAAGGGGTAATTCACAGAAGAGTGGACATACAGTGATTTTTTTGCCTGTTACTTCTTCAGATGGAGGATACGCATTTCGCTTTGCGTTAAGGGCTTCGCTGTAGTGATTAACATCTCTGTCCCTTTATGTGATTATTTTTCATTTAAAAGGGTGGTTGCCAGTAACAGTTTGTGAAAAAGAAACAAGTGATGGAACATCAGCCACCTCACCAAGCACGAAGAAATTTTCTTTAATTATCATCAGTGCTCTTGTAATAGCACCTTCTGCCTAATGTGCATTTCCCTCCTTGTCCACGGGAATACTGTTAACTGCCAGGATGTATTTCAAGATCTATTTTTTAACTTGTGTCTGTGGGATAAGGCAATCATAGGTCCCTCTTTGACATTTTTTATACTTTTAATTTAATTTTAAATTTTTTTTTTCCTGCTTGTGTGACTTCCAGGATTATGTAGAACTTCCTCTGGCAGCACTTCTTGGTTCGAGGCTTTTGAGTGTGCTGAACGAGATGACCTTTAGGGACCATTGCCCTGCAATACGGTAAGGTCGGGTGTATTCTGGTTGAAACCAGGTGTTTGGATAGTTGCTGAAGGCTTGGTGAAATTCCTAAGTTAAAGCATAAATTACAGAGGAATGGCATTTTCTAACGCTTGGTTCCTTGAGTGACCTTTTGCATCTATGGAATGTAAGAGGGTAATCTTCAAAACTAGAAGTAAAAATTTAAAATACTAAAATATAAATGTAAAGCAAATATTTTAAAAGAAATACACTGCCAGGGGCTCAGATGGAAATTAGTGGAAATGAAACTTTCTTGGAAAGTTACCTAAAAAGGAGTAGACTATTTTTGGCCTTGCTCTTACACTCATGGGAGCACGGGGCTAGCCTTGTGTGGCTAAAGCTTGCACTACATGTGTAAATCTTTGTAAAAGGACCTGGCAAAAAAGACTCCTCTAAACACAACTAGTTGTGATATGAGTTACAAAACTTTCCTGTAACTAAGAAACTGTATGTGCCAGTGTATAAAACTGATTTGAGTTATTTGTTGTTTGCTGAAAAAATATTGTCAGTTATGTAAACTGGATTGAAATGTGCTTTATGAAAGTATGGTTTAGCTCTGTGTGTGGTCCTCCTTGCCTTGCATCCCCACCCAAGTAATAAATACATGGATATTTGTCAAATATCTTGTGACTCCAACTGTTACTCTCTATGATGTGCTCAGCTGCTTACAGAAAAAAACCTGGCCATGAACTGCGTCTCCCACAGTCTGTTTAGAGAAGGCAGTTTTCACCTAGTGTGTAATCTCTCATTTCTGAAAACAAGGAATAAGTGATAGAATCATAGAATGGTCCTGGTTGGAAGGGACCCCAAGGATCATAGAGCTCCAACCCCCCTGCCACAGGCAGGGCCACCAACCTCAGGCCTGGATCTACACAAGGTTGCCCAGGGCCCCATCCAACCTGGCCAGGGATGGAGCGTCTACCACCTCTCTGGGCAGCCTGTTCCAGCAACTTACCACTCTCTCTGTAAAGAATTTCCCCCTAATATCTAATCTTATCCCTCCCTCCTTTAGTTGCAATCCATTACCCCTTGTCCTGCCATTCTCTACCCTTTTAAAAAGTTGATTCCCCTCCTGTTTCTATGCTCCCTTCAGGTACTGGAAGGCTGCAATGAGGTCCCCCCGCAGCCTTCTCTTCTCTAGGCTGAACAAGCCCAGCTCCCTCAGCTTCTCTTCATAGGGGAGGTGCTCCAGCCCTCTAATCATCTTCGTGGCCTCCTCTGAACCCTCTCCAACATTTCCACATCTTTCTTGTATTGGACCCCCAGATCTGGACACAGTACTCCAGGTGGGGCCTCACAAGGGCAGAGTAGAGAGGGACAATCACCTCCCTGTCCCTGCTGGCCACCCCTCTTCTGATGGAGCCCAGGATCCCATTGGCCTTGTGAGCTGCAAGAGCACACTGCTGGCTCATGTGAAGTTTCTCATCCACTATGACACCCAGGTCCTTCTCAGCAGGGCTACTCTCAAGAAGCTCTTCTCCCAGTCTGTATCTATGTCTGGGATTCCTCTGGCCCAAGTGCAACACCTGACACTTGGCAGTGTTGAACCTCATTAGGTTCACCCGGGCCCATCTTTCCAGCTTGTCAAGATCCCTCTGGATGGCTTCCTTTCCTTCTAGGGTGTCGACCACACCACTCAGCTTGGTGTCATCCGCCTCAGGCTGGTGTCATCAGCAGAGGTAAAAACCAGCTACTATTTCTCGGGTGGTTTTAAGGCACCAGAGGTTTTAACAAGCTGGAAAACAGGGAACCAAACTTCACAGTTCACAAGCTATTTCTCCCATTTTTCCAAGTGATGGAGTATCTTCATGCAAGCACCAGTGCAAAGAGTAATAAGGGTACTAGCACACCGAATCGATGGGTGGGACTACAAGCTTGTTACGCCTGATGCCGTGGGTGGGAAACTGGCCCCCCAGTTGCTTGTCTTCAAAATCCTTTTCCATTTTGCTACGAGAGTAAATAATAAAAAAATTGATATTGGAAACGATGGGTGGGATTCACTTGCACTGAACTGGGAAAAGCTAAATCACACTTTTCCAGCCAACCATTTCCCTGTGTTTCTGAAGCTTCGCTCAGAGATATGTAGGGTGTTTATACTGACAATGGGAAGCAGCTGCCCAGCCAGCTCTCATGACTTTTGGGCCAGGGCAAGTTTGATGTGATCTGTCCCCTAAGATATGTGAAATAACATACACATTTGAGTGACGGGACCTTGGCTGTACTGCTCAAATAAAAATAGTTCCCAGGATCCCCTAAATACCAAAATATTGGGAGGGATATTTTACTGGTGATTATGTATTATATGTCATATTATACACAGCAATTTGTACTGATGGTTTCATCCTGAAAAAAAAAAAAATACCTGTCATACATATTGCTACTGTTCCTGCTAGCACATCTTTGTAAGTGATACTTCTAATGTTTTTACTGTGACCTCGCTCTCCCTCCCACACGTGATCACACAATTGTTTGCAGGGCTGCTGCTGGCTGCTTTCAGAGAAAGTCATCGCATTCTTACTTGGGTGGGGAGGAAAGGAGGACCACACACAGAGCTAAGCCATCCTTTGGTAAGTCAGATTTCCATTCAGTTTACATTACCGAGATTTTTTTTTTTCCCCACAGAAAACAATAAATACTTAAATTGTTTTGATTTGCTGATATACAGTGTTTCTCAGTTACAGGGAAGTTTTGTAACCTGTGATGACATCACAACTTCCCTGTAAACAGGAAGGTTGAAGCCTTCTTCCTATGATGCTTGCATAGCTTCTGTTATCATGAAGTGCCTCACATGTGCCCTCACAAGAGCTTTAAAACATGCGAGGACTGCCAACACCATTGCAGAGAGGAAACCGAGGTGCACTGGTCTACAGAAAGTGGCACCCAGGGTGGGTTAATGCTCCTCATTGGTTTCAGCAGGCTCACTTGGTGTGGTTGGACCCCTGCAGTTCACAGGGGGCAGGCAGACACCTGAGCACCCTCTGCTTTGTTCCCCAAAGGTGTGCTTGTGCTCAAGGTGCTTCCAGCTCACATCTGTTGCAGCTACACGCTCAGACCTGATTTTGTGGAAATAAGAGGCACGGGTTTCCCTGCCTCCTCCCTCAGCTTGTGGGGGTTCAATTCTTCAGTGTCTCAGAGCTGACACATGGGAGATGTCAATTCCTGGGTAAGCTGGTTCTGACTGACTGATGCCGCTCTGTCTTTTCTGATGAAGTGGGTCATATGTGGAAAGGAGAGTTTTACAGGTCAAGAAAGAAGAGAAAATCATCCAAAGCCACAAAAAAAAAAGCAAAAGCAAAAACAAAACAAAAAAAAGCATCTGTGTTTATTTGCAGTGAGAGGTGGGGCTGACACAACAGACAAGACTATTGTGTTCAGGGACAGTGGGTGTTTCCAGTATCTTCCTGCCATGATTCACCTTAGAAAAACTTAGAGAACTGAGGCCAATGCATATGTAAAGGATAAAGGATGCCCAGACATCAGCATCACAAGTACTGAGCTTGTCAGTGATCAATAAGCACCTTCAAGCACAGGGAAATGCACGATTAGCACAAATCTTTGACAGTATTTTCCTTTGCTTGCCAGCAAAACATGTCTGTTGTTCAAGTTCAGCTGTATGACAGCTGCTCCTCTGTAAGCGAGTTTGAAGATATCATTCTGTTTTCCTGATAGTAGTAAAATTTAATATGGCCATAGCTAGGTAAAGCCCTGTGTCATCTCCATGTGGCTGGTACCATGCCCTCTGACCAGCATCTTGTACCTGACTGCAGATAGAGGAAAGGACGGTGACATCTCAGGACTCTCCAGGTGAAGAATCATTCACTCTTTGCTCTGCAGAGCCTTTTCAAGAGGACTCACTCAAGTAGCTCAGTAGTCTGAGTTACTATGGGTCTTTGCCACTTTAAGTTGGGCTACAGGATTCAGTTTCTGAAACATACTTACTCTCCTTCCAAAAATATACATTTCAAGGTGAGAAAATACAGTCCAGTGTCCCTAAAGGAACGAAGATTTCCCTGTAACACTTTTGTCCTTAAATAGTCATCAATTATTCAGCTGACAATAGCTGCAACTATCAACCCGTTCAGTGTTAACAGGGAGAAGACAGACACAGATTTCAGATTAGAGGAATTAAAGTGGAAAGGAGAGAGTATTTTAAAAAAGATTTTAAGAAGAGATAACGGGTCTTGGATAACAAGGACAGAGGTGATGAGCTAGCAAATTTTTTTTTTGGCTTTGCAGACCATAAATTAACCTGACAGCAATTTCTAACCTAATATTTTCCAGTAAAAAGTGTTATGTAAAATGATTACATTTGGACTTTATATTTTGCCAGAATTTTGCCAAGTGATCACACCGCCAACCATATCCTGGGCTGCATCAAAAGGAGCGTGGCCAGCGGGTCAAGGGAGGTGATTCTGCCACTCTGCTCCGATCTCTCCACTTCTGGAGTCCCCAGCACAAGAAGGGCATGGAACTGTTGGAATGGGTCCAGAGGAGGGCCACAAAAATGATTAGAGCACCTCTCCTACAAAGACAGGCTGAGAGAGTTGGGCTTGTTCAGCCTGGAGAAGAGAAGGCTCCAGGGGGACCTTATCACTGCCTGCCAGTACCTGAAGGGGCCTACAGTAAAGCTGGAGAGGGACTTTTTTGAAGAGCATGTAGTGATAATATGAGGGGGCATGGCTTTAAATTGGAAGGGCATAGATTTGGTATTAGGAAGAAATTCTTCACTATGAGGGTGGTGAGTCCCTGGCACAGGCTGCCCAGAGAAACTGTGGCTGTCCCCTCCCTGGCAGTGTTCAAGACCAGGCTGGATGTGGCTTTGGGCAACCTGGGCTAGTGAGAGGTGTCTCTCCCCATGATAGGAGGTGGAACTAGATGATCTTTAAGGTCCCTTCCAGCCCTAACGAGTCTGTGATTCTATGATTCGATGTAAAAAATAAACCACTTTGACTTCCTAGACCTTTTGTATTTAGGAAGCTGGCTAACAATGCTCGCCACATGTTGCTGACCGTACAGGACTGTGAGCACATAGAGGGCAATCCGTTTTCTCCTGGGCCAGGCTGCACGGGTCAGCACCAGAGCCACCATGGAGACACCTCTTCGCACATCATCCGTGTCCGGGAGGAGCACATCATCCGTGTCTGGGCTGATTGACCTCATTCCTGGAAAAACAACAGAGAGCTGCTGGCAGGAAAGGCGCTGAAAATGGGTGTGAGACCCACAAGCAGCCTCTTCACCCAGAGGTTCCCAGCCTTCCAACTTCCAGCTGTGACCCTCCTGACTTTTCAGGCGGTGCTCAACCTGTAAGGGGAACATGTGGAACGTTGGCAGAGGAGTAGTAAAGAGGAGCCTTGTCTCTGTAAACATGGGGCTCTTTCCTCTGCAAAATCGACAGAGAGCAGGGTGGGAGGTGAGAGATCGAGCCCCTCGCTGGGGTGATGGGGCAGGGCCGTGCAGGTGTGGGAAGCCCAGGAGGGCTGGTGGGGCACGGTGGGGGTGGCAAGGCGGGTCACTCAACCGCATGAGGGGTTTTGATGCCTCCGCACCCATCCAGCAGCCGTGCTGAGCCCGTGGGGCTTCCGCGGCACGGTGATGCTCTGCCCCACGCAGCACCCAAACCCGGCGGCTGGTGACAAGCGCTGGCGGCCGGCGCTTAAGAGATTAAAACCAAACAAACTCGGGAAAAATGAAATAAGGAGAAGGAGCCAGGCAGAGGGCAGGGCCGGGCCAGGCGGGCGGGGGGAACGGTGAGGGGCCGCGGCCGGCAGGGTCCCGGCGCGGCGCCGCTGGGTGCGGGGCTGGGTGCGGGGCTGGGTGCGGGGCTGGGTGCGGGGCTGGGTGCGGGGCGGAGCGGAGCAGCGGGTCGAGGCGGGGCCGGCAAGAGGAGGAGGAGGAGGCGGCGGCGGGAACGACTCCCGACCGCGGCGTCGGCGCTGGCGACCGGGGCACTGCGGAGCCAGCACGGCGCCTGCACCGGGCGGGGGGCGGGTTCTGCACCTTCCCCGCCGCAGCCAGGCTCCGCCTCACGCCCGCCCGCCACGCCCCCCTCCCGGCGGCGCGGCACCCGCTGCCCCGCCGCGCGGCTCTGCCTGCTCCGCCCCGCCATGGAGCAGGGGTCGGTGGGGGGGTCCGCCGCCGCCGGCGCTGCTACCGCTGGCGCTACTGTCGCCGGTACCGGGGGGCTGCTCCTGCCGCTGAGCGAGAGCGAGCAGCAGCGCTACTCCGAGCTCTTCTCGCGGTGCTGCCCGCCCCCCGAGGCGGCCGCCGGGGGCAGCAGCGTGGGCGAGCTGTTCCGGGCCTCCCAGCTGCCCCCGGACACTCTGCACCAGGTGGGTCGGGGGGCGGCCGGCTCGCCCCGAAGTTGCGGGGTGCGGCGGCGGGGAAGGGGAGGGGGGAATCCACTCCCTCAGCCCTACGGGAGAGGGGCTGGCTCTGCCTCCGCCGCAAAGTTAGGGGCTGCGCGGCGGGCCGATAGCCCGGCTCCCCTGCCTTGCCCCTACCCTGCCCTGTCCCTCCCGCGGGGCCGGAGCGAGCGGCGGCCCCGTCCGCGGCGGCGGGGCATTGCGGGCGGCGGCGAAACGCCGGCGGAGCGGGGCACGGCTTCTCACCGCAGCGGCGCGGATGGCGGGGTCTAGGGCGGCTTTGTGTCTCTTGCCTCCTTCTTCTTGTGGGTTTGTGGGGTCCCCCCCTCCCTCCAGGCAAGCGGCGGATCTCCCAGCCGGTCGGTGCGGGTCCAGGTGCCGGCGCGTTAGGGGTAGGCGGCGTCCCGGTCCCACCGTTGGCGCGGCGGCACGGGGCGTCGCTGGACGGAGCGTAAGGTCACGCGTGGCCCTCGGGCGGCCGCCCGCCGCCCCCCCGGGCCGGGTTGGTACTGCCGCCGCCTTCCTCAGAACGGCCCCCGGTGCCCTGCGGCCGGCTGCGGCTGCTGAGCCGAAACGGACGTGCGACGCGCTGAATTCCCCAGATATACACACACACATATATATATACATATATACACACATGTGCTGTTGTTTTTCTGAGCGTTGTTTCTGTAGGTGAAATGCCGTCGTGGCGTTTCTACCTCTGCTCCGGAGAGCGAACACACGTCGGTGGGAAGCCAGAGGCTTCTGGTCCCTGAGAGCAGCAGGGTCCCAGAAGAGGCTCTCCTGGCAGAGGCCGCGAAGGCGAAACCCTCCTTAGCTCTGAGGAGGAGCTCGGTCAGGGTGCAGGGAGGTGCCTGCCGCCCGCTTTCCAGTGTCGGGAAGGAGCTGGACTCGTGGTCTCTTCCACCTGTGGATTAGTAATCTGACTGACGCGCTGTAGTTGCATAATACTCCTGGCAATAAACTAGAGGTAGGGTGACCGCGTTGGGGGTTTATTTTTATTTCTTTTGCTCTATGCAGTAGCCTAGCACATAGAATTCTGTTCTTTGGTCGTCTTTTATTTATCAAGCAGGGGGGGGAAAAAAAAGCCTCAGGAAAATTGAGCTGCGGTATTTTGGGCACAGCCAGAAGGTACCCGACTTCTACCTCAGTGATGGCTCCTGTCTTGCTTGCTCCAGATGTGCGCAACGAAAATGTTGCCTTCCTCAACAGTACTGCTTTGTTTCGAGCCAGGTGGGGGCCTTGGCCTTGCAGGTACATCGAGAGGTGAAAGTAGAGGTCTTTGCGTAGGTCTAGCACCAGGAGAAGGTCTCTTGTGAAGAGAAAGAGACCTCCTTTTAAGTAAGGAGGCATATTTAAGAACTGTCTTAAAGCCCTGTGAGGCAACTTGTTTGCTTTGGTATTAGTCGCTTAATTTTCCAATGAAGAAGAAACCTCTTATTTTTGCTGTGTAGTTCCTTACCCTAGCAGTCAAGTGGAATTTATTACCATATTATTATTATAGTCTTTTTTGGGAGTAATTTTGATAGTAATGGGCATCTTAAGCCTGGAAATTGTTGCTGCTCTTTTTTTTTTTTTATTAACGCTCTTGTTTTTTATAATTTTATATTATTTCCAGGTATATTTGTGTTGTGAGGAAAATGTTACTGGGAAACAAGCCTGTAATTGGTTGCAGGAATATTCAGATAATAAGGCCTGTGGGATCTGGGGCTGTTTCTCTTTTTCCTTCCCACCCTCCCCCTCTTGTTTATATGGCATTAATCACAGTGACGTTCTGCTCTACAGCTAGAGCTGTCCTCAAAACCTACCACAGCCTGGTAGTCTTACTAACGCGTAATGGAACTTAAGAAAAAACTGAATTAATGTAATGTGTTTAAAGAGGAGGAAACAAAAAAAAAGGAAATGTGGATGTTTTGGTGGGGCAAACCCCACAACATTGAGATATTTGCTGATATTTTGTCTCTTATCCTCCTGCAAAGATGCAATGAATAGTTTCTGGTTAAAACCCCCTGCCATCGTAACAGTTAGGGGAACAAGGCTCCTGGTATGTGTTTTCTGCTAGTTTCAGGGAACACCACTTTTAGGCAGAGGCAGCTTGTTTGGGTTAAGATAACATTTTTCTTTGAAATAATTGTTGACCATGAAAGCTATTGGGGGTGGTTTGGTTTTGGTTTGTTTTTTTTTTTTTTTAATGCATTTTAAAATCCCCATCTGTCACAATTAGTGCTTAGTGTGCAGGCACCCCTACCGACCCACAGAGAAACGGTCATGCTGAGTTTTGCCATGCCAGAAATGAATTTGGACTGGAAACTAGTCCTGGATTTCTACTATGCAGAACCTGCACAGTCCAGAAGGTACTTAATGCCATTCCCTGGCCCTTGTGTAGGCTGCAACAAGTCGCAGCTATGGACTGTTTTTGTAAGTGCTGTGCAGTTTGCAGCTCTTTGTACTCAGGGTATTCACTGAGGAGCGCTTTTACACATCCCCATACTTCCAAAACTGGCATTCAGTGCCACAGCAAAGTCTTGGACACGTGCAGTTGTCTTTGGGGATTTGAACTTGTGTAAGGAATGGGCTACCTCCCACTGAGACTCCTCATACAGCCCTTGGTCAAGGTTTCTTGTTGATCAGGAAGGTGCTTACAGGGGTCAAGGGGAATCTCCTTCCACCTTCCTTAACTGTCATGGCGGAGCGTGTAGTGCCGGCAGCGGCCCTGCGCCGGCGGCCGGTGGACAGCTGTTGGGTATGGCAGCTCCTGTGGGGGAAAAGCAGCCGCGCGTGCTCCCGCACTGCAAACGGGCAAAGGTTTTGTTTGGTTTAAGGCTAGTTGGCGTGATCCGAGAGGTTGTTTAGATGCAGGAAGCAGGTAGGGAACGCGTGAGCGTGTGCCAGAAGAGGAAATGCTGGAATAAACGGGAAAAAGTCCAAGAGCAGCCGGGTCGGTAGGAGCAGATGGCTGCACCCGAGAGCCCTGGCTCTTGCGAAGAATGAAGTGATTGAACACAGATTCATTAAACCCAGGCTCATTAAAAGCCAGCTATTCTGCTGGGTGGTAGGGTACGGCAGTGGTTGTGCCGATTTCACTTTCTTTAAAGAAGGGATCGAAGAACGGACAGGGCAAGAGTTGTTTCAGTGCTGGGAAAATGGCTGAAGTTAGTGCTAAAATTAAAAACGCTTCACAGGGTGGAGAAGGGTATGACAGGGCCAGGACAGTGTGGGGTTTGGGGGCCGTATCAGTATCTCCCTTGCTTACTGAAAGTCTTTGGCCATATAGCTTGGTTAAAGGCCACATAGTGTGGTTAAAGGCCAAACTGTTAAGATTTTATTTAGACTTGCACAAAGCCTGTGGGGAGATCTTTCACCAGGGGCTTTTAAAGTAACTCTGTAAAACGTCTATAATCTCGTGCTTGACAGATCCATGCTAGGATTGGGTTTGTTTTGTTTGGTTTTTTTAACAATGCAAAGGAACAGACTATCTGCGTCCCATGCAGTTACAGAGACTGTCAGAAACAGAAGAAGCTGGATAGCACCACCTCGATTTACAGTTACTCCTGATGGTCAGGTTGCAAATGGTGTTCCCTATGTTTTGGCTCATAATAATGGGAAAAAGAACTGAATTTGTACAAAGGGAAAATCCCTAAAAAAATAAAATAAATGTTTTGAACTCACTGGGGCCACAAAAATACCACTGAAGCAAGCACAGTCCCGCAGTGTACTTGGTTACATAGCTGAGTATTGATCTGTCAGGGGAAGTCTCTACAAGTATAGCCAGGACTGATGAGTCTGTTGGGGTGTCAGTAATGCTTCCGTATTTTTATGCTCCACAAGTGTGTTGGGATGTTGGTACCCCAGAGCGAGCACTGTGCCACACATGTCAATGGTGGCTAGTTTGCCTGGTCTTGTTTTGGGCAGTCGCTTTGCGACCCTGTGTTGAAGCCATCCGCCAGTGAGTATAGCCTCTGCTCCTCGAGTCAGGGACCCCAAAGTGCTGTGCCAAGCACCGGTGGGCTGTCTTCTGCCTGGATTTCAGATAAAATAGCACCTTACACAGTCAGTGCCCACCGATCAGCAAAGGAGAGAGGTACCTTGTGCTGGTTTTACTGTTTGTCGGTATTGCTGTGGTCTCTGAAGACTTTTGTCCGAGAAATGATGGAGCAGGCTGTGGACTCAAGATTTACACTGAAATGCTTATATTTATTTGATTAATTCTCACTTGTCCGCCTGATGCTATCTTTAATTCCCATTTTTATAAACCCCAGTCTTACTTGCTGACTTGTGCTATCAGCACAGAGATCAAATTTTTTAATGAAAAGGCATTCTTCCCTCTGCAAATGAACACGCTGTGTTATTTTGAGCTCTGAGGATGGCAAGGACAGACGCTGCGTTTTTTAACTGGGATTCTCCTTCCAGCTCTGCGTGAATAGGGATCTTGCTTTTCTTCCACAGGCTTCGTGAGTTAATTTGTGTTTGCTGTGTGACTTGTCTCTATAGTTACAACTCTACAGTTTAACCATATTTTTGTGTTCAAAAAGCAGAAGTGTGAATAGATTTAAAAAAAAATAAATTGCCAAGTTGATGTTTCTTTGGAGAAAAGCCAGTAAGGGTGGGCTTTTCTATACTTTTTTTTTAAATTTCATAAGCATAAATTGGTACCTGCATGATAGCTGGGGTGGGATTAACTGTCTGCCTCAAATAGGCAGAAAAGAACAAGAACTGCAGTAGTTAAAAAGTGGAGTTTTCTTAGTGAGGGAAGTCTGGACTGATGGCAAAATTTGCTCTGTTGTGCCCCTTGATGGAATCTAGCATTATGCTAGTGCTGGAAATATGATTTAGCCGACTGATCAGCAGTACATCCACAAAAGATGATGTTTGGTTAGAGCATGCCAGGAGAAGTTCTATCCTACTGATGGCTTTGAGTCAGGAGAAGCAAAATGAAGGGGAAGATGTATACACCTTCATGGGAGCGGTACAGCAAGAAGAGGAAAGGAAAATTGGTGTTTCAATATCAAAAAGTCTGGCCAGAAACTGTCATTGCCTTTCTGCAGTCACATAAACTTTATGTTTATGTAAGTAGGGACATGCAAAGTCCAGAAGTAAAAAACATAGTGGTATTATTTATTTTTAAAAATTACCTAAATTATACCAAGGCCAAGAGTAAATCTTCACCTGAAGCAGTCTTGATATATTCCATTTGGGGAAAAAAAAGTCCTGATATGTCTTTAAACTATTGTTTATCATTTAAACTATTATTTAGTGGTCATTACTTAAAAGATTAGTAGTTCTGAGTGCCTCAGTGTTGAGATATGCAGCAGAAGGCTTGTGGAAGCTGTTCTTTCCCAAGTACATTTCAGTTACTCTGCACAACCAGAGCCTCCTGGCCTGGTTGTCACGGGTGTGCAGTGGGATGGTCAGAACTAGCCTGCTCAAGGCCTGTGGCCTTCAGCACTTAGCCCTCGTTACACCCGAGTATGAACCAGTTAGATTATTTTGCGGTGAAACGGTGCTTTGCTGTACCAGTGATTTATAGTAGGCCTACAGGAGGGATGGAGAAGAAAGATCCCTTGCAATGGAACTGAGAAACTCTCTCTGTGAGAGATTGCTGCAGTATAAAGCAATGATGATAAAGAATAGGTTTTATTTTTATTTAAATGAGCAGGTTTGTCATGATGCTTATGCAAAGGCAGTGGGTTCACTGAACAGTTGAGCGTAACCTCTTTTACTTCTGTCTGCAGCAATATCCTGTTGGTGTCCTGATTCCTAGATACAGGTTGACCAAGGCTGTCCACAGTCTGTTTTGCAAAGGAGATGTAATAGGCTGAATTCAGCTGCTTCAGTGAGAGAATCTAGTGCAGACACCCCCTCTGCAAAAGAGGGTTGCTATAAACTCTGGAGACATGAATTTAGCTGAGCTGAAATGCTTAGCTGAGAGGGGTTTATGAAAGGTGGAACAAACATTTCTGTGACAAGGAATTGGGATAAATAACCTGTTCAAATTTAAAACATTGTGAATCAAGTGATGTGTTTGATACAGTATTTGTAAAGCAAGATTCTTTGATGTATTAACATCTAAACGTACCAACGGTATGGTTAAATAAAACATTAATGAGCAATATGTTCTAGTTCAACTTTTGAAGACAGCTGAGTCAGTAGATAATTAACTAGAAAAGGTTGCTGGAGTAGAAAACCAACTGAGGACAAATAGTAATCTCCTCCTGAACAGAGGGAGTGTTTTCTTTTTCTAGTGTGTTCGGGAGCATAATTGTGTGCCCACTGCGTCAAACTGTGAGCTCTTGGAAAGGACATGGGTTTTGGGTTTTTTGTCATTCCTGTGCTTTAGAAGAAGAATATGGGGGACACACGATGAGATCCATTCGTTCAGCCAGCTGGTAGGACACAGTGTCCAGAAATAATCACCTAAATCAGTAACTGCAAATTACACTTTGCTTTTTTACTGAAGTGCTTAAAGGATGAAACACTTTTATAAACTTCCAAATGTTTGTGCATATAAGAAATGCCTGGTTTTCATTTTGTAGCAGATGAAGCTGGTCTCTGTATTTTTAAATGAATTCCAGTTTATCTAAATTAGACTTTGCATCTGGAACGTGTACCTGCACAAGTAGGTGTATCTCTTATTAAAGATGATAATGGAGCAAATGGCTTGCGAAACAAAAATTAAGATGTATATTAAGCTATATAGTTGCTTTAAATAGGTTTAAAAATATTTCTTGTTGGTAAACCCAAAAATTATGCTATATTTTAAAAAGAAAAGCCTTGTTTTAATCTTGACTGGGATGGATCTTGATATACAAAAAAAAGAAATTAGGGTTTTACCTCGTCAGACTTGGCTCTTTTCTGCCATGAATCTGCCTCACAAACATTGAGGTTAAGGTGCTTTGTGCTGCCAGTTATTTTAGACTGGGTGGTACTTGAGGAAATGTAGGTAGCCTGACTATCAAAGCACATCTTCAGTGGTTTCCTCTGCTTTATTTTTGATCTCTGTCGGTTTGGGTTTTTTTTCTGCTCCGTGAAGTCTCCCCCCATCCCAAAAAGCCACAAATGGCTCTTCCAGTAATCTTACCCTTGCATCTTCAGTCCTGAAATCCGAATGTGCACCTCAGTCGGTCCTTTTTGGCAGGAGGTGGTGGGGAGCTGCTCCTTTGAGCAGGCCCAAGCTTGAAACGCTGGGCATGGACCTCCTCAGTCCCACTGGCTTGGTGGCACTGAAAATTTAGAGCTGGCTAATGGGAAACACTTGGCTGAGCTTCAATTTAAGCTGTCTGAACGTGGCCCGTGGTGTCTGCTTGCTCGCTGTGGTATGAGTCATGAAGCTGAATTCTACTTTCAATAGCGAATGTCTGTAGCGTTACATTATTATTATTATTATTGTTATTAATTTCAAGTGCTTTTTGGCATGTCCTTTTCAAATTCTTTTTTTTTTTTAATCCTTTCTTCTTAAAGTCTTTCTTTTCACACCAAGAAACATTAGATCAGCTCTGGCATAGGTAACGTTTCACATTTCATGCATTATTTACTTCTGGCATAATTTGCACAAGGGTGTCCTGTGGAAGCCAAGATGATGGTCTTTCAGAATAAAACAATGTGTCTCATCATTGGGGAAACAGGATGGAAGCTGTGGGGCTAACAAAGGCAGTCAGGATTATTTTGTTACCAACAGCGGCGGAGCAGTAAAAGGTGAAGTACGTGGAGGTTCTAAATGCCAAACACAAAAATAAATGGGAGGGGAGGCAAAGGCAACTCAATAGCATGATTTATGAATTTATTAACCTCTTTTTTTCCTTTCCTTCTTCTTTTCTGCCTTTACAAGAATTTAGGTATGTTTTAATAGCTGTGGGCTACCTTGGCTTTGCGGTATAGGGACGGAAATGCAAACACAAGTCGTGATATAAAACGTGCTATGAAATGCTGGTGTACTGTGCATGGGCACTGGAGACTCTGTCATCTTTGACTCTGTCTGATGTTGCTGCTTTGAAGTCCTGTGCTCTTTAGCTGAATTGAGGACAAACGCCTGGTTCAGATTCTCACTGGTTGAATGATGCATTTTCAGCACATAAGGTACAAACACATTGGGTGAAAAGGTGATAATTTTAGGGTTTTGTTTAGTGATATGGAAGAGGAAAAAAAGCAAAAATCAGTGCTTTTCTAAGTGATGTGTTGATTCAGACTAGAGGTAAGTGGGGTGTAAGATCACAGAAGGGCAAGAGGTGTCCTCTGTGTGCACCATTCGCAATAGAGTGACAATGGTATGCCTTCAGTTAAGAAGTCTTTTGACAACTCTTCATTTCTATAAAAATAGTCCATAACTCTCCACTAAAGGATTTTAATTAAAGGTGATATTAATGAAGGTAACTGCACAGCTGTAGAGGATAATGTTTATGTGTTTGCTGCATTGTGTTTGGAAGTTGTAGAGAGGTGGGCGATGATCTCTTTATCCAGGTGACAGGAGATAGGACAAGGGGAAATGGCACAAAGCTGCAGCAGGGCAGGTTCAGATTAGATGTTAGGAAAAAATTCTTCACTGAAAGAGTTGTTGGGATGTGGAACAGGCTGCCCAGGGAGGGGGCTGAGTCACCATTCCTGGATGTGTTTAAAAAAAGGGTAGATAAGGTACTTAGGGATATAGTTTAGCATAGGATGGGAACAGTTGGACTCGATGATCTTAAAGGTCCTTTCCAGCCTTGTGATTCGGTTGCCTTGAAAAGTACCTGCTGTAATGTAAGCATTGGGGAAATGAGCTCGGGAAGCATGCTGTGTGTGATAAAACAGGCTGGGTAAAGGGACCATCAGGTCTTTTCTGGGGTAGCCAGTCTAGAAGATAATGGAGTAACTTTGGAAGAAAAGCTTATTCTAGAAAAAATATGTTGATGAAATGGGAGATAAGTCTGTAAGAAGTTTGTTTGTGGCAAAAATGCATCTTGTGTCATGAAGTCTCTCTCTTCTTCTGTAGTAGCTGGGTCCCACTTTGCAAAGCAAAACAAAACCCAGAATTATACTTATGGGAAATGCCATAATTTCTTCCAGTCTTCTAGGGCACAAGAGAAGTTGATTTGGAAATGGTTAAAAGCATGTAATTTATTAAACTAAATCAAAACACATTGTTTTGAACTGCTTAGAAGTTAAAGCACTGTCACATCTTAAATACATGCATTTTGTGAAAGAGGATGTTGATTTACATCATCCCTTGTTTCTTTCTGTTGGTTAGACTAATTCTGCGGTTGTACGCGGCAGTGATGGTGGCCAGGCAGCTTGTTTGGAAGAGAGGGGGCGGTGTCTCATAAATGAGACATCACAAGGGTGTGAAGCATCCAGCATGGAAAATACAGTTTCCATGAGCCTCTGTGGTACCTTTTGTATTAAGGCAACCTGAAACAGTAGATCTCATTTCCTGGCAGAAATTTGAAAAGCTAATTGGGAAACTGAGTGGGGTTGGTGGGGTTTTTTTTTTGTTGTTGGCTTGTTATTAATGGTTTTTTTTGTTTGTTTGTTTGTATTTTATTTTACTCTAAATTTTGATGAAGAAACTCAGTATCTTGCAGTATTTTCAATTAGTCTAATTCAAGGTGACTAGATCTGGTGACTGCCATCTAGTTGGTGAGGATTTGTCAGGGTTTCTGCCTGTGTTCTTCATCACTTCTTGAATCATCACTTCTTCATCACGTCTTGCAGTTTTTAGCAATTTGAAGCACTTTCTGCTACTGCTTTCAGAATGTCCCATTTCTCAGTTCTGCATTCTGCTGACATTATTTTAATTATAAAAGATGGAGGACTGGGAGATGCCAAGTGTCAGATCTGCCACGCGGAGTTATCCGTAATTGATTCTCCTTCTGAGAAGTGCAAAGCAAATAGTTTAAATCCTTGAAGCATGAGTTTTTCTGTCACTGTTGGGATTTGTGGAAGACCTAGAAAATTGTAGTTGCTAGAAATGTTCTCCTTTTTAGCTATGTAGATGTGTCCCATATGTTCTGGCCATAGATTCTTCTTTTCTGTAAACTCTGAATTCAATATTAATGATAAAAAGGGCTCCTGATTTTTTTTCCTTTGGACCCAAAATACAGTAATTCCCTTCTTAAACAGAGAGGGAGAGAGAAAGAGAGAGCAAGAAATGAAATACAAGGCTATGCCAAAGTGACAGTATGTTTCTATAGATCTTTGTGGGCTGACTTCTAGGTTACTTTGGGGTTACTTCTGGTTACTTTGTGGGTTTAGTAACTGCAACATTTGTGCCTCCCAACAGCTTCTTGTGCTTCTGGTACTTCCACTGGGTCCATTAAGGTTCTGGTTAGGAAGTGTAAAGAACAGGTAGGTTAAAAGTAGTTTGTCAAGATAAGAGTGTAAGACAAGTGGAGACCTTACCTGAGGATGAGTGAGCTGGGAGGTGGCAGGAGCAGGACAGTGGTGAATCTCATTACAAGTGGTGGTTGTGGGAGAGATTGGAGAAGCTTGAAAGAGTCAGCCAGGTGGCCAGTTTGCGTATTGGGGGATAGCTGGTTCGGGAGATGAGGAGGCAAAAATAAGCAAATCCCTGTTGTGTAGTTAACTGCTGTTCTCTGTCATTGAAGAATTGAAAAGCAGGAACCAGGAAGCTGCTTGGTTCTTGTTTATATTAGAGGCTTTAGATACCGTGGTGATGAGGAGGTTATAAATATAAACGTCTGCTGCAGATAGAAGGTGAAACAGGCTGGAATCTGGTGACGTAAGGTTTAAAGGTATGCTGATGCCTGAACTTGTGTACAGAGTCATTGAATAGTCTCATGAAAAGCATTTCAATAGCAAAAATACAAAACCTCAGCAACAGCAAAACCCTCGAACCACCCCCTCTCACCCCAAAACCTAATAAACCACTCCCAAACAAAAAAACAATTACACAGTCTTACCCTGTTTTTAGGTTGAGTTTCTCACGAGACGTCACCAAGGTTAGAAACAGAGAGCCTCAGCTTTGTTCTCTGCACCTGCTGTGTGATGGAGGCGTACCACCATAACAAGGAGGATGCTTGGGTTTGGTTGGGGTGTTTTGTGCTTGTATTGCAGCCTGCTGCTAGCCAGGCTTAACTGTGGGCTTCTTTAAAAACAGCACTAAATTACTGCTCTGGAGATACAGTACACTTATAAAATAATACAGCTGTGAAGTCAAGCCTGTCAAAACATGTCTTGAATGTTGTGAGAGGAAGGGACCAGGGTGGAGAGCCCTGGGACTGATGATGTTACAGCCCCTGGTACATCGTGGTGGGACAGACCTTGGGTTAACTGGCTGGAGCAAATGTAGTTTCAGAACAAGAGCAAGCAGCTCCGGGCAGTGCTGGTGTCAGCAGGAAAAGAATTCTTAATGTTACTTACATCAAGTTATCCATTACTTACCTTTCTCCCTCTCCCTCCCCACCTCCCAGCTGTATCATAGTAATTATATCTTTTATTTGATCTATTCTAAATCAGGATTGACCTTGAGGAGGATATTCTCCAAAGGAACATCTCTCCTTTGGAAATACTCGTTAGCTGTTTTTAAAGACTGTGTTATTCACCATGCATATGTTTGTTTGCAAGGGAAGTTTGCAAGAGGAGAAGCTTTAAGTGAAGTCTGGCAAGGTACTTTATTTAGTATAAGTACTGAATTTAAGCCCTGCAACAAAACAGGGGACTCTGGAACTGGGGTGAAGGTCGTCTTTCAGATACTGAAGGATGAGTCTTAAAGTAAATATCTCTGAGCAGGGGAAACATCCAAAAGGGTTTTTTTTTTTTTAAATTATTAAAAAAAAATTTTTAATGCACTGTAACGTTTAAGTTACTTGGCATGTTTGCAAGTATTAGTAACAAATTAACACTGAGACAGGCACAGGCATATTTGGGCCACCCTTCCAGTAACTTGGTGACTCAGGGTAAGTTATGTTTCAAAATGTGTTTGACATTTTAATGAAGGGAAGGAGGAGCAATGTGTCAAGGGCTGTAGATGTAAAATATATTTAAAGAAATGGGTGAGCAGTGCTATCTATTTTTTCGTGTTCCTGATTGCCTTCCATATGGAGAATTCTGGTAACATATAATGCCATAAATAGATAGGTGCAGAACTGTCCTATGGTCAAATTGGCATTTGCCCAGAGCAGCATGTCTGCAGTTTCTACAGCAGTGGCACAGTTCATATGTGATTTGACCCAGCGCAGAGAACTTGGGTTTGGGTTGGTGGGGGTTTTTTTTTGAATAGTGAAATTGTGTGGGCCAACTCTTCTTGCCTGGCATGGCAAGAAGCTGCACCAGGGCAGGTTTAGATTGGACATCAGAAAAAAGTTTTTTACTGAAAGAGTTGTCAGGGCCTGGAACAGCCTGCCCAGGGAGGGGGTTGCATCACCTTCCCTGGATGTGTTTAAAAAAAGGGTAGATGAGGTACTTAGGGATCTGGTTTAGCTTAGGATGTGATTGGTTGGACTTGATGATCTTCAAAGGTCTTTTCCAACCTTGTGATTCTGTGATCCCTGTAAATGCTTGAAATTCTGCTTTGCTTCCTGATGGCTGTTGCGAGACGTGTTTTGCAAGCGACATCGTGCAGCAGTTTTAATTTCTAGAAGGACCTGAAGCTATTTCACAACTAGCTCACTGCTGTACAATGGCCAGGGCTATAGTTTTGTAGCAAGAGAGTGTACTGGAGTTGTGTAGTTCCAATGAAAGGGGGGGTTGAATCATAAGCTAGCACTCATTGGCATCAATGAGCCACTTCTCAAACTTAAGGCTTAAAAAATTTTAACCTCAAATGACTTCTTAGTCCTGTGAAATACAAAATGGTTCTTCTACTTCACTGCTGTGGTCTCTATTCTGTTAGAGGTTTGCCTCTTTGTGCTTTTAGTATCTTGTTAGGGTGTGTTCCATTCCCAGTTAACCTCTTCTTGGCGGCTCTGGGAGAGCTGTGGCAAGCATCGTGCTGGAAGCGCTCCTTTGCAGTAGGGACGAGGAGTTTACCCCTCCATGGCAGCAGTCACTCATTTATTAATGAGATTGCAAGCAGAATATGAACGCTAAGTATGGCCTTGTGTGGATGCCCTGTTAACCATGAAATGATCAAATGGCTGAAGAAGCCTTTGAGTTTCTGAGTGTGCTAAGCGTGCGGTGGGGAAGGCTTCCTCCCCCCGCTTCTCCCTTAGCGGTTTGCTTAACATGTCAGCCCCTCTCTGTGCAACACCAGGTTTCATCTCCTGCTGGAATGACTTGGCAACTAATGGTCTTTTTGCTGTCATTGGATGGCTAGCCAACCACGGGCTTGTGTTGCTGAAAGGTCTTGACATCTCCTACATTTAAAAAAAAACAAGCACAAAAATGAGTCTCCTTTGTTACTGTTTATTCTTTCTAATGTAATCTAACATTTGCTGACTTCCCATGTTACCGTTTGGGGTTTTTTGGCCTGGTTTTTGAAAGAAAGGTGGCTTGTGCAATGCTGCTGTTAGTTCAGCCCACTAATAACTTCCAAATCTGTTAACTATTTCAACAAAATTGCAAGTATATCAAGAGACTTTGAAGAGTTAAGTGAAAGACCTTGGTAATTTGTTAAAAGCCTATTAATTTTCCTGCTGAGGAAAAAGTCCCAAAGTGAACTCAGGCCATAATAATATTAAAGAATCCATAGAGGAATGTCACTTCAAGATGGGGGTCCAGGGAAGGTTGGGATTTGTCACTTCTGCTCAAAGGCAGTTTCTTACTAGAACTGATGTAGTTATTACAGTGGTGTGGGAACAAGATGAAAGATGGATATGGAATAGCGTTAAAAAGGTTGCTGTGATAGTGAGCAGGGAGGAGCAAAGGGCGAAGGCGAGTCTCTGTATCTGCTCTGTGTCGCTATTTTCATTCCCCTCTCTGCCCCACACCCCACCGCCCCCAGTCCCCTCCCACGAGGCTCCACCTGCACTGCTCTTTGTTCCCCTTGGTTCCAGCTGGTGACTTCCACCAGCCAAGAGAGCTGCTGGTTCAGCACTTCTCTGCATCTGCCAGGAAACAAATAAATAGTGGGAAGAGAAGCGGAAGGGATGTGTTCTTGCTCTTTTTTTTGTCAGCTTTGCTTAGGGCTTTTTTTCTTTTTATTTTTAATTGTGCATCTTGCAAAAATGTATTGCTGTGAGAAGATTTCCTTGCAACTAGAGCAGAGTCCTCTCACCACCTTGGTTTCCTTAGTTTTCTGGTGTTAAGAAAAATGCAGCTGCTTTGACATTGATGCTTTGGAGACAGATTCTCATTCATACAACTATTAAACATGCCATTGCCATCGCGAGGTTTGGTGTAGCCCCTCAGGACTTGCCAGGCATCGCTCACGCTGTGCTTTGCAAGGTGTCCTGCGCCTGCACGTTGGCAGGTAGGTGCAGCCCAGATTTCACTGCTTGCCCCTCTGCCACGTACACTCCCTCTGAATCCCAGTGAAGTCAATACTATGTGTCAGCACAATTTTAGGTCCTTTAATGCCAGTACTTTCTCCTCCCAGTGTTTCCTGCCGTCATAGCTGCCATCTGCCTGGGAGCTGGAGAGAACATGCCTGTTTTGTTGCTGGGCTCTTCTGTTGCTTTGGGTTGGTTTTTTTCCAGTTGTGCTTAGGCTCAGGTTCCATGTCACCCCAAGCAATGTCCTACCTTGTGTCAGGGATTCAGATGAACAGGTGGATTGTACTTGGCGCAACAAGCAGCTGAGCACACAGTGCTCATACAGTGTGCCAGCTCAGGGTGTCACCATTGATAGCTGCTTTAGCATCCACCCTCAGCAAGTACGCTGATGATACAAAGCTGGGAGGGGTGGCTGACACGCAGGAACACTGCGCTGCCATCCAGCGAGACCTGGGCAGGCTGGAGAGCTGGGCAGGGAGAAATCTAATGAAATTCAACAAAAGCAAGTGTAAAGTCTTGCACCTGGGGAGGAACAACCGCATGTATCGGTACAGGCTGGGGGTTGACCTGCTGGAGAAGAGCTCTGTGGAGAAGGACCTGGGGGTCCTGGTTGACAACAGGTTGGCCATGAGCCAGCAGTGTGCCCTGGTGGCTAAGAGAGCCAATGGGATCCTGGGGTGCATCAGGAGGAGTGTGGCCAGCAGGTCTAAGGAGGTGATCCTCCCCCTCTACTCTGCCCTGGTCAGGCCCCACCTGGAGTATTGTGTCCAGTTTTGGGCTCCCTGGTATATAAAAGACAGGGATCTCCTGAAGAGAGTCCAGAGAAGGGCTAAGAAGATGATTAAGGGCCTGGAACATCTATCCTATGAGGAAAGGCTGAGAGAGCTGGGGCTGTTCAGCCTGGAGAAAAGAAGACTGAGGGGGGACCTAATCAATGTTTATAAATATCTTAAGTATGGGGTGCAGGGGGAATTGGCCAGCCCCTTTTCTTTGGTCCGTGGAGACAGGACAAGGGGCAATGGCCTCAAATTGGAGCACAGGAAGTTCCGCACCAACATGCGGAGGAACTTTTTCCCAGTGAGGGTGACAGAGCCCTGGCACAGGCTGCCCAGGGGGGTGGTGGAGTCTCCTTCCCTGGAGATATTCAAGACCCATCTGGACACCTGTCTGTGCAGTATGAGCTAGGGAGCTGCTTTGGCAGGGGGGTTGGACCCGATGATCTCTCGAGGTCCCTTCCAACCCCTAAAATTTTGTGATTCTTAATTAAATACCCAACTTCGCTGCCACTTGCTCCTTCCTCATGTGTTGCTGAAAGGAGGCATTCATTTCTTTAGCTGTGTTTAATGAGTCCAGATCATTTAACAGCACTTTCCCTTCAGAAGTTTCACTGCTTGTGGTGCAGGAGCTGCCCATGTGCTGGCACACAGGAGAGCCCATCTGCCTGAATGTACTGTACAACCAGGTTATGTCCTAGCCCAAAATACTTCTCTTGCCGTGCGTATATCTCATTATTTGCCTCCATGTATATTCTTCTCTTAACAAAGAGGATCATTGTCACCTTTTGAAAATATTTACATGGTTTTATTAATGTGGATTTCTCTTTATAAAATTTGGTGGGTTTTACTAGAAATGGCTAGTACAGTTTCCTTAATTTCTGACTATGTCCCTGCTCTGTTTTTTTCTCAGCTTGGAAGGAAAATTTGCCTCTTTTTTTCAAACTTGCATTACAGAAATGTTTGCAGGGAAATACTTGCACAAAAATGACACAACTGTTTCCAGTGGAATTTAAAAATAACACCCCTATCCATCTCTTTGCTGGAGATTTCTTTTTGGAAAAAAATCTTTTAGTGATATCTAATTGTGAGCCAAACTTTGCTTGACTGGGTACCTTCTGAGTTGGTTTTAGAGGTCTTGAGCTACCCAAAATGTTCATGATGTGGTTTGTCTGAAAGACTGTTCGGAATGCAAAATGATTTCAGAAATTACAGAATCACTAGGTTGGAAATAACCTTTGAGATCATCAAGTCCAACCATTCCTGTCCTCTACTAAACCTATCTCTATATATCCCTAAGCACCTCATCTACCTGTCTTTTAAACACATCCAGGGTCGGTGACTCAACTGCCTCCCTGGGCAGCCTGTTCCAATGCCTGATAACCGTTTTGGTAAAGAATTTTTGCTGATGTCTAATCTAAACCTGCCCTGGTGCAGCTTGAGCCCATCCTCCCTTGTCCTATCACCTGTCACTTGGGTGAAGAGACCAACATCCATCTCTCTGCAGCCTCCTTTCAGGTAGTTGTAAGTGGTGATAAGATCCCCCCGTCAGCTTCCTCTAAGCTGAACAACCCCAGTTTCTTAAGCTGCTTCTTGTAAGATTTGCCCTCCAGCCCCTTCACCAGCCTGGTTGCCCTTCTCTGGACACGCTCCAGGACCTCAATGTCTCTCTTACAGTGAGGGGCCCAAAACTGAACATAGCACTTGAGCTGCAGCCTCACCAATGCCGAGTACAGGGGCACAGTGACTTCCCTCGACCTGCTGGCTACACTATTTCTGATACATGCCAAGATATCATTGGCCTTCTTGGCCACCTGGGCAGACTGCTGGCTCATATTCAGCCTGCAGTCAACCAACACCCCCAAGTCCTTCTCCACCAGGCAGATCTCTAGCCACTCTCCCTCAAGCCTGTAGCACTGCATGGGGTTGTTATGTCCCAGGTGCACTTGGCCTTGTTGAACCTCATCCTGTTGGTCTCAGCCTATCAATCCAATGATCTGTTACTGTTAACATTCTTGCCTAGAGTTTTGGGGTATATTACTCAGTATGTATGCTTTTGCTTAAGATTCACCAGTTATTAAATTTTATGGAAAAATTGTAGCAATGTGTTAGTCAGAGGCACTGTAAGGTACATGTTAACTGTCTCTTGGCACATTGTGAAATGCTGTACGCTTATGTTTACCCAGCGTGCACAGTCCATGCATCTTCTGAAAACCTCAGGGTGAGTGGTGTGATCATGCAGCCTCACATTTATGGGGAGCTGGATTATCTGCAGGCATGGAAAGGTCCTCAGAACATGCCTAGACACTCTTCTTTCTGCAGAAAAATTCTATTTCTGTCTCACTCTCGAGCAATTTGTTAATCCCTGGTGAAAACTCCCCAAGTTTTATAGGTGATGTACTCTACTGCTACCTTACCTTTAGATTTAAGAAGTCGTTTGTTGCGAGTTTTGGGGTTTTTTAGCCCTATGTTTAGGGGCTGTCTACAGAGGATTTGAAGGACAGATGATTCCTCTCTCTTTTCAAGCCAGCTGTTATCGTTGACTCCTTTTAGTTTAATGTTGCAAACTGTCATTTACATGTTTGGACATTTCTACAGTGAGTCAGAAATGGGAAAATCAAAAATAAAGAAAACTTTTCTTCCAAGAACCTTGAAGTGTCATTTAATAATGAGGTAGATGAATATACAAGTAGTCGTATTGTAAAGAATAAAATCTATATGGATGTGATTCTTTGGAGAGGAGGGAATTTCATGACAGCTTTTCTTTGGGCTCTGAGGTGATGTGTCCTTGTTCCTGAGGCATGTCAGGATGTTTTCTCGGGGAGCTGCAGTGCCAGGGGAGGCCCTTGCTGGGGATAGGGCTGTGCCACCTAGTTGCGAGTCTGCTGTGTGCCTGGACCGTGTTGCTGACCACAACCCCCAAGACAGTCAAAACACATTTACTGACTGCAGGATCTTTTCCATCCATCAGTGTGCCAGGTCACTGACTGCCCTGAGACCACCCCCTCGCCTCAGTGGGCTTCAGTGTAAAGAATTCATGAAGGTTTTTGATATTTATAAAAACACCTTAAGTTTTCACCAAAGCAGGCTTGATATTATAGATTCTACAAAGGAGTTGAAACGATGGATTGTATCCCATGGTCTGTTTGTCAGTGTGTTCTTCTCCACCCCCACACTCCTCCCCCCGCTTTAATTTTGATTTAAAAACAAGGTTCCTATGCCTGGTGGCTTCCTCTTGTGGTCTTGTATGCTCTTCATCCCTGAAAACAACCTTGGTTGTGGACCAGAAAAAAGGAGGCCCATTTTCAAAGGGTCCTAGTTAGAAACTTTGGCGCCAATCTGTTTAAATAAAAAAAACCCCAACAAAAGAACCCAAATCCAGCCCAAAAAACTCTCTAAGGGAATGAATTCATGGTAAACATCTTGTTGAGTAGGAAGTGTTTCTTACTCATTCCTTAAAAAATGAGCCATATGCAAAGCTTATGGCGGCAAGAGAAGTTGGATGGCTGCCGTTGTATGTGTCTGTCAAGACTTAGAGAAGATCAGCAGTCGCCATGAGAACAATTTTATTGCAGAATGCTTAATAAGGAGGCATAGAAAAAAAAGTTAAGCTCTTAAATTGTTTGTTTTGTTACCTTTCATTCTGCTCCTCTGGGATTTTCTCAGAAAGTTTCATTTGATGCCAATGTTTTGGTGTTATATACACCGCACTCACATCTGCGGGTCGGTTGTAGGTTTGGATCTAAACAGACTGTAAATATCTTGTGCAGGAATCCAAGTCGAATCCTTTCCAAAGTTCTTGTAGAAAATAGATTTCCTGTGAGGAGTGTCAAGATTTTGAAAGTTTAATACTCTGTGGAAATGCCTCCAGCTCTTTTAGCAAGCTGGGGAAAAAAAAATCTAGTATTCCTGTGCAATATGAATTGAATTTATACTTTTGATGTGCAATAATACAATTATGTAGCTTGTTAAAATTTGTAATTTAAAAGGACAAAAGCTTTTGTATTCTTTCAGTTAGAATTAATTCCTTTTGACATTGAAGTATGGAGCCAAAGATTTTTCAGTGTTGTGAGAATTATTATTATGAAAGCAATTCTGAGGGATTTAAAAACAATAAGTGCCTAGGGTACGGTGCCCAAATATTATGACAATAAAAAGAAAGGTACAGAATACAGAAATATTCTGTTGTGAGCTCTGGCTTAATTGGATCATTTTCATATGACTTGTTTTTCTTACTGAAAGAGTTGTCAGGGCCTGGAACAGGCTGCCCAGGGAGGTGGTTTAGTCACTGACCCTGGATGTGTTTAAAAAGAAGGGTAGATGAGATACTTAAGGATATGCTTTAGCTTAGGATGGGAACAATTGGACTTGATGATCTTAAAGGGCTTTTCCAACCTTGTGATTCTGTTCATTGTGAACACATTTTTTCAGTATTTCTGAATCTGGAAGAATGAAATAAGTTAAACCAGCAGGTGTCTACAAGGACATGGCAGTTTCAAGGAAAGTTTAACAGAATATTTGCAATTGTCACAGTTTTTCCATGACTGTTTGCTTAAGAAGATACAAATAAACAATTGATGCTTACATTTCTCACTGTTTATTCAGGAGGAAAAGCTAACAGAGTTGTCTTCATTTGGCAGAAATAAAACCACCCAGATCTTGCGTCTGGATCCACAGGCATGCAGTTCTTCAAAGCTGTATTTTATCTGTCAGTACTAAACACCTCTCTTTGTGTTAGTAAGGTACATACAGTGCAGAGATTTGGACCACAGTTTTGAAACCGTAGTGAGTTTATTCTTTCTTGTACCTGCTGTGTCTGTTGAGAAGACTTTTTCTTTGATTTCCCCTCCTGCCCAATATCTCAAGAGTTTGTACTGACCAGAAACTCTTCAGGGAATTAGAATATATATATATATATTTATTTTATTGTATAATGCAGTGTTGTGCTTCATTTTCTTGTTACTAGTTAGAGCAGGCAAGCTGCTTTAATTCAGGGCTAACGTAGTGACATAGGTTATTTAAAAAATCATTTTACCTTGATGTAGCATCTTCTATAAAATCTGAGTCTTTCAGACAGAAGTTGTTAGAAAATATGCATATACTGGCTTGTTTTCAGAAGAAAAAAGTGCTTGTGGATTGAAGCGTTGATCACTCTGCACAAAGCAGTTGTTTCCAGAGTCTGAAAACGAGTTGTTCACATACTAATAGAATGATTTTCTAAGAAAGGTGGTGTGGCTAAGAAGCTGAAAAAAGACAAAACTCCCTTTTGCACTAGTCAGCCGTGAACCATTGAACTTGCAATGGTGGTGATAAGCAGGTACCTGATGGAGGTAGCTTTTTGGTTACTTGGCAGATGGGTCATGCAGGAGTGCAAGTGTAAAACTGGTATTTCTTCCCTGCCCAAGCAACTTGGAAGGGGGTTGGAGGGAAAAAAGGCACTATCTTACCTCAATTCCTCCTCTCTCCTCCCTTCAACCTATTCCCAAAACCAGTGATGAAATGCAATCTAAATTCATTTTAAGCATTCACACATGTGGCAGAAAAGACTCCTGGTATTTGACTGAAGACCTAGTTTCAACAGGAAGATCCAACTAAGCCACAGTTGAAAAGATTTCAAGTGAAGAACTGTAGCAACAGCACTTCCCCTCCCACCCCGGTTTATTTAAGTATAATCTTTGTGTTACATTTCAACTTGATTTCTGCAAGCTGGCAATGATAAGAACACCTGAAATTTAAGTTCCAAACAAAACTTGAGACACCGCACTCTGTGGCACCACTCTTGCTGGGCAGCAGCAGGTAGGTCAGGCAATATCAGATAGGCAGGGCTGGGGTGAAGAGGGGTGTCCAGAGTAGGGCTTTCCTTCTTACCTTGCTGCTTGTGCTTAACAAAGTGGTTGTTGTAAGTCTACTAAGCCCTGCAGATTCCTGTGCAAAAGCACAGAGGGAATTAAAAGCTTAAGTGGGTCCCTGCACTCTAAATGGTTTAGTCAAGGAAAATAGGGGAAAGAGTGTGTTTGTTAAGTACTGATGCTTTTGCTTGTTCTCGGTTAGGCTCCAAACTAACAAAGCAGTTAAGAAACTTGGGTGTTTTTTTTCAGCTCATGAGCTTTGCTAGTGAATTCACACGGGGCCGTTTAATGTGAGTCTCAGAGAAGGAAATCTTTTGAACTGTACAGCCCTGACAGAAGAGAAGAGTTGCAAGCACAGCCATACAAAGGGTTACGTGCTGGCTAAAATATGAATTTATTGAAAGTCTTCTGTGGTTTTGCTCTTTTTAAAGCTGCTGTGCTTTGGCCTCTTTTTGTGAACGTGTTGTTGGGTTTAATTGCACGATAAACTATTTGCTCTGCAGGGCTCCTCTTCCATTTAGTGCAGAAATCCTGCAAAGTATAAGGCCGAGGGTTAGAAGGAAAAAAGGCTGCTGCTTTTAAGACGTGAATTGGCATGCAACCCAAGCTCAGTTTCTGGCATCTAGCTTTCATTTACTTTAAGCAATAATTCACCTAAAGATTTCTGCCTAAATATAAAACTTACCAGTGTTAAAGAACAAGAAGTAAAAGAAAGCAATTGAAAAGAAAAATGATTTCCAACTAGTGAATTCACTGTCCTAGTGCATAGGCTTAATTTTCAATACTGAAGGGAAGCAATGCTAAAAATGAACAGATAACTTAGAAAAGCTGCATGTGATGAGCTTTCACAAATCCTTTTTGTTCTAATATGTAGTAATGTGTACAGATGTCTTTTTGTTTTTCTAGATTATCTCTAGAAAGTCCTGTGAAAGTCCTAAAAGCCTCGCAGCTGATATTTGTAAATACCTTGCCTGCTGTGATGTTTTATCCTAATAATGGAAGTATACTGCAATAAGCCTGTTGTTGACTCTTGCATTAAGACCAGAGGAACCACAAACTCTGAATAATTTGGCATTTCCAATGCATTGGGAGCTCCTCCTGTGTGGACCACAGTGCTGAGATCTAGAGAAGGTGTTTCAGCAGGAATCACAGATAGAACTGGTACGTGGCTGCTCTTTCCCAGTGCATCCACCTCCACTGAGCTCCTTTTTCTTGAACAGCAGATCAACACAGAATAATTGCTTAATATAGCCATTATTAGAGGAGATTGTAAATACGGAGTATGAACTGCAGCAGGCTTTGGGGAGAGAAGCATGGGGCTGTGTTTCTAAAGGAAACGCAGATTTATGGCCCTGTTTTGGGACATAACCCAGACGTGGGTGATGCTGTGTTGGTGAATTGTCCCATTTGATGGCAGGAGGATTTCTAGCAAGCTTAAAGATAAACTATAGTTCCTGTACCTTGTGTGAAATGAGACCTGGATCACAAATAGCTATGAGCACATCTTTATAACATGGGCCTATGGAAATGAAATTGGCAGGCATAGCAGCTTTCGTTTGTTTAGTGCAAAATGGTGCTTGTGAATGTGTGGGAGATGGAAACACAGATGTAGGAATTAATTTTGAAACAGTTGTTGTATATTGTGTAGAAAAGAGTGAAAATATGTCTTAAAATTGGGGAGTGTGTGTGTGTGTTTGGTTTCTGCTACTAGAAGAAAATCGGAAGAAGAAAATTGTACATTTCCTTCTTGCTTTGCAGATAGTAGTTCAGGTCTCCTGCGGTGCTCATTAGTGCCTTTGGAGAGCTGAATCAGCCAGGCATCGCTCTCCATTTTACCCATCTCTTCTGAGTCAAATCAGCAGTCTTTTCTCTGCCTCAAGTATTCAGTTCTCTCTTATTAATTTGCTGGTTTAGGCCATAAATGTTTGTTGAAAATTGTGCCAAGGACTGAGAAATTAAAATGGGGATTTGCATACCTACTGAGATCTCAGCCACTGGGTTGCTCCCCTCAGCTGTGCAAGCCTGTGCAGTTCCCTGGTGCAGTGCTGGTAAAGTAAGGGCTGTTGTAGGAGTATTTTCAGTATTTGATTGAAGCCTTAGAAACCCAAAGCGCTTTTTGACAGCCTCTCGAAAGAGCAGATTACACTATCATTATCTGGGGCCGGGAGACAAAGGTTGAGCAGGAATGGCTGCGGCAGTGATTTGTGGTGGATCTACGCAGCATCTGTGAGCGATGAGGAACAGGCTGCACCATTAGTGACTTTTTGTCTTCCCAGAGTGAACCAGCCTCAGCTGGTCCACACAAATTGCCACAGGTCTGGCAGTCAGAAAATCCTTTTACTGAATTTCGCTCCAGACTTGCCTCTCTGTCAGTGAGCGATGGCCATTTCAGTTGAGTGCGGTGCTCCTAATAACATGTCAATTAATTTTAAATTGCACAAATCTTCACTCTGCTACCGAGACTTGGAAAACAAGCTTCATCAATTGCTCCCTCTGGGACCTTGGCAAAGGCATAGTTTAAAGCACACTCTGTGACTTTTTTTGTCCTCCTTTCCTTGATTTCATAAGAGGTTTTAGTTTAGAAAAAAAATAAAAATGAGAGTACTTTTGCTAAATAGTTTAAGTCTTTAAACCCATCTTGCCAAAAGTTAACTCTACGCCTTGTGTAGCACTATGGAAAATTTTGCAAGAGATCTGTGATTCTTAAGTGGTGTATTATTTACTTTTGCATCATAAGAATTGGGTCTTAGAGTTGTTTTAAGCAATTAAAGCTTAGGGAGGAAAGGCTAATGGATACAACCGTAAAGGTGTTGCCAAACTGAATGTTTAAGCACTCATCCGTATTACACTGGCCAGAGTGAAAAAAAATCTGGTGATGAAAAGCTGAACGATGCAACTTAGATGTTAGACACCAATTTATAAGAAAAGTTGGATTTTTCTTTTCTGGAACCAAGGCCCACTGAAAATATAGATCCAGGGGGATGAACTTGAGTTTTGTCTTGTAGAAAAATCTTGCTGCGAACCAAGTCTTGTTATGGGAGAGGCCGTCCTGCTTTGATCCATGTGCCAGGCTTTCTGTGGTGAAATGCAAAACCCTGCAGTTAATCACTTCACTGCTGTATTTTTATTTTTTTTTTGGCCAGGTCTGCTTAATGTCAGTCAGCGTTTGGGTTCAAGTCACTGTATTTTGGTGGGATCTGGGAATAGTTCCCAGGTGCATGCCCCATGCCTGGGAGCTCTGGGAGCTGCCTCTCCCTCTGCCCTGTCACCAGGCTGCCTGCCTGCCTTCCTTGGGAACCAGCTGCAGCGATGCCAGGTGTGTTGTCAGCACGGTGGCCTGTGGATCCCGTGGGTCGCTAGAGCTAATGGCAGTAATGCAACGTATCCACAGCTCAGGCTGCAGAAAATTCAGATTTCTGCTCAGTTTGCAGTCACGACCTCTTGCTTATTTTTAAAGTCTCCTCTTATTTATTTGGCTAATTGTTGAAGGCAGTAATTTTGGCATCTAGAATGTGTGAATGTATGGTCTTTTGGTAGCGTTTTGAAATCAGAAAAATTTCTGAAGATCATAGAAGAGGGAAGGTTGTTTGGGGAAGATGTGTAGTTACGCTTCCAGATACTCTGGGCATTGCTGTAGACACTGGTGTGATGTTGTATGTGTTCCTCTGAGCATTCATTAAGTGTGAATGTCCATCCCACATAAGGGCACAATGAGAATTACCTCTTCAAGTGAGAGATTTTTAGGAGGCAGCTTTGAGGTTGTATTTTCAAGTGCCTACAACAGTGCAAACTGGAGCTTGGAGGCTTTTAGCCCCTCTCTAATATATAATTATCATACAATTAGAGTCTGGTTTAGGTTGGAGGAGATATCAAAGACCATCTAGTTCCAACCCCCCTGCCGTGGACAGGGATACCTTTCACCAGACCAGGCTGCCCAAAGCCCCATCCAACCTGGCCTTAAACACTGCCAGGGAGGGGGCAGCCACAGCTTCTCTGGGCAGCCTATGCCAGGGTCTCACTGCCCTCACAAGGAAGAATTTCTCCCTAACATCTAATCTAAATCTACCCTCCTTCAGCTTTAGGCCATTACCCCTTGTCCTATCACTCCATGCGCTTGTAACCAGCCCCTCTCTGTCTTTCCTCTGCGCCCTCTTTAGGTACTGGCAGGCCACTCTAAGGTCTCCCTGGAGCCTTCTCTTCTCCAGGCTGAACAAGCCCAGCTCTCTCAGCCTCTCTTCATAGGGAAGGTGCTCCAGCCCTCTGATCATCTTTGTGGGCCTCTTCTGGACTCCAACAATTTCATGTGTTTCTTGCAGTGGGGTCCCCAGACCTGGATACAGTACTCCAGGTGGAGGTTTCAGGAGAGCAGAGTAGAGGGGGAGAATCACTTCCTTCATCCTGCTGGTCATGCTACTTGTGATATCATCCAGGACATTGTTGGCTACAAGCATACATGGCTGGCTCATGTTGAGCTTGTACACCATCACCCCCAAGTCCTCCATCTCAGAGCTACTCTCAATCTGTGTTCCACCCAGCCTGTAGTTGTGCTTGGGATCGTGCCAACCCATGTGCAGGACCTTGCACTTGGCCTCGTTGAACTTCGTGAGGTTTACCAACAAGTAGAAGTGCAGTCACTGAGAAGAAAAGGCTGTTCACTTTCCAGAATAAGTAGAGAAATGTTTTCGCCTGGATATGTAAAGATCACAGAATCACAGAATCACAGAATCTTAGGGGTTGGAAGGGACCTCAAGAGATCTTCGGGTCCAACCCCCCTGCCAAAGCAGGCTCCCTATCTCATATTACATAGATAGGCGTCCAGACGAGACTTGAATATCTCCAGAGAAGGAGACTCCACCACCTCCCTGGGCAGCCTATTCCACTGCTCTGTCACCCTCACTGTGAAAAAGTTCTTCCGCATGTTGGTGCGGAACTTCCTGTGCTCCAGCTTACAGCCATTGCCCCTAGTCCTGTCCCCACTGACCACTGAAAAGGGGCTGGCCAATTCCCCCTGCCACCCATGTCTAAGATACTTGTAAACACTAATTAGGTCCCCCCTAAGTCTTCTTTTTTCCAGGCTGAACAGACCCAGCTCACTCAACCTTTCCTCATAGGGGAGATGTTCCAGACCCCTAATCATCTTTGTCGCCCTTCTCTGGACTCTCTCCAGAAGGTCCCTGTCTTTTCTATACCAGGGAGCCCAGAACTGGACACAGTATTCCAGGTGGGGCCTGACCAATGCAGAGTAGAGGGGGAGGATCACCTCCTTCGACCTGCTGGACACACTCTTCCTGATGCATCCCAGGATCCCATTGGCTCTCTTGGCCACCAGGGCACACTGCTGGCTCATAGCCAACCTGTCATCAACCAGGACCCCTAGGTCCTTCTCCATAGAGCTCTTCTCCAACAGGTCATCCCCCAGCCTGTACTGATACAGTCGGTTATTCCTCCCCAGGTGCAGTAACTGTCATGAGGCTTTGCTCTTGGTATGCTTTCAGCTGTGAAAATGCCTACAAATGGAACAGCTCGTAAAGTTATCCTGGCATAGCATCTGAGAGTGAGACTCCTGAAGTATTTCCTTGTAGTTGCAAAGAAATGTGGAAATAATAAGGCAGCTGTTGCAGCGGCAGTGGAAGCATGCTGTGGTACTGTCTGTAGGCGGTCCTGTAGACCTCTTCGTGCTGATGGCAACCTAAAATAGCTTCTAGGGTTTGCCCCTAGCAATGTGGTATGCTTGGACAGAGTCAAGTATTTAAACATTGTCATTGAATGACAAAAGAAAGCTTTAACTGAAAAGATGCATATTTTGGGTAGCCTTGGCTTGAGTGTATCCGTGGAAGCATCAAAAAAGATGTTTGACAGCGGATAGTTTTTATACATTCAAAAAGGAGATCGTGGAATGACCTTTCTGCCTGTTTTCCTTGTTGTACCAATGTGTGACTTTAGCATTTCTCTAGCATTTGTTTCCATAATTTCTCCTGAGGAGCTAAAGGAGTCTCTGAATTCGAGAAGGTATTTTGATTGTCTGTTTATGAAACATTATGGTGTGTCCCCAGGCGATGTTATTTCATTACTGCTGTGTTCAAAGCTGGTTACTTTTTCAACTGCTTCAAGTTAACTTTTTGCTCCCTAGGTGAGATTAGTGAGCTTTTTTATGGGTGATGGGGTGGCTTTCGCAAACAGTGTTACTTTATACCAAAGCTTTTTATTATACTTTAACCAGAGAACAAAACAGAATTGTATTGCTGAGCTTGGTAAGTTATCTCCTTTATTGACAAGTATGTCAAAACAAAGAGTTGATGTTAGCTTCTTCAGAGGGAGAGGTAAATCCTGTCTAACACTGCTTCGTGATGTATAAAAATGAAGTGGGTTTTTCTGTAATATGTGTTTATTTTGTATAAGTCACACTGAAGTTTGATTTCAAAACCAGGGGGTATTTATTTTTGTGAAAAATAATCATGAATTTCTTAGTCCATGGTGCACTGCAAAGAGACTGAAGTTTGATAAATGGTAGGGTAAGAATTCTCTGTATGAATAACAAACTGCAGGATTGAGTCAAGCATTTTTAAGTCGGCTTGAAGAGTCCTGCATTATAAATGGCTTCACGCTCCCTTATGAAATTTCAGCATTTTCAATTATTATTTAAAAAAGAAATCCCAATCTCTGGGTATGTGTTTTAATCAATACCTGAACTGGAGAATTGGGGAGACCATTCTTCCTTTTATTAAAAAGACTGGGACAGATTGCAGAAACTTTCCCAACAAAGGTTTGATTGTTAAGGCTGAGCTTTGAGTTACACTTTATTTCAGGTTTGTGTGTGTGTATACACATACAGTGCTTTGAATAGATTGTAAAAATAAACATGTTGAAATACATTTGAGTTCATAATAAATGTAATTCTAGAGAACGAGCTCAAGCTTATAAATGAGCACTGTATTTTTTTTTAAGCCATTGAAAATGTACTCTCAATTTGAAGACAGGCTAATGGAAATGCTGCTTGTGCAAAGTATTCCTCAAAATAATTAACAACTTGGTTGCTGAAGTGGTTTAAAATGCTAAAAGCACAAGGATATACTTACTACCTTTCCCTAACATCCGTCCCTGATAAAGGTAGTGTTGTCCTTTAAGGATCCTGAGATGGTCCGGCTTTTTCACTCCCACAAGGCGCTGGGTGCGGCTCCTGTGCAAAACAAGGCGTTCCTGCCTCAGCTGAAGAGGAACTCTCCATTCACTCTCGACTAGTAGTAAGCTTTAGATACTATTTTCAGCTCAGCCTTCAGAAAATGGAAGTTTTAGGTAGGGAGGTGTTATTTTGGTTGGCCTAGGGCCAGCCCTGGCCAAATTCCAGCATGGATACTTCTATCCCGCCTCCATCAAGCTTGTCGTGCAATGTCAGTTGCTTGTGGATATGGGGCTCCAGGATAAGGTCTCTGCTGAGCAAAGAAGAGTTTGGAGGGTCTGGGTTCTGGTCCTGGACCTTCTCTGTGTTATGTCCCTCGATATGTTCTTGGAAGAGAAGAGGTGGGCAGGAAATCCTTAGGATGGCTAGTGCCTTTAAAGAAGCATATTTGCAGCATATGAAATGTCTAGTGTTAACCATCTCTGAGATGATGGGCTTTATGAAACATGTGCCTCCTGGCCAAGAGAACGAAGTGCTCTTGGCAGTGACTTGCACCAGACAAAATTCAGACAAGCCCTGTGGAAGTATCCTGCGGTCTACTTGTTTGGATGGGGTGGTGTGTACTCACTCTGTACTTGCCTTTTTACATGGGATGTTATGCTCACTCCTTTGCTTCTACAGTAAGATTTGAAAAGCAGCTAAAACATCCATACCCCAATTCTGTGTACTCTGCAGGTTTCCATAGGATTTCAGGTCTTAATAGTGATTTTTGGCTAGGCTTTATGTGCAACGTTTCCAAGTGACCTGCTGAATGTCTGCATTGCCATATCCAGATGCTGAGGAACTGATTGCCTGCAAAGAATGTGAAGCAATTCAGTGAATAAGTAGGCTCATAATTTTTATAAAATTCCACACTGCTTCTTGGTATCCTTGTGCTGAGTTATTAAATCTGGAGCAATCTGATTTTGTGCTTTTTATTTTTGTGTTCCAAGTGTAATAAGCTTTATTAAAATTTCACTCAGAATCCTATACAGATCTATTGGCACAAGCTGTATTTATTGACCTGGGTAGTTGGGGTTTTTCATATGAAGTTGTTACCAACTAGTGAATGTGAAACACAGCTAGAACACTTTTAGCTGGATGAATGATGTTCTCCCAGTGTTCATGTTCCAAATAGTAAGAAGAAAACGGGAAGGAGGTTTCAAAAAGAATACGCTTCATCTCTTTAACCTGGGAGGCTTCTTACACACTCCTAAAGGCATGTGTGTAGTGAAGGTAATGCTAGGTTTTCCTATCAAAGGAAAGACAGAACGAGTGTCAGCAAATGTATGTAACCTCTGACCTAAATCTGTAGGCACTGCTGTCATGAAAATACTTTACTTGACGCGGAGGCTTCCGGGTATTTCTCAGGAGTAGTGCTTCTTGAACCTCCCGAAGAGATAGGTGGGCATCAGAGGAAAGTGTCCATCCTTTCCACATCACACACAGATAAAAGATTCATTAGTGTTTGTATACTAAAGACAGAAGGTTGAGCATAGGAGGAGATGGGCTTTCCTTCAGGTACGCTTCAACACTTAGAACCATCAGCGTGTATCTGCAGCCTTTGTTCCCTGGTGGAGTTCTTCTAGCCAACCCTCCTTAATAATTGAAATCTTTTCATTAACAGTACTGACTCACAGGTCCTGGTAGCTGCACAATTTCAGATCAATAGGTTTGGATTTTGGTTTTTTTTGTGTAACTTGCTGTATGCTGGCATTGCCAGCCTTCCTACTTGATGAGAAGTACTGCATGATTTGTCTGCTTGAATTTCTGTAGGTGTTTGCAGCTGGCTGGTTTCAAGGATGAGAGAAGGGACTCAAGGCACCCTTGCACCGACCCAAATGTGACTGCCCTGATCCTGCCCTGCTGCTCATGAGTCTTTCTACTGGATGCAAACTGTTGTGTTTACATGGTTTTTTGTTTGACCTCTGCTCAGGAATTGACGCTTTCCTAATATATAGAATATTTCTGCTTTTAGGCTTCGACATGAGGCAGAGGTGTTTGAAAATGGTTTTATTGTTTTAATTCACAGCATTCTGTCTGTGGCCACGTGTGTGCTGAATCACCAGCCTCGTACTTCTTTCTGTTGGTGTAAAATCACAGAATTGTAGGGGTTGGGAGGGACCTCAAGAGGTTGACTCCAACCCCTAAACTCGCTTGGAGTTGTTGGAAAAGTTTCCCTTGTCGCTGGAGTGCTCTCTCCCCAGATGTGCCAAGGTGCATTGGCACGGGGGAGCACTGGCACGTAATGAGGATGGTTCTGGGTGGTGTCAGGAGGGAGACACTTGGGGAAAACCCAACGGTGCTGTCAGCAGGGTTTTGCCTCACAGACGTGGCCACTCTCAGCTGCTTTTACTGCTGTGTTAAGAAAACCCCAACACTATGTATGTGTTGTCTCATGTGCCATGTACTAAGCCATTTTCATTTCCTTTGGGTGTTGGGACCATGCTTGCTTGGAATGGCTAGATTTTAGCGGGCACTTCAGGGGACGTTTAGAAAAAAAGTCTTCTAAACCAGATAAAACATCTGGTTTTGAAAGGCAAGATGACAGAATAAAATAAATAGTTACAGAAATACCGCTGATAGGAAGGAGCAGAGCTGAAGAACATAATCCATAGCAGAACTTCTTCCTCTGTGCAGCTGGGTGCATAGTGGCTCCATGACATTCCTCCTCCTGTTGCCTTCCCAGGCAGGGATCCTCCTGCACCTGGGATGTGGTAATTCTTACTTCACTTTAAATAAAGAAGTGATGGATACGAAGCGCTGGGCTCTGGGTAGTGTTACAGATACCTGACCAGCTATCCCTTCTGAAAGAAATACCGGGTCAAAAATGCAGCAAAACTCGTCTGTGACAGGCAGATCAAAGGCTCTGAAGCACAAATTAAAAAAAAAAAACACAACCAACAAGCCAAAGCAAAAGGGGTAAAGTGGGTCAGATGCATGACACAGTTTTGAGATAAGCTATTGATAAGCCACTCCTGCAAATATTTGCCTTTAAAACAGTGATAAGGAGGGGTGATTGGTCCAGAAGAGAGTTTGGGGTTGCTCCGCTGTTGAGGGCTGAGCTGTGGCATCACAGCTGTTTGTCTCCTGGAGAGCATTGGGTGAGCAAGGTGGGCACGGGCTAAGGGCAGAAGCTTTTCAACATGTTCCTTAACATGCAGAGACAGTTGATGAACTGGAAAAATCTCTCTACTGTGTTACAGCATCAGCAAAGGCAAGTAAAAAAAAAAAGTGCTTTCTGGGGTTGGGCTGAGATGGAAGAAGCAGCAAGATAATTTAATGTAGGAGTCAGTGATGCTCGTTTTCTTTCCAAATGACTTGAATTTGCCCTCAGCTTACGCGTGTTCCTCATGGAGTCTCACAGCCAGCACAGAAATTTGAGTGCCTTTGGGCTACTTTTGCCTGCAGATGACAGGCAGCAATACCAGTGACGTGTCAGGGAGCAACAGGGAGGCAGAACAGACAAAAATTGTGCATCAGCTAGATACAGAGGATGCCGTAGTAGCAGCAGCATTAATGGCTGAATGGAAAAGGAAAAATCCCAGCTCTACCTTTCCCTTACAGCTGAAAAACTTTCCCTGGAGGCTGCAGGATGGTCATCTCAGCCCATCAACAGGATTATGGAATAGTTGCTTCTGATTTTACCTCTTTTTCTACTTATGGAAAACAAACTTCAGCTGTAGGCTCACATTCAGTTCCTGAAGTCTCGCTTTTGCAGTCTGAGTTAGACCTCCCCCGGGTGTTTGAGAGGTCAGTGCACTTTGGAGACTGTGGTGGAAACTTGTTTGGAGAGAACTGTGGAGAGCTGGAATAATGTCAGATTGTGCTGGGAAAAGCTGCTTCATGTGGGATGTCTTCAAGGAGCAATTGCAAAAATAACACTCACTGTCAGCTGATAAATAATAAATACAAAATCCTGATTTGTGTTCCAGCATCTCAAGGTATAGAACTTTTCTGTTAGAATTTCACATGGAAAACTGTAATCTGCAGCAGCTGCTTATTACTAACAGCTTGTAGCTACATTTTAAAGTTTAGTGTTGATGAGTTGGGGATATCTCTTTTAAAAAAAAATACATTTTTGCAACCATACAAAAACTTCTGTCCTATCAGAAGGGTGCTCAGACATCTAGAACTTGCTCTTTCTCCCCTTCTTGTGGCTGCTTGATGGGGACGGTGGTGTGATTTGTGTACAGAGCATGTGTGTTAAGGCTACTTGCTGAAATCCCATTGAACTGAGAGGTGCTGAATGAGGACAAACACAAGATTTGACAATGCAGCTTTCCGTCCTTCCAGAAATGCTTTCACATGTTGTGTGAAATGAACTTTTTCCTTAATTGGCAAATGGCCTGTGAAATTGTTTTGTATAAGCAATTAACAACTTGCAGGAAACTTAAACTTGGTTTTAGTCTGCTCAGGATTGCGTTCTTGCCTTGCAAACCATTGAATAGATCAATTTTTGACTAACACTGTTTATCATCCTGAGGTTAGTTTTGGCGAGCGATATCCATAACCTGCCACCGTGAAAAATGATTTCCAACATACTATTCATTCAACTTTTCTTCATTATTCTGCTGTCACTGGAGGTTTAGAGTTTTCTGCTGAAGAATTAAAAAAAAAGTTAATTGCAATGAATGTCAACTGTCAATAGTTCTGTGTTAAAACCCCTGGAAGAATCAAGGGATGTGAGTTGTTTTGATTCACGTGTGTGTCTGTGTAGCAGTGCAAGAATAGGAAATGCCGGTTCTTCCCATGCTCAATTGCTGGAAAGTGTGCAGCCTGAATGGACAACAGGAAAGGAAAGAAAGAATTTGGTTTTAAACATCAGTTGAATGAAAGCAGAACTGATGTTTCCCCCTGTCTTTCAGGGGATATTTTCATACATCTTCCAAATTACTCTCGGTGTTACTAGAGGGTCTAGTTCCAGCTTGGAAAAAAACATCATATTGCATTCCTGTACAGTGGCTTTAATTCAGATGGATCTTGGCAACTGTTGAGCTAGTTGTGCGATGTGCTATTAACTTCAGGACTGCATATGACTAAATGCAATCTGCCCATCAAGAGGCTGTGTGCAGTGACCCTGCAAAAGGTAAAAATGGGAAACAAAAGAAATTTAAAAATGCAACGTTCAGTTTAAGCTGCTGTGGCAATTTAAACAGGCAGCATGTTCTATGGAATTAATTTTGCATAAAGGCTAATCTGCCACCTACCTCTGTGGCCGATGGAGGGAGGAGCTGCTCCCACTAGCAGCTGCTTTAAGCAGGGTCCTCATGTAGGTAATAAGAGGCAATCTGTGTGAATACCTATAATTAATTGTGCAATAAATTTGGCTGCTTTGTCAGCTTGCGTCTGTTGCTCTGGGCTGTTAACAAGAGACCGGGATTTAATTGCAAAAATAACACAGAGGAGCTTGTGCCTACAAAATAGTTTTGTGTTGTTACCTCTGCAGAGTGAAGCTACAGAGTTGCAGGCTGATTGGCAGTGAGTGTGTTTGAGAAACACTGTTTGAGAGACGGTGTATCCTTGAGAAAAACGAATAGTCTGCTTGATCAGAATAAAGTGTTTATGTATCGGAAGGAAGCAGAGCATTTCCTGCATGCAGTGACCTTAATATTTCAAAGTGTAGAAAAAGAGATGCAAAATTATCTCTCCATATCTTTTCAGGAGTATGGGAGCATCACAAATCCCTGTGTGAAAGTCCCAGTTGCTCAGTGTTTCTTATTCGTGGCAGCTGGCAAGAGGAAACGCAGATCACGGCATCGCTGTTGCTCCATGCCAGCCAATGTAGGATGCCATGGCAGGAAAGGAGCCCAAGAGGAGGAACAAGCCCTCTGGGGTTACCCACATGTAGATGGGTGTATGTTGTGTGCCATTTGTGTGCCATGGCAGCTGCCATCCCAGACACTGCGGGAATTGGGCACCCATACCCCTGCTTGGGAGGGTCTGGGTGCAGCGGGATGCCCAGCTTCTGCAAAGGGCCTTAGTGTTGGCCTTTGTTTGGGGACCCTCTCTGGTTACATACCAGCGCCATGCACCCTAATAGGATTTCAGCTTGGTTACCACTGGACAGACTATTGCAGTCGGAAGGGACCTTCAATGGTCATCTAGTCCAACTGCTTGACTGCTTCAGGGCTGACCAAAAGGTAAAGCAGGGTATTAAGGGCATATTGACTACCTGTCTAGGAAGCCTGTTCCAGTGTCTGACAACCTTTCTGTGGCTGCTTTGCCCCACATTATTGAATTTGACTCCCATTGAGTCCCTGGCTGGTGGTTTCCTATGTCCCTGCCGTTTTACCCAGAGCCATTGGAGTCTGGCATGCCCGGGTGGTTGTGCCTGTGGGGAGCTGGCTGGGCCTCAGCTGCAGTGTGTGCTCGTGTTCTGGGTCAGATCTGATCGGCTGTGTGCTGTGCCGCTGCGTCAGACAGAGACAGGGCTGCTGGCAGGGAAGGGCTGTGCAGGGGTGGGGGATGCGGGCTGTAGGGCTGAGTGAATTGGGAGCATCTCGGGACAAGGGGAAGGAACCTGCTTTGGAGTTCAGAAATGGTAGTGATCTGCCCAGCCCTCCCAAAGCCGTGCCAAATCAGCTGCCCTGGCACCATGCCTATACCATGGGCAGGCAGCCAGGTGCTCTTCCTGCAGCACAGCAGGCATCCACCCATGGACCCCAGTAGGCTGCTGTCAGGGGTGCAATGGTGTGTGGGACTCTGCACTGGACCCTGTTGCTCCCTATGTCCCTCTGCAACACTGGGGTCTGCATGGTGTCGTCTGCTGAGATGGGTGGGATGTGCTTGGCTCCTGATGTGCTTGCCCCAGTATCAGCTCTCCTCCAAGAAGTTTGCCTCCACCTGTTCCTCCCACCTTGGCACACTCCCATTTTGGTTTGTGTTTTGGCACCATCCATCTCAGGCACGTGCCAAGTTCCCTGTGTTCTCACTGGAAAATAGCAGGAGCGAGGCCAGTGGCGGGGGATAAAGAGAGGCCAGAATGTCTTCAGAAAAAAAAAAGACACATAGAAGAAAGAGAATGGCAAATGCTGTCAGTTAGTTGAAGCTGTCCTGGTATGCAGAGTCAATCTCCCTTTTCATCAAGTGGTAAGAGAAGAGAAAGCTCCTTGATACATCTCATGATCAAGGAATTAAGCTATGCATCTCTGTGACTCGTGGGAAGAGAAGGAAGCCAGAGCTCATTCAGTCAAAGCAGAAGCCACATCCAAAGGAGGAGTTTGCTTGAAGATAATTCTGATTGGTAAAAGTAAGAATTGCCATTCCAAATACTTTGTTTTTTCAGTAATTGTTTCACCTGACATTTTACTACTCTGTGTGTGATCAAAATATATTAGAAAAAAACAGACTATTTGTGGTGGTTTTTATACATGTGGGAGTGGTTTCTGCCATGCTGTTGTAGCCTGGGAGAGATTCATAGACAGGGTTTTCTGGGGGGCAGCACTTGCCCACGAAGAACCAGCACAGCTCTGCTGTCATCCCACTCATGGGCGATGCACCTCGCTTGTCAGGAAACATGGTTAATCTGGGGGTGTGTCCAGGGCAACAGTTTGGGGCTTCCCTTTATGCCCTGGGGGGAATGGAGTTTTGTTCTAGCCTCAATGGCTGAGGGCTTTTTGTGAACATCTGGGAGCTCCCAGCATGGGAGAATTGGCTCCTGTGCTTAAAGCCTGCTGATAGGTGTTTGTTTAGCTGTCGCCTGAGCGTGTGAACACGGAGCTGTTTGCTGTTTGCTTCATAGAGGTGGCTGTGTGATGCAAAGAGTGGAGTCTATGTGTAGAAATCAAGCTCCGGTACCGAGACTGGGTGGGTTTCTCACAAAGACAGGGGTTCTGCTCCAGTGGTGCAGTGGGTCTTTACCTTGAGTTGTGTTTATGTTCCAGCTTTGGTAACTGAGCAGTTGTCCTAAGGCTAAGTGCCGTTTCCTGTCAGTATCATACCTTCTGCAATGGAAATGTGTTACTGGACACTTAACAATTACCAGTTCACTTGCTATTAAAATCCTGCATCGTATGAAAACCCCAAAGTTATTTCAGGATGGCAGCGTTGCTAGCAGTGCTTCTGAAAAGCTCAACAGCTCCCTGTGTCTGATACATGAAGGGGGATGTGATCAGGCAGCGATGTCCTGGGTTGAAACAAACACGCTCAATAGAAAACTTTAAATACAGCTAATGTTTTTTTTGTTCTTAAAGATTTTTTTTCCCCTCCTTTATTGAGGTGTTTACATTCCCTGGAAGAGTGAAAAGCATTGACCAACAACGTGTCTCCCTCCTCTCTCTTAGATCACAGAAGTTTGTGGAGCCAAGCGCGTGGGTTATTTTGGTCCTGCTCAGTTTTACATTGCTTTGAAGTTAATTGCGGCAGCGCAGTCAGGGTTCCCAGTACGGATTGAGAGCATTAAGAATGGTAAGTAGCAAATTTTGCACTTGTTTCTTGCTTTCTTTAATACTTGTCAGCTCTCTAAACTTTTCTTCTAACGTGTCTATGAAATAATTGTGTTTTGAGGAGCAGAGAAAGGGTTTGCTTTCTGAACCTTTTTTCTTTTTTCCCCACCTCTCCTAGGAAGATAGGCTGAGAGAGTTGGGGTTATTTAGCCTGGAGGAGGCTCCAGAGAGAGATCTTACAGCACCTTCCAATATCTGAAGAGGCCTACAGGAAAGCTGGAGAGGGACTTTTTAGAAGAGCATGTAGTGATAGGATGAGGGGACATGGTTTTAAATTGGAAGGATGTAGATTTAGATTCGATATTAGGAAGAAATTCTTCACTATGAGGGTGGTGAGGTCCTGGCACAGGTTACCCAGGGAAGTAGTGGATGTCCCATCCCTGGAGGTGTTCAGGGATGGGGTGGATGGGGCCTTGAGCAGTCTGGTATAATGAGAGGTGTCCCCATGGCAGGGGGTTGGAACTTGATGGTCTTTGAGGTCACTTCTAAACCAAACCATTCTGTGATTCTGTTACATTTGCTAAACGACTGGTAGAAAATTGCAGTGAACTACGTGTATGGCAAAGCTGAGATGACATCCCCCTCTGGAAAAGATGTTTCCAAAGGAATGGCATGAATAATTGGGCATTTGAGGAAATAGACCTTTGAAGGCAAAGTAGGAGCAAGCCAAAGTGACAAAGCTGTTCCTCAGTTAGCTCCAAGTGATGCCGCATGAAACTTGTTTGGAAGTGCTTCTGGGATGGTTCCACTTTGCCTGGAGCTTCTCCTGCCTCCTGTCCCTAACCCTCACTTCACCCATTCAGCTGCGAGCCCTCAGGGAACAAAGTAGAAGATTGATAAGTGCAATGTAGTTGGACTGGTCACAAGAAATGCTTCAGATGCTTTGTGTATCAACAAGAGCAAGGAAAACAGGGAAAACAGATGATCAGGTTGATCAGGGCACTGAGCAACCTGATCTAGTGAGGATGTCCCTGCTTACTGCAGGGGGGTTGGACTAGATGACCTCTAAAGGTCACTTCCAACCAAACGCATTCTGTGAATGACAACCAATCAATTCTGGGGATGTTTCTCTCTCACCTTCACCCTCTGATCTTGACAGCTGTGCAAAGTGGGAGCTGACAGTCACTTTGGGTGCTGGCATGTTGCAGGGTGTGCAGGCAGGTCAGGGGTCCCCCTGTGCAGGGCAGCTTGCAACACTCATCTGTTTCAGCAAATAAATCTGCTGAAATAAATGGGTAATGGTGACAAAATCGCAATCCTTCCTATCAGTAGGTGTGAAAGTGTGTATTAGGTATAATTTAAAACAGCTTTGTCCTTCCCAAGGAATTGACAGTAATATTAAATGTACCATTTTTGATGGAGAAAAATGCTGTTAAGAGGCTTATCAAACTCAAGTGATGGAGAGAAAGTGGATCCCTTTAAGCTGTGAAACCTTGATAGCAACTAAATGGAACTTGATGTTCTTGCCTTGGCGATGCATGTGGTGCCTTAGCTTGGGCTTCAAAGAATACCGCTTTTCCCTTGGGCTTGAGCCTGAGCAGATTTGAACCCTTAGCTCCAATATCCCAGGATTTTGATCCGTGCTGTGAGGCTTGGGCGAGAGTGCTGAAGGCAGCAACAGCCATACAACCAGCCACGAGGTCAGAGAGGAGCTTGGAACGGCAGGACCTACCTATCGCCTCACAGTCGCATCACTGCTCACAGCAGTCTCTGCTCCGCTCTCCCTCCTAAGGGAGACAAAATGGAAATTTACATACCTTACAAGGCATGGGGGCGGGGGTGGGTTCCCAGCGCTGCCCCATCCTGGTGGGGGAGAGACAGGCTGGCAAGCAGATGCAGACCTGTGTGAGCTGAGCTCCCGCAAAGCAGAGCTCCCAGTCGAGCAGAGGGGATTGGATCGGATACAGCCAGCGCAGTTTGGATCGGTACCTCCCTGGCTGGGGATTTTAAACCAGGAGCGAAATGGGGCATCCTAGATTTGTCTGATAGTTTTCATTACCCACAGCTTGTGCCTCTCTCTTGCATGGCAGTCCTCTCTTAAGGATCTTAATTTGAAAAAAAAACCCAAACACCCAAAGCCCAACAAGCTAGATGAGAAACCTGAACTGAGTGAGGTGTACTGTGTATGTTCTACAAGTCCAGGCTCTGCAAATAATCCCACAATTTGAGTGAAGAAGGGTACTTGCAGTCCTTATATCGATATCCTGCTTGCTTACTTCTACTCAGGCACTTCCAGTGCTAATTACATTTTCTCTTCGAAGTGTATGAGCGCCTTTAGAGTGGGGTGAGTAATATGCACCCAATTTCCAATTGATTTCTTTTTCTTCTCAGTAGCAGCTGTAGGTGTGAATGATTACAGAGGTAATGTATGGCTCTGCTCGGTTTCCAGCGTTCTGTTAATTTTAATTGTATTGATCGTTCAGGGTGACTGTGCACAAAAATAAATGGGGTTTCTTCAGAATAATGGCCAATCGTCTGAAAGGGTGACAGAAGTCTCACTCTTCTCTGCAGAGCAGACGTGATGCGGGACCTTTTGACATGGTCATCTCACTGGGTCTTGGCATGGTCTCTGAACCCTACCATTTCTAATTTGTTCCTTTGGGTTGAGGATCTTGACTGATTAATTCATCAGTCCCACAGTTTCTCTGGGAAACTATTCTTTTCATTACAGACAACGTTTTGAAGGCAGGAAATGAGTTTGCCCTTGCTTTAGTAATGCTCACAAGGCTTATTTCTTTCCCTTTGCACAGACAGATTATATATTAAGCTAGTGAATGCAGCTTTGTGTAACATTCACATTTTTATTAAGACGCAAAATAATCACAGCCGTTCCACGTTTATAAATGTTGCAAAATATAAATAGCACTCTTATAGATAAACGTCTCATCAGTTTTACAAGGCAGTGCTGTGTAAAGTACTTCTAAAGTTCTGTAGCCTCAATTGAATTTTTCTCTCTTTTAATGAAGAATTGCCTCTGCCACGGTTTATGGCACTGAAAAATGACGGTGAAGTACGTTACGGGACTGCAGCAGAACCCCACGGAGTTAAATTTCAGGTTCCACATGCAACTCTGGAAAAAAACTCCTACAAAAGAACAGACGAAGGGGAAAAACAGGTAACAGGCCTGTCTTCTTCCAGCCAGTATGTCGTTACACACCCTCCCGTTGAGTCCAGTCTTGTAAATGGTTTTAGTCACATGGGCTTTACTCAGTCTTGCTGTACTAGACAGGAGATGAACTCCTGGTAGGTGAATAAACCCCGTCGGAGATGTGCTCTGATTTTGATGAACCCCAGTTGCACCCCTGAAGGGAATTTCTCTATATGAGCTTGTATAAAGCTGTCAGCCCTGTAATATTCTGTATATTATGTTATATATATAGTATAGATTATAACATGTATTATGTCTATTCTTTAAAGTTCTTTCTGTGTTGTCCTCCTTAGTTAGTCCCATGCTGTTTCTTGGAGAGGGTTAGGGAAAGAGCAGCAAACAGAAATCTGCCTATGAAACAGAACAGGGAAGCAAGCCATTTCACTTGGCCTGTGGGATCCTTAGTCACCACAGAGATACTTGGTTGGAGGTGTTGGATCATGAGACTGTTCCTGGGTGGGATAAGGCCAGCAGGTTTTCTTCCCATCTAATCTCCCCCAGGGGTAGCCCAGAAGAAATCTGCTTTTCTTTTTGCCCTTGGTGAAACACTGTCTGTTGTTCTGAGCTGCCAGTTTAATAAAGCTGACCCAGGGAGATTTGTATTACCTGCATGTGGGAGAGTTGAGAGTGTTTATTCCCATACGAGCAGCTCCACAGCACAACCTTGATTTGCATAATTTTCCCCAGGCCTGACACCTTGTCTTCTGGTACCATATCAGGCCGTGTTGTAAACGCCTGGTGGCAGAGGCTTTATCTTCCTGTAACGTGCCTGCACGTTTGCCACAGGGTGCGTCAGCCTGAGTAACCCCGTTCCCAGCCTGAGGTCAACCAGCGGGAACGAGCTGATGACAAGATACGCGAGTGGAATAACAGGATGAGGAAGCTGAGCGTGTGTGGCTCTCTGCCTGTGTGTGCTGACACTTGAACGCTGCCCTCAAAACCCTGACTCCATCTAGGTTATGTGTTGTGTCGTTTTATACAGTAAACCATTTCAGGATCCTCCTCTTAATCTCTGTAAATCAAGGGAAAGAGAAACTTTGAAGATAACTACCCAATAACACCTACAGATCTGCAGAGTGCTTAAAATACTGATTCAGAGACTTATTTTAATTTTTGTGGGGTTTTTTTTTCTATTAATAATGCTCTCCCACAAAGATTGCACTCGTGCTAACTAACTGTGTTACGCAAATGAAAAGATACCCATTCATATTAAACCGTCTACATAGACTTCTTCAGGCATCTTTGGAAGTAAAATACCTTTAAGCTGTTCACTGTGAAGCTTAGCTGTGGTGTTGCCATGCTTTACCCTTAGGACCCTCGATAGCAAATGCTGTGTTTGGTTTTTTAGGTTTTTAAGGAGCCTTCTCTTGGAAATAAAGGGCCTTAGGGAGCTGTACAGTTTCAGATTGCCTAGTAGGACTACTTGATTGGTGCATCGTTGTCTCATTTTGTGTTGTGTTTTTGAAATAGGAACCCAAATCTCCTCCGATGTCTCCAATCTGCTCGCCTCCTGCTTCTCCATCTACATACCAGAGAATACCCCTGAGTTACGGATATGGTAAATCTAGAAGTGGGCTGGAGCAGCAGCATGGAGGTAGGGGAAAAATTGGGATGTGCTCATTGTATGAATTAATTATTATTTTTTCATTCCCAGAAGCCTGCAAATCTCAAATGCAACTGACAATCAGCCTAATTATTTTAAAGTTTAATTAGGCCTGTATTTTAGAAAATGATTCAATCATCTAATTTTATTTTGATTGTTCAATCCTGTTCGCTTTCTGGTAGATTAGATTTATATGTCACCACTTGCAGATAAATGCTAATACCTAATCTCTGACAAGACTCTGTGCAATATATCCCAGTGACAGAGTGTTTTGTGAGAGCTTTCAGAGCATGTGATGCTTTTGATTTCATTAAAGGGGAAGAAATGCCTACTCCTGATTTCACTAGCTGCTATATTAGTTTTCACATTGGTAGTGAACCTTCCCTTGCAGGAAAGGATAATGATCTCTGATTTTGTAATGGAAATAACAATAGGAGACAAATACAAAAACAGTCCCACAATGTAACTTAAGCAAAACTGACAGAAATAAGGCAATACATAGATGCTCTGTCCTGGAGCTGACTGCCATTACATTAGGTGGCAAAAAGTACTGATTTTAATAAGTGTAGTGGGGCATAATCTCAGAATCACAGAATAGTAGGAGTTGGAAGGGATCATTGCCCCTTGTCCTGTCTCCACAGACAACTGAAAAGAGGACGACTGTTTCTCCCTGTGTCCCACACTTAAGATATTTATAAAGATGATCAGATCTCCTTTCAGTCTTTTTTTCTTAAGGCTGAACAGCCCCAGTTCATTCTGCCTTTCAGTTTTACTAAGGCTTTACAAGCTCCTGCTATTAGTAAGGCACTGTGCTCTCCCAGTTGCAACATCTGGTGACCAAGATAGTGGCAGCAGCAGGAGTAGGTTTATACTGGCCCTCCATCACGCCTCCTCCTTTCAGGTAGTGTGTTTGCAGTGAGGGAGGCGTGGAGCATGCTAGTCCTTTAGCTGTTGTCCTTGTGTACAAATGAGTGAAAAAACAGAGCTTTTAAAACATTTTTAAACACTCTACAGTCCCGTCAAGAATGTGTTCAACACTATCAAGTGCCTTCCATGAGAAAATTGTACCAGTACTGAGTCATGGGGTCATTTGCAGCTTAGGTAAACTGCTGTTTGTTCTGAGAAGTTTTTAACACCTCACCCTTGGTGTAACTGAACAAAACAGCGATGGCTGACTTTTGAAATAAGCAAGGCTATGAGGTTGTCTTCCAGTATGATGTACGTTCTGCCCCAGTGATTAAGAGGTGGCAGATAGTCCCCACCCTGCAGAGCTGGGCAGGAGGTGGCCATGGGGAGCAGCCGACTGTTACCAGTCATTCACTTTGCTGTTTTCTGAGACTCTGTCCCAGTTCTGGCAGTGTTATGGGGAGTGGTATTTGAGGTGTAGTTAGTTTTGTTGTCCCAACCCCTCCACCCCCGAATTTGGTTGCGATTGTAGCTTCAGTGAAATTTCTCATGGAGTTGGCGGCTGTGTGAAGTGAGCAGAGGCAGTAGTGTCCAATCCAGCCAGCAATTTCTTCTGAAATTAAGTATTCAACCAATTAAATGTTTAAGGTGATTAAAATCCCAGAGGAGTAAAACTCTATGGTTATTTTCCAGAAAAGGGAGATGCTTCAGCAAGATGTGTTCTCAGTAGCAGTAAGCGGGTGGTGTTTTACGGCCCATCCTGTACCAAATGTCAGGCTCTGTCACCTGCCGCACTGAAGAGGAGTGGAAAAGGTGGGCCTGAAGCCACCACGGTGCTGGCGTACGCCCAGGAGGTGCTAGTGCCACCCCATGTGTCCTCAAGCGCAGCCCTTCACATTGCGACTGGGACTGTATCTGCTTCTGTTTTTGTGATAGCTTTGGAAGTTTCTTGCTAGCAAACACACAGCAGTGTGGCCTTGGGTCTAAATCTCCTCTCCAACGGCTTCTGTGTGTTTCCCAACTTCCTTCCTCTGTTTTTTTTTTTCTGAAATTAGGAGTTACTTCTACAGGCATAAAAATAGATAGATAACAGGATAAGACCACTCAGGAAAGCAGGGAGGTTAGGGGTATAATTTTTAAGGTCTTCCTGAGCTCAAAACTTTCAGCTCTGCAAGGGTTTGCAAGTGAGTTGCCTTTGTGTTTGCATACTTGACCTATTTTTAAAACACTGTTCTTAAATGTGCTGTTATGTCACCACTGACTATATTTGCTGCAGTGGAACATAAGCGACTTATTTTACCAAAAGAAGAAGTAATTGTAACTTTTCTTTACTAACTGTACTGCAAATAATGCAAAGTGGTGAGTCATGTATTTTGATTTTCAACAGAAATTAGGGAAGGTGGAAGCATAATATATTGAAAATTAGTTATTTACTGCTTGATAGCATTCTCAAGCTGTATTTTTTTGCAGCTCAGTGGAATGCATTAGGAATAAGAAATAATTCTTTTGCATATACGTCAGGAGTGGCAGCAGGGACGGGGAGGTGATTGTCCCTCTCTACTCTGCCCTCATGAGGCCCCATCTGGAGTTCTGTGTCCAAATCTGGGGGCCCCAATACAAGAAAGATGTGGAACTGTTGGAGAGGGTTCAGAGGAGGCCACAAAGAGGGCTGGAGCACCTCCCCTATGACGAGAGGCTGAGGGAGCTGGGCTTGTTCAGACTAGAGAAGAGAAGGCTGCAGGGGGACCTCACTGCAACCTTCCAGTACCAGAAGGGAGCATAGAAAAAGGAGGGGAATCAACTTTTTAAAAGGGTAGAGAATGGCAGGACAAGGGGGAATGGATTGAAACTAAAGGAGGGAAGGTTTAGATTAGATATTAGGGGGAAGTTCTTTACAGAGAGAGTGGTGAGGTGCTGGAACAGGCTGCCCAGAATGGTGGTGGGTGTCCCGTCCCTGGGGGTGTTGAAGGCCAGGTTGGATGGGGCCCTGGGCAACCTTGTGTAGATCCAGGCTGGAGGTTGGTGTCCCTGCCTGTGGCAGGGGTTTTGAACTCTATGATCCTCAGGGTCCCTTCCAACCCATGCCATTCTATGATTCTGTTATACTTACAGACGTATATCATAGAATATAAAACATGTAAGTGTGCAAACGGGTTATATAAATGTCTGTTTCAACATGATGAACAACAGTTTTTGTTTTGTGCTAGTACGGAACTGACTGTTTTTATGAGTGATTTCTGAAGAACAATGTAACATGAAAAAGGACTATGGGGCTAGAATTTTGTTGCAGACAAAATGGACTTTGAAACTATGATAGTAGGTTCACATAGTAGATGCTTGACAAAGTGGACTTTGATACTGTTCACAAACTAGATTCTTGACCTTGCAGTATTAAGTTACTTCCTTTAACTTTACAGAACCTTTTTAAAATGATCCTTTCATTTATATGCTTCATTTTGTAGCTCCATATGAAGTCAGACACTCTACTCACCAGCAAGATGGATCATCATCAGGGAATTATGGAGCCAAACCTGCAGTTGCCTGTTCAACTCTTAATCGGGTAATGAATTGCATGTTTTCCTTTAGTAGTACTACTAATAGAACTACAATAGAGAAATAGTTTAAAGAAAAAAAAGCATTCTCTATAGTGTTTGTAGACTGGAGCCTGGAGCATGCTATTTTAGGGCTATGAAGATGATAAAGGGCCTGGAAAATCTATCCTATAAGGAAAGGCTGAGAGAGCTGCAGCTGTTCTGGAGAGCTGGAGAAAAGAAGACTGAGGGGGGACCTAATCAATGTTTATAAATATCTTAAGTATGGGGTGCAGGGGGAATTGGCCTGCCCCTTTTCTGTGGTCAGTGGAGACAGGACAAGGGGCAATGGCTGCAAGTTGGAGCACAGGAAGTTCCGCACCAACATGCGGAGGAACTTTTTCCCAGTGAGGGTGACAGAGCCCTGGGACAGGCTGCCCAGGGAGGTGGTGGAGTCTCCTTCTCTGGAGATATTCAAGACCCGTCTGGACGCCTATCTGTGCAGTATGAGCTAGGGAGCTGCTTTGGCAGGGGGGTTGGACCCGATGAACTCTCAAGGTCCCTTCCAACCCCTACAACTCTGTGATTCTGTGATTTTAGTATATGAAAAAGCAGAAAACAAAGCTGATGAGAAGGAGAAATTAAATAATCCAATTAATTGAATTGCTGAAGTTAAGTAGAATGAGAAGCACCAAATAGCATAGGTAGGAAAATTAGGTTGAGAATCTTCAGTTCAAAAGTGAAAAAATAAAATAAATTTGAGATTGTCCTAGCAAAGCAAAACATTTTCATTTAAAATACATGAGGTTTTACAGAGATTCCTGCTTGATGTAGAGTGCCATCTGTAACACATGTGCAGAATCTTATGACCTGATACTCTGCGTATACTGTTTTTCCACCCCAGTTGGTTAAATCACATCTCAAACAGAAAAAATAATTTTCTGGATGTTTGTTATCCTTTGTGAGATGGATCCTATGTTTTCCTGCTGGTTGCAAAAGGAGATCTTTCCGATGTTCCAGTATGCTTGCTGTGACTTTATTATGCAAGCAGGTAGTTTGCCCTAAGGAAGGACAGAGCTCCCCTAAGGGACAGCTTTTGCTAAATAAGCAAGACTCAAGAAAGACTGTACCTATTCCCTAGTGCTTAGCACCCACACCCATAATATAATGGTCTGCAGGTAGCATCACATCATTTGTGCTAACTTGAAATTAAATTGGGTGCTTTTGTGTGGCACTTTGAAATGAAAGTTAATTCACAGCATTATGATGTTGCCCGTTTTGGGGATTTTTTAATGTATTTCAGGAGTGGTGCTTTCTGTTTAATTCTTAGGCAATGGGTAGGTATGTCAGAGAAGGGGTTGCAGAGCTGATTTGAGACTGGTTATTGTTTGTTCTTGCCCTCCCTTTTTAAACCTATTGTCATCCAGGCCTGAAGCATCTGAAGTAGGAAGTCATTCCAATTTAATGAAGACACTAATTGTACCCGCAGCCCTTTCCTAAATACCCCCACCCCACCTGCCAAACATACAGACCTCCCTTAAGTCAATCAGAAAGCAAAGGCATAAATAAATAATATGCCCTTCTCCTCCAGAATTTTCTTCTTCCTGAGGGAGAACTTGTGCCTAAACTGTGAGAAGTGACAGAAGGTCAAGGAGGTCTCTAGGGGTTCATGGATCTTCCTGGCTTGGTGTAAAGTGTGCTGAGTTACCTGCATGAGCTGAGGGTCTGGAAGCGATGCAGCTCCATAGTTACAGCAGTGCTCCCAGACTAGATACTGGGTTTCTCAGCAAAGCTAAATTTTCAAGCACCGTGCTGCATAAATACAGCTTGAGGTCCTTCACTGGTTCCATCCGTTTCAGGCATACGGTGTTCAGTTCAGGGTTGTAATGCATGGCAACAAAATGAAACTACAAAACAAATCCAGAGGTGATAAAGTATGACTTGGACTTCCCTTTTTGAGGTCAGCAGTAGTAAGATTTTCCTTCTTCTTTTAGTTTTGGTCATGTAAAACTTCCTTTAATTGCCTGGGTAAAGGTACCTAATACCAGTTTCAGCTTTAACAGGTAAGTAATGGGCTGGTAATCAGCATGGCCATTTCTGCTTCTCCTCTTTCTTAATGTGTACGTGTCTGCTAATAGAAGAGAGTGAATTTATTTCTTGAGGTTCCCAGAACACATGGGAACAGCCTGCAGCCAGTGTCCTTCCCTTCAGTCTCTTTCAGCGGAGCGGGAGCAGCAGGAGAGCAGCACCCACTACTCGGATGACCCTTGGAGGATAACGGAGGAGCAGCGAGACTACTATGTCAACCAGTTCAGGTCCCTGCAACCTGATCTGAACTCCTTTATTTCAGGTAGTTCTTACCCAACAACAAGTGTATCAAGTAGAAGGACCAGGCTGAGGGGTGCTAAGTAGATTGATTCTTCCCCCCCTCCAGCCTTGCTCCCTCTGGAAGGAGTTTATGGGAAAGAGATTGATTGCATCTTCTCTATAAAGACAGACAACTCAGAGAGCAAACCAATACCATAGGCTCAATGAATTTTCCTAAATATTAGGAAATGTCCTAAATATTTAGAATAATAATATTCCTAATAACCTAAATATTAGGAAAATAATTACATCTGAGAGAGAATCATTGCAATTGAGTAAAAATTAAAGTGAGTTCTCACTCTGAGTGACTGTATTTGTGGATCACACCTACAGTATGTATTGAGCCAAAAGAGTCCTTTGGCTTGTGCTTGCATTCCAGCAGAATTGTGGCAGCATCCACAAATGATGAAAGTGAAGCATACTTCACCTGTACTGTGTGGTTGAACCTAGAGTGTTTATGGCTGTGATGGACCAAGATTTTGACCTTTAGGTGATTAAAATCAAATCTTGGACAGCATGCATGTGATAAAAGCATTGTGATACAGCCAAAAGCTCAAATAAATTACCTGCTGCTGATAGAAATTAGTGTGTCACCAGTTCTTTGCCTCAATTAAGATCCCTTAATATAATTTGCTTGAAAGACCAAATGACTGTTCAACCACACAGTATTTCCTCACAGACTGATTTATGTCTGCAACTGTGTGTGTGTGTATGTATGCATACACAGCTATTCGGGTAGCTGTGTATTTACCTTTGTCAAGCAAGCTTCTCAGGCAGTTCTTGCATGTTACTGTTAACAAGCAATAAATTTCAGCTTCCACAGCATCCTAAAATATTTAACCCGTAGAAATCCTTGCTGCAGGATGATGCAGATCCTAGACGTTTGTTCAGGTTTCAGAAATCATTTGAGAAATCTGTGACTGAAAATACTGTCAGAAGTTACTGAATATTTAATGCTAACTCTGGTTGAGTGAGTTCCTGAATCTCAGGTGGTCAGAGGTTGTGTGAGGATGCATGCAGCAGGACAGCAGCCACAGCATGAATTACCTGTGTTTTTCTTTCCCCGTTTTCCTTCTTTCCCCCCTGTTTTCCTTCTTCCCTGCCACCCCCCTCCCCCTTTTCCTTCTTTTTACCTTTTTTTTTTCATTATTTTGCTTTTTTCCATAACATTTGAGTCACTGCAGAGGAAAAGTCAACAGTTGAAGCAGTATCTTAGGAGTGCAGTGCAGACTCTACAGCACTGTACTGCTGGATGCATGGCTTCTGGGTGAAACAGAACTGTTTGTGTCTGTTATTTTGTCATTGGTGACATATTAATTATGCTGGTTAGAATCACTAGTACTGAAGTGTGTTTTCCTTTTGTTTATTTTTCCCATATGGAGGGAACAGGGAAATGAGGTCAACAGCTCTGTCTGACTTTCACTTATTTACCTAGAGACAAATGGTCCAAAAGCTATATTAGCATCCAGTTAATCCAAGCACCTCTTGGGTGTAAAGTAAGCAGCTGCTTCTGGCACAGCAGCCCTGGCCAGAGGTAAATAATTGGAGAATTAATTTCCAGTGGTTGATGAGGCATGCTTTCCCAACAGGTTCCGTGGCAAAGAATTTCTTCACAAAATCAAAGCTGCCCATCCCCGAGCTTTCTCACATCTGGTAGGTACTGCAATAGCGCTGGGGATGTGTATCCTGGGGGTTTTTTTTGGTGGATATTTCTTTTTTAAAGCCACTTCATTCAAGAGTTCTTGTTACATTTTGAAAAGTGTCTTCGATTTATAATTACCGCTCTTATCTCCAGAGTCACTTTGGGGCCCAAACAGCAGGGTGCTCATTGATCTTCCTGACGCGCTTGTTTGCTGTGGGGATGTTGGCCTACTCAGCACGGCTGGGGGGGTTGGAGTAGCGATGTCACTGAGAGCTGCCCTCAAGTGCCCTGCGAGCAGCATCATTAGCTCAGCGAACTGACGCTCCTCATGAAACAACACTGAGGGGAAGCACCTCTGGAATGTTTTAGCTGTGGTGTTGGGTTTATGTTCCTGGCTGCGTTTTGTCAGAGGAGGCCTAATGAATGCCTAATTTTTAGTAAGTACAGCTACAGAATTCATCAGTGCTTTTCTAATGAACCAGCACACTTATTTTTAATGAGCTTGTTTAGAAACGATGGCGGATGGAACTGTACATGATAGAACTTGACAAGGAGTCTATTATGTTTTCATAGACAGCACGGTGCTTTGTAATTCAGTGTCAGCCTTGCATCTCAGATAGGAAGAGCAAGCAGGTTTAAATGTTGATCAAAAATGCTGATAGAAGTTTGACTTTTTGTATTATGCTTTTATGAAGAGACATGAGAAGAAAAGCTTGCAAGAGCCTAAACATGCATCGGGGTCAAAGAATATGTCTCTAATCTTTTCAAAGCAGCTTGTCAGTTGGGAACATAAACCCCCCCCCAACAAACAACTGAAGAAATGTCATGTTGGGGGGTAGTGAATATTGGAATTGAAATGTAAGATTATGTAAGAGGAACGGATTCACCCAATATGTTAACAAAGCACATTTTATTTCTCTTGGTGACACAAGTTGTTCCCTGTGCAACATTTGAAGAGAAGTATTCCTTTCTAGTTGATAATTAATCATTTTGTAATTATGTGATTTATGAGGTTGCATTGTTGTTCTAAACACACAAGATGTTTTTACAGAGAGAGTGGTGAGGTGCTGGAACAGGCTGCCCAGAGAGATGGTGGATGCCCCATCCTTGGAGGTGTTCAAGGCCAGGTTGGATGGGGCCCTGGGCAACCTTGTGTAGATCCAGGCCTGAGGTTGGTGACCCTGCCTGTGGCAGGGGGGTTGTAACTCTATGACCCTTGGGGTCCCTTCCAGTCCAGACCATTCTATGATTCTATGATGTTTCAGTCTTTGTTAACTATAACCTCATCAGCTTGGAAAATGCTCCTTACTTTCAAAGAGCAGGAAGTTGAATGTTTGTCAAAATGGCTTTTCAAAAGCCATTTACGTTACTCTTTTCTTGAGTAAGTGCTAAGTATCCATTTGCTGAAGTGTTTAAGGTCCTGCATGGATTGGCCAAAACTAACTAACTAACGGTTAATTTTGCCCTTGGAAATACAGAAGATGCATTTCATGTTAGAACATACACACACCATCGTATTTTATGGAATGATGGACAACAGAAAAATATATTTTATTTAAAAGAAGTGATGAGTCACTATTAGAAAATTAGCTTCCTTCATTTTCCCCATGAGACAAATGTACAGGTTGGGATCAGGTGCAAATGCTGGAGATGCTTGTCTGGTATTAAAGTATCCCTTCTCAAAGTTGTGTTTCTTTCTCCTGGTGATTGCACTCTGAGGTAACAGCTTGGAAAACGTGTGCCTGTCATACCTACAGGGAGCTGAGCGATGTGGACTGCGACGGGGCACTGACGCTCCCGGAGTTCTGCGCTGCTTTCCATCTCGTGGTTGCAAGAAAGAATGGCTACCAGCTGCCGGAGACGCTGCCGGAGACGCTGCTGCCCGAGTACCTTCAAGCAGGTAACGTCCCCGCAGCAGGTTGCACTCCATAGCCATCTCAGAAACCCAGGGTATGTGTAAGATGGCTTTTGTTTTCCATCCTGCAGGCAGAGTGGGGTCCTACATGGTGTAATGGCTCTCTTTAACATGTGCATTTTTAATTAATTGCTTATGAGGCAGTTGCTGAGGAAGGGATGTATAAAAGCACAAAATAGCAATGGCTCTTATATTTCTGCCTCTCTGCTCCAGCATGCTTTGGGTGCCTTTATAGCTAAAGTGGCAGGCGATTACCTCTGGCAAAGATAACCTATGATGACTTCAATTTCTTTTAACTCTTTCAATGATTTTGCCCTTAAGTATCTGCCTATTGAAGGCGTGTTGAAAATGATACTGGACTGCTTTAGAACTTCTGATGCAAATATGTTTTGTTAGATGCAGTTCCTCGTGGTAGCAAAGGTTGATTTTGGGGTTTTTTTTGTAATTCATTTTATGTAATCCTCAGAGTCTCCTGTAAGTAACTTGCAGTAATGACAGGGGTCTTAAAACAGCATGTGTAACCTAAGGATAAATTAGTCCAAAATACAATGTACCTCAGTAGCAGTGTGCAATGTGAGACCTGCCCTTTCATTTGTTCTCTTCAGTTATGTCTCTTTTAATTATAAATCAACATGGAAATATATACTGTCCCATCTGAAAAATGTGCATGACTTTCTAGGGCAAAGAGGAATAATCCCAGGTGATAATTGGAGTGCTAAGGGATAATACTTGAGACCTAATAAAATCTCCATTAAATTTGATTACACTGAATATATTTAAAGACAGGAAAAGAGCAAATCAAGCTGTAGTTGGGAAAATAGAATGTTCACCCTCTATCAGATTTGTGCAGTAATTTCTGGTGGAGTCATGTTCTTTGTAATCCACTATCTTAATATCCATGGGAAGAAGCTCCTGTAAAACCCACACTTCCAAGTCTTCATCACTTTTAGTCTGTTGTCACAAGTATAACTACTTTTCTCCCTTCATGACCGCCACGTTGTTCGCTGTTCTCTTGCCTGTCCTCATCATAAATCAGCTTCTAAGCGCCTCCATGCAGGTTTGTATTGGTGTGTCTTCATGTGGTGGCTTGACCCTGGCTGGAGGCCAGACACCCACCAAAGTTGCTCTATCACTCCCCTTTTCAGTTGGACAGGGGAGAAAATATCTACTGAGAGGCTCAGGAGTCTAGATAAGGACAGGGAGAGATTCTGCAGTCAGCATCACGGGCACAACAGACTCAGCATGGAATAAAATGCACCTAATTTATTACCCAATCAGAACAGAGCAGGATAATGAGAAGCAAAACCAAATCTTGAAAGACCTTCCTCACCCCTCCTTTCTTCCTGCGCTCAACGTCATGATTTCTCTCCCTCCTCCTCCCCTAAGCAGCACAGGGGGAGGGGGAATGGGGGTTGTGAACAGTCGATCACATGTCTCGGCCGCTCCTTCCTTCTCAGGGAAACAGCTCCTCACACCCTTTCCCTGCTGCACCATGGGGTCCCATTCACAGGAGACAGTCCTCCATGAACTTCTCCAACGTGAGTCCCTCTCATGGGCTGCAGTTCTTCATGGACTGCCCCAGCATGGCTTTCATGGGGTGCAGACCTCCAGACCCAGGCTGTTCCAGCATGGGTCATCCACTGAGTCACAACTCCTGCCAGGAAACCTGCCCTGGGATGGGTCCCTTTCTCCACAGGCTGCAGGTCCTGCCAGCACAAGCTCCCACCAGATCACAGCCTCCTTCAGGTGTCTCCACCTATTCCAGTGTGGGGTCCTCCACAGACTGAATCTTCTGTCTCCCCTTCTTCACTGACCTTGGTGTCTACAAAGTTCCTTACACCTTCTCACCCCTTTCTCTGGTGGCAAAAAGCTGCTGCTTGGTTTTTTGTGAGGTTTTTACCTTCTTAACTCTGTTATCCCAGAGTTGCTACCACTGTTGCTGATTGACTGAGCCTTGGTCAGTGGTAGGTCCATCCTTGACCTGTCTGGCTTCTCACAGAAGCTACCCATGCAGCCTGCCTATCCTGCCTAAGCCTTGCCACACAAACTCAAAATATTTCCCATTAAGCCTTTTTCTATACAACAGCAATGGAAATAACTATCTCTAGTAGTAGGGAATAAATTATGTCAGTGGAAGAAGGAGCATGGTAAACTGTGGTGGTTCCCTGGGAGTCTGCTTTTTCCCTAATTTGTCCCTTTCAGCCCTGAGGTTGTACCATTTTCTTGCCTGGTTATTATTTCATGTGTTGGATGCCACCAAGCATTTCAAGCTGCTGTGCATGGAAGAGGTGAAAGGACTCTCAGTACCGCAGCTAACGTGCTCCCTCAGGTTAACTTGAGGGCCTGCAAATGTCTCGTGTTCATTCCCCTGCCTGGTCATGATTCAGAAACGTATCTTTTGAAAGACTTGCATTAATAAAAACCAGAACATTTTGGTTGGTTGGTTGCTTTGGGTTGGGTGTTTTTGCTGTTGGGAACTCAGTGGAGATTACTGGAAACTCTTTTCATTAGGTTGGTTGCTATTTTTCAGAGTGAGGCAGAATTTGGTTCCAGGGAAATGCTCGCATCTGTTCAGAGTGTTAAAGGATCCAATAAAGTGACTTGGAGCATAAGAGCACTTAAGAATGAATTAATCTCACTGGTTTTATGGCTTGTTCCACGAACTGCAAGCTCAGGGACAAACGCTATTCTGGCACAGCTCCATCAGCAATTTGACCCACCACCTCCTTTTCTGGAAGTTTTTATTAAAACAAATTTACTGAATTTGTAAAGCTATTTGCCCTGTATGTAACCCACTGTATGCTAAATTAAGACAGATTTGCAATAGCTTAATATATTCAGATAAGCTAGATGCTAGCCAGAAATGATAAATTTGACCTGAGAAGTGGTTATTCTGCCTTTCAATATGTTGATCTTAAAGAAAAACTGCTCTCCAGCTGTTAAGACAGCTTCATCTCGGAGGAACTAATCCCAGAGTGGTATCAGCAGAAGGACCTAAGTTTATGGAATAGAAATGAAGTTCTTGTGAATATTGGTGGAACAAGTTAGAGAAGGTATTTTTTTTCCTGCTCTCAGTGCTGTTTAGCTGAAGAATATGAAAGATAGTAAATACTGCAGCAACTACTGTCCTTGCTTGTCACTGGCCTTCAGTTTTAGCGTATGATGTAGATTCTGATATGCTTACCAGTATTCCAAGTGTCAAAAGTTAGAGCTGAATGTTCAGTTAGTACCTTTAGCATTCCTAAGCCAGCAGTGTATAAACTATAAGGCCTACTAAGCTGATGCTGGTCTATGAGGAGGAAAAATACAAATTAGCAGTTGTAGTTTGGCAGGTAATGTTTACTGAGAATGACTTTTCTCAAATTGCAACATTATTTCTACAACAGAAATTATGCATGTTATCCCTTCTGTGACTTTGAATCAGTCAAAATAGAAAATAGATTTTCTTCCTGCTGTTTGACATCTGTGGCCTATAGATCAGTTCTGATATACATAGAGACAAAGGATAAAATTATTCTGGAACAGGTTTTTAAGAAGTATCTATTAACCAAAATCTTCCTTTCTTTCTCTTTCTTTCCTCTGCAGCTTCTTTAAAGCCCATGCATGACTGTGCACTGTTTGATTCTTATCCTGAGTCATTACCAGGCAGTCAGCAGCCTCGGGACTTCAGTCGGACGGAGGTAAGAAGGCATAAGCAGGGCAGCTAGGGACCTTGCAGAGTAATAGCCCAGCTTCACCAAGGCTGTGGTGTGCCTAGCAGCAGAACAGCAAGTCTTCGAGAGGACTTCAGGAGTCTCTGAGTTTACCATTAAGCCACCTTAAACCCCTCTCTTAGGGTGCATGGAAAGGGCTGGCAGGCTTTTCAGGAGATATTCTCACAAAGCAGAGTTCCCAGCAGCGATGGAAGGACTCCAGCCCAGTGTGAAGTTGGAGCCTGTGCAGGGCAATACCCTTACCTGTTCGCCTGGCTGTATTTGGCCTTCCTGAGCTGGAGTCCACACTGCCAGGGAGGGAGGAGTGGTGGCACAAGGAGAGTGCTCTGGTGAAACAGCTCCTGAATATGAATTGGTTGAAAATGTCAGGCTTTGAGTGCAGCAGTTCTAGTCAGGCACTGCTGGCTCTGTGGCTCTTGGGGTTCTTTTTCCATGTACAGTGCTCCATTTTCACACTCGCTCCCTTGGTTTTGATGATGAGAAGAAAAATGGCTTGGCTTGTCCTGATTCCTTGTACTTTGCTTCTTTGGAGACTGAAACCATCCCAGATTTTGTGCAGTGTGTAAACACATAGTTCTGTTCAAAGCAATTCACTCTCCATTTTAATATCCAACCTCTTTGCAGTTTAAGGAACCGTGATCTAAGTAAGAGTCTAGGTGGTAATTGAAAGGAGCTGGAAGGAGTGTTTTGAGGGAAGGCTGGAGGTCCATCATAGCTATATCATGACAGATACCAGCCTGGTAATGGAAGACTGTTGCAAGCAAAACTGAATTAAGGAGAAGAATTTATCACTGAGGCTAAACCCCAAAACTTTAAAGATCCTGTAGTCTGAACTAACAGGGCCACTGAGTTGGGCACAGACATTGCAACACTGAATATACACACTGTGGGATCTAAGGGTTTAGTATTTAAGGTGAATCAGACTGACTGCAAGAACAGGCCCTTCTGATGCTGCTTCCAAGTTAAAAAGTGATGGCAACTCAGCAAGGCTGCTCCCTGCTTATTTCCTCCCTGTACCTTGTTCTGGGGAGTTTCTGGGTCAGAACTCAGCTGTTCCCTCATCAGATTCCGCTCGGGAGTGACATCGCCAAACAGCCTCTCCCAAGCTGCTGCAGAGTACAGTGCTCGCTCTGGGCAGTGCTGCAGGCAATGCTTTGAGTGTCCAGTTTATCCTCTGGAATATATAAAATACACTGCGGTCTCCCAGGTCAGTATTGCCCTTTGTACAGCTGTTTGGCCAAGGTGCAGCAGTCGTGCTGGGTTTTGAAAGCAGCACAGCTGTTCTGGTAGTGCGGGCTGCTGGTCGGCAGTGTAGGCAGGTCCTTAACCATAGTAGAACAGCCTCATGCCATGTGTATCACCTTATTTTGAGAGGGTGGTTCGCAGGGGGTCTGCAAGATTGTGACACAGGCCACACTGCACTAGAATGTAGTTCTTTGCTGTGTGGTCCTGTAGCAAAGCTCAACGGTCCCTTGAGATTCTGCCTTACTAGTGTACCTATGTGTGTATTGGTTTGCAATTTAAACAAGCAGAAGAGGCAAAATTTAAGGTGATTTGTATTTGAAAACTCATTTGCTGATGTCATCATGTGTATGTATGTATATACATAACTCCATTTCCAGACTCCAGTAGGAGTATTTCAGTTAATTCCCTGCATCAACTTAAGATAGTAATTTTTAGAGAGACTTATTTGTCCTCCTAAAAACTGTCATATCCCTGCCTGGATGGGGTTCTTCTGTCCATAGTGACCCGTGAGTGTCTGCTTCTCTTTTTCACTTGCATTCTCATGTGCATATAAAAATATACACACATGATTAAAAGAGATACAGATATAACGTATCATTAAATTACATTAACAATATAAAAATATAATTGTATTGACACCCTAGAAGGAAAGGAAGCCATCCAGAGGGATCTTGACAGGCTGGAAAGATGGGCCCGGGTGAACCTAATGAGGTTCAACACTGCCAAGTGTCAGGTGTTGCACTTGGGCTGGAAGAATCCCAGACATAGATACAGACTGGGAGAAGAGCTTCTTGAGAGTAGCCCTGCTGAGAAGGACCTGGGTGTCATAGTGGATGAGAAACTTCACATGAGCCAGCAGTGTGCTCTTGAAGCTCGCAAGGCCAATGGTATCCTGGGCTCCATCAGAAGAGGGGTGGCCAGCAGGGACAGGGAGGTGGTTGTCCCTCTCTACTCTGCCCTTGTGAGGCCCCAGCTGGAGTACTGTGTCCAGAGCTGGGGCCCCCAATACAAGAAAGATGTGGAACTGTTGGAGAGGGTTCAGAGGAGGGCCACAAAGATGATTAGAGGGCTGGAGCACCTGCCCTACAAAGAGAGGCTGAGGGAGCTGGGCTTGTTCAGTCTGGAGTAGAGAATGCTGCAGGGGCACCTCATTGCAGCCTTCCAGTACCTGAAGGGAGCATACAAACAGGAGGGGAATCAACTTTTTAAAAGGGTAGGTAATGGCAGGACAAGGGGGAATGGATTAAAGCCAAAGGAGGGAAGGTTTAGATGAGATATTAGGGGGAAATTCTTTACAGAGAGAGTGGTGAGGTGCTGGAACAGGCTGCCCAGAGAGGTGGTGGGTGCCCCATCCCTGGGAATGTTCAAGGCCAGGTTGGATGGGGCCCTGGGCAGCCTTGTCTAGGTCATGCTTGGAGGTTGGTGTCCCTGCCTGTGGCAGGGGGGTTGGAACTCTGTGATCCTTGGTGTCCCTTCCAACCCAGACTATTCTATGATCTTTATACACGTAATTAAATAGCTGCAGTTTACATAACTTCTTGACTTCAGGATCTACTTCAGTGCCTCTGTGGTCTAGGGAGCCCTCGGTTTTATTCAGGTACTGACTTTGCAGGTGCTTACTCAGATGTGAAAAGCCACCTCTTCAGTTACTGAAGAGGTTTGAGGAAGTTTGCTCTTTAGGAGTCGAGTCTTTGGGGCTGTGAGATTAGACAGTTCTTTTATATATTTCAGAAAGCTCAGAAACCTTGCTTTCAAAGTCATCTTGTGTTTCTTAGAAATAAAATGTCATTCTAGTAACCTATCCAATATAATATAATTTTATATTCTTAATAAATGTCTGGTTTTTAGGCTCTTTTTGCCTGTGGTCCTTGAATGTATATGTGCAGAGTAAGGATAAGTCTAGAAGGAGCAATTAAATCATGTGAGTTTTTTTCTTTTTAGTTTTTTCTGTTGCATTGGAGATGCTAGTAGTAGGAATGATAGTAACAATTAAAAAGCTTTACAGGATATACAGCACAAAATGTAAAAAAAATCCAAAACCCAAACAAGCAAAAAATCCCCCATTTTATATTTCATTCTTAACTTGATTTTCAGTAGTTAAGCTTTCAGATCTCTGCCTTATCTCTGCCCTCTCCTCCTTGAAACATTCTCGCCATCACTGCCGATAACTTGCAGATTTCTGTGCTGCCTCTGTAGGCAGATAATGTTCTTGGGGAACAGCTGGATCTTCTGCTGCTCCATTCCTAGGTTCTGCAAAATACTTTTATTTTCTTTTTCGTGTCTTTGTTGAAAATGAAGCTGATTCTGTAGCATGATTGCCAGCTGGCTGAGCACAGACAATGTTTCCTGACTGTATCCCAATTATTTGACTAGTTTTGCTCCATTTCTTAGCTGTTTGGCTCCTAGACATGCAGGACAAAGCCCTGGATTAGTTTGTTTCAAGGCCTTGTTGTTTTGGTTCTTTGTTATCTTCCAAAATTAAAGGACTAAAAAAAATCTCTTCTCAAAACTGATTTGAGAATGATTTTGACTTTATTTTTTTCCACTGATGTTTTTATGGTCAGAATTAATACTCTGGATGAGTACAATTTGGAAGGTCAGTAATTCATCTCCCTCTGTGGGATGTGCAGTAATTCACTGTTTCAATTTAATTTGTAGCTTGGCTTCTTGAAGAAATATGTTTAGATACTTGCTCACTACGTTAAAAACATTATATCATCTTAAAAACATTATGTCATTGATGCAATCAGTTAGGCATTATCTCCATGTCTTTGTCTCCTTCCACCTATCATCCATTCAGGCTTTTAAATTTCATTTCAGAAGACCATTTTTTTACTGTGACTGCTGAATTACAGTACTGCAAGACAACGGAAACAGTTCTTGAATGCACCCATGAAGAAAATGATGGCAGGAGACAGGTCACCTGAGTGCTAGGCTTTTTTAAACTTAAAAAAACCCCACATGAAGCCTGCTAATGTAATACTCCAGAATGACAAGGGTGACTGCTTTTTGTTAAACAAGGTGTCTTTGTCTTCCCTTTTTTTTCTTTTTTCAAGGTTTTCTCCCATTCTGGTTCTGGGGGTTTGGGAGTTTTTTGTTTGTTTGGAGTTTCCCCCCCCTCCCTTTAGCTCTTTTCCTCAAGCTTTCTCACTTCCAAAAGCTTAAAGATAAGAGATTCCACACTAAATGCACAAAATGACTGACTCAGAACTGCCTCAGAAATGTCATGCTCACAGCTCATTGAAATTTGTGAGTTGTTCCATTGATTCAAGTCTGTACCAAGTTAAGCCTTTAGTCTGACACTCTTTAGAGTGCCCGGGCTAGTTAGGGATGTGAAAAGTTTTGTTCACCTGCTTTCAGAGTCCACAAGCCATGTGTGTGCTGTGTTACCTCCTCAGAAGCACAGGGGAATCCCACATATGTCTTTATAAAGCAGGTCTTATAGCTGTTTACTTTTGGCCTTCATGAGTTACTGACTTGAGATTTTTGTTATCAGTTCTTATAAATACTTGAGGAGTGAGTGTCAGGAGGATGAGATCAGTCTTTCTTCAGTGGTGCCCAGTGAGAAGACAAGAGGCAATGGGCATTAACTTGACTACTGGAAGTTCCACCTAAACTTGAGGAGCTTCTTTACTGTGAAGATGACTGAGCACTGGGACAGCTCGGTCCCAGAAGTTGTGGAATCTCCATCTCTGGAGAGATTCAAAACCTGGCTGGATGCTGTCTTGTGCGGCCTGCTCTAGGTGATCCTGCTCTGGCAGGGGGCTTGGACTAGGTGGTCTCCAGAGGTCCCTTTTGATCCCTGCCCTTCTGTGACTCTGAAGGGCCTTTATTTAAGAATAACTATAATGGCAAATACCATCTTCAGAATATGCCATTTCACTGGATATCAGCTGCCAGAGGTCCCTTTGACTGCCAGTCTATGATTCTGTGCGATGCTTTTGTTTTTTGTTGGTTTGTTTGGGGTTTTCTTCTTAAATTTCTTCAAAATCTGTGTTTCTGAATCCATTTGGTTTTGGCCTAGTGGATTTCAGGATGTTTTTAGGTCCAACCACCTCCATGCTTCCTGGGGGAAAACCAGCATCACTTAATAGTTAGAGAAACTCAGAGTTTCTGATGCTTGCTTTGTTGTTGTTTTGGCTACAGAGCATGTCCCTACTCTTACAGATAAAGGAGGTAGAATTTGTTCTTGGTTCCTTCTTGTGAACTGTGCAGCAGAAGTTGCAAGAACAACTAATGCCTGTAAGGTGCTGCTGGAAAAAAAGGAAAGTGTAGAAATAAGACTGGGGAGAAGTTTCTTGTGTTCCCATCAGAGGCCTGAACGGGCCTCCTACAGACACACTCATGAAATCTGTTTTTCCCCATCTCAGTGACTGCACATTGAAAGAAAAGAGTAGCTCAAAGATCAGCCACCTCAGCTGGAAGACTTTAAATGCAGAACTACTGGGCTTTGCAGCATGGTGTTTTGGCTGGGCAGACTGTTCTGTTGGAGACTCTGACTGGTGGGAAGGGGCTGGAGAAGGTTTCCTCAACCCTAATGCAGGTGTTGCACATGAAGAGAAAAGAAAACACAGAATACCATTGCTCAATTGTGAAAGATCTCTCCTTGCATACAGTCCTTAGCTCCTTGTCATTCACTACTGAAGTGCTTCTCTAACTCATTTCACGTGTGGAGCTGCTGTACCTTGACAAGCACGGTTATGTTGTCTTTCTGCAGGTCCTCCATGCTTTATCTGACAAAGCAAATCCTGGGGAAAGGGAGAATATATTGCCTTTATTTATGTGGATCTGTATTGTTAAATATTTGACTGTGGAAAGGTGTGAGCTACAGCAATTAGTATAATAAGTAAATCTCTTTTCTTTAAGAAAACATCAGCTGAAGAGGTACCTGATAACTCTGCCCTGTTACAAGATGGAAAGAAAGATGACAAACAAGGTATTGAAATGCATAACTTTTTTTCCCTCCTCCCCATTATGGGTTAAATTCTGTGTGGTTTTAGTAATACCATATCTTTACTGACAGAATCAATGGTACGTTTCATTTTGAAGCTGGCTATGTGTTGCTGTAGATTTAAGAGACACCTCATTGACAGCAGCTGAGTTAAAGACAAATAGATGGATGGGTTTGCTTGAAAATTAGTTCTGTCATCTGTAAATGATATGAAATGTGCCTTCTAAAACACTTCTAGTCATTAGGCAGTTAATGTTGCACTTCTTATTTTAACAAAGATGTAGTTGTTGTTACCAGGAGTTTTGTAGGATGAAAGATTACATTGTGCCAAATAGCAACACTTCAAAATTAGTTTTCATTCCTGTTAAAAATAATCCCCATATTTTCTTGGAGGAAAAAAAAAAGGTTTTGACAAACTGGATTGAAAATCCTCAACGTGTTTATCTTCAAATCTGCCAGTAGCAAGGCACCTGAAATAGAAGTGATGGTTTTCCTTTTTCCACCCAGTAGCTTCTAGGGCTTACAGAATCTGCTGGATCATCACACAGTTATTTGTTCCTTTCTCCTAGTCTTTCAGGTTGTCACTTGCTGTCCCTCAGTTGTGGAAAGAAAAAGAATTGTGGGTATTTATTACCTTATAGGGACCTGAAAGGTGCCTATAAGAAAGCTGGGGAAGAACTGTTCATGTGGCATGTAGCAATAGGATGAGGGATGATGGCTTTAAACTCAAAAAGGGGAGATTTAGGTTGGATATTAGGAAAAAGTTCTTCTCTGTGAGGGTAGTAAATCACTGGAGCAGGCTGCCCATAGAGGCAGTGGAGGCCCCATCCCTGGAGACATTCAAGGTCAGGCTCGATGGGGTTCTGAGTGACCTGATGTAGTGAAGATGTCCCTGCTTACTGCAGGGGGTTGGACTAGATAATCTCTAAAGGTCACTTCCAACCTGACACATTCTATGATTCTATTGTGTTGCCTAATTCTCAGAAATGTGGATTATACCTTACTTAAAAAATAAGTACCTCAACCTCCCAGCTGTCCGCATGTTAAGGTTGCATCAGAGCTGTGATACCAGGTAGTCCACATTCCTGAATCACCTTCCACACTCAGGCATGACCAGGTCTGGCAGATTCCCGGGGTCCCTGGTTCAAGGAAGGGCTGTTGGACGTTTGTGACACTGGTTCAAGGAAGGGTTGATGGGCGTTTGTAACACTTTTTGATGAGTTGGCTTATTCCAAGAAATGAATGCCTTGTTGACAAGGTTTGTGGTGTTTTAAAATTCATAATGAACCAGAGCAGGACTTGAACCTTGAAGGTTACTGCTCTGGAATGTCTAGGGAAGATTTACTTTTTACTAAGGGAATGGTTTTTTCTGCCTTGTAGGCAAAGAGCCTGGGCTTTGCTTTTTGTAGCTGACACATTAAGTCAGATGGGGGACTCTTTGATACGTGCAGTCCTTCAGGGCTGGAGATTTGCTGTATTTGTGACAAGATTCCTACCTTTTCAGCCAAGGAACAACTGCTCTTGTTCTGCCATTTATTGCTATTGTGATAAATGGAAGAGGTGATCACTCTCCTGAATCACCCCAGAAGTAAAGAATGTGTAGTTCAGAACTGCAAAAGTAAATTTTCCTGCATTTTCAAAACTGTATGAGTAGATTAGCTCTGTCAACTTATAATAAAGTTAAATACAGAAGTTAATGTCAATACAACTGGATCCCAAGGACCAGACTTTTCCCACGTTTGGTTTGATAAAGGCAGATGGAGATGAGAGCTTTCATTCCGAGCGGTCATTTATCATACAGCGTACTACAGTACAGTAAAATCGCTCAAGTGCATTAATAACACCTTGAGGAGCTCATTGCTGCAGGATGTGTAGGCATCAGTGGAAGGGCAAGAAGCACAAAGATTGGGATTTCCTAAATTCTAACCCTGTTTCCGTCGATGCCGTATGACATTCCCTGGGGCAGGCTGGCGAGGTTTCTGCTGCCAGCAGCAGCCAGTCACTCATGTGCCCTGGCTCTCTGGGTTTGTTACCTGGGAGAGATCAGTCCCAGCTCTGCCAGGTGTTGCTCTGTGAGAGCACTGTGTCTCAGAAACAGAAGTCATCCTTAGTTTTAGGGACTCACCCAACCACCTAGTTCTCAAATTTTGAGAGTATTGGCAGCTGAGGCATAGGCTTCTTTGTTCTTGACTTTTGTGCTCGTGTTCTGAGGGTATTTGGCTACTTTTCAAGTATGTCTGGTATTATCAGATGTTCTAAGTAACACCAGGCTTAGATACTTTTTTCTCAGAGCTGATACCTGTAGATTTTACTTGCACATACTTAAAGTAATTCTCATTGTTTAATTGTTTGGCTTTGTTTTTTTTTAATCTTATTTATTAAGCTCTTAAAGTAAGCACCGCTCTCAAAACGATACCAAAGGAATTTCAGCACTTGACTGTGAAAACAGGTAAGAAGGAAAAGAATTTGTCTGAACTTCCATTAGAATTTCGATCAAGTGTTTTTATAGTCAGCCTAAATTAATGTAATTTGCTTATTTTTTTTAAGAAGCTTTTGCTCTCATACTATTTTACTACAGACTGAAATTAACATTTACCTCCTAGTGACTGCTTCTTGCAAAATTAATCTTAATTAGTGCTTTGGGTTGTCAAAGGGTTTTCTTCTTTCCTTTCTTTGCTGTTAAGGTACATGTGTTCTTGACATGTGGGGAATGTTTTTAATGTAGCATTTTGTTGGGAGTCTGAATTTTGCTTTTCTGTGCTATGAACGAGATGCCAGAGCACAAATACTGTACCTCTCGATAAAAGCTCTTCTCAAGTCTGGAATGGGTATTCAGTAACTGTTCTGAAATGGCCTGGCTCTTTGTAGGAACTGAGCTTTCATGTTTTCCACCCAGGAGTTTAAGGGTAGACAGACTTTTGGAGGCACTTACAGCACTGGTACAAGCTTTTGATTTAGAGTGGGGGGGATTTCTTTGTTGAAACCACTCCTGATCTTTCTCTCTCCAACTCCAATGTACACTTCTTGTTCCTATCATACAGGAAAGTGTTATTTCTGGAACAGCATATGTCAAAATTGGTTAGTTGCTCCAGAAACTTCCGATGCATTCAGTTCAGTTCATCAGACCTCCCTTGCCTTCTGCTTCTACTGTTAACCTTTTTCCTGGAGTGGGAAGAGTCTTTGCAAGCCCTTCCTCATCCCAGTCAAGCTCAATTTGGGACTTGCTGTCTTTTCCTTTTGCATAAGTGTTTTTTACTCGTGAACATATCCTCGATTAAGAAAACTGACCCCACGTGTCTGTCACAGCAGTTTTGTCTTATAGCTCAATTTAGTCATGGCTGCTCAACAGCTGCATGCCTTGCTTCCCAACTTTCTTTTTCCTGGCTTCTTCCCAAATGCCTGGCAGCTGCCAGATTTCCTATCTTCAGCTCCTGTTCTCAAATGATTGCTGGCTCTCCTTTGCACACACACACAGACTCTTACCCTGCCCTCTCAGGGGGCGAGGCGGGCAGTTGTGAGATTCTCAGTTCTGTTCTTCTCCCCCCAGTTTTTCCCAGGAGCACCCCATAGAGTTTTATTTTCAGTTCAGCAATTGTGCCTTTGGTACACTTAGGAGAAAAACCTACTGTCACCAATGTCTTTTACCCCTGTTCTTCACCTCCTAGTCAGGAAGGTCTTCCTAATGCTGCCGCGCTCCTCCAGCAGCATTGCTGTGTTGGTATACCAAGGGAGATGGTGGCAGAATTTCATCCCATCATCATGATCCTGTCACTTCAGGGGGTTCACCCTTGCTGTCCTCCACATTGAGGCTTTGAGTGAGCACGTTCTCAAGTTGCATGATGAGATCAATGTTAGAAGTAACAGTGTTTATCTATGTAGTGGGCTTGATACAGCACAGCAATTGAGTGGTTGGTGCAGAATTGGTCATCGTTCTGAAAGGTCGTGGTACACATTAACCTTCAGGATGAAAAATCAGTTGGGATGAAGTGGGAGAAATGTTAGATCCTGCTTTGGTTATTCATTTGGGCTGTTGATGTAAATTCAGGAAAGCTGATCCTGCTGTGCCTCATCATGGGAAAGTTATCTTTGCAGGACTAGAAATTTCACATCAGTGAAAACCTTATAGGCTCAGCATCTGACATCTGGCCAGCTTATTTAGGCTCCTGAGTGCAAGATCATTATTTGCCTTGGATGTTTGAAGAATTAAAGGCCAAATTTGTGAGAGTTTAAATAGTATGTTGCTGCTTAGGCCACTGTAAGAGGCGAGTCAGTGGAGGGGATGCAGACTAGCAGGGACCTCTTTGTGTTTCTTTTCTTTAGCCGTGTGACATACTTGCACCCTTTATGGTACAGTTTTCTACCAGATCATCAGCCTGTAAAGCAAGGAGGCACCAGTTGATGAGTACAAGGTATTAGGCTACAGCCAAAAGTTACGAATCAGCATCCTTTAGAGTGTTAAAATGAAGTTGTCTGGGGAGGGAGGCCTGGGAGCTGTTAAATGCCCAAAACGGGAACCTTCACACTCTCCTGTGAATGAAAAAATAAGAGTTCACGATCGTATATGACTTTAATTAGAGCAGACTGCACTCTTCAGTTCATTAGGCTCTACTACTCCAGGAAAAGTACCAACTTTTAAATAATAAACGTAATTAATTTACTTGATGGCTTCAGGCTTTTTGATCAGCTTCATGCCAGGGTAGGCATCCATAGGAGTCGAAATATGGAAAACTCATGAACTGGATAAATAGTTCTGAATGGTCTTGGATGATTATGTTGTGTGTGTGTGTCAACTTGCACATCACGAGCATGGACTGAGCATACAAAATAACTGCACATTTCATGGATATCCTGCCCCAATTATTTGTATGTATAATGAACTATCCACTTTACTATATTTTTTTAATATTATACTCTACTACTTCTTTTGAAAGATAAAGCAAAGTCTGGGTATTGTGTAATCACAGCCTTGAATTTCCTGGGGTTTTTTCAAAAGCCTAAAAGAAAATCCTTGGCAGTTGGATTCTTTTGCTGTCGTTTTTCATTAGCAGTTATTCTCAGATTCTCTATTCCTTGTATGCTTTCCTGTTTACCTCACCAAGATATCCTCAGAGGGTTTGAATGTCAGTTTTACCTGCAGGATCTTAGACGAAAGGATTTCTAAAAGAAGTATGAGCAGAATTATGGTCTCTGTAAAAGAAGGAAAATTTGAAGGTTCTTAAACGTGGCTTAGCTTGGAGAGGATTTATGCTTCCTATTTCTAAGCGGCATACACTTAATAATTGTGTATGTAATTTAATAATCAGCTATTTCAGCATTGGAAAAATTGGGTCATATGGCTGTAGGGGAGCAGTGTCTGAAGTTGTATTCTCTGGGAGTTTGACAGAGAGAGGGGAGGATTATCATCGCTGCATATTTTAATAAGAATTCTCTCTCCCTCCTTTAGTTGCTAGGAAGAGTTTGTTGCCCAGAAATCTGGAATGACCGTGAGCCAGCTCGGTGGTGACAATAATCTACTAGAACTTGGGTCATAAGTGGTCGTTTGTGTCACTGCCAGCCCCATTTGGGTTTATTCCACCCAAAGCAACAAGCAGCACTGCATGACCCCCAAAGCAGTTTCTTGTATGAAGAAATGGTGTGTGGCTGTGCATGTGCCATATGCCGCTGCTTGTCTTCTGTGAGCCTAATGCTACTATGGAGGCTCTATGCACTGGTACAATGCAAGCCATAAAGTTAGTATTTGGCAGCTGCTACTACAAGTGCCTTCTGCTCTGTGCTTTGGAGGATCTGTCAGATGATCTCAGGTAGTGCTCTGTAGTAGCTGGTGATACATGTTTCGCTCAGAGGTAGGCACATAGATGAAGTAGGCTAGAAACTGATAATTTTATTATTTTCTTCTTCCCCCAACCCACTTACTACTTTTAAGTGGTGTTCCTTGTTTGGCAGAATAATGGGAAAAGTACAAGGATTCGTTTTGTGTGTGCGTTAGGGTTACCGATGCTGCTGTCATTCCTTGAGGATATCTCAGCGGGCTGAGTTGGAAAGCAATCATACAGATATGTTTTCTCAAAATGTTCTGATGTTAGTAAGGAGAGTAACAGAAGAGTCACAAAAAGACTCTGTAAACCAAGGAACAGCCTTGAGGAATTACCCAGAGAAAGGATGTCAGCACTGCTATTTTCCTATCGTGTAAAATTACCGTGTGGCAGAGTATTTGGAATTCATCCAAATAAAAGAAACCGATTTTTACATTGCTAAAAATGCATTTGATCAACACTTTAGGCTGGAAAGTTCTCTACCTTCAAATATTTTCCCTTCCCAATGTCAAAGTAGTCTCAACCTGATGTGCTAATTTTTAATTTATTTTTTTTTAATGGGTGGTAAGATGATGTCCTTAACTGATTAGTTAAAGTATTGAAGAAGGGTGTAAGCCTTTGTGATTTGGGAAGCAGGACCATTGATAGATGCCTGGACTAGGAATAAGATGTTTTCTATGGGAAGTTTATGCTGTTCCTTACATTGCTTTGTCATCACTACACCCAGGAGTACAGATCAGAGCCATCAGACCTATTGCTTTCCCTGTGTTCTGGTAGCCAAATTAAAGGGTGGAGGTCTGGCTATGTGTGGGCTTTTGAATTCTTGGGACATTTACACAATACCAAGACAAAGGGGAAGAAGAAGAGAAAATAAATCCCCATTGCTCATGTGAGATGAGCACCCTCTCACATCCGCATTTGCAGCGCTCACAGTTTTACCCAACAGGATCCTGCAGTTAAAGGCATTTATTTAAGATATGATGTTTTAGCAGATTGTTTTTCTTTTCTGTTTCAGCTGCTCAGGAATCTAATGCACTTAGAGCCAGACCACGATCCAGGTACTGCTTTCATTTCTCTTTCAGGAGAAGTCATGAGTTCCTCTGGTGTTAGACACAAGGTGTAAGAACTGGTGCTGCATTTTTAATTCTTTTTTTTTTCTTTTTTTTTGATTGGGGTTGTGCTGGAAACCCAGCTCAGATAAAAGTCAGGTTTACGCGGAGAGGTCTGTAAGCTACACACCCCACCTAAGTACTGTCTAGAGCCCTGCAATCTCTGGGCAAAGGGCACTGGGACTTTTGCCTGTCTGCCCAACCCTGCTGCCTCCTCAGGGTGGTGGCTGCCTCCAGCCTTTCCTCAGGGACAGCAGGGACCACTCCATCGCAGGGACGTTCTTAGCAGTTTGGTGCTGTCGAATCCTGTGTGGTGGCTGCGTATGGAGGGAGATACTGCACGCCCCCACAGACATGGCAATGGCAGCTCGGGTCTTGGGTGCGGGTGAGTGAGTCCTTCCGTCGGCGTGTGCGTATTTGGCTCTGGCTGGTGGGTGTGTGGTGGAAGGGCTTGTTCATTGTCACATGCTAGAAGTGGCACCTGCTGAATTTGGATGTTTGAACGGAAAGGGAAACCTGTGCCAGAAAATGTTGCATATAAAGGGATGATGTGCTGGGTTTGGCTGTTCAGCCTTCTGGTGTATAGCCATATTGTGTGTTCACCTTAAGCATGGGGGGTTTTTGGTGCTGGTTAGAGGGCCTAATTTCTTTTCTCTCGGGTAACGAGAGTATGATCAGGAGGTCCCTCCTTACAAGCTTCTCAAAGCTTGCTAATAAGAAACGATCAGCTGTTAGGCATGATGAATGAAGACGGAGATCCTCTGTTCTTAGGACCTACATCCAGGAAAGCTGAACTGCCTTGTGTGCTGTTTTTCTGCTGCTGGCCAAAGCTTTTTAATTTTCCTTTAAATTTTCTTGCCGTGTAACTGAATCAAAGACAGCAAATATGAAAAGAAAATGTATGTATATATAAAAGTATTTTCTGAAAAAATGCATAAACTAGCAAATGCTTAAGCAAGCTTAATAAGAGTCACATGAATGTGACTGCTGTGTCACATATGACTGCCTCTCATCTGATGATATGTCACTACTTCAACGCAGAAGTTGAGACAAAAGGTTCCGGAGCACATCCTTGAACTCAGCTACGATTTGAGCCTTGTTGCAGCTCTCAGCTCTGGAGCCTGGCTTTTCTAGCCTGAGCTGTGCAGGATCTTAGCTGCTGACTCTTTACTAACTTTCTTGGGTGCCAGGTCTGCCTGCTGCATGCAGCAATTCGCTGTCGCAGGGCTGTGTGTTGGCACTGCTGCAGCCGGCATACTGTTTTGCACAGCAGCCATTCTCTTAGTCTTGAAATAGAAATAATAAAAAAAAAGAAAAATCTCAAACTGTGAGGACTTACAGTTTTAATGCAAGTATGTCTCCTGTTGGAGAGGGTTCAGAGGAGGGCCACAAGGATGATTAGAGGGCTGGAGCAGCTGCCCTACAAGGAGAGGCTGAGGGAGCTGGGCTTGTTCAGCCTGGAGAAGAGAAGGCTGCGGGGGGACCTCATTGCAGCCTGCCAGTACCTGAAGGGAGCATACAAACAGGAGGAGAATCAACTTTTTAAAAGGGCAGATAATGGCAGGACAAGGGGGAATGGTTTAAAGCTGAAGGAGGGAAGGTTTAGATTGAATATTAGGGGGAAGTTTTTTACGGAAGGAGTGGTGAGGGGCTGGAACAGGCTGCCCAGAGAGGTGGTGGATGCCCCATCCCTGAAAGTGTTCAAGGCCCGGTTGGATGGGGCCCTGGGCAATGTTGTGTAGATCCAGGCCTGAGGTTGGTGGCCCTGCCTGTGGCAGGGGGGTTGGAACTCTATGATCCTCGGGGTCCCTTCCAACCCTTGCCATTCTATGATTCTATGAGTCTATGTCCACATTGCATAATATGGGAAAGAAAAGTGTAACACCTTCAGATCCTGATCCAGGGCTTTCCCATTTATTTCAGGGGTTTTTTGTTAGGACTTAGGTGTTGGGGCTGTGGAATTCAAAACTGCCGAGCTACAAAAAATTCAGCATCGGCAGAGGTTTTTGTGTCACATGTAAATTCTGAAGCGATTACAGCTTCCACTCCTGTATTTATTAAAGTTTACACCAGAAACATAGGATCGACACTGGCAAACGTCTGTCCTGCTGAAGGGCTGTTTTCCAACAACAGCCTGGTTGGCACGAAGCGGATCCGTTTCCCATTAGCAGGAGTTATTTCTGTTCTGCTCGAGTGTGTTTTCGGCCTTGCCTGTCATGCATAATGTGTTACCCTAAGTGTAACATCTCACGTTGTCAGCGCTTGTTTCGAACAAAGCTCTCGGTCTTGTGGAAAAGCTGGGAACTACAACAGCTGAAAAATATTGGATGCTGTTCAGCAGAATCGAAGTTCTTAGCGAATGCACCGCACTGGGATTAATGGGATGTGGAAGGGTGCAGAAGGATTAGCTGAGACATCTGTTTGACCAGTTTTGGGTTACTTTGGAGTCATTTGGGTTTTTTTTTTCTTCTGGATTTTGTGGAATTAGGTGACTGTTACAAAAAATTTATTCTGATAGAGTGTTACAAACTACAAATGTTTCTAGAGGTAGGTTGAAGCTGTACCTGCACAAACCCTGCCCTCACAGTTGGGAAAGGCAACAAAAACTGGTACGGGTGGGGAGTGTGGGATTTTACTGAGGTTTGATCAGAATAGTTGCTACAATTATCCTGTTGGCAGTTAACATTATGTGAGAAGAAACTGAAGCTGTCATAGGAAAGGCTGTAAAAAATGGAGCTCTGTCAAGTGTGACCCATTCCTTTCCCCAGACACATAGGTCCCTCTGTTGGCAAATAAATCTGCCTTGAAATTTTAGTCAGTAGGACAAGGAATTTCCCTCACAAACTCAAGATCTGTTCAGCATTTTTTTAGATAATCATCACTGTAGTTGTTTAAAGTAAAGTAAAATATTTCTTGCTTTTCCCCTCTCTTTTTTTCCTTAGGTCTTATTCTAGCACATCAATAGAAGATGCCATGAAAAAGGGAGAAGAGCCCCCTACTCCACCTCCAAGGCCGCAGAAATCACATTCCAGGGCTTCCTCTTTAGATCTGAACAAAATATTTCAACAGAACGCACAAGGTAAAGTTTGGAGCTTCTTCCTTCTTTTGAGACCCACCTGGGTTAGCGGCATACTTGACAACGTGATCTGTTTGCACAAATGCTTGACAATATGTGCATATGCTTGCCTCTGTAATACACTGCAGAATAGAAGAAGTTGCACTTACTTGCATTACATCACCACTGAGGGGGGAAAGAAAAAATCACTGTTGGTATAATTTAGGTGATTGTAACTTTTTCTGGCACTATAATGGGAAGCTTAACATATGGTAGTCTGTCATCACTGACTGTTTATGACTAGCCTGTCTGTTTAGCCATTTCTCGTCAGTAACTACAATATATTTGATTTTTATTACTTTTTTTTTTTTTGTAGTTCAGAAGCAGGAAGAAAACCCTTGAGGTTTAAACTGGGAGAAAATTAAATTTTTCAAAACTTTTGATGTTGAAGCCTTCCCTATGTGTGGGGACAATCAGAAACCCTTCTCTGAGTAATACAGAAGGGTAATTTCTTTTGCCCTGGGTGTGTGTTGAGGGTAAGGAAAGAAAATGTAGAGTCTTAGCTGGAGCAAACTGAAAGAAAGCCTGTCTCCTGTGTGCTGTGTGCTGGCATTTGAGCAGGCCCTTTGCCTCCCACAGCGAGTGGAGGGAGAGGAGCTGTTTGTTCTGGGCAGCAGTCACCCGCCATCGCTGGGCTTTAGCAGCGCCCTTGAACCAGAGCAGACCTTTATGCGGCGCACACCGACCCTCTGCTTCAAGGACCAGGTTAAACACGCTCGTGTTTATCCTTCAGAAGAAAGCTGGGGTTTGGCTGTGTCAAGGAATGTTTTAACTGGGCTCTCTGATGTGGTTGTTGGACAAGAAAAGAGTTTCATCTCTTGCTGTATGGGACTCTTTTTTTTTTTTGTGTGCAAACACTAGGCAGAATCCAAGAGTCCTGCTCTGTGCACTGAACCCTGAAACTCAATAGGAATAAACTTCTTTTTTTTTTTTTCCTGCCTTACCCAGAGAAGCAATTCCTGATCTTTGACTGTGGTTCCTGTTCAGGGAACTGATGTCTCCAATTTTGATTTCATTATACAACAAAATAAAACCCCAAATGGAGCCAAATACGCATTTTCTAAGGCAGAAAATCCTCTCAGAGTCCAGATAAAAAGTATAACTGGAAGGAAATAAGGTTGGATTTAAGTTTCTCTTGGAACACAAATGAAAGGAGAATGTAAATTCTCAGAGAAGTCATTCTGTGAATGAAAAGTAACATCTTGCTTTTGAAATGGATTGTTTTGGAAGTCACCATTACTTTTGAAGTAACATACCGATTTATTCTGGGCAGCTTAACAAACTGACAACGTTAGAGTGAGTGCAGGAAAGGATAACTCTTGCTATCTATACTTTTTTGGAATGTGTCCTCATTGGAAATGGGGCAATTAAGTAAAGATAGGCAGTTGATGGCTTGCAAAAAAATGAAAGTGCTTTGGCCACCCTACATCTGTTCGTCACGTTCAGTTCAGATTTATGGTTATTTATAGTTGGAGCAAAAACTGGCTCTAGGTTGACAAAAGCTGAGGTATAGTGCATTACCAGACTGCAGAACTGTGGGCGGCCTCCCAGAGGTTCGACTTCCTCCCATACCTCCAGGGTGTTGGCTGGTCATTTTTCTGCTCCCTTGAATGTCCCTTGGTGGCCATGTGAAATATTTGTGGTGTTCGTCTTCCTCTAATGGACCTATTCTGGTTTGTGTCCAAAATGTAAATACTTGTGAAAGAATAAGGAGGAATTTGTAGCCTTGGAGTATTTGAGGAAGAACTCGTTAAACTGCTTGTAGCCCACCCTGAAGGAAGGATTCCAGTTGAATCCTCAGGAAAAGGGGATTGAATCAGCCCACCCCAGTGTGCCCAAGTCCTGTGGTGCATTTACTTTGCTTGACTTTGAAGTAAAATGCCTGCATCAGAAGCCGTAATTTCTTTGCAGCTCGCAAGGCCAATGGTATCCTGGGCTCCATCAGAAGAGGGGTGGCAGCAGGGACAGGGAGGTGATTGTCCCTCTCTACTCTGCCCTCGTGAGGCCCCATCTGGAGTACTGTGTCCAGATCTGGGGCCTCCAGCACAAGAAAGATGTGGAACTGTTGGAGAGGGTTCAGAGGAGGCCACAAAGATGATTAGAGGGCTGAAGCACCTCCCCTATGAAGAGAGGCTGAGGGAGCTGGGCTTGTTCAGCCTGGAGAAGAAAAGGCTGCAGGGGGACCTCATTGCAGCCTTCCAGTACCTGAAGGGAGCATACAAACAGGAGGGGAATCAACTTTTTAGAAGGGTGGCAGGACAAGGGGGAATGGACTAAAGCTAAAGGAGGGAAGGTTTAGTTTAGATATTAAGGGGAAGTTCTTTACAGGAAGAGTGGTAAGGTGCTGGAACAGGCTGCCCAGAGAGGTGGTGAATACCTCATCCCTGGGGGTGTTGAAGGCCAGGTTGGATGGGGCCCTGGGCAACCTTGTGTAGATCCAGGCCTGAGGTTGGTGTCCCTGCCTGTGGCAAGGGGGTTGGAGCTCTCGAGGTCCCTTCCAACCCTTGCCATTCTATGATTTCAACTCTTCCTCCTATGAAGAAATGCACACACTCTCTTTTCTGCCATTAAGCCCCGAGTAGTCGTTACTCTGATCATCCTGTTGGTAACGTGATTGTACACAGCTGCTTTCTTGCTTTCTGCTTCTCTTGTTTTGATCACGCTATTTTTCTTCCACTGTTTCTTTTCATCCTTTCCCCTGCTGATCTTGATTCTCAGTAGAAATTCCAGTCTCCTAATTTTTTGGATACCTTTTTCATCTGGAGACGGTTCAGAGTGGTCATTGTTTCGGAGCCAAACTCTTTACCCAGGTGCACTTTGCACTTTCTGAAGAGGCAGTTTGTAGGAGAGCAGAGGGGTTGAGCACTGTCCCTGGAACCCACAGAGCCTCGCCAAAAAGAAAGTGCCTGTGCCTGCGTGTTTGTGTGAAGTAAATTGCACACAGTTGTATAATAACACTCTGTATTCCCATTTCTGCTGACATTACAAAAGCTGAATTTTAGAATAGTTTCCATCTGCCACCAGCAGATACAGTTACAAATTTACAATGTAGATAGATGATGTGGTGGCAGTGTGCTATTTGGGTTTCTTGGCTGTTGGGATGAAACTCCTTGGCATAAATACCGAACCTGATGTGTTCTTATCCACAAGTTAGTTGATTGCTTTCTGTCCCAGTGTGCTCTTGACTGAATTTTTGCATTATGTTTTCTCCCTGCCTTCCTTCCTAGGTTTTCACAAATAGTCTACTTGCTGTAGCTGAGCCACAAAAAGCAGCTGGAATGACCATCCCTTCTAGCATCCTGGTATTGCTTAGTATTTGTACAGAAAACCAGACTAAAATCAGCCATTTTCATACCTTTCAGAGTATATCCTATTTGATTAGAATAATCTCTTTCTGGCACATTAGTTTTTGTCCAGTTTCTTGTTCAGAAACAAACTAATTTTGTGAGTTCAGTGGAAAATCTGCTCCCAGACATGAAAAAGAGTACTCACAGAATCACAGAATCTCCTGAGTTGGAAGGGGCCCATAAGGATCATCGAGTCCAACTTGTGGCTCCACGCAGGGCCAGACAAGTCAGAGCATGGCACTGAGAGCATCGTCCAGATGCTTCTTGAACTCAGCCTAGCTCAGTGCTGTGACCACTTCCCTGGGGAGCCTGTTCCAGTGCCTGGCCACCCTCTCAGTAAAGATCCTCTTCCTGATAATCCTGTCCAAACCTCCCCTGTCACAGCTTCATGCTGTTCCCTTAGGTTCTATCACTGGTCACCAAAGAGAGATTGGCACCTGCCTCTTCACTCTCCCTCGTCAGGAAGCCACAGACCACTCAGTAGCATTGAGTTTTATCTTCAATTCCTCATGTCGATCTATAGGTATCGCTTCTTTAATTGTAAAGCCATCAGTAGTTTGGAGCATTTTTTCCCTTAGTTTTTAAAGTGCAAAAAACCACCAACTCTTTTATTCAGGTAAATTCAGCCAAGGACTGTGGCACATCCTTCTTGTGGACACTGATTTGTTGGGGCCTGTTCTTGTTTGTTTTTCATTAGCTGATGCTATGTTATGTTTACTACTCATCTTACAATGCCCCTCTCCTGGCAGGTATGCACAGACAGCCTTTATCCGTGTGGGTTAGGATGTCCAGCATGGAAACTAAGCTTTAAAATTGTTGATTTGGGACGTAACTGCACTTGAAGGAGATACCTTCATTCATACACCGTAGCTGCACTCTGTAACTAGTGTTACCCAGGGAAAATGTAGAAAACCAAGAGAACTTATTGAAAGGCCCCACCTTCTATACATCTGCCATAATTATGGAACTGATTTAGACTGACATTTTAATATGCACAAGAGAATTATTGCTCCATCCATATGTCTGTGTATATCTGGATGTATTAAAAGAAAAAACCCAAATGAACAAAAAAACAAAACCCAAAAAACCCCACATCAAAACCAAACCCACCTTTTATTTCTGTCCATCGAGGCCATGACTTGAGATGGTACTCTAGTTTTGGAGGACACTGTAGATGTGAAAAGCTATAAGGATGTATTTTATCATGTACTGAGGTATTTTTCTCAGCTGACCCTATAAACATGGTGTGGTTGAGAAAATGTGGATGGTAGAATAGCCTTATTTAATGTTAGGCAAACCTTGGGAAGCTCAGCTTTGGGGCTGTTAAATGATGGCATCAGTGAAGCAGCATCCCTATTGCTAGAACTGTTTTTCTTCTAAAACTGCCGCAGATGCCCCTGGTTTTTGCTCAGCTTGGAAGGATGTGTGTTTTCTCAAGCCTTGCACACATGAGTTGCTGCATTGAAAGCTTCATTGCCTTGATGCAGAGTATTTTCAAAACCCACTAAGTAAGCCCTGGTAAGTTTTTCCCACAGTATCAGTATGCAGAGCTCCTAGTGAATGTAACTAAAGGAAAAATCATTGCATACCAGGTCATCCTGTGAGTCCATATGTGAATCTCTGTTAAGAGATGTTGAGACAGAAATATCTTTCTTTTTATGTGCTTTTAGCATTCACATCTGAGAAAAATTTAGGACTGCTAGATTCTCGATTTATTTCTTTTCATTGAATATATAATCTTTGGCATTTGGCCTGTGTACATATGAGGAAAGTACTTGGCCGTGCTTTATACATTCCTGGAAAGACAACAGCAGGTCTTAAGTGCAAACAAAAATGTCAGTTTAAATGCACACATGACCTGGTTTATATCTTTATTTCTTCTCTAGCCCACTGTCTGGTCAGATATAAGCCAAGAGCTCTCAGAGCTCTGTGGCCTGCAGAACTTTCCAGCAATGTTCGCAAAGGTCATTTAAATTAGCTGCTCTCTTCCAGATATCCCACAGTCTGGGTGAGGGGGCAGGTCTTGTGGAGGCTAAAATTATTGCAGCTCAGAGCCCAGCAGTTCTGCAGCAAATCCCCCAAACACCTTTACCCTTGATGGCAGCAGTAAGCAAGGGTCCACCTTGGGGTAGCTCTGGGATTGGGGCAAGTCTCAGCTTAAGTATTCAAATCCAAAACTGCATCCCTTGTCTTCTGGTGTTTTGCTCAGTTAAGCTTTCTGCCTGTGACCACTAATAAAGAGTTTACTTTTAGACAGTTCTAGTCAGTGACAGCAGCCTGGGTCTTGCAAGACTGACACATGTGCCTCTCAAATACATTTAATTTCCCATGTAGTTTCATTTCTGAATTGCATAGCTTCTTTCCATTAACAGTCCCATAGAACAAAGGATATTTGTTTGGAAAGGAGAATTTGCTTTGGTGAAACAACAGTTGTCATAAACAGTGTTGTTTTGTGTTGTTACAGAAGGGAGTTTGAATATCTGTGTAATTTATCAAAACAGCCATATAACTATTTACACATGAATTTTTGACAGAAGGTTTTCAGTGTTTATTTGCTTTTGAAAGGTGCCACCTGCTGTGGTGGTCCCTGTGGTGAAGCATGCGTGGAATGTAGGCACTGTTTCTCACAGGGACTTGTGAGCAAATCCTCACTATAACCTGCACCCACTCCTTCCAGGGTGCCAGCTTAAGCCAGCACCTTTGGGCTTGTATTTTTGGGTTCTCCTGTCTTTTAAAATGTGAGGTGTTAAGTACCACTCTTGGTAAGGGCAAAACACCTTAGCATTTAATTTTAAGTGCAGTGTTTTCTGTTATGGGTGATGTTTTCCTTACAGTCAGATCTGCCACCTCTACTTATCTCTGCTGGGCTAGTCATCTCTGCCAAACAAGACAACATCCCCTCTGCTCCCAGTGTAATGTTTGTAGAAAAAGCTGGAGGCAACAGATTTATTGGTGTGCCTCAGCATTCCCATAGGTCATACAAACGTGTCCCCTCATATCTTCCGTGTTCCTTCATTTACATGTGTCCTACGCAGTTGAAAGTGGCAATTCTATCATAAGAATCAGTGGGTACAAACTTCTTTCCTGCACTTTTTCATTTTCATTAATACTAGAGGAGGACAGGTGTTCAGCAGCATGTTTTATCCTCTTTTTCATACCTTTGAAGAGGAAGACTCTTTGTTACTTCCCTTCCTTCATCAAGACCTTCATTACTCCATTCAGGTAGCACAGCCTTGCCCCAAACACACAGGCTGGGTGGGTTTCATTTGCCAAGCATGGAGATTTCTGAATAGTGAGCGTGTCTTTGAAATGTCTGGGGGTTTTGTATTTGCCCAACCACAGCCAGTTGCTGATTTCTGTGTGTTTTTGGTCCACGTGTCGAATAAAACAGTTCTGTGACTGTGTGGGAAAGAGGATTTTGTGAATTGAAGTGATTGTTGCTCCATTGTCATACATGCTTTGATACAAACAGGTCCAGATAGTCCCTAATTCTGGTTTTGGCTGTCTTCAGCAATCTTGATTTCAGCTGCATCGTATTTATAGCTTAGTGAGCAAATGATGGTGACTTTCCCTTATGGGCACATGGAACTGGGTACTAAAAAAACCTGCCAAATTTAACCTAGATAAGTGTGATTACTGCAATACCTTCTGTATTCTTTTATGCTTAAATGTGTGTGCTAGGAAATATCTGTATGGTATTGAGATTTGCTGTCTTCAAGCCTTGGTTACTAAATGCAAGCTTTTAAGGGGTTATGTAGGGGGTCGCGTAGTTTATGTTACTCTTTAATTAGAAATTTCTCAACTAACTTTTTGGTTCAAAGCTGAAGTGACATAGACAACCCAGGTAAGAAATATTATACTTAATGCTGGATTTGGATCACAGTGAAATCAGTTCATTTTCAGGACCCTGGTGTTTCATTGCTCTTGTATTGGCCTTGATTTAGTGAAATCCAGCTACTTTCTTGAGCAGTAGGGCTAGATTTTACCCATGCTGTACTGTCCTGCATGTTATTGTGTTGAGTTTATTAATCAGACCAAAACATTTAATTAGGAAGATGACAAAGCACTAGGGTCCTGCACCTAAGGAGGAATAACCCCACGTACCAGTACAGGTTAAGGGCTGTCCTGCTTGAAGCTCGCTCTGTGGAAAAAGGCCTGGTGGACAACAGGCTAACTGTAAGCCAGCAGCGTGCCCTCATGACCAAGAAAGCCAATGACATCCTGGGGTGTATCAAAAAAAGTGTGGCCAGCAGGTCAAGGGAAGTTCCTCTCCTCTACTCTGCAATGGTGAGGCCTCAGCTCTGGGCTCTCCAGTTCAAGAACAGGGAGCTACAGGAAAGGGTACAAAAAAGGTCTATGAAGATGATTAGGGAACTAAAACATCTATCTCTTATGAAGAGAGGCTGAGGGACTTGGGACTTTTTAGCCCAGAGAAGACTGAGGGGGGGAATCTTATCAGTGCTTATCAATACTTGAAGGGTGGGTATCAGGAGGATGGGGTCAATCTTTTTTCAGTGGTGCCCAGTGACAAGAAAAGAGACAATGGGCATTAACTTGGATATAAAGTTCCACCTAAACATGAGAAGGAACTTCTTTATTGTGAGGATGGCAGAGCCCTGGCACAGGCTGCCCAGAGGGGTTGTGGAATCTCCTTCTCTGGAGATATCAAAACTCGCCTGGATGCTGTCCTCTGTGGCCTGCTCTAGATGATCCTACTTGGGCAGGGAGATTGGACTAGGTGAATCTCCAGAGGTCCCTTTTGATCCCTGCCCTTCTGTGACTCTGAAGGGCCATTATTTTAGAATATCTATAGTGGCAAATACCATCTTCAGAATACACCACTTCACTGAATATTGGTTGCCGGAGCTCTGGTGTTGCCAGCTTTGAGTTGAGAGTGCAGAGTCAATTTGACATCTTTGGTTGTAACAACAGTTGCATTTTAAATTAAAAAAAGCCTTTTACATATAAACCAAAGGAGACACAAAATTGAGCCTCTGTTCGTATTCTTCTCTGGCACTGTATCTCTGCAATGGAAATCCTGTGAAGTGCTTTCCTAACATGAATATTGCAAAAACTTTTTTCCTTTCCCTCCCCACCTTTTTTTTAAACAAAAAATACATGGGTTTTCTGGGTTTTTTTCTTTTGGGACTCAGGTCCTGATCTGTTACTGGAGTTGCTGTTTCTGTCTAGTCGTGTTTGCCTTCAGAATATATGTGTTCATTGAACTGAACTTATTCTGAATAAAATATGACTGTCTTCCCTTTGATTTGAATGAAAGAGTTTTATGCCTCTCAGCCTTTTAGAATTTTTTGAGAAGGATTTATGTGTTTACAACTATGCAACTTATTTCTTTGCCCACCTGGATGAGGACATAATTAAGGTTGAATGGGCTGAAGAAAATAGTGAGGACATAAATGGCTGAATGGTTACTGTATGACAGGGATATGATGATGTAACTTAATTCTGCATTTTTAGACTTTTGAACTTTTATGTCTAAGGACAGAGTCCAGAGAATCCTTGTGTGCAAATGGAGGTATATCATACCAGTCTTTCAAGGGTAACTGTTTCCTCACAACTTGTGTAAATGGAACTTTTTAAAGTGTTATTTTTTCCCCCAATTTTTTCTCATCTTAGCTCTTGTCTTTCTAGGATTGAGGGATGTTTTGTAGTCTAGTAACAGTGGGGTACTTTGTTCCATGAAAAAATGTTAGTCTGTCTTAAGATAGTTTACAGTCCAGGATAAAGCAGCAAGGATCTTCTGTTTCTTATGTGGAACAGGGGGGCAAGTTGCCTCCCTTGTCAGGGGAACCCTGGAGATGCAGATGTCATCATCAGAACAATCTGAGCTGCAGGTGGAACTGGGGGGGTGCTGGGTGGTAGCCCATTGCTCTCCGTGTGCCTGCTCCAAGTTGATCTGTGTTGGAAAGGATCATGGGCAGCAAGTCCCAGGGAAACTCCTTGGGTGAGAAGCTCTGGCAAGATGGATCTGTGGGAGGTAGGTGGAGGGACTGTGCCTCCCTGTGGGTGCAGAATGAAGTTGTACGTGAAGAGAGGGAACAAAATCATGAGTAGTTGGGATGAAGGAGGGAGAAACAGTTGCCAAATAGCAACACACAGAAAAAGGAGGGGTAAAGGAAACAGTAAAGAGAAAGCAAAATGGGTTATGGAAGATGAGGAACTGGAAGTTAAAACACAGATGTTGTGGATATATGATAGAATACAGAAAACAGGTGCTTAAAAAAACCCACTGTTTCACAGTGAAAAGATGCTAAATTGCATACAGAGGGTATTCAAAATTATATCATAAGGAAAAAGATTTAATGGTGCCTTGCTTATTTGATTGTAAAGTGACCCATCAGACATGTGAGCACACTGGTGTCCTAAAGGGAGTCACACACTGCATGCTCACAGCAGAGGAGCATTAATGCCTCGTGGCTGGCTCTCTCACTCCCACACCGCCTGCTCTCCCTGCAGTTCAGGTACAAATGATGTTCTGCAGGATTAGCACCTGAAATACACCTCTCACACCAGAGTGCCTCTGACTCGCTGTGACACGTGAAGCTTGGCTGCTGAGCACGTTCCCAAAACTGTAGCTTTGTGACTTGACCTGCATAGCCTGTCTCTGGTTCTGGCACTAGCAATGCTTTCTGCAGCCTTTCTACAACTCTGAGAACAGAATTAGCGTCAGGAGTCTAAAAAAAATCTTCATTTTTGCATTAATGTTACCTTGCTGCAGAGACATTAGTAAGGGTGAGTAAGGGTAAGTAAGAATTATTGAAACAGCTCCCTGGATAAACAGGTATTTCACAACGACCCTGCTCGAATCCTTCCTTAAACTTACACTCCTGGAAATGATTTTTCTTGTGGCAGCTTTCTACAGGCATGTTGTAGAGAATTAACAAATCACATCCCTTGGAAAACAGTTGTTTCACAATCCACCTTATTAACGCTGCTATCAGGAATGTAGGTAGCTGAAGGGGGGCAGAGGCCGGTATCGGCACTATGTGATAGGCAAGTACTAATGCCAGTGAACAAGAAGGGAGGTTTTGTAAGACAGGGGTAAACAGAAACCAGTTTAGACACAGAACTTTTCTGTGGTTTGTTCTTGGCAGCAGAAGCAGGAAAAGTATCTCACACAACTCTCCAAAACAGCCTTGGAGGGGAAGGGTGAAAATGTCAGCTTCCCAAAGTACCCAAGGAACTGAAGCCTTAGGGAGTTTGGGGAAGTGAAGTAGAATTCGTCCTGTTGGTTTATCCTTCTTGACCTGTTTTCGGTATTGCAGAACCTTGCTTCCTGGTAAAATTAATTGGTTGGTCTTGAGTTTGACCTGGTATGGGAGCTAAGTGATCTGAAACAGTGTAAACTGATGTAAATCCTGCCCTGCCTCTCCCTTGATCCGGCAACAAGGGTGATGCTGTGGGCTGGTCCATGGCATCCACTTGAAAAATACCAAACAAATCAGCCAGGCTCTATTGAGGAACCTGTCAGAGTTTTCTCACAACTGAAGCAACTGGGTGGTCCACACCCAGTTGCAGAAAGGGTGGTGGGAAAGCAGAACAGAAGCAAGAACCTGTATTTAGGCCATCTAGATGCAGGGAGCCTGGTTTTAGTCTGGGCTTGGTTAGGACTGCACCCTCTGTGTGATCTGATAAACACAGAAAAACATTCTCTTTGGGAATGGTGACTGAAACACGAGGGGCGGCCAAACTCTGTGTGCCCTGTTGGTCATGGGATGAAAGGTGTTTAGAGCTTTCACATGAGGTGAGGTCTCACTGCCATCCTCCTTTGGTAGGTGGTTTCTTGTTTCACTTTGCTAGAAAGGTACAAAATGGCCCTTGATCCAGAAGAATTCAGATAAGAAAAGTAGGGGGGAGGAAAAGAAAAGATTTTAAATGGAAGCTTTTTTTCACCCAAAATCTTAACTTGCCTGAGGTGATACCCAAGGTAAGGTGAGACACATATAAAACCAAGAAGAAAGACAGCTGCCAAGAGTGGAAATTAAATAAGTACCTGACATGGAAATGTCTTGGGAAGTCTAGTTTTATATGCTGCTGTTCCAGTATTACTTAATTTTTAAAAAATTGCATGCATCCAGCAGCTCAGTGTGCTATAGTAGTTGAAGAATACTGCTATAGCACACCAATGAATGCTAAGAAAACACTGAGGAATGCTAAGAAATAATACTAAGAAACAAGTGACTGTTGTTGGGCAGGAGAGGTGCAGCATGTGGCCCTTACAGGTTACTCCAAAGGATCCCAAATTTCCACCCAGATTTTTACATCTTTTCTTGCTGCTGTGCCTGGTGAGCTATAGGCCTATTTTCCATCGGTTTGACAGGACTATGATAATTTTATGTCTTTTCTTTGGTGTCCTCTTCCTAGATCAGATAAATCAAGTAAAGGAGCCACTTGGCCGATCGCTGTGATTGATTGATCTTTTTCACTGCCACGGGTAATGAGAGTGCTGAGGCTTTGTGTTGCCTGTTAGGGAGGCTGGAGGCAGAGCAGTGTGGCCAGATAACATGGAATGCCCCTTTCTCAGAGCGTGGAATTTCATCCTGGTGTTTGTTTTGAAGTGTTAATCTAACTTCAGTTTGGAAAACGTGGGGGTTTTTTATCTAGCGTGGTGTCCTATTAGTGCTATCAGACCTTTGTGGTTGCCAAAATAGGGCAGAAAAATGATCCTTGGAAGCTTTCCATGCTGATAATGTGCCTTAAAGTGTAAACATGCTAAGTAAAGAGCCATGGTTTTTCAGCTGAAGGCCTTATCTTTGTGGGAGTAACTAGTGCATGAAAATGCTATCGTTTACAGGAATACACATGATATGGATGCTGGATATACTAAGGTCTATGTTACTGGTACCAGTATGGCCTTTCCACAGTGCTATCTCTGAGATTTGCTGCACGTTGCTCTCCCTGGTGCGAATGCCACCACGCTGCTCAGCAATGAGGTGACCTGTGCGAGGCCCCTCCAGCTCCCTCTGCTTTTGCACAGGCTGCAAAGACTTGTTTCCAGTGGGTGATGGCACGCAGCTGATCCGTGCTCCAAGGTGTGCACCTGGAACTAGGACACTTACGTGTTCGGTGCTCGGTCCCAGGCTACTTGCTTTTGGTTTGCAACCTCCCCTTTTATTTGTGTTTGCTTTCGGAGCGAGTGTGGTGATGCCATCTCTAACAGCAAGAGCCAATCTGTGGGGTCAGTGTCCCAGGAAGGAGGGTATGTTGAGATGCTGGAACTCGTCCAGAGGGAGGCAGTGAAGCTGGTGAAGGGTCTTGAGCACAAGTCCTGAACAGCTGAGGGGACGTGGGGCTTTTTAGTCTTGAGGAGGCTGAGGGGAGACCTTATCACTTACAACTACCTGCCAAGCGGCTGCAGAGATGTCGGGCTTGGTCTCTTGGGTGACAAGCAATAGGATGAGAGGAAATGGCTTGAAAATGCACCAGGGGAGATTTAGGCTGGAAGAACTTTACTGAAAGGGTTGCCAGGCACTGGAACAGGCTGCCCAGGGAGGTGGGGGAGTCAACATCCCTGGAGGTATTTAAAAGGTGTGTAGATGAAGTCCTTAAGGACATGATCTAGGGGTGGACTAGTCAGGGTTAGGCTGTGATTGGGCTTCCAATCCAGGCAATTCTATGATTCTATGTATTCTGGAGTAGCCTAATGGTACAAGACACCTGCTGATACACATAAAGACTTAGGGCTATTTAAGACTCTGTTGTTTTAGGGTAGTGACACCAGAGAAGGCTGAAGCATGTGGCATCTGTCATTAAATATTTTTTTCATAGCACTGCAGGGGAAAAAAAGGAGATTTTTTTTTCCTTGTAAATTGTTGCGAGTCCTCAAAAGTCAACTAACTTTTGTCAAGCAACTGTATTCACATAAGCATGATTTCCTTCAAACAACAGGCTAAAGTTGTTCTGCAGCAGCAGGAATTCTATGAATATTTCATGAGTAGCTTAAGTTAGAATTTGTAGGATTAAAGAGAGGAAACTGGGTCAAATGCACATGGTGTAAGCATCTAACTTATTTAATGCTACATTCATATATGTTGCATTTTGAAAGCTGAAGAGGCAGTTTTTAAGGGTGTATTTTTTGTTTGTGGGGTTTTTTTTGGGGGGTGGTTGTTTTTAATTTGATCATCTTAGGGAAATTACTTTTCCCATTGGAAATTGTGGGCCAAATTCCAGGAGACTTGTGGTGTTTCACAGTGCATGCAGCCACTTCAGGAGATGCTCTTCCAGCAAGACTGGCTGCATAAAGGGTCCTTTCTGCATAAAGGCTTCACTGCTGCTTTCCTTGGTATATGGGCTGGGTTGAAGGGTTGGCAGGCGAGGGCACGGAGTGCTGTACCCTCCAGAGCTGAGGTCAGTTCTCCATGGATACAGCTCCTGCAGTAAAGCTTCTGAGCTGAAGCAGAAGCCAGCACGTATGAAAATTATGAACCCCAGAGGGCACTATGTATGTTCAGAAGGGCTAAGGGAGCTTCTTTGACGTCCTACCTGCAGAACCACTGACCCCAGCCCCCCATGACCCTTTCCCAGGGACCCTCCTGCTCTCATGGCAGCAGCTCACTTCATGGCTTCTTTTTTGGGGTGCCAGGGGCTCAGTAGGAAGTGTGCATGATTCAAGCTTCCCCATTACATTAGAGCTGTTTGAAAGAGCAGAGGTGTTGCAAGAACAGTGTAATGAGCAGGACTAGGGAAGTGATTGTTCCCCTGTATTGGCTCTGATGAGGCTGCACCTTGAGTACTGTGTTCAGGTTTGGGCCCCCCACTACTGAAAAGACATTGAGGTGCTGGAGCAGGTACAGAGAAGGGCCTTGAGGCTGGTGAGGGGACTGGAAGACAGAAGTTACAAAGAGCGTCTGAGAGAACTGGGGCTGTTCAGTCTGGGGAAGAGGAGGCTCAGGGGAGACTGTATCATTCTCTACAACTACCTGAAGGGAGGTTGTGGAGAGGTGGGTGCTGACCTCTTCTCCCTAGTCACAAGCAATGGGACAAGAGGAAATGGCCTCAAGTTGTTCTAGGGTAGGTTTAGATTGGATGTTAGGTAAAATGTCTTCACAGAGAGTGTTGCTAGGCATTGGAATGGGCTGCCCAGGGAGGTGTTGGAGTCCCCAACCTTGGAGGTACATAAAAGACGGGTAGATGCGGTGCTTAGGTACATGGTTTAGTGGTGATTTTGGCAGGTTGGGGTGATGGTTGGACTTGGTGATCTAAAAGGTCCCTTCCAACCAGACAGTTCTGTGATTCTATGACATACCTTTGTGTTGATAATCACCAGTGCATGCAGGTGTCTTCCATGGAGCGCTGCAGCAGAGCTCCCACAAAGTTTCACAAACAAACTTACTTGCATGGAGCATAAGTACTTGTCTGCTATTACAGCTTGCAGCTGATGGACCTACAGAGTGCTGGAGTTTTGAGCTAGATGGTGCTTTCAAATATTGTTACTAGCTGTAATTGCCAAAGCTGCTGCCAGTGCTTGAAATTAAAGTAATGATCTGAAGCTCAGGCTAAAGGAAAGGGAGGTTTCTTATGTCACTATTCCTTTCCAAAGTTTAGTCTCGCAGAGGAGATGGAGAATGTAGTGATGACATCATGTTGGTATCGCAGTGGTCTTATAAACAGAACTCCTGCAATGTAAGAGGAAAGGTCCTAATGGCCATGGTTTTTCTAATCCCTTACACCTGCAAGGGTGTTAGTGGCTCCCTTGCATTGCTCTAACCTTGCTTAAATTAAGCTGGGTTTCAATTGTTCTGCTTCTCTCTTTGGCTCTGCATGCAGTGATGCTAGGCTTCCCTTTGATTTATGAGATCATGATACAGAAGATGTAAAAACCACCAATGTGTTATAAGCCTCCTTGGAGCTCTAGGTAGCCAGTATGGCTGTGCTCAGTATCTTCATCCACAACTTTTTTGTTCTCATGTCACTGTTGTCCTTAACGGTTGGTATCTTTTGTCTTTGCATTTTCAACCCTGTGGGCATATTTATACTTGGTATATATGTAAATGGCTAAGCAGTAAGAAGACTCATAATGAATGGTGTTCCTGGCTTTTTAAAAGTTACATGGAAATAAAAGGTGTGTAAATGTAATTCCTTGCTTAGCATTATTGTGGTGAAAGGTGTTTCTAAATTTAATATTGTTTGGGGGGGGAGGGGGTGTTTGCTTTGCAAATAACCACCAGCAGAAGATGGACTGCTTGATACCTTTGCCAGTGCAGGTGCTGAGCAGTCCTTGCGATGGGAGCTTGAGGAGGGTAACCCACCTAAGGACCCCCTACCAGTCCTGGGTGGTGGCTTTGTGCTGGTCTAGTTAGTCCTCTGCTTTGTGACTGCTTTTGGAAGCCATCAGTTTTGTCCCTTGATGGATTTTTGGTATTTTAAGGAAACTGATGAATGTGGTGGCTGGACCTACATGATTATTGCCCCCCCTTTATGCTGACTGAAACTAAAAGCTGACATTGCATTACATTACATTAAAGGAGCCAGAGCTGACCATTAGGGTTTGTTGTCCTCCCCTTGTTTCTCCTCCTGCTTCTGAAATAAACACCAGTGAGTAATAACCTGCAAAAACAAAACACAAAGCCAGAGAAACAAATTTATTTTTGTTTCATTTAGGCTTTTTTCCTATTAATTCCATGGCAGATGGTTTCTTTTTCAGGCTGCGCTCCATCACATAGTGTGTTTTATCTGGAGTGAACGATAATGTCTATACTGGATGCTAAAGCATCACTTTTAAAAAAAGGCAATGTTAATAACAAAGAGCCAAGTCCCAAGGACAAGTAGACCCCGTTTCTGGGGTTCTTTAACTAGAATAGGATTGCTTTAGCTACAGCTTTTGTGGCTGACTGCTTCCATCTCTGCTTTTTATCATAACATTGTGGGGTTTTACAGCAATTAAATCACTACTCATTCACTGCTTGTGAAGTTATTTCAAATGGGGTTTTGCTCAATAAAGATCAAGTTTGGATTGTGCTATTAAAATGCTGAATACTGCCTCTTCACTGGGAGTTATTATGGAAATTCTTGTTTTATTTGGAGTTAAATTAATGCGGTTTTGTTTGTGTTTTCTTCTTTCCTCACTGTTCAGCTGTGAGGTCTGGCTGGCTGCCCCCACCACCACCTGCACTGCCCCCTCGACCTTTGGTATCTCAGGTATGGAAAAAGGTTTAGCATTTTGCTGTGTGTTATTCACTTATTTATGTTACTGTTGCAGTGGTTTGCACAAGTTGGCTTTCACATGGTAGTTTTTCTTGCTTCCAAGTTAGTGCAGATCTGCAGTCTGCAGTTCCATACATGTCCGTCTTCATTGGTCTGTCTAGCCAGTGTGTTGCAATGTCAAATTACAGACTAATTAAATCTCTTTGTAGTGGAGCTGACATGCACCCACTAGAAAAAAACATGTAAATTAAAGGCTAGTGAGGCTAGTCTACTAAGAAGGGTTTCATGCCTGAAAGGCATGGGCTTGATACCTGCTGTTTGCTTCTCAAGCTTCAGATGCTCAGAAGGCATCTGCTAAGGGAGCTACGGCATGTGAGAGTGTATTTCATCCACAGGTTTAAAAAAATAATGCTGAAAGGAAATGAATGCTGTGCTGGTTACACTGTTGAGTTCCAAACCACTCATGGTGCGCTTTTGTTTTGCTTTTTGGATGGGTGCTTGTTTTTAGAGCATCACACAACCACAGCATGATGCAAACTGACTACATCGCGTCTATGTGCATCCAGATACTTCTTCGTGTTTTAGGAAATGATGGAGGATCCAGCATCTTGTTCTTTTTATGCTGTTGGCTCTGTTAAGTCTTGAGCTGCGCTGTGCTTCATGGATTCCTCCTTTAGGCAAAGTGTGTAATAGAAAACAAGTTTGTAGGGGAGTTAACAGCCCATTACATATAAAAACTTGGCGAGGCACCTTTGTTGGGCCAGAGACAGTCCTTATTTGAGTTCTGGATCTACTCTTTAAGAGTCTGCTGTTGAGCGCCTCTTGCTGCACTGTGCTTTTGATAGAAATGATAAAAAGCTTGTTGCCACCCCCAGCTCCACCAGCAGCTCGTTGCTCTTTTCCTCTCCCCAGCCCTCTCTAGTGTCTGAGCAAAGCTAGTTTCTACCTTGAGAACCATAGAGCGTTCCACTTTGAGCTTGCGTGCTTCCCCTGAGTCATTATGGCATTTGCAGCACTTGCTAACACCACATGCTCCTTTGTGCACCCATCACATTCCTGCCTTCATAGAATCATAGAATAGTCTGGGTTGGAAGGGACCCCAAGGATCATAGAGTTCCAACCCCCTTGCCACAGGCAGGGGCACCAACCTCCAGGCCCAGATCTAGACCAGGCTGCTCAAGGCCCCATCCAACCTGGCCTTGAACACCCCCAGGGATGGGGCATCCACCACCTCTCTGGGCAGACCACTCATGGCTTTGCCTAACTCTTCCTGTAGAGCAGCATTTCCCTCTGGCTTCCTCTCATCCCACAGCATGGCTCCCTGCCTTGTGCCTGCAGCAGCTGCAGCCGCAACCCCTGCTGGCCCTCCAGCCCCTGTTCAGATTTGCCATGGCATGCTGGCTCTGTGCACCACAAGCCCTCTCGCTGCCATTGGGAAAAGCAATACATATAACAAATCCTGCTCTTAGGGGAAAAAAACCACCATTGTTTCTGAGGAAAGTTCTGCCAATAGTTTTCTTGTCCTGCCATAGGTTTGCATTGCTTTTGCAGGGCAGTGAGGAGAGGTGTTAATTTATTTGTGCGTGTCCAGCAGCTTTCTCACTGTGTCACAAATATCAAACCAACCAGTCATCCCACACTGGGATGTGCAAGAGTACAGGACCTTTCTAAAGTCATAATCCCAGGAAGGCTCTCAAGTGAAACTCATGATCCAATCCTCTCCAATACAAAAGTCTTGTTTTCTAAAAGATGTATGTGGGGGGGAGGCTTCTGGGTCTACTCAGTAAAAAGTATATATAGCTGATGCTTTGAATAAATATATATAGCTGATGCTTTGCTTACGTGTATCGCAGGACTGTGAAGATGATTAGAGGGCTGGAGCACCTGCCCTACAAAGAGAGGCTGAGGGAGCTGGGCTTGTTCAGCCTGGAGAAGAGAAGGCTGCAGGGGGACCTCATTGCAGCCTTCCAGTACCTGAAGGGAGCTTACAAACAGGAGGGGGTTCAATTTTTTTAAAAGGATAGACAATGGCAGGACAAGGGGGAATGGATCAAAACTAAAGGAAGGAAGGTTTAGATTAGATATTAGAGAGAAGTTTTTTACAGAAAGAGTGGTGAGGTGCTTGAACAGGCTGCCCAGAGAGGTGGTGGATGCCCCGTCCCTGGGGGTGTTGAAGGCCAGGTTGGATGGGGCCCAGGGCAACCTTGTGTAGATCCAGGCCTGGAGGTTGGTGTCCCTGCCTGTGGTAGGGGGATTGGAGCTCTATGATCCTTGGGGTCCCTTCCAACCCTTGCCATTCTATGATTCTATGATTAATCAAATGCCTCATCAAAATGGTTTAGTTCTGTGGTCTAGCAAAAACGGACATAAACCCAGCTCTTGAAAACATAATAAACTTCATGCTTGTCACATTCTGTTTATTTCATCTCCAAGTGTGCCTTTCTGTGATAAAGGTAACAGACGGTAGGAAAATATGTGTGATGGGGTTATAATTCAGCTGAACTGACCCTTAAGAACAGCATGTAAGCAATAGTAAGCATATGGATTACATTAGTCCAGTGGGGCCCTTGATTTAAGGAGCACGAAGAAGTTGGAGGGAGGGATCTGCTTTCAAAGCTGAGGCAAGATCAAGCGCTGAATAAAAGCCGTGATGCTGATATGACATATTCAGGATTTACCAAATTCTTCTTAAATTCCTATTTTAACTTATTTTCCCAACAATGTTATTGAAAATCCCTTCCTTATTTCCATAAGATTTTGCTATATGCCTGGAGTTAAGCACTGGGAATGACAGATGTAGCTTGGAAATGAAGCAAACCCCACATACTTCAGGTGGCTGTGCACCATGGAAGCATGCTCGTGGTGTGATTACTTTGGCTCAGGTTTGGAAATCAGTTGATGGAGGAGGAAAGGGAGCTAATTTCTTCTGAGGGCTATGGTTTTCTATGGATGGCTGAGAAGCAGCCTGGACCAGTTGGCTCTTTAGAGTGAGATTAAGGGGCTCATGGGATATAAAGACCAAAGTGCAGGAAAAAGAAGAGAGGTACCAAGGGGTAGGTATTAGATTTCAGTGGAGCAGAAGTCCTCCTGTGAGCTGAATAGATAGCAGTACAGACCTTGGTCCTGGGTTGCTGTTGTTTTTAGTAGAATTTGTTTCAACCTTTAGGAAAACATTATTTTTCCTGTCAGAACCTCCAAAGTAATCAAGCTCGGTGAGTTACTGAAACACTGGTTAATCCCAACGTGCCAAATTTCTCCAGCCATATCACCGACCTCTTATGTCTGCATCCAACTCTGCATCCATAGTGCAGTCAGCTGTATAATGAGGGAGAGGGACTGTACCCCTAGGGAAAGTGTAGCTCAAGGTAAAACATAGAGGTAATACTGTTGCATCCCTTGACTTGGGAGCTCAGTGGATGCAGAAGCTTACTGTGAGAGGCTTGAGCCTTGGGATCCTACGAGGACTTGCCTGGCTTATAGGGAAATAACATCTGGGCTGACTTCTCTGCTCTGGGTTGCTGCTGAGCCTGTGCTGTTCCATTCCTCTGATGGGTAGATGCCTTTATAGGTGCGGTTGCATCTCGCCCCTATGATGAGTTTCAGGGTTGGTGGTTTAACTCTGCAGGTTTTTTCCTTATTGATGGCCTCTGAAAGGCTATGGTAGCTCCATCTCCTTGTGGTTTTTCTCCATTGCCAAAGGTCAGTGTTGGATTGACTTCATATCAGTCCACAAACTGTACCCAAGTTTTCCTCAGATCTTTCAGCAGACATTTCTCCAATGCAGCGGTGTTTTCATTTGAGGCCCCTGGGGCAACTGTAAATAAATTTAATAAATAAAGATGGACAAAAGGTAAGATTATGTAATGCAGATGCACCATCATCTCCAATTTATGATCCTTTAACCCAAATACTAACCCATACATTGCTGCACTGCAAGCCATTTTACATCAGTGTTTCCAGTAAGACATGAAATACAGGATGAAATTGTTTATTGGAATCCTTAGCTCATATTGTTTTTCTAATATAAAAAAAGGAAAAAAAAGTAGTAATTTGAGTTGTGCCTAAACTCTCTACAGGGCACTTGGAACAGTTTTATATAGAAACAGGCTTATACAAAGAGTAGAGTTTTCTTTTGGATAATATGTTGAAATGTTTCCTTTTTAGTGTATACCTGTGTGTGCCTTCACTGACACCTTCTGTAATCTCTAGTAGCACATCTCACACTTAGGAAGTCTGCAGTAGCTGCTTGGATTTAAGGATAATTCTGTCTGTACCACTTTCCCTGTTTCTTTGGACCATAAATATTTAACATGCTGAAAGGGTGTTGTACAGACTTGGGACACTGGCAGTGCCTTACATCCCTTGCTCACTTCGCTTGATATGCTATAGTTATGGCTTTTCCACTCTTTTTAATATTATTTTTTAAAGTTTTTCAGAGTTTTTACAGTTTTCTGTGTTATTCCCATAATCATTCTCCTCACCATGAGCAATGGTATATGGAACAGATAACGTGTAGCTTGTTGAAACACCTACTTGAGGGTTTTTTCTGGTCTTGTAGAGGATGGGATTTTAGTGGCTTAGGTAATTTTCCAGCTCCTGTGTTCCTAACTTAATGGCAAATGTAAGTCATCACGTAGAAATGGCATAAAAGTGGTTGGCCTCCAGACTTTTCTGTGGACCCAGTGCTGTATGTAGAAAATTTGTGTAACTTGGAGGCAGTAAGAATCATAGTAGGAAGGCAGTAGTATATGTAGCTCATATGCAGTGAGTGACGCAGATTTCAGATAGAGAATAACTTTGGGTGTTCATGGATAACTTTGCACAGGGCCTATACATGTGTATGCACATCTCATGTAAGCCTCTGTTGTTGCTGGATTGTGGTTTTTTTTCCTAAATGGAAAACAAAATAATGCTTTATTACTGTTGGCTTTTAAGCCTACAGAAGTCATTTACCACAGCTGCTTGCTGTGGGAGGTTTAGTAGCATATTTATGCTAATAGGAATTACAGATCAACAGTGAAGAGCAAATATAACTTTAGGATTTTATCCAACATCAGCTCCCTATCTGCAGCACTGCCCAATTAGATCAGTGTTCCTTTATTTAAATGACTCTATTTTGGTACCTTCCGGTCCAGTAATGAAGGCATATCTTCAGTCCTGCCTGTGCTATATAAGGGGATTTGAAAATAGTGAGACTGGAAGAAAACAGTGTATATCTTGGCTGGAAAAAATGATGTTCCTAGTCTCTTTTCTCAGAGTCTAAATTTTAAGCTTGTTGTTTTTGTAAATTCACACTGGTTTCTGCTGGACTTTTGTATCTGGAGACCTTGGGACCTGGTTTTCCCACTGGTTCCATGCTGGCAGATTTGACAGGCGCTGAAAAAATTATGCATGAAGGCAAAGTGTTCAAGTGAAGCAGCGTAGGTAGGTGGCTGTTAATGTTACCAAACTGAAGTGACATAGAGTCACAGAATGGTTTGGGTTGGAAGGGACCCTAAAGTGTCCTGAGCACACTGCAGCTTCAAAGATTAAAATGTCACTGTTACATGAGATCAAGAGTTCGGCTGTCAGTGTAGGGGCTGTTGTTACCATTAGATCTTACTGATTTGGTGAAATCACGGGAAGGAAGTGCTGTGAGGGATGCTGGGTGGATCACCCTACCCAGTCACAGGCACCTGGTGGTGTGGGAAAGCAGAGGTATTATTCTTTTTGACATACTGAACGTTCCGCGCTCCAAGCGTTACCCGATACTTCATAATTCCTTCAAGCTTTTTGGCCACTCATCATCCAGAATTGCAAGCGAAAACTGGGACCCAGTTCAAGAAGTTGTCTCTACTAACATGCCTCCATGCTCTGCTGAATCCACAGAGAGCCCTGAGCACGGCGTATGCTCAGGCTGGGTCTGTAACAGCCAGTTACGCGTGCCCGTGCTGACCTGCGGCACCGAGGCCAGGTGGTGGGGAAGGGCTCACGTCTGTGCTGCTGAGACCTCTCAATGGCCTCTGTGCTGGGAGGTGGTCCCTGGGGATCACCCCATGGCCTATGTATTTGGGTAAAACCGAGACATGTGGGTAGGGTTTGCTCATTTCTGTCTTGGGGGTCTTTGGAGAAAATGTTCAGCCAACTGAGGTGCTGCCTTATGCTGTGAAATTATGTGAGGACACCTGGAGTTCTACAGGCAGGAACTTTTTTGTTACAAGAAATAAAAATTAATGAAAAAAGTGAAGTTTTGCTTTCGGCAGCATGCTATTTGTGTATAGAATCATAGGGGTTGGAAGGGACCTCCAGAGATCATCGGGTCCAAACCCCCTGCCAAAGCAGCTCCCTAGCTCATACTGCACAGATAGGCGTCCAGACGGGTCTTGAATATCTCCGGAGAAGGAGACTCCACCACCTCTCTGGGCAGCCTGTGCCAGGGCTCTGTCACCCTCACTGTGGAAAAGTTCTTCCACATGTTGGTGTGGAACTTCCTGTGCTCCAACTTGCAGCCATTGTCCCTTGTCCTGTCCCCACAGACCACAGAAAAGGGGCTGGCCAATTCCCCCTGTGTCCCGTACTTAAGATATTTATAGATATTAATAAGGTCCCCCCTTAGTCTTCTTTTCTCCAGGCTGAACAGTCCCAGCTCACCCAGATACTCTCCCAGACAACCATTTTATATTTAACCAAAGGAATACTTTTTTTTAGCTTGCATTTAGAACCCCTGTGCCAGAACAGGGTGGGTTTTTTATTTTGATCATCTCCACAGTTTCGGTTGCAGAATAACATATGTTGTATAATCAGTGCAATAGGTGCTGAAGAAGCCTGTGACTGTAATAAAACTGAAAGTCTTCTATAGCATGAAAGATGTTGCCATCTGCCACTTTAATATAATACAAGTGGATTATCTTCCTTTCATGAAAATTATGTATTAAATCTACAACGTCCAGACAAAATAAATTACGGTTATAGAAGTGGTGGAAAGTAGCGCTCTGAAAATTGAATTTGGGGAGTAGGTGATGTGGGCTGTAAAATCCTTTCTAAAGAGGTTTCTGGGAGAGCAGAAGAAGGGTGAGTATCTTAATTAAAATGTGTTGTGAAGCCAAATTCAAAAATTATTACATTTGTTGTAACAACAACAGCAACAACAACAAAAGCTGTGAATCCAGCGCCTGTATCTCTAGTGGAACGCTCATACCCTTTTCTAGCTTACGTTAATCTGGTTTTGTGGAAGTGGAGTATTAAAACAGATTGTTAATGCTTCCATCTGGGCCCTATTCTTTCCTTGCAAAATGTTGCAGCAATTTGCTTGTATTTACTGCCTCTTCCTCCAACCTTATCACCAGCCCTCGTAGCTCTGGGAGAGAAAAAGCTTATCAAAACTTTAGGGCTGCACAGTGCTGAGAAAGCAGGCAGCAGGCTAAGACCCTGGCAGCTTGTTGTGTTTGCATCCTTATGGGTCATCTTTCTGCCTATCATTTTCAGTTTCTGTTTCGAGCCATAAAGAGAATGGATGGTTCGGTGTGGGATGCACTTGTAAAAACTGGAATTGAGACATCTTGACCTCTTAGATACCAGCGTTAAGCAGAAAAACATGAATGTTCAGAAAGGAGCAAACTGCCTTTTAGGTGACCTTACCATAGAGGAGTTGATAGAAGATTGCAATGGGCACATCCTGAGTGTTAAGCATATTTAGTACCCTACTTTTTCTTACAGATAAGCTGTTCTCAATACTTTTTTGCAAAGCTAAGCGGTGACACTGTTTAGGTGATGTTTATGGGCTATTCCAGCGAATGCACAGGGATAATTTCATTTCTGGGAGTAGTGCTGTTGACTGCAAGGGGACTCTTTCTACACGTAGTGGTAGCCTCGAGCAGGAATGTGAGCAAGATCTCAATGCTGAAAAGACCAAATATATACTTCACCTCTTGCAAAAAGGCTCTCAAAGTAACAGAAATACGAAAGCTCCACGTACACATTCTGTTCTGGAAGATCAGTTACAGGTTGGTTTGAGGAATAGGTCTGATACCTACCTGCAATCCAGAGTGACAAAGCAAAAGAACTGGAAATGTAAGGGAGGAACCAGTTGTTAAGGTAATGCTCCTCTTACAGTTAAGGAAATCTTTCATCTGAGGCTTTGAAGCATTTAGTGCTTAAGTGAGCGTTACCTATTCTTTCACAAGGGTACTGTTAAGTATCAGCACATGGAGCAGTGAGGAGGTTATGAATGACTTGTCAAGGATCCTGCAATAAAATAATGAGCATCTGTGATTCCTAATGCTCTGCTTAACAATGAGGAATGGTCTGTCCTAATGTTCAGTATTGGCTGTAGGCCACAGGTTGATCTCTGGTGGTGGCCCTTTTACAGAAACTGTTGGCCAGTTTTATCTGCTGCCCAGAAGAATGAGGAGGGTATGGCTATTCCTAGAAAATAGACTGTGCTGGGTTAAAAGGAGATGCTGCCTGTTAACAACTGGACTTTGGTCTTCGCAAAGATAACCTCTTCAGGAGATTTGGAAGAGGGCACTGTCTCTCTCTTTCTGTGGTCGCCGACTCTTCTTCCCAAAGTCAAGATGCTCTCTTGCCTTGTCTGTGAACTCCCTTTTGCACTGCTGGTAGTGCCCATGAGTGTGATTTTCTTTACCCAACTACGGTTGCCCTGGATGTGGGTGTAGCCATACCAGCACAGCAGCATTTCCCATGTCAGTAGGACACGAAAGAGTTGCTCTTTTACTACTATAACTGAATTTTCCTTTGTAAGACCAAGTTGTATAATGCATAGTCTCTCAGTTCTAGAAACCAGTGGTGGAGAATTTTGGGCCCTAATATAACAGTGAGAAGGTTGAGGTGTTTATTGCTGTGATGGAGCAAAGCAGTTTATTGCTGTGCTTCTGAACACAAAAGGAGTTGCCCAAAGACCGTACTAAGTGTGGTGGAGAAACAGTGACTCACAGAACATACTGAGTAGTGGGAAGGGATTTGAACCTGGGGTTGGTCTCAGCCCATCACCTGAAGGCTACAAGGACTGGCTTTTACCCCACATCCGAATCAGTGAAGGGAAACAGAAGGATCCCTCTGCCAAAAGAAAAAGCAGGAGTTCTTTTTCCTTCGAAGCCCGTGTGGTGCCAGTGCGGGAAGGCACCAGCTCTTGTAAAGCCTCTCAGGCCTTGCCTGGAAGGGGACGAAGTTGGGTCAGCTGAATCAGCAGCCCTGCTCTGCGGTGGTGCCCGTCGCAGCCAAACAAAAAGATGTTTGCCTGGGTTAAACGCTGTCAGGCCCTGAACAAAATCCCCAGCGGCAGCATACCGATTCTTTCACGCTTGGGCAGTTGTGTCAGAGGCACATGGCCCCGGGGAAGGGAGATCTCTCTCTCTCTCCTCGGGGAGGGCTTGTAGCTCGGCACTGATGGGCAGGGGCAGGCTCTGCGGGACGGGGAGAGGAGCCGGGACGGGGAGCCCAGGCTTGCCGTACCCAGCGCCGCGGGGCAGGCTCGGGCTGCAGGCTCTGAAGAGCGCGGAGAGATATTTTGGGGTACCTGAGGCGAACCGCTGACGAGTGGGCTGTCCCACGTGCCGCTAGGTGGCACTTTAGGGACATGGCAGTCACTGGCTTTTATTCCTGATGCGTGACCTCCACCGCCAGGACTTGGTTTTTGGGGGGGGGGTGTGGGTGTGCGGGTGTTGGGGTTTTTTCCTTGGTCAAACGTAACCATTTTATTCAGTATTACCGCCTGCCCCGCGGCCTGCTGAGCTCTGCCACCCTCACGTCCCGGCAGCGGGGAAGATGAGCCAAGCCATCGGCCAGCCCCATGGCCCATCCCCAGCCAGCGGGTACCAGAGCCCCGCAGCACAGCAGGGGTGGCAGCTGTGGGGGTGGCAGGTGCACCTCAGCACTCAACTAGGAAAAAAGCACGGCCTGAATCTGCGGGAACTGTGGTATCAATGTGTTGGAAATTTCTAAATCTTAACGGTTTGGGCATCAGCACTCCTATTTATACTTGCTTGTACTAGAATACAAAGTTTATCCTGTTTTCCCTTGCAGTTCTCTGCAGCTTTAAATAATATTCTCCCGCAATGAGACCATTAAAAAATGAGGGGGTGTGGTGTGTGTGTCTGCAAAAGTTTGGGCTTCCTTTTCCTTCTCTTCCCTTTCCCCGTCTCTTCCCCTTCCCCTTCTCTTCCCTTTCCCCGTCTCTTCCCCTTCCCCTTCTCTTCCCTTTCACCCTTCCAGATGCCTTGTCTTACTCTGATTTCAATGTTCTTGCTTATTTGCAATTGCCAGTGGAGAGCACTAGTCTATTTAGCTGCTTCTATCCTGTTTGAACGCATTGGTTCTTGAAAAGCTGCGTTTTGCCTTTACATAAATAACATGGGATTGGTCTCCTTTCTTTTTCATTTCTTTGGATAAGTTACTGTATTCTTGCTTTTGACAGAAGGTTTAACATAGACTCCCAAAATGAAATGAGGATCAGAAGCTGCCTTCCTGGCCAGGTTAGGGGGGTATCTATGCTCCCTGTCCAAGAAGGTCATTAGAATACTTCTATCATTGCTCTGCGTTGTGCAGTAAGGCTGTAGTTTATAGTAAACATATTACTTGGGGCTCTGAAAGACTGTGCTTACTCTTACTGCCCCTAAAGGAATGATTGGTCAAAGTGTTGTGATTTGGACCCAAAGTTTTATCATGTTGTTCTCTTGGGTATTGGAGCTTCACTGTCCCCAAATAATTCATGAAAGCCTTATGGATCTTAGCAGGTTACTGTTACTTACCAGTGCTTAGAGCTTTTGTTTCTTTCAAATATAGAAAAAAATGAGGTTGTAGAAATCAGGGAGGTTATGGGCTATTCGGCTTCCTGATAAAGAAATGCTTTGTTGTATCAAATGGACTTTTAATGGTCTTTTGATTATTGTAGACAGGGATTGTTTTTTCCATTTCACTCTCCTAATTTGTACCAGAAATCGACAGTTATAGAAGCAGCACTTCAACCCATGAAAAACTTTCCAGAATTAAAAATGGTAGTATCTAATAGTTATTAAAATACAAATATTCAAGATACTAATATTTAAATAATACCTGAAAATTACAGGGTGGGATTGTTTAGTTTTTAAACCATCAGATCACGGTACAGATGTAGCACGTTTCGGGGGGGGGGGGGGGGGGGCGCAAATCTTGTCAGCCAAAATACCTTTTTCTCCTCTCCAGAGGAATTCCACATGCATTTAAAAAAGAGATCCCAAATCTCCCTCCTGTGTGCACGTTTGCCCCTGTATGGTTGGGGAGCAGCAGTAACCTGGCAGAAGCACTTTTCCCCTGCAGCTCTCTGTACAGCTCTTGCAGCATGTGCTATGGAAGAAATGGAAGTGGTATGAAAAGGTCCCTCCTTTGTACATACACCAAATTCTGTGCTTCCTGTCATTTTTGGTTAACTTACCGTTTAAGCACTGGGAAACTTGTGACTGCTGCAGAGCTTGATGGGCCCATGCAGAAACCCCTTGGCAAGAGTGAGTTAGGTTCATCAGTGTGTGACATGCTGTTGTTGTTATTATGGGTAAAACCTTGGCTCCTTAAAAGTTTGAGGTTTGCCTTGAGCTTGCTTGCCTTTGAACACAAGCTTTCACCTAGGTAGAAACAAGCCTTTTCTTTATTTATTTTTTTGAGGAGAGAGCAGGATGGCACGTTTCCCCTCCTGCCTGGGGGCCATTGTCAGTGTGGCTCCAGCTTGGCAGAGGTTGGGAAAGAGAAGGCAGGCCGCTTCTGCCAGTGCCAAGTGCCCTCAGCCTCCTGGTCCTTGCCTGCCTTCCCCATCTTGCCAGGCCATTCCTTCTGGACAGAAAACAGCCACACTGTGTTTATGCCGTGTTTGCTGCCAGGGGACAGGCAGATCCAAATCCTGCTGCCCTCCCCTAGGCGAAGTGCTGTGCCCTGTCCTGCAGAAGCAGATCAAAAGATGGGGGAAGATTTTGGGAGAGGCAAGGCAAGGGTTTTACCCCTCTGTTTTAATTTGCTGCTCGGTCAGATATGCTGGGGGGAGGGTGTTTTGTTTTGCTGGAGTGTGGACCTGCGTGGTGAGTGCTCAGTGTGGTTTCTGTTTGAAACATGAGGAAGGAAGATTTATTTGGCTGCTTTTATGACTTGTGTTTTTAGTAACTTTACTGGAAATGTTGGTGTAATTCAGACTTTCTCCAGCCTTGCAAACTTCAAAGATAGAGGCTTACCCCAATGAATTTTCATCGGTTTCAGGAGATAATAAGGTGACAGGGCGCATCCGAGATCTTTCTAGCTTTTATCCCCCCTCGCCCCCCACCCCTTAGTCTTTCTCTGAGTATTTAGGCTGTAAAAGTAACCCCAGAAGAAATTCTGGGTACTAGGTCATTTACATTCAGAGATACGGTTCCAAGTGCTCCACAGAAAGCCTTTTCTTTTGTTTTCCTGGTGCAATAAAACACAAGAAAATGGTTTCATTAGAAATCTGCAGAAGACATATGTCGCCCCTTCTGCTGCCGCCCTAGATCTCCATTTCCCCTGCTGTCTAATTGTTACAGTAACTTTTCTTTTCTGCATAACGTTGCCTTTCCTTGACTTTATTGCATGTGACTGCTAGTCGGTTTCTGGGTGTAGCAATGACTGATTCGTTCTTGCAGACAGAGCAACCATCGGAGGTTGAGTTACACCCTCAGATGAACAAACCCCCGTCGCAGGCAGAAGAAAGCAGTTCAGCAAAAAAGGTGAGACCCACACGCGTTGTGCCATTGTGGAGTGTGATTTGCCTTCTCAGATATACATGGTTGTTTTAAGTTTTAAAGCAAGCAAACAGAGGGCTAGGGTTACGTTTTTACATGCTTAGCTTCTCTGGAGGTCAAGACGCTGCAGAGAACCGGGCTCGCGTGTGACATCAGCTCAGATAAATCACTAGGAGAGCTCTTGGTTCACACACATGGGCGGGCGTGCTCGAGGAGAGGCAGCTCATGGTTTGTTTCAAATCAGTAGGGGCTTGGGGAGCCTTGGGGAAGACAAAAACAGAGTGTGATTGTACTCAACCCCTGTCTCACCATAGTTCCTCCGGATTGTGATGCACTTCTTGCTTCCAGTTATTGGCAATTTGGTTTTGGTGTAAACGCACCTGCTCGGGTGGTCAGGATCTGCCGCTACATGTACGTAGGCTGGGAGAGGTTTGCTTGAGTTGGGGAATTTCTGCTGTGGTTTTGTATGAACATACCATTTGTATAAAGCGAGCACTGCAAACACAGTGGCACGTTTCGAGGGGCCTTGTGTAGGAAAGGAGGGGTCTCAGCAGTGGGTGTGAGCATTTCCCGGCTCCTGGCCACCCTCCCACCACCTACTTCCACCAGCCCCAGCCAGAGCAGGTTTTGATAGGGGTCGAATGCAGATCCTCCCCCCTCCAGCAACTGCTGCAGCCAGGGAGTACCTGCAGGACCTTTGCTCTGCCCAACCAAGAACTGTTGGCAGTACATATCTTGCTTATGGAGCATCACCACCCTTCTTACCCTAAAGCAGAGCACAGACAAATGTCTGCTGTCATTTCCTGTATGCGATAGGGCTTTCTGGGCAGAGTCCTTGCTCTGTTTGTGCTCTCTGTATGCTGCTACTAGCCTGGCCCCGCTTCTTCCTCGCTCTGCTTCGCAGCCCTGACAGGGAAATGAAATCCCCATGGTCCACCTGCTTCATGTTAGCCCCCATCCCACCTGGGTACCTGAAATACAGAAAAGCCCCAGGCTGTGAGGCACGGGAGGCAGGTAGTGGGTGTGATGTTGGCCAACTGTCCAAAGCCTGGTGCAGTAGCAGCCAGCCAAAGAGCACCTACAGAGTGTTCTGCTTTTGGGTATTGCATCATGTCTTCCAGTGTCATGCCGGAAATAGAAAAGGGATTTATTTGGTAGGTTTGGGGCAGTTCAGGGTAGTCTGGGACTGTGCATTTGGCCTCCCACCAGTTTATAGTCATAGAAGGCATACACAAGTTCTTTGCCTGCTGTACATCATGTGTTTGTGAGGAGCTGGGCATATGCGTAGGCTTTCAGAGCGCGGTATTTGAGATCTGTGTGGTGCTGATGCGCTGACATCCTGATCAAAAGATCTCATAATATTTTAAAATCTTTTTCAGTAATGGCAGAACCCTTTTTTATTGTTGAATCCCCTTATTTTCATACAATTCTAATTCCTCTAATAATTGCAATCCCTCTAATACTAATTATTGATGGTCTTATGTTGGTTTCGTACTGTATCGCTCATAGGAGTCACTTCTGCAGAGTCAGGCTGCTTACTAGTGTTTTTTGTTTGTCTGGGTTCTTCTTATGATTGCTGGGTCATTAAATGTTTTGTCAATTATTTTTTTTTACTTTATTAACATTTAGCACAAAAAGTCATAAGATAGTCTGGCCCAGCAAAATGTGCACTGTGCAAGTGATAATAAAATTTGGTCTTTGGTCTTGATTGTATCACTAAATGCATAACGTTTGTCAAGTCACAAAGGCTTTTTGAGTCTTAGTTTTTTCATTAATGAAATGGGGCAGTAATAGCTATATCCCTCATAAAAGAGATCTAATAATATAATACACTGAAAAGGATATGTTTATGTTCCACATTTAAAACAGCTTTAAGTCATTAAAATTGCTTCTCATTGCAGAAGAAAGGATGTCTTAGTTTAAAATAATGAAAACACCATTAAAGGCATAAAAATTCAAACACTTTTGTTTTATGTGCAAACCAGACTTATCTCCCTGATGCAACCTCTCAAGAGAAGTGACTGTCCTTCTACACTTATAATGTCTTAATTTGGCATGGATTATTTTATACACGTGCCTTCTGAAGCTGTTTTCAGTGTTGCTTCATGTAAGAGAGGAGGGAGCCAAAGGCAGAGACTCCATGCCAGATGGGTCAGGTAGTGAGTGGGGATGCAAGCGATTGATTATTGATTTTTACCAACTGGGAGTAATTAAAAATAAAAGCTGTTTTGGTTCAAATGCTTCTGGGTCACTTGGCAGCTAGTGTTTGTCTTTGTGCTGCTTCCCCTGCCCATCCCAAATGTGCACAGCGCTTCACAAGCCAGTTCTGAGGAGCCTGTCATCCAGATGAAGACAAAACACCAGTATGATCATTTCATTCATTAAAGGGTTGTGGGAGTTATTGTTCCTTTTTTCTAAATCAGAAACCTGAGAGGCTATTACCAAATTTGAATTAAGTTCTGTACCTCTTTGAATTACGAAGTCTTAGGCCAGATGTCAGCAATTTCAGTGTCACAAGTATCTCCCTGCCTAATGATGGGACACACATATCCTGACGTAACGTTGCTGTGCTTCTCTTTTACAGGAGGTTGTTCTCTCTCAGCCGCCCTCGAAGCCCACCCGCAGGAAGCTCCGTACAGAGGCGCAGGGCCTGGAGACCCCCGAGCTTTCTCCCACTATAAATGTGACTTCTTCCCTGCCAGCTGTCAAGCCTCACCTCCCCGTCCAAAAGTAAAAACTTAAGCAGGCCAGACTGGGCTGTGAGGGCTGACGTAGCAGGGTTTGGCTTTGCGTAATTTGTGCTTGGTAGTTCTGGGTTTGAGTCTGCTTCACAGGATACAGGTCTCTGACAAGAGACAAACCAATGGTGTCCTGGGCTCCATCAGAAGAGGGGTAGCCAGCAGGGACAGGGAGGTGATTGTCCCTCTCTACTCTGCCCTCGTGAGGCCCCACCTGGAGTACTGTGTCCAGATCTGGGGGCCCCGATACAAGAAAGATGTGGAACTGTTGGAGAGGGTTCAGAGGAGGCCACAAGGATGATTAGAGGGCTGGAGCATCTGCCCTATGAAGAGAGGCTGAGGGAGCTGGGCTTGTTCAGCCTAGAGAAGAGAAGGCTGCGGGGGTACCTCATTTCAGCCTTCCAGTACCTGAAGGGAGATTATAAACAGGAGGGGAATCAACTTTTTAAAAGGGCAGATAATGGCAGGACAAGGGGGAACGGATTGAAGCTAAAGGAGGGAAGGTTTAGATTAGATATTAGGGGGAAGTTCTTTACAGAGAGAGTGGTAAGGTGCTGGAACAGGCTGCCCAGAAAGGTGGTGGATGCCCCATCCCTGGGGGTGTTCAAGGCCAGGATGGGGCCCTGGGCAACGTTGTGTAGATCCAGGCCTGAGGTTGGTGTCCCTGCCTGTGGCAGGGGGATTGGAACTCAGTGATCCTTGGGGTCCCTTCCAACCCAGACTTTTCTATGATTCTATGACTCTATGACATCTACATCTGTCTTCTCAGGGGCAGATGAAGTCTGTAGTGACCATATAAGTTGATGATATTTAATTTATAGCCTCTTCAGAGGTGTCCTGCCTCTGTAACTGGTGGACATGTCTGAAGAGCAAGCCTCGCTGTTCAACCAGCATCTCTAACACAACTCCTTTCAGCTCGGTGGGTGTGTGGTTTTTGCCTTGCACATCGCTTCTGGAATTTTGCTTATTTGTGTGGACAGACATGACTCAATAAATCCCCAGGAAATCAAGTCATGAAATGCTTGATGCTGGTCATATCCTTGTGATATTTCTTAATCGCAAGGCGGGTTAGAAATGACCTTACCACGGGTATGAGCTGAGCCATAGACCAGTGGTGGTAATCTGGTAACTGCCAAAGGCAGCATGTGTTCTTTGTTCTCATAAATACAGCTGTTGGAGCTGTCAGCAAGAAAAACTTGTAGGGATCTCCCTATATACTTATTTAATAGCAGTGGGGAAGGGGCTGTACAGATGGGAAACAAAGGCACTGGAAGGCCTACTTGGTCTATATGTTTCCCTCAACTGAAATATCGGGCAATGATCGTTGCCCCCCTTCACCTGAAGCCTTGGAAAGACATCTCGTTCAGCCTGAAGCAAAGCCGAGCTGCCAAATCGGTTGGGTGGGCCTTGGCAAACTTCTTACCTGTAGGCTGGATCTGTGCTGTGTAATTGGAGGTCATAACTAATAAGACTCGTAGGAGGCCCTTGAAGTGTTATTTTGTGCTTTGGGAATGGATATGCCATAGCAGTTCAGAGAAAGGTAACAGCATTTGTTAGCATCTCGATTTAATCCTGTTTTGTCTGTATCTTCCCTAAAATGTTTAAATAACCATGGAGGTAGATCACCCTGTATTTTTTTCCTCTACGATTAGTACTCTATAGCCCTTGGAGAGTAGTTTGAAGCAAAATACTGAGGCAGTAAAGTGACAGTTCAGTGGAAAATGACAGCATAAAGACTGGCCTGTGCTGTGAAGCGGGTTCTGCTGCAAAGATCAGTGCCGTCAGCTCTGTTAAGAGCTCATGGGGGATGGTGGACCACTATGGACCTTATATAAATAGGGCAGCTGGTTTAGATCAAATTGATCATAAAGAGCTGTTGATGCCTCGTGTAAAACTTTAAAATAATCTGCTTGGAAAAGGGCTTGGATATTCAGCCAGTATTTTCTGTACTTTCTTTTCTTTTCTCTGTTGTCACCTTTGTTATTTGGAATAGGTTAGTCTTTATGTACAGATATGTCCCTTTTTGTTCCTGTCTGCCTAACTGATTTCCTCCAGATCAATTATTATGGGCTTAATAAGTAATAATAATAATACCACCAACCATCTTTTATTATGAGGGAAGTCTGTAAGCCATCTACCCGTTCCATCAGGTGGTTTGGGTGGAAATGACTGCTTTGAATGGAATGTGCATTAATTTCTGAAGTAAAGAAACATTAGAATTAGCAGTGCCCCCCAAAATCTGAACCAGTACTTTCATGCAGATGTCCTTTCTTTCCACATAGGATGAGTTTTGTATTTTCCATTAATGACTCCTGAATCTTTCAGCTCCACAAGTGTCTGAAAGCGGCTCAAGCAAAGATGCTGCAATAAGCACAGCTATGCCGGGATTATTCTTAAATTGAATCAGGCTGCAGTGATTTTGAAATAATTGAGACAGCCTAAAGGGCTTCTGTCACTCGGGTTAACAAGCGTGACGGCTGTACTTCCAAACAGGCTACCTGGTTCAGCCATCTCATTTCAGCCTTACATTTCTCTGCTCTCAATGCCGTAGCTTGTGCCTTGGCTTTGAAGCCTAGCCCGGTGTGTATCGGGTAGAGAAGCACAGCACGGAGAGCTGCTCTCCTTGCGTCAGCCACTGTCGAGGGTCTTAATTGACATGTTTTCCATTTCTCTGTCTGGCAGACAGTCTTCCAAGCAGAAAAGGGCTATCCAGACTGCTATACGGAAAAACAAAGAAACCAACGCTGTGCTCGCCAGGTTGAACAGTGAGCTCCAGCAGCAGCTGAAGGTAAGGAACGCGTAGGAAATCTCTGACTGAGCTCCCTGCAGTCAGTTACGTGTCACCTCCAGCAGAGAATCTTGTTCGTCCTCTCAGATGAAAGCTACTGCGTTACTTCCAGAAGGGAATAACTGTACTGTGTGTGTGGGTAGGGTGATGTTTTCCTGGAGGAGTTGCAGCCTATGGGCTGACTGCTCCACTGGCAGCTGGTCTTTCTGAAAAGTTTGGTAATGAGATGGGTGTCACCCAGTGCAGAAGAGGAACTCAAGTGCAGGTTTCTTGCCTTCTGGTCAGTTGTGCTACATAACTGTCTCCTAGACTCAGGTGCTTGATACCCATGAACTGGCTAAACCATGCTTCACATGAATGCTTAGCACTGATTTTTAACATCTACTGACTTTTCTTTTAATATCTTCTCAAGGGGCTATTGCCTTGCATGCATCAGCTCTGGTTTTTTTCTGTCATCTCAATCCGAAGGTGGTGCAGACTTTAGTTTCCCATCTACTACAGCTTTTTCTTCTTTGCATATTATGAACACACTTGTCTGGAAAGGGAGGTGGACCCCCATTTACACTTTTTGTTCAGTCAAGGTGAAAGTTTGATTCCATGTTAACATAATTTCTTAACTGGCTTTCAGGGATCTCCCAAGAGAAATGCAGGGTGGATGCTCTGTACTGAAATCATAGCAAAATATAGGACAAGAGATTGAAATAAGCGCAGAGATGAAAGCTTTTGCTGACAGCACATTGACAGCACATTGCCATCATTCCTTGGCTCAGGTCTTATCTGTTTCCATGCACTATCTTCAGCGTGCTTAAATTCCCTGACCTTCACAAAACAGGCAAGCGCTGTTATCTGCGTTTTACGGTAGGGCAAAGGAAGCACGTAAAGACAGAGAGATTTGCCAGAGTTCGCACAAGAACAGGAAACTGAACTTGTCCTCCAAGTCATAATGCTGCCTGGAAATTTTCTGATGTAGCGGGGCCCATACGGGTCCCCTATGGGAGGCATGGGGAGCCCAAAGGCAGGGCTGTGAGCTGGCCCATTTGGGGTACCAAATCTCAGAGGTGTTGCAGGCCAGTCCAGCTCTCATGTAGGCTGGGGAGCCCTTTGGTGGGAGGTTGATGGGTGCCCCTCAATGCAGGGGCAGGGTCAGCCTCGAGACCAGGAGAGGCTTTCCTGAAATCCCCGATCCCCAAAGCCTTGGCAGTCAATACCTGACTGAGACGGGTCATCTTGCTGTCACAGCTGTCGCAGAGGTAGAATGTGAAGCCTGTGTTGTCTTAGAGAGGCTAAGTCTGGTTCTTTTCCAAAATGGCAGAGGTTGGTTGTGTGAACTAAAACTCTTAAAAAACAGTTTTGAGGGAAACATGATTTCAAAATAACCTGATTTTCTTTGGTAAAAATGGCCGGTTGTGGCCAACTTCACTGCATCCCAAGCTATTCCACCAGCCAGTGGATGACTGCTTGCTCTCCCTGATGGAGCAAGTGATTGAGCCTCCATATTGCCCTGCTGTAAGAAGGTGGGAGCAGAAGGCTCTGCAGGGTGGTCATGTGGCATTGGTACGGTGTTTTGAGGCCACAAGGAGAGTTACTTTAAGCAGCAGAGCCCCAAACCTCTAGTCAGTGCCAGCAGTTTGTGTGGCTGCTTTTCACCGGAGTGGGCTGGTGCACACGAGCATCAATCCCAAAAGTTACAGCACATCTCTTCGCTCCTGCAGGAAGTTCACCAGGAACGAATTGCTTTGGAAACGCAGCTGGAGCAGCTACGTCCTGTCACCGTCTTGTGACCTCTCCCACTGCCGTGCAGCAGCGAGAAGGCAGCGCGCTTCCCAACAACCTTGCTGGGAGAGAGGAGCCCGGCATAGCTGAGCAGGGTTTCTTGCCAAGGTGGTGGCAGTGGGGAGCACTGGCTTGTGGGGTCTCCCTTCGCCCCGTCACACGTGTTTGCAAATGAAGAAGGTACAGAAAACAAGTATCTGACTGCTGGACATTTCTGAGCGCGCCGGGGGATGCTTCGCCTTTTTTTCCCTCCCTCTTCCCAGCCTAACATGTAAATGCAGTTTATCACTGAAATGAATAACCTGAGAGTATTTTATTTATGTAAAGAACTCCTGATTTATACGCTTTCCGGAAGCACCTCCTGCCCCCATCATTAAGAGGTACAGCATTCCTGAATTCTTGCTCAGATATTAAACTCATCCTGTGAGATGGGCTTCTGGGTGTTACTGATTCCCCTAGGATTGTATCAAGGTGGACCACGTGTGGGTTTAATGTGCTACAGGAATAAAACTCACTAGACATACAGTCTCTGTCTGCAGTCCCATGTCAGATAGATAATTATTTTCTTAGTACTGTTTATTATGCAATCATGGATGTATTTTAATGTTAGAGAACTTGTATTTTCTAAGCTCAAATCATATGAGAGAACAGTAAAAATACTAAAACTTAATTATTTTGGAAATTACAAACCAAAAATAATCTGGTTTTTTTTGAGCTGCAACTGCTTCCTATCACCAGTGTTTGGTCACTCACTCGCAACTGCCAGTGTCTCTGCATCCTTTTAGCATGTTTGAGGTTGCTGGCTTACAGCTTTTCTACCTTTTTTGTTTGACCCACCAGTGTATTCCTAACAAGAGGTTAAAAATGCATTTGGGGCATTTTTATAAAAGCTGTTCTACGTACATTTGTATTAGTCTGCTTTGTTGTCTTAATAGCTGCCAATCTGCTTCACGGATGTGTACAAGAAGCATGTTTCCATCAGGAAAAAAGATAGTAGAAATGCTGTATAAGAGGTTATAAAATGCGTGAGGGAAGCAATTGCCTTCTAGAGTAGGCTTTTTGACGCTCCTTTGCACCTGGCTGGAGATGCTGCTGACAGGACAAAGCTGCTAATGTCCATCTGTTTCTGAAATGAAGAAGCAAAGGTGAATTTTTCACCTGGGTCTGATCCAGAGCCGACCAAGTCCTGTGGGGATTTCTCCGTGGATGCAGTGGTCGTTGGCTTCAGTCTCGGTTCTCGCAATGGAAGCCGGCTAACCTACGCTGCTTTGTTTCTTGTGCTGATGCTCTTGTACTGGGCGACTTCAGCCATAACGCTGTCAGCCCCACTCCCTCCACAGCTCTGATGTGCTCTTCACTGCAAGGGAGAGTCAGCAGCCCATTACCCATCTTAAATATGATGCTGCACGTGTTTCATTGCCTGTTGTTCACTGACCTGATTTACGTGTATGCCTTTGCCTTGCAGAAACGGCGCGGCGGTTTTCGGCTGTGGTTGGTGTGATCCTTTCTCCCTGTAGCTATAGGGTGGCCCTAGGGCAGAGGAGAAGGAGAAGCAGGCTTGAAGCAGCAGGGCAGCCTCCCTTCAGGGCATATTGCAGAATGGCCATGGCAGCCAAAGGTTTTGTTGGGAGATAACAAAGATAACAGGGGAAACGTTTGAAGTGATGAGGAAAGGGCCTGCTTTTGCGGAAGGGGATGTGGATGTGGGCTGTGGATCCGGAAGGCTGGAGGTGAAAATCAGCGTTTACAGAATTGTTACTGAAAGTCTGGTTTTGTAACACCTTGGTTTCGATTCAATTAAGTATCACTGTGTCAGCAAGTGACAGCCGTTTCACGGGGTTTGGGGAGACGTTTGTGTGACTGTTGCGTAGCTGGGGCCTGGCGGTCATTGCTGGTCAGTGAGAATGAGAAACTCTTCCAGGAAGCTGCAAAACAGCCGCTGCCCTCCTGCTTGTAGTGGTGCTGCTCAGAAGTTACTGTCCCATGTTTCATCTGCTCGGAACACTGAGTCATTCCCAAGGTTTTAATGAGGTTACATGCTCATTCTTCATTTGCTTTCTAGTTCTTACATTGTTGTTGGGTTAATAAGCCTCTGCTGCTAAGTAGGAAATAATCATGTGGCATGTTTGGGTTTTGTTTTATGGGTGATTTTTTTTAAGGAAAGCCTTACAGTTATTACAGAGAAGTATGCATGTTGCATTTTTAAGGCAGTGGAGGACTTTTTCAAGTTTGATAGGAGCTTACTCTAGAATAATACCCCATTTATATCACTTGAGTTATTTATGGAATAGATGGAGATCAAAGGAAGAGCAGAAAAGTCTGCTTTATATGTCTTCTTCAAGTGTCTCCCTTCTAACGTACAGGGTGTTTTTCACTCACTGGAAAGTAGGATACTTGGTTAGCCAACAACGAAATATTTACTCACTTGTTACCTTACCACAGGACTTAACTTAAAAATTTAACCACTCCTGCATTTTTAGGGTTGCAATCAAATGCCCCGCTTGGCCTCAAGGCCTGCGGTGTGAGTTGATTTGTGTTCTGTTTGGTGAGATGTTGGCTGTGGTGATGATACACTGATTCACATGGTGAGAAAGACAGAATATTCAAGGAGAGACATCGATGCCTTGTATTTCTGAAGCAGGGAGTTGCTCTTCCATATGTCTCAGTAGTTTGGCGTTCGCGAAAAGCGAATGCGAAATGAAAATGGCCTATCTGTTTTTGGGAGGCCTGTGAGCATTTTGAGAGGGAGAGGCAAAGGCATCGTAAAGCTATAGGCACTACTTCTGGCAGTTGCTCCATGCAGCCCTGTCTGGTCGAAATTGACATCTAAATCCAGTGCCAAAGATTTTCTCAAAAAATATTTTTCCAAAGGAAAAATGCAGGTACAGCAAACTCATAATTTCTTGCAGAAAGCTTCATTTTCTGAAACTTTCCAAATCTTCAATTTCCTGCAGCTATTCCGGTTTGGACAATTAAAGACTTTTGTCTGAAGGACAAGACTAGGCAGAGAAGATGAGGATCTTCCTCAGTGTGCGTGTACGTGTGCGCTCACCTGTCTTCCTTTTGATCAGGCATTTCTTCATAGATCTCTTAACGTTCGTGTCACCTGTTAGCTTTCTATGAAATATTTGTTTTAATACATGGTAATTCAGTGATGAAAAAAGAAAAAGGTCCAGCTTAGTGTGGTGACTTGTTGCCTTTGTAGATCAAGCCATTTTTGTTGGAGTCTTTAAATATAAATAATGACCTGATGATTAAGCAAGGCAAACAGCTTCCATTTCAAAGGCATTCCTTTAAACAAACGGTTCTGTAAACAAACGTTAATCCTTCATGATCAGTGTTCTCCTCCTAGTTATTAATTTTACACTAGGATGTAGTGGAAACATTGCCACCTCTTTCCAGACACTTCTGAGTTCTCTCTTCCAGAGAGTTTTGGTGATGTAGCAGAAATCACAGAATCACAAAATTGTAGGGGTTTGAAGGGACCTCCAGAGATCATTGAGTCCAACCCCCCTGCCAGAGCAAGTTCCCTGGAACAGGTCATACAGGTAGGCATCCAGATGGGTCTTGAATATCTCCAATGAAGGAGACTCCACAGCCCCCCTGGGCAGCCTGTGCCAGAGCTCTGTCACCCTCACTGTGAAAAAGTTCTTCCCCATATTGGTGTGGAACTTCCTGTGCTCCAACTTGCAGCCATTGCCCATTGTCCTGTCCCCACAGACCACTGAAAAAAGGCTGGCCATTTCCCCCTGTGTCCCACACTTGAGATATTTATAAACATTGATCAGATCCCCTCTCAGTCTTCTCAATGTCAGTGATTAGTGGAGTTAGCCCTGTTGTTGGTAAGCTGGTGAATATGCTTCTTGACTCTATTATCTCCAAACTGGGGTTTTTTTGTGAAAGGCAGTTTTGCTGCTGGGAATTCTGTATCCACCTTGGGGAGAGGAACTTCTTCACCCATCATCTAAACAGTTCCAGCTTGACACTGTCAGGGCTAACCAGCACAGGGTGGTGACAGCTTACACAGTAAAATGACCCCAAAGGGACAGGTGGGATTTGGAACCCTTCAAAGGAAGCATTTTGGATGGGTGTAGTATAAGCGTGGTGTATAAGCTGCTTTCCTCTTAGCTGACTTTCCAGATCCAGGACAAAGAGAGCCTGCACAAGATGCTAGCCGGGGAATGAGAGGTGTCTGTTTTCCAGCACCATCACCCCTTCAGCCTTCAGGACATGTAGTCCTTGGCAAAAAAATACAGGAGGTTATAAATGAAGAGAGGCCCTCATGAAGCCACATATTTTATTGACTAAAGAGTAGAAGTATTTTTTCAGGAGGGAAAAAAAAAAAAAAAAGACCTTAAGTGATGTAGTACCTTTAAGAAGAGATGATGTATTATATAAATGATGTAGTACCTTTGAGAAGAGATGATGTATTTTGAATCTTTTTTCAGTTATCTTCATGCTAATATGCTATGAACACATGCAAGATGTTTAACTCTGTTACTGATCTTTTGATACAAAAATAAAAAAAAAAATAGTATTGCAAGCGTCGGCGTCGTTAATCTAAGAAAGAATAAAAATACCCCCAGGCTATTAGATATTTGAATTTTAACTTATAAAGTAGATAGCCAGATTTAAGCAATTTGTTTTCACAGCTGCAGCCTGTCCACGTGGTAAGCTGCAAAAATGTATAGTGTTCTATACTCTACCCATCTGATTTTGGAAAATGTATGCGATACAGAGCTGGGTGCTACATGAAAATAAAAGCGTCCAATCTCTTCAGATTGCTTTGCCTTTGTGGGTTATTTAGGATGTTGATTGTGTGGATCTGCCAGGAGAGCAGAAACTGTGACTCGCTGTGGAAAAGCTACGGTGATGACATGGCTGACCTTCAGCTATGGAAGATGAAATCACTTACACTGGGACCATGTGTGCATGAGAGAGACAGAGTGAGTGAGCCTTCTTTAAAGTGAAATCATATTTCCTTAGGCTTCAGTTGAGTCAAAACTTCCCCTCTGTTTTGTGAGGCCTCATTTTGTCAGAATTCAGTCTTCTCTCCATGAAGAGAGAAGTCCAACCTGGATGGAAAAGCCGTGAGGGAAAAGCCCTTCCAAGCCTCCAGCAGACCCTTGTTCGGAGGGTGCCCAAGCAGGAAGGGTGAGAAGACTTGAGCAGTTCTCCCCAGCACCCTGGTGATCTGTGTTCTCGGTCCTTCACCGCCTGCCAGAGCTGAAATTAAACTGGGAAGAGGAATGCATTTGAAGGGCTGACCTTTGTGGGCAGGGAGCTGGCGGGGACGGTGGGTGTACTTCGGCTCTTTAGCTGGCGTGATTCTTAAGAATTATGTCACAGCTATCCAAAGAGCAAGGCTTTAAAAGAGGAAATAATTAGTGATAAATTAATTCTTTCACCATTAAGCCATGACAAGGGATGTTTTATTGCCCTAAAAGTATGTCTCTGGTGCATGTGAGGCACTGGGCCAAGGCGTTAAAAACCTGTAAATATCCTGTGGGGAGCTGTTCTGCATCGGCAGCGCGATGGATTCAGATGGCTCTTCCATTCTTAGTTTTTACAATGAGATGGTTCTCTGGGGTGCCTTCATGCAAATCTAGATTGGCTCTCCGTATTTCAATTCACAATCCCAATAATCTTTCTTAAAAATTAAAAGATGCATCTTCCTGCTCTAGAGGTAAAGTTCTTAGTGGGAAAGAAAGGGAATAGGAGAAGCTTCAAAAGCCCTTTTTTTATCCTTCTGCCCTTTTTAAGGTAGCAGATCTTAACAAGCATGTCTGCTTAGATGGGATGCTTACATGACTTCTGCAGCAAAGTGAAATAGAGGAAGAGTAAAGAAGGAACAAAATCCCCGGGTATCTGTAGCCCACCGCTGAGTCAGAGCTCTTTGACCTGGTGCTGCCATTGCTCCTCCTGTTTCACTGCCCCTGCCAGCTCCGCCCCCGGGCACTTCGTGCCCTCAGACACATGCACCTTGGAGTGGGAGGCTTTGGGTACCTGAGGTCTGCTTGCAGCAGGCTCTCAAGTCCCCAGCACTCCCTCTGCACCCACCAGTTTGGGCACATGTCTGGAGGCAGTGGCACCAGCTGTGTCCCAGCTGTGTTATCCCAGTAGTCCCTCTCTGCTAAAGGCCAGATCAGAAGTCCTGGTTAAATCCTGAATGGGTTTACCTTTACTGATTGTTACCTTAAATAGCATGAGGTAAGAAAAAATCTCTCATCTGAGGACATTTTGAGGATACTTTATGCATCAGAAATGTGATGGTCTAGACAAGACCCAGCTATATAGTGCATCTAGTCTAGTTTTTGTGGAATCACTGAATTACTAGGTTGGAAAAGATTTTTGAGCTCATCGAGAGGAAGAGAGGGCGAGGGGGATTCTTCCTTAGCTAAGCTGCTCCCACAGGAAAAAAACTACTATTTTTGTTTATTTCGCATCCTTGGTTTGTGTAGGGGACTTCCTCATCACTGTGCTGTGGTCTTCAATGTAACATGGATGTAACAGCTGCCAAATGCACAGGTCATGTCTGCCACATGTCCTCTGCCAGGACCTCCTCGCCCTGCGGAGGTGAGCAGTAGTGGAGGAGGGGGTGACAGTGTGTCCAGCCCCATGACAGCAAACAGCATGCAGTGCCCAGCAAGGAAAAGTGGCGAAGGAGGCAGTATGTCTGCTCTGGTGGGACCACAGTGGGGTGAAAATGTGACTCGAGAAAAGAAATGGTGCTTCTGATGTAGCAGGGAAGCCAGCGTACCTCCATCACCTTGCTCCACCCCCCACCATGCAAAAGAATAATGTGCTTAAAAATAACGTCCTTCTGGACACCTCTCTGCCAGGAGGCCTGGGTGTAGGGCTGGGTGTAGGGCTGCTACTTGATACACATGCTCTTCCCCTCCAAGGTCACTTAAGGAATTCAGTAGTTCGTGCAGTCTGTCACACGTTCAGGGTGTGTTAAGCCAGCGATGCCTGTGTTCAGCAGAGTGATACAGAACACACATTGTTTACTACAGTTTTCACGCTCTTACCTGAGAGGAAAAAGCCAGTGTGTGATCTCACCTGGGTCTTGTTTCCCAGCCCTGCGCCCTTCCTAAAAGCCTCTCTACGCTCAAGGAGATATAATGGCTTCCTGTTTCATTAGTTCTTGCAGCAATTTCCCTTTGGAGTAATCACCTCGGGTAATGGAGGTATGCATTTCCAAAAGCAATTAGCCCTCCGGGAAGGCTGTGGTGGGAGGCACCATTCTCTGCCAATGGTTGTTGGTAAGCAGTTCCCTTTTGGGTGCCTGAGCTTGGACGTTGAAGAAACCAGTGCTGCTAGCATCACTTGAAGCTATCAGCCAGAATGTCTCCTGGGAAAAGTTGGTTTCCATTGCCTGATACCATACCCCATGGAGGGGGGAGGGGTAAAGGAAAAAAAAAAAAAGCTGCTGTTTTGATTGCTCTCAAAATATCTGGGTGATTGTCTTACCCAGGAGTAGCCTCTTCAGGGCTGTGCTTTCTGAATGTTTT